>CM054063.1:53172821-53772821 GCA_028641055.1 Alopecurus myosuroides
TCGAGGAAAATGATGGCTCCCAAGTGGCGCAATTTCATGTTTCTAATGTAGATGTTGAAATACCTCAAGAAGCCATAGGAAGGATGGGTGTGGGATTCTTCCACCCCATCGAGGGACACCTTATGGCGACTCGAGAAGGACTATGCTCTACTCAAGTGGAGCCCTCCTCTACACTAGAAGTACAAGCCAAGGAGCCAACTAGTACACCTAACCAAGAACATGTTCAAGACCCTCCTCTCATTGACCAAGTGACTCCGCAAGTCGTACCCACTCCTCTCATTAATGCGAGTCAAGGTCAAGGCCAAGATCAACCTTCTTCTTCATCCTCTCCGCAAAATGAAGCAAGTGTTGAAGATGTTATTGTTGATGATGATGATGACGGTGATCAAGGCCAAATTGGTCAAGACGGGGACCCAAATGATCAAGATGATCAAGTGATCCCTCCTCGCAATAATGAGGAGATCGAAGCCCGTCGTATCAAAAGGATAAGAAGAGCTTTGAAGAAAATCGATGCCCAAGACGACAAAGTCTTGGAGGATGTTCAAACTAGAAGATCCACTAGAAGGCAATTGGCAAACTTTTGTGAACATCAAGCTCATATCTCTATGGTGGAACCAAAGAAAGTCTATGAAGCTCTTGAGGACTCCGATTGAGTTGAAGCAATGCATGATGAGCTCAATAACTTCGAGCGCAACAATGTTTGGAGATTGATTTAAAAGCCCAAGGATTGCCACAATGTTATTGGCACGAAGTGGATTTTCAAGAATAAGCAAGATGAACATGGCATTGTCATAAGGAATAAGGCTCGCTTGGTTTCTCAAGGCTACACTCAAGTTGAAGGCATCGACTTTGATGAAACCTACGCTCCCGTGGCTCATCTTGAGTCCATCCGTATCCTACTTGCTTATGCCTCTTCTCACAATTTCAAATTGCAACAAATGGATGTGAAGAGTGCTTTCTTGAATGGTCCACTAAAAGAGGAGGTATATGTGAAGCAACCTCCCGGGTTCGAAAATCTCAACTTTCCTAACCATGTGTACAAACTTGACAAAGCTCTCTATGGTCTCAAACAAGCACCTCGTGCTTGGTACGAGCACCTTAGAGAGCTACTCGATGACCGTGGTTTCGAAGTTGGGAAGATCGACCCCACTCTCTTCACCAAGAGAGTAAAAGGAGAGCTTTTCATATGCCAACTCTATGTGGACGATATTATCTTTGGATCAACTAACCAAACTTTCAATAACGAGTTCTCTAAGCTTATGACTGACAGGTTCGAGATGTCTATGATGGGTGAGCTTAAATTCTTCCTTGGCTTTGAGATCAAGCAATTGGCCCGTGGTACCTTCATTTCTCAAGCCAAGTATACCCAAGACATGCTCAAGAGGTTTAACTTCCAAGAGGCAAAGATCAAAACCACTCCTATGCAAGTCAAGTGTCACCTATCTCGCAGTCCAAAAGGGAGTAAGGATGTGGATCAAAAACTTTATCGCTCTATGATTGGTTCTTTGCTCTATCTTTGTGCATCTAGACCCGATATCGTTTTGAGTGTAGGTGTGTGTGCAAGGTATCAAGCGGCCCCTAAGGATTGCCACTTAGTGGCGGTTCATAGGATCTTTCTTTATTTGGTTCATACCCCAAGATTTGGTTTGTGGTACCCAAAGGGGGCACAATTATCTCTCAATGGCTATACGGATTCCGATTGGGCGGGTGATCAAGATGATAGGAAGTCAACCTCGGGGGCTTGCCAATTTCTTGGTAGGTCCCTTGTAAGTTGGCCCTCGAAGAAACAAAATTGCATTTCTCTCTCCACCGCCGAAGCCGAATATGTTGCCGCCGCAAGTGCATGCACTCAATTGCTATGGATGAGGCAAACTCTCAAGGAGTATGGAGTTCATTTGGACAAAGTACCTCTTCTATGTGACAATGAAAGTGCTATCAAGATTGCATACAATCCGGTGCAACACACAAGGACGAAGCACATTGAGATTCGCCACCACTTCATCCGTGATCACGTGGCAAGAGGAGACATTGCACTAAGTTATGTGCCCACCAAGGACAATCTTGCGGATATTTTCACGAAGCCACTTGATGATGCAAGATTCTTATTCTTGAGGAATGAACTAAATGTGATTGATTCAAGGAGCTTGGCTTGACTATCTTGCACACACCCCTATAGATGAAACGTTTTCGAGTCTAGGTGTAGGCATGGACATAGGGGGAGTGTTATCCTAACACATTGGGTTCTCCCTCCCCCCATTATGCCCAAAGCAAAAATTCATTGTGATCTCTCTTTTTCTAATGTTGAATTGTGAGCTTCAATGTTGAGTAATGGCAATGCCCCCAAGATATATCTTCGCGGTTGCATACCATGAACTCTTACATGGTGGCCTATGCCACCAACCTCTTCCGTGAAGAATTGGTTCTCTTTTTCGAGCTTTTGGCATATTTTTTGTTAAGGGATGTACTCACCATTTGATGTTCTTCGTTTTTCTCGTTGTTTTTTAGTACATGTTTCCCTCTTTGTGTTGCTTCTGTTTTTCCTGCCAAAACCTCATGTTTGTTGGTTTTTTTGAGCACTACATGTACTATTGGGAAGTTTTTCTATCGACGGACCGGAGACTCCGGTGTACCATACCGGAGACTCCGGCCAGACCGGAGACTCCGGTGTTAACACCGGAGACTCCGGTGTGCTGCGCACGCTATTTAAGCTAGGGGCTGAGGGAAGTTAGGGTTTCATTCCCCACTTCCCCCACGCCCCCCCCAAAAGCTTTGCTGCGCCGCCGCCGCCAGGAGCCTTCCCGGAATATTTCCTCCGCCAGAAGTCGTCCTCAAGCCTCCCCCTTGCCTCTCCCATCCGTGGGAGGCACAATGGCCGGCCAAGGAAGCAAGGGTACAACATCTCCCCACGTTTTTCTCTGTTTTTGCATCTAGATCTGAAAAACTAGGTGATTTGTTTGGGGATGTTGCACTTACTGTTGGTAGAACTTCCTCTGGCTAGTTTATTTGGTGAAGAACCTTCTTAGATTCACCAGTATCCCCCCTGTTAAGAACCCTGCACTCTGCTGTACATCAGACCGGAGACTCCGGTGTCTCAGACCGGAGACCAGACCGGAGACTCCGGTGTCTCAGACCGGAGACTCCGGTGTGGTTCTTTCAGCTGCGTCTTCTGTTGCATCAGTAGTGTTTCTGCACCTCTTTGGACATGTATGCTCATTTTTTTTGTTTTCTCTGTTTTTTTTTGTGTTCGCTTTCAGGAACAAAGCAGAAGTCGGTTGTTAAGCGTGGTTCTCGTCCTCACTCCCGCAACTACATGATTACTGATGAAGCCACCGGTCTTTATGGTCAGAGGGGTGCCTTTGAGAGTGAGAGGCGTCAGAAGAACAAGCACGAGCGCAGAGTGAATGCTGAAGCAGCCAAGAAGGCAAGATATGATTCTTTATCCTCACTGGTTTCCTTGAGCAAGAAGGAGTACAGGCTTATGTGGGGTCGTCCTTTCTTCGAGATGCCCCGCACTGCTCTTTCAGCCCACTATTGGAGGAGGGAGTCCGAGTTGATCATGGATGAGATCTATACTCGGTTCAGGCAGCCTGTGTGTCCACAGAAAGTCCTTGACTTAGAGGCACTTGGCAGCTCTGAGTACTTTGAGGAGGCAGTCTGGATCACTAGGAAGCTGGGTCTTGAGCATCTTGTGGGCATTCAGCAGAACTACAACCCTCCTATGATTCAACAGTTCTTTGCCACTGTCACTCTTGCTGAAGATGAGAAGGTCACTATGAAGTGGATGTCTGGGACTATGGAGTGCGAGTCGTCCATGGAACGATTTGCTGAGCTTCTTGGTTACCCTTGGGGAGAAGGGAATGGTGAGCGTATGCACGTTCATGGTGTGGCTTATGATAAGAGGCTGATGGCTCCTATGTATGACAAGCTCTCCAGCTGCGGCACTGCCAAGAATTTGAAGAGGGTATACAACATCTGTCTTCGCCTCTTTCGCTGCAACATTGCTCCCAAGGTTGGGAATGTAGATGCTATTCGTGGTGGTCTTGTGAACCTCCTATATCAGGCCTTCCAGTGTCACCTTGCTGGCCCTGATGGAGAGGGTTTTGAGATTGATGTGATGCACTTCATTAAGGAGGAGATTTACTGTGCTATGATCGAGATCAAGAAGGTGCCTGTCTATGCTCCTTATGTGATGAGGCTCATTCTTGACCAGCTGCCTGGCTTAGCTCACGAGACTGTGCACCCTGTTGGCACCCTTCAGATTCTGACCGGCCGCTCTCGTGATGATGACACTCCCATGGGGGATGCCGAGGCACCTTCTCGCTCTAGGAGGAAGAATGCCGATCCTCCCTCTCGCCGCTCTAGCAGGGAGGAGACTCAGGATGAGATGAAGAAGCTTTTGTGGTTCCAGCGCAACATTCTATGCATGACTGTAGCTGTGCACAAGGAGAACCATGCTGCTTATAAGGAGAGACGCGAGCTGAAGAAGATGATCACCAAGCTGCATGACCATGCGGGTCTTGGTGCTACACCTCCTATGGGTACTCCTCCCACTACTCCACCCACCCCTCCCACCGCTTCTGTGACTATGTCCTATGAGGGGTGGAACATTGATCAGTTTCCGTGGGGTGACTTTGAGGATGTCACCTCGGCTCCTTCTACCTCGACTCACCATGCTAGGACCCCGGAGATTGGGGAAGACTTTGTTGATGATCAGCCTGAGGATGATGCAGAGGATGAGGACCTTGGCGACTTCGCCTCCGATGACGAGGATGATGATGAGAGGAATGATGTTGATGGGAGTGGAGCTGATGATGATGATGGTGAAACGGAACTAGGGGAGGATGATGATGAGGACTACGAGGATGAGGACTGAGCCTTTGGACCGCGTTGTTCTCTTCGCCCCTTTTTGGTGTCTCGATGCCAAAGGGGGAGAAGTAGCTTTGTGTCTTCTCCACTTTGCTTTATTTGCTTCGGAACACAAGTCGTTGAACTTGATTTGCCTCTTATGACTTGTGTTCCCACTATCTTAGTTGATTTCGATTTGCGTGTTTAGTGAACAATGGTTGTTATTTGTGAGAGACCTTGTGGTGAAGCTATCTTTTATTTATCATTATTCATTATGCCTTATCCTTGTCTCTATACTTGTAATTGTTCACTAATGCTTGCTCTAAGTAGGGCTTGGTTTGTGAAAAATAGGGGGAGCTCACTTTGTGAGTGCTCTATCTTTTACAAACTTAGCCTAGCTATGCTTTAAATTGCTAAAATATGTGTGTTGTCATCAAACACCAAAAAGGGGGAGATTGAAAGTGCAAACGCGCTTAAATCATCTTGTTTTGGTGTTTGTTAACAACACATGTACTCTAATAGGTGTTGATGTATTTCAGGGGTTTACTTCAACTTATTATCGATGGTGGTGCTGAGGTACAAAAAGGAGCGAGATGTCCAAATCCCTGTTCATTGGAGTTTTCTCCAGGCCGAAGTCTCCGGTCCACCAGACCGGAGTCTCCGGTGTGGAGATTTCTCCCCGTTTTGTTTACTCCATGGACTTGTGGTGTCGCGTACTATACCCACACCGGAGAGTGTCCGGAGACTGTCCGGAGTCTCCGGTGTGGGATTTGCTCCAAGGATTTCGCTAAGGAATTTTGGTGTCGCGTACTTTACCCACACCGGAGAGTGTCCGGAGTCTCCGGTGTGGGATCTTCTTCAAGAAATCCGCTAAGGACTTGGTGGTGTCGCGCACTGTACCCACACCGGAGACTTGCCGGATACTTACCGGAGTCTCCGGTGTGAGTACATTTATCCTTCAACCGCAAGACCACAGACTCCCTCTGTGCCTATTCGAAGCGCCAAGACCGGAGTCTCCGGAGTGGATTTTCTGTGAAGAAATGGGACACCGGAAACTGTCCGGAGTCTCCGGCCCAGACCGGAGTCTTCGGCCTTTACACCGGAGTCTCCGGTGTGATTTCGCCAGAAATGCTCCAACGGCTCTTTGCATTTATGAGGGGTATAAATACCCCCTCCCCTCCACCTACCTCAAGTCAGCTCGACTAGACTTAAAGACACCATTGTTGGAGCTCAACCACCTTGCTAGATCTCCCAATCCAACCACCCAAAAGCCTATATCTTTGGAGGATTGAAGGAGAAGGCCCTGATCTACGTCTTCACCAACCGGATTTCATTTCCCCTCTCTTTTGCTTGAGGGATCTTGGCCTAGGGTTTCCTCATGTGGAGAACCTAGGCTTCTTGCTACTCTTGGTGATTTGTGAGTGTTGGGAGCCCCCAATTAAGTTGTGGGTGTGTGCCCCAAACTTGTTTGTAAAGGATTCGATCCCCGCCTCAAAGGGGTTCAATAGTGGAAGGTGAACTAGGCCTTTGTGGCGGAGTTCATCGGAGAATAGGGTGAGGCCTTCGTGGCGTTGAGTAGGCCTTCGTGGCGAGCTCACACCCCTCCAATGAGACGTACTCCCTTAACAAGGAGGAACTCAGAAATACATCGTGTCTCCGTGTGCTTCCATCGGTTATCTCGTTCCTCCCTCTTTACTTACTAGTACTCGTTACATTTATTGTTGTACTAGTTGCATTAATTGCTTGCCTTGTCATATAGGTAAATTCACCCCTAGTTGCATAATCTAGAGAATTTACCTTCTTGTCAAGCCTAAATCTTAAGAAAAATTAAAATTGGTCGTAGCACCTATTCACCCCCCTCTAGGTGCCTATACTTTACTTTCAACAGCTAGGGTCACCCAAGCACACCGGCGACGAGCCGGAGAAAACCGCGGCCTCCGCGGCGGGCGGAGAGAATCTTTCCGCCGCCGCGGACGTTGCGGGCACAAGCTCCGCACCTTCTCCGCCGTTTGCCCCTGAAACGGTGGAGGAAAAGATCCAGCTCCTCGGCGACGAGCTCGCCGCCGCGGAAGCCGCCACCTCCGCCACCGCCGGAGCGGACGAAGAGACGGAATCTGCGGGCAATTGGATTGCCTGCAGCATTCCACCGGCTCTCCTTCCAAACATGGAAAAGGAGTGGCGTCTTCCTGAGGACGATAACGAACCAACGCCGAAAGACGGCGAAAGAGTTCTTCTCTCCTCCCATCTCCTTTGAGGTATGGGCCTTCCACCTTCCGCCTTCTTCCTCCAAATTCTCTCCCATTACAACATCCAACCCCATAACCTTCCACCCAATTCCATCCTCTACATGGCCGGCTTCCAGGCTTTGTTCGAGGGCTACTTAGGCTTAGAACCTAGGTTAGACTTTTGGACGTATTGTTTCGGGGTTAAGCGGAACTCTTCGGAGGGCGCACTCCCGACTTGCGGAACCATCTCTTTTACTCTTCGAAGATTTAGAGAAGATTGGTTCCCCAAGATCAAGACGTCGGAATCCGTCAAATTTTGGACGGGTTCCTTCTTTTACCATCCCGATGTGCCTTTCCCTACGGAGGCCATCGGGGTTCCTCCTTTCTCAAACTCTGCCGCTGTTCCCCAAGACAACTGGGGAACGGAAGCCGTCCAGGTTCTGCCGCCTGATCTTCTAAGGATCAAGCGGCGCATCGCTAAGCTTACCTCCTCCACTCCACCTTTGACCGGCATGGACACGGTCTTCTGCTGGTTGAATAGACGGATTCAGCCATTGGCCAACCACGGTGGTCGCCTTCTTTGCGACTACACGGGAGCCAAGGACCCAATGCGGACAACCAACAAAGATTGGCCCGTAAAGGAGCTTCGACGGCGCATCAATCAGTTGGTCGCATCACGCGACCAATATGAAGCGAGTCGGACAATGTATACGGCCAACAATCCGGCTCCCAAGGTATGTTTCCGTCATTTGGGTAGAATTTATCATTCTTTCTCGGATTTTCTTACTCATAATTCTGATTTTTCTTTTCAATAGATTACCGAACTTCCAGACTCGGAGTTGGCCTCCGAGGCTGAGCTGGACGCGCTGCGCACCGCTGCTACAGGTGGGCGCAAGCGAAAGAAGGTTCCTTCCTCTGAGGAAGTTATCAATCTTGACGGGGTTCCCGTCGCCACTTCCAGGTTAGTTCATCCGGGTTGTTTTGTTTATTTCTCGAAGTTTTTCTTTCTCCTTCGGAAAGTTAACTTTTTCCGGGTTTCTGGTTTTTTAGCCTAGCTCCCTCCAACCTGAAGCCGAAGAAGCTGAAGAGACACAAGGTCTTGTCCAGCCGAGGCGCCCGTCCTTCTTCCGCCATTCCCCTGGACTCATCGTCCTCCATAGCGGAAGAGCATGCTGCCACCCCTCCCACCGAACCGCTGGAGACCAGCCAGCCCGTTGTGTCGGATTCTGACACGAGGGAAAGGGCGGTTCCGGATGCGGGAAAATCTTCTCGGTCTTTCGACGAAGAGATTCCCCAATTCGACAAGGACTTCAAGCTTATCAATGATGGCCTAAGCATGGCCGGAACTCTCTTTGCGGAGTATGCAAAGGAGTTCAATGAAAACTTGGCAGGTTTGCAACGAATGAGCCAGGTATGTATCTCTAGCCCCCAAGCATTAAACAAAATGCATGCTTTTTACCTTGATGCTTCACAATTATTCTTTTCCTTGCCATGTTCTAGCAAACCGCCGAAGCCATTAACGTGGCAGTTTTCAACAAGCTCTCGATCAAGAACAAGGAAGTTAGAAATCTTCTTTCCATTCTTGAGGAGAGAGAGAGGCAGAGCTGGCGTCATCTCAGCTCGCACTATCGGAAACAACAAGTAAGCATTCTTCATCTGAAATTTCCAATTCAGGCATTTGTCTAAGTACTTTTTCCGAGAGTAGTACTAAGTCGAATTTTTCCTTGCTTTTCAGCTGCTTTGGCTCAGGCTAAGCAAGCAGCTGAAGATTCCGGCAATGCCGAGTATCTCCGCAAGGAGAATGTTGAGCTTCACAAGGATCTTGTGAAAGCACAACAAGATCTGGAAGCCAGCAACTTGGCCCTTGGGGTTTCTCAATCCCAGGCTTCCGCCCAAGCAGAGAAGGACCAGGACACCATTGAACGCCTGGAAGCTGCTCTCCGCCTGCGTGAGGAGGAAACCTCCGAAATTGACAAACTTGTTGGTAAGTTTAAGTATACGTTTACCATTCAGTTTGTCTTTTTTCTTCCTTTTTGTTACTTAACCTTTTTGGTTGTTTTTTGCTACCAAACATGAGATAATGCAGATCTTTCTCGGATTGAAAGAATCCGAGTTTTTGAGAAGACCTGGACTTCGATCAGGGTTGCTTGCATGCAACTGATCAACAAGTTCCTTCCCTCCAAGAATGGGGAGTTCTCGGAAGTTGAAAAACTTCCGGGTTATATCATGGAGGTGGCGGAGTCTAGGGAATCCCTCCTTCGCTCCGCTGCACGGGGTGGTGCGCGCATGGCACTTGGCTTAATGCGTATGCACTACCCTGGGGCAATATCCTGGCGCGTGGCAACCGGTGTCCCTCAAGGATACACGGAAGCCCAACGAAATGCGATCTTTGATGCAATCAAAGGCCACGCTACCCAGGTTGCTTCCATGGTGAATCTCTCCATCAATTACCCGGAGGAAGAAGTTCCTGAAGCCCCCCAGGACGACAGCAGCGAGGAGGAATCGGATGCTTGAAGGGTTTCCTTAAACCTGGATAGAAAAAAATAGACAATAGGAGCATTACTGCACTTTTACAATGTAACTCGAATTGTAATGCTTCTATTTGTATTAATGAAAACTCCGCCTTTTGTAGTCTTAATTGTGAAATTCTTTGCAAGTTTTTCGGATTTTATTATTCCTTTATCTTCTAAGTTCTCTGGTATATATGCTTTAACTGTCCTTTGTGTTTGAAATGGCTCAAATAGCAATATGAATCGTCATGTGAGTAACCGGGTCGAACCAATCAGTTTAAAACTCGGAAACATGGATCATGCTAAAGGCATTTTTACTAACTAGTTCCAGTAACCCAACACATACACAATCAGATAATGCTTAGAGGAAACAAGGAAAATTTTAAATGAAACTTGGGCACGCAGGCAATTCAAGTTTCCCTTAGCCGTTAGCAGACTGAAAAAATCATTCAGTCTTTTAACCCCGAGTACATAAGCACAATTCGGGTTAACGTTGAGAAATTTGTAAGATCATTGGGAAATAGATTAGGCGGAAACATGCTTTGCACTTAGAATGAACTTGTAAAAACATGGATAACAGCATTCCGACAACTTTATTTCATGATCTTAAAAGATGTTTACATAGAATTGAACTAAGTACAGAAAGGGACATAACTTGCTAGACGTTCCCAGGCTTGCGCAATCCACTTGACTTTGTCGGATTTCTTCAGCAGCTTGTAGAATGGTAAGGCTTTATCCCCCAGCTGACTAATGAATCTGCTGACGGCTGCGGCGGAACCCGTCAATCTTTGGACATCTTTTACACATGTAGGTTTTGAGATGTTCAAGATTGCCTTGATCTTTTCCGGGTTAACTTCTATTCCTCTGTGAGAAACGATGAAACCCAGAAGTTTTCCTGAGGGAACCCCGAATACGCACTTAGATGGATTCAACTTCATCTTGTAAGTGCGTAAGTTTTAGAAAGTTTCTCGCAAATCCTCAAGGAGTGTATCTTTTTCCTTGGTTACGACAGCAATATCGTCCACATAAACATGGACATTTTTGCCAATCTGACTATGCAAACAACGTTGCATGCAACACTGATAGGTTGCACCTGCGTTCTTCAGGCCAAATGGCATGGTTACGTAATAATATGTCCCGTACGGGGTTATGAAAGAAGTCTTGATTTGATCTTCCTTTTTCATGCGTATTTGGTGGTACCCGGAGTATGCATCCAAAAAGCATAAAAGCTCGGAGCCTGCAGTGGCATCTATTATTTGATCGATTCACGGTAATGCGAACCTATCTTTCGGACACAACTTGTTCAAACCTGTGTAATCTATACACATCCTAAGAGCAGTGGTGTCTTTCTTCGGTACTAATACCGGATTTGCGGACCAGTCAGTATGGATTACTTCCTTGATGAAATCCGCTGCTAAAAGCCGGATAATTTCCTTGCCAATAGCCTTCCGTCTTCTTCTGTCAAATCGACGGAGACCCTGTTTGACGGGTTTTGATCCAGGAATAACCTTGAGTTGGTGCTCAGCAAGTTCCCTGGGTACACCTGGCATGTCAGCTGGACACCAGGCAAAAATATCCCAGTTCTCACGGAGGAACTTGATGAGCTCGCCTTCCTATTTGTCAGTCATCCCAGTCCCTACGACGACAAATTTTGTCGGATCTTTGGGATCTAGGATTACCTGTCTTGTATTCTCGGACACCTTGAAGCTGTCTGTTGGCTTCCAGGTTTCTTTTCCTGCCGGTATTTCTGACGGCGATACCTCCTTGGCTAATTCCTTCAGTTCTTCCTTTGCTATAACTCTTTGAGCGCAAAGGGCATTTTCTTTCTCCAACTCATTTGCCAGCTTGAAATCACCGGCTATGGTGATTACTCCTCCTTTGGGTCCTGGCATCTTCAGCTTGTTATAGATATAACAAGATCTTGCCATGAATTTGGCGAAAGCTGGACGTCCGAGTATTGCGTGATACACGCTTTCGAACGGCACTACCTCGAAGGATACTTTTTCCTGCCGGAAGTGATCTTTATCTCCGAAGGTGACATCTAGGGAAATTTCTCCTAGGGACCGTGCTTGTCTGCCAGGAACAATGCCATGGAAGCGTATATTGCTGTAGTTGAGCTGAGACTCGGAAATCTTCAGATGCTTCAGTGTATCCAGGTACATTATATTAATGCTAGATCCTCCGTCCATCAGCACTCTTCTTAGCCTAGTGTTTTGAACAATAGGGCTTACAACAAGAGCTTGTGTGCCGGGTTCAGGGATATTTCCGGGATGATCAGACTGATCCCAGGTTATTGGTGTGTTGGAGTACTTCAAGAATTTCGGGGTTGCTGGAACAACCGCGTTTATTTCTCGAAGTGTTCTTTTGGCCACCTTTGCTGATGGAGTTGCTAAGAAAGTTAGCATTGCTTCTCCATCAACTCTCAAAAATTTGGGTTCGCCCTTTCGCTGTTGTTCCTGGATTTTTTCGTCAGTGTCCGATTCACTGTCTTCTTTGTCAGCTTCTGGCTTTTGTTTGGCGGGTTTCCTTTTGGAACCCTTCCCCTTACTTCCGGATCCTGCACTGCCTTTCATGTGCTTATTTAACCGGCATTGCGCATTTGTATGGGTAGGTTTCCCAAATTGCGAGTGGTGAACACAGGGTTCCGACTTAATCCTCTCCCATTCTTCAGGAGTGTAATTGATTGGATCTGGGTTGCGTCCTTTCCACTTTCTCCCCTTTTCTCCTCCAAAGGCTATGTTGACCTCTTTGGGTTTTGTCATTGTTTCCGGAGTTCCTTTTTTGTCAGAACGAGGGGTTTTCTTGGCTAGTATCAATGATTCGATATTGCCTCCTCTTGCTCTGATGTCGTCTTCGGCTGCGGCGTGCTCATTGGCGGTTGTAAGAATAGATCCGAGATCTTTGTGTTGTTTGGAACCAACCATGAACGGTACGAGTCCGGGTTTTAGGCCATTGACGAAAGCATGCATTGCTTGTACGTCAGTTACTCCGGAGCAACTATTCTTCATTGCCGTCCATCTGGAGATGAAATCCACGTATGGTTCATCCTCAAATTGGGTGCAACGGTTCAGCTGGTTGATGCTGTTCGGGCGTTTGTACATTCCTCGGAAATGCTGAGTAAATACTCTAGCCATATCATCCCAGCTGTCGACAGTTCTTGATGGTAATCCATTGATCCAATCTCTGGCTCCGTCTAGCAACATTAGGGGAAGAAACTTGACAGCTTCCAGGTCTGTCCCATTGTTGATCTGGACGGCTGTATAGTAGTCTGATAGCCAGGTATCCGGGTTTGTGCTGCCGGTGTATTTCTGGTATGTTGGACCGACCTTGGCAAAGCCAGAGTGCAGGGTTATCCTTCGGATCCTGTCAGTAAAACACTTAGGACCAAAGTATAGATCATCCTTTTCTGCTCTATCAATGTGTGCAGAATATCTTTCGGCTGAATGGACAGAAGGGGATCTGCTCCTTTCTTCTCCATTGTTGCGCATACGCGCTTTTCCGGAGTTATTTCTATCTCTTCCGTGGTCACGCCCTTTTGGATTAGGCGGAGTTCTGCTCCTGTGCCTTTCTTTATCCTTAGGAGGTGTTCGGGATCTTTCACGTGTGTGAGGTATATCATATCTTCCAGCTTTCTCAGCTGGGTTTCTCGGAGGTGGCATTATTTTGTCGTCATTCCGGTGTTTGTCTTCCCGATCATGGGATTTATGTCCATCCTTCGGGAGATGGGGTCCGGTTCTAGACGCTGCATCCCGGTTGTCGGGGTTTTTCTTGTCTTTTCTCGGATCCTCTTTTTTATCCTTTGAATTGTCTGAATCTCCAGGTTCTTCCGGTCCAGGTGCTCCAGCGGCGCAAGTGGCTGTTTTGCATAGGGCGGAGTTATCGTGCAGCCTCCCTGATCGCTCTTGGCCCCGCTGTTGTTGTTGCAATGCTTTTCCTAAGAAAGCATACATCCCCTGAAGTTTTTCCCCGTTGGAGTACAGATCGTTGTTGAGGATGGCGAACGCTGCTTTCGCGTTTTCTGCTGCGGTTTTGTATATTGGTTCGCCCTTGGCATTTTTGCCGTTTACCTGCTTTTGCCAAGATGGGTTATGGAAATTAGCCCTTTCCTGATCGGTATCGGGGCTGGGAAGAATGGTTGGGATAACAAACAACCATCAGGTTTGTACTTTGGATACCCCTATAACTATCAAAGATCGTTGAAGTGGCTAATTCCTCTAAATAGGGGACGTTGAGAACAAAGAAATTCTTGGGGCTATCGTTTTCTTCTAGCATTAATAGAATTCATTGGTGTTAATAAAAAACGCTTCCGGGAAGGTTGGCTAGAGATTTCTTGGAAAAATACCAGCCCCTTTCGATTCATAATGAGACGGGACTAATTCTATTTTGATTCTATAGATTATTTCTCTTAGTACTATGTACAGAAGGGAGGAGCCGTATGAGATGAAAACCTCATGTACGGTTTTGGAACGGAGATTTTTTGAATAGAATGAACGACCGTAACGGATGTTGGCTCAATCCGAAGGAAATTATGCGGAAGCTTTGCAAAATTATTATGAAGCTACGCGACTAGAAATCGATCCCTATGATCGAAGTTATATACTCTATAACATAGGCCTTATACACACAAGCAATGGAGAGCATACAAAGGCTTTGGAATATTATTTCCGGGCACTAGAACGAAACCCCTTCTTACCGCAAGCTTTTAATAATATGGCCGTGATCTCTCATTACGTGCGACTATCTCCACTATAGAAAGAAAAAAGAGAGGATCAAATTTTCTAGTATTTTATTTACTAGAAAAAAGGGCTTTCTACATAGGGATCGTAAAAACAACGATTTTTCCCTATCAGCTGTAGGAAGGAAGGACACTTCACGAGAATCAAAAAAGGAAGAAAGTATGGCCTATACTACTACTCTATGGATAAAGTTCTCAAATTGATAGAGAAAGCACCGTAAAGATCAATTAGTGAGCGACTGGGTCGATACAACTAAAAAAAAAACTGCTTACTTACTTTTGGCGGCAGTTCTTCCGGTCTTACGATTCCGGGTAACTTAGTAGGTTTTATCGCAGATCTATTCTTTCTCTCATACTCCTCTATTTCTTCCTTCATGATTTTGATATCATGCTGGGTTTGTTGGAGATGTTGCCGAGATCTGAGTAGATGTTGCTGTTGCCTTTGGAAGGCTTGTCTCCTAGCTTCCAGCATCTCAGGGGGTTCATCTGGTCCCACTGGTGTTTGCAACAGCTCTTGCTCCTCCTGTTCCGTCATTGGCGGAGCAGGGATTTCTTTGGACTTCTTCTCCGCAGGCTTCATTCCGCTAGCATCTCCTACTTCCAGGTTTTCATCAGCGAGATCGGCTGATTTTTTCTTCCGGAGTTTGTATTGGAGTTTCTTAGCGGCACGGTGCTTTTTCTTGGAAGAGGGAGGCTTTTTGACAGGCTCATCTTCTGTCATCTCCTTGACACTGGGAAATACCGGAGAAGTTTCTCCGTCTTCCCTCTCTTCCTCTGGCGGAGGAGTTTTGGGGCTTTCCTGGCTGCCGGCATCCGTGACTTCAGCCGGTTTTGCCATTAGCACTTCGTGGAATCCCTCTTGAAGAGATTTGACCTTTCTTTCGAAGGCATCCTCATCTTCATCTTCGGAGTCGAATTTATCCGATCCGGTGTCCGACTCCAACCTCGCCTCAATGGCGGCTAGCACAGACTCGGCTTCCGAGTTTATTGTCATGCTGACGGATGTCGGATCTTCCGTCTGGATGACGGGTATCAGATCTTCCGTCTCTGTGACGGGTGTGTTGTTGTCTGCCTTTTGCACGGGATTTCCGTCATCAGTGTTTTCGGCGACCTCAGATTGCACCATGCCGATAAAGTGTGTATCACTTTCTTGTCGGCGATTCGAGCAAAATCCGGCATCATAGTCG
Organism: Alopecurus myosuroides; assembly: GCA_028641055.1. Taxonomy (NCBI): domain Eukaryota; kingdom Viridiplantae; phylum Streptophyta; class Magnoliopsida; order Poales; family Poaceae; genus Alopecurus; species Alopecurus myosuroides. The sequence goes on from CM054063.1 coordinate 53,188,324, forward strand.
TCTTCGACTGGGTATATGGCGGGTGGGAAATACTTGCTTCCACCGCAAAACCCCATTGCTTCTGCGGTTAGTCCGATGAAGATGTTAGCAGATCCAATCGGTAACACGCAGGCACTTACCATGTGGTTTTGCGCCGGTATGTAGGATCCGTTGTCGATGAAACTTCCGACGTCGTCGTCGAACTCCAAGCTTCCGACAGTGATTGATCTTCCGATTCCGCCAAGTATCCCAGATCGGAACTTCACGCCTGACGTCGTTTGCCCCACGGTGGGCGCCAACTGTCGAGACATCGTAGTTGTTTTCATAGACGGGGGTGCCATGAGACTACGGTAGAGACGTGGGGTAACGGGATCGTGTGGTGGACAGTGAACACAGGATTTACCCAGGTTAGGTACGTCGCGACAGTACGACGTGCCTACTCCTGCACTTCTCACTAATCAGGACTAAAGCCTGGATACAGGGTTACAATGTGAGGTTTAGATCTAAGCTACTCGACGAGGATGAGCTTCTCGGCGAGCTGGCGTAGAGCTTCTCTATTATTCGTTATCTAATCTATCTCCCGTCCGACTTTATATAATAGCCGGATTAGGGCTTACAGAATAGGAAACCTAGAAGACTATGGTAACTTGTAACTTGGAAAGCAAGGAATCCGTCTTCTCCTCCAAGCCAGATCACATGGGCCGTGATCCGGGTTCTTCTAGAATCCGGCTTCTGTGCGTCGGATTACTGGGCCGCCCAATGAACCTAAGCCCACTACCACTTAGGCCACCCTGGTAATCCGGCACTTTGTCTACCATCTTCTATACCCCTATTTGGTATATATCCGACAGGCGGGCGGCCGATGACGAGCTCGACGAGGAGGACGCCGAAGGAGTTACTTCGCTCTTGTCTGTGAGCTGGAACGTCACCAGGTACTCCGGGTCCACGTACCCGACGGTGCCCATCGCCCGCGTCGTCACGTGCGCCGCCTCCGACCCTGGGCCTCCATCGTCCGCCATCCTCGCCAGCCCGAACCCGGCCACCTTCGCTGCCAGCGCGCCTGACAACAGCACGTTCAGGTAATCATGCACAATCTGAACGTCAGCTGTCATTTTTCACTTGTATTTCTTATCATGAGCGATGACATTTCATGAAATTTGATTGAAATACCTGCATACTCGTGATGGTAGCTGTGGTGACCCAGAACACCACTGCATGTGTAGTGCGCAAGTCGGTGACATAATACTCACAGATGGTAATACTGTTTTATATGGGCCGAGGCTGCAACTGAGGGCACTCGTAAATTCATTGTGCCAGAATTGATCACTGATCAGGTGTGATCAGTCTCATCCAGAACGTAAAAACATTCCTTGACTTGAATCAAATATGGAGTTGTGTTGTATAAGTGAGCATGAATTTCAATGAGCATCTTCTATTTCGTAGAAATTGGGATTATATAGTCCTTACGTAAGGACTCACCGAAACTAACAAAAGGCTAAGGAGACCCATTTAGTTGTTTGTTCTTATGCCAACTAAAGCTAGCGGAGCCACAACTTGAATCTCCCTAGAAATCCCCACTCGTAACCTGACGCTTTCACATTGGGGTTTAGTGGCAGCAAGAGGCAAGCAACTCAGCTCCAAGCTGGAGAATGACTCTAGCTCAGAATCTAATCCACTACGGCGGATGTCAGCCCTATACTATGGCTTGTAACTGCTAAGGTCAAGAATGGACTCCACATACATCTTGATAACTTCTCCTCCACCAGCGTTGTTGATGACGATGCTTTTCCGACTAAGTAATAGATCACTCCACCTAGCTTCATGAGGTAGATATGGCTTCACAATGACGACTTCCATATGGCTTTAACTCTAAGCAGGGGGTCAAACGGGAACGAATGAGTAACGAGCATTACTCAACAAGTTCATGATATATAGTGGGTAGTTTGATGCACTAACTACAGCTTTAGACTCGGAAGAGTCATAAGATAATGCAAGATTTTGTAAAACTTTCTTCAAGAGGTTGCTTTTAATTCTGAAAACTATGCCCGCCAGATCTTCACAGGATTAGAACTTCATGGAGTTGCCTTTTCTGCGGCGTTCACAGCTCCTTCCCGGAACAGGAGGTAACATGCCACATCCTTTTACACTTTGCAGAGGTGCGTTAATTTACCCATGGACGACCAAGACCATGTTGCACAACCAGGCGTACATTCCTGTCCACTCCCACTCAGGTGTGGGGCCCGGTTGTTGGTCCAAGCCAAACCGTGCTTCTCCGCACAACGCATGCCCACCCATTTCTGCTAGCAGGTTGAACGCCTGATTCCACCCCTCATGATGGATATATACGCGCCCCTGGCAGACCATCATAGACCCGCAGAGTCCGTGGGAATTAAGGGATCCCACCCATGTGCATGTAGTCTCGCAAGACCTACAGCGTACGTCTCTGGCAGCCCGTTGACATGCGAACGAGAAAAGATCACAGCTGGCTTACTCCCCCCATAGAAGACTCATGGTTAACGCGAATTTACGGCGCAAGAATCCTGACGGCAGTTGTTGTTAATTCCTAGGTAATACGTTCCCAGGCAGATGTAACCTTCCTTTGACCTATTCATCTTACCATGGTCCCATCCTCCCACCAAACAGAACACTACCACTTGGGTAGTCACTCAATTAGTCATATTATTATAAAAATAGAATCATGCATTCTTTTAAGAGTAGGTGATAATACGATATGGTTTTTGCAAATAGTTTGTTATGAGATACTACAAAGGATATGAGCAAGTGGTGAACTTACCTGAGATTGAAATAATGACAATAACAATCCATGCCTTCAAGGTTCGAGGGTCACGTAGAAAATCCTGACATCTGAAAGATAGCAAAGTAGTCCCGGTAAGGACTACAGAAAACATTGGCAAGATGATATATGCATTGTAATGAGATGCATCGCGAAATACCCTAGAAAATACCCCAGCTTACAAGTGTAATCCACGTTTATGACGATAACTTATTCACACGGGTTTTAGGTGAAATGTTTCATTACTTGTGGTGATGTGGTTATTACTTCTTTTAGACTTACATGTGTTTCACTTTTACTTAACAACAATTGTTATCATGTTTAAGTAGAAGTGTTGATTACTTGGTGAGGTACAAGACAATAGCACATGAAAAAGGGTCCCCCGTACCCTTACGGAGGAGAGCGCCGCCGAAACACCGAAACATCAAAACAGAGACCAGAAGTTCCAGATTGGAGGGGGAAAACTCCGGCGGGGCGCCGCTGGTGTGATCTCCTACCCCTCCAACGTCATCTCCATCGACATCTCCATGAAGAGGGAGTAGTCCACCCCAAGGCTATGGGTTTGTGGAAGTAGCACTTGTATCTCTCTCTCTATGTGCTTCACTAATTAGATCTGTATGAGCTGCCTCACATGATTACGGGCACCGTTGTAATTCCTATGTGGTGGATCTTTTCTATGAGTTATTGAATCTGAGATTGCAATTGTTTCTCTTGAGTTATTTGAGTAGATGTATCTTATGTACCCCGTTCTTATTTGCTAGCTTTGATCAATCTAGTTCTTGAGAGCGTGTGTGGGGTGATGGGTGCATTAGTTGGAGTAACGGGGGGGGGGGGGGGGGTGGCTAGTGCTGTGAAAGTGACAGAAGTTCAGCGATCCACTTAGGTTTTGTTAAACCTTTCTTAGTTACCTCACTAGGGATAAAAAGGAGTACCTTGTTACCGGGGATTTGAAGTGACACTAATCAATCTCCATGACTAGATCTAGAAAGTTCTTACTTCAACTTCATGTCACATTGCTTAAAGATATACTCTGTTTTTTCCTTAATTATCGAGGTGTTATGATTTATTTCGCATCTTGGTGGAGTATAAGAGGGATCAATATGACCGTAGAGATCTCTATGCTAGGACGTGATGCCCATATGAAAGTACTCAATGTTAAACATGTTATTGTAATCTCACATGTAATTCTTTATGTCCACCGTCTACCACTTTATTTGAGAGAATGCAAGTGTGAAACCATGAACCCCGGTCCTATTTTAAATATAAGAAAACACTCTAGTTACTTTGATGCAATTTACTTTACTTGCACTTTACTTTACTTGCATCTCCAATTCGAATTTACATTATCTCCATCACCACTTGCATCACAAAAATACAAAAACAATCCATTGCATATTTATTTTCTCATTTGCATTTAGTAGTAGATTTAATTATTGCACATTTACTTTCAGTTTTGCATTGCAATTTACAAGTCTCACACCTTGTGCTTGACAACCACTTGGTGAGGTTGAGGGCACAAAACTCTCTATTTGTTTGCAGGATCCTGGAAAAAGCTTGGAAGACAACTGCTGAAATACTGGCTCCCCAAGAGTTCGATATAAACCCTCGAGTCACCCTCGTGGGGAAGAAGGCTTGCCACTAGCTACACACTGTGCACTTGGAGTCTCAACCTAGCCATCAAGCGTTTTTCTGGCGCCGTTGCCGGGGAGCCATAGGTGAAGGAGTTGTCCAAGGGAGCTCACAAGAAGTCTTCATCACCAACAAGGTGTGCAAACACCTAAGCTTGGGGAGGTTGCACCTACGTGAGTTCCGTCCTTTCTATCTCCACCTTCTTTCAAGTAGATTGTTTTGTTTCTTGTCTTGTTTTTTTGTTTTTGTTTTGTTTTTGTTCTTGTTTTTGTTTTGTCTTGCATATTTTATTTTAGTTTGCATTTTAGTTTTGCATTTAGTTATCTAGTTTATTTTAGTATTTCGAATTTGCCTAGTTACTTTACTTTTCAGTTTTGCATAAAAAATTAAAAACTACATAAAAACTGTTAAAATGGGTGATAGAACTAAATTAAGTGACTACACAAATACACCCAATGACCAATTCATTGCTAGGCCAATTACTACACCTGAAATACAAGCTGAAAGCTATGAAGTAAGTCCTAGTTATTTAATTTAATTACTAGAGAGCAATTTGGTGGTAGTGCTATGGAGGACGCCTCTATGCATCTTCATGATTTCATGGAAATATGTGATATGAAAAAATTTAAAAATGTGGAAACTAGTGTTTCAAAACTGAAATTATTTCCTTTTTCACTTGGAGGAAAGGCTAAAGAATGGTTACTTTCACTACCTACAGCTAGTATAAAGTCTTGGGATGATTTAAAAGAAGCTTTCATTAAGAAATATTATCCTCCCGTTAAAATTTTGCAAAATAGGAATAATATCCTCTCATTTAGGCAAAATGATAATGAACATGTAGCCATGGCATGGGATAGAATTAAATTAATGCTTAGAACATTCCCATCACATGGAGTAATGAATGGACCATACTACACTCTTTTTATAATGGTCTAAACTACATGTCTAGAAATATACTTGATTCTGCTGCTGGAGGTGCCTTTATGAGTAAAACTGTAGGAGAGGCTAAGAGCATATTAGAAAGCATATTGCAAAATTATAGTCAATGGAATACTGAAAGAGCACCCAATCCCACTAAGAAAATAAACTCAATTGAAGAAACCAATGATTTGTCTTCTAAAATGGACACTATTCTTGCTTTTATTAATAAACAAAATATGGAGAATGTGCCTTTGCAGGAGCTAGTTGGTAGTAATTCTGAAAGTGTGGATGTTAGTTTTGTTAGGAATTATGGTAGCAATGGTTTTGGTAATGCTTACAATTCATATAGTAAACCTCCTTATGTGCCAAATAAACCTTTTGTTCCATATCCTAATGCTAATGAAAATAAGTGGAAGCCTTCTAGTGAAATTTCTGAAACTAATAAATTGCTTAGGGAACAAGTTGCTAGTCACAATGCTATGATACATGAGTTAAATAAGTCTATTGCATACATTAGTAGTGATATTAAAGGATTGCAACTTCAATCTTCGCATTTAGATAAAGCATTGTCAAAATTAGCTGATAATCAAGCAACTCTATTAAGCATGTCAGCAGGAAAGCCACAAGCACAACCTAGTGTAGGAATGAATTCTGTTACTATTGCTGCTCCTATTATTGAAAATATTTATCATATTGCTGAGAATACAAGTGAGCATGTCCCTACTATCTTAGAAGAAACTTTGAATGAAATAGTGAAGTACCCTGAATATTTACTTCCATATATGTCTTATCTTGCTAGCAAAGATGAAATTAGTCCTCATGAATCAAGCATGCTAGCTAAATTAGAGAGTAAAGTAGAGGAAATTATGATGCTTACTGAAATTAAGGATCCATTGCTTGATTTAGAAAAAAGTAGCTTGCAAGAACTTATTGCTACTCTACAAAAATTTGCTAGTGATCCCACTAAAAATGTTAATCAACCTGGCTTTGGATCTTATATTGCTAATCATGTCTTGCAAGAAAAAATTGCTAGGTACAAGAATGAGGCCATGATACCTCCTAAGCTTGGGGATGCATGGATCCCCAAGGTGCTAGTTTCAATTGGAAAACAAATTCACCATGCTATGTTAGATCTAGGTTCTAGTGTATCGGTACTCTCTAAAGAATTATATGAATTGCTAGAACTAGAAAATCTAGAAAAGGGCTCAAGTGAATTTGTCCTTGCTGATAACTCTACTAAACATGCTGTAGGACAAGTAAAATATGTTATGATTGAATTGCACATGATTTTCGTACCCGCTGATTTCATTATTGTGGATATGGGGGATAAATCCCCTAGTCCTATTATTTTGGGTAGACCTTTTCTTCGTACTACAGGTGCAATCATAGACTCTAAGGAAGGAAATGTCAAGTTTCAGTTCCCTCACAAGAAAAGCATGGAGCACTTCCCAAGAAAGAGGGGCACGCTGAAGAACAAGCTCCCTCATGAGCTTTATCCCTGTTGATTATCAAGTAAGTAAAGCCTAGCTATATGGCTACAAAGAGAGCGCTTTACGGGAGGAAACCCAGTTGTTTTTGTTTGGATTTTCCTAGTGTCCTTTTGCTGTCTCAAGAGATTAGTTTTTTTTGTTTTAATTCTGGAGTTTTCAATAAAGAGTCAAGTCAAACCCATTTGGACTTATAAGTTGCTATCCTAGTGCATAAAATTTCTGTTTCAGCACGAGTCTGCTCACCATATGATTTTACCTTTTTTATTGGTATGTAGGATTGAGTAATTTTTTAGTATGTTCTGCAACTTTTCGTCCTCTGTAAGCACAAAAATTGGCTTAATTTTTTGACGAGTCTAGCTTAGGAAAACGTTCGTTTTGCTGATGTTGCTTTTCTGGACAGATTCTGCCTTCTTTTGTTTTATCACTCTTTGGGCTTGGGAATCGAATTTCCATGATTCTTTCAAGCAAGAGAGTGAACATATAACATAATGAACCTTATTGTCTATCTACTGGAGCATTTGATTTGGAATTTTGCACAGCAAGCATGTGATTTGTTTGTCCTCGCTAATCTCACCCCACAGAAAAAGAATGGGAGAAACATGTTTTGTGAAGTTTTTGTCACAGGGAATAGAGGAGCTGCGCCTCAAGACATCCAAGAATGGTGAAAGCCATAAGCTTGAGTATGTTATGAACACCCCACTGGAGCTACACTCTTTTGGTTAGCACACGTCTACTTTCTGTTTTTCTAAGCAAAGCATTTATCGTAGAGACTTGAAGCGTCTAGTTTCTGTTTTTATTTTTGTTTTGATAAGACCACCACCATCATTTTATATGAGATTGAGCTACTGGAGTTTGGGGTTGGAATGTATTGTATTCTAGTATTATGACTTGGAATACGGATGCCATGATTGATTTGAAGAGCTACATATGTTTGCATGATTTATAGGCTTTTTATGTGTAGAAATTTGCAATAATCTTGTCTTGAGCTATCTCTTATTCATGTCCTTGATGTTAATTGCTGGTTTATTTAGTTTGTCATGAAATGAGTAGTTCTATGGACATATTCATGCATAGTAGCTGGTCAACTATCTCCCTCTTGCTAGCCCAAAAATTTAAAAATTCCAACAAGTAAAAACTTGTTTCCAACACTCCTTAGCCAAGTATTTCCAGTGAGTCCACAATATCTTCCCATTAGCTTCATTGCTGTTCCGAGTATGTTCACCATGTTATTGTGTTATTTATGTTCTAAATTAAGATATTCACTTTATTAATTGTGATGGGTTGAACTTGGGATAGGACTCTCACGAACTTTTGAAGGCACACTTTACTTTTTATGCATCTAATAAACATGACCCAATAATGGGAGCCACAAGTTTTATGTTTGACAAGTATGTGGTTGGGATCTAGCTATAAACGTGTATCACCGGAAAGCTTTCAACATTGCACAATTTTTTTTTACATTTGGTTGATATCATGTACTTTTGTTTTTGGACTCCTGCCATGCCGAAATGAAATAGAGGAATAGTAAGTTTTGATGAGTAAGTATCTATATGACTAGAGAAACGCATTGGGACGCTAACCCAAGCCATGCTTTATCATGGTGGAAATTTACTTACAGCTTGAGTGACGCTACAACACATCCTATAATAAAATAAGAAGCTATGCATAATAGTGAATGAAAATAAAAAGGATGATAAGTCTACTCCGTTTGTTCATCTTGTCGTTGTAACATGGGCTTGTTTCCATGTCATGGGGCAAGAGGTACCTCTTTGCGGTTCTCTATGATGTCATTAATTCTTATTATGATCGTACAAAGCTTATTAGGAATCTCAGGTTGAGTAATCATGGAGTAGGTTTTCACACTCACGGGGCATGAGGCTTTCAACCACCTTGTCATTCTCATTACTTCAATACTCACAATGTTAAGATGCTAGTGATAAAGGGGCAATGAGAGTCCTAGATCAATGGATACCACATTTCAATTAGTAATTTTAGTTGAATAATTTAGAGGCTAAATAAGACTTGATCATGTTTTACCTCTACTCAATTTTCTCCAAAGTGTCCACCATTTTTTCTATTCTCCATTATGCTATTCTTTGACCAATATAGGATTTTATTTTTCATTTTGTGTACGTATTTGGTCTATAGTGTTTTTATTTCATTATACACTTTGTGAACTTTCATGAAGCATCTTTGCTTGCACATTTGATATTTCTTACAACATGAATTGTATATTGCTACTCATTTCTAGTATTAATCATTTGATTATATGTAGCATGAATAATCCTCCTTGATATCCCATTATTGTTTCAATATGCAAAACCCATCTTAGTTTTATCACCTTCATACTCGAGGACGAGCATGGATTAAGCTTGGGGATGTTGATGCATGTAAAATGCATAGATGAATTTTGCATATTTTCACATGGTTTTCTATTACATATTGCATCATATAAGGGTATAATTCAATTTTTTATAGTATTTTGGGGTTAAATTACAAAGTCCCACAACTTTTATGGAATTAACCCTGCCTGTCAGAAACCCTATATTTTTGACGTTTCAACGGGCAAACTTCCGCGAAATCACCTGAAAATCTGCGGGGGTCATTTTTTTGAAAGGAGAAGACTTGCGAGCGAAGGATCCACGAGAGTTGGGCTATTTGAGGATTCCCTCGCCATTGCTTGGGCGATTTTTAAGGAACCCCTATGCATTGCTCAAAGCGAGGTGGTGTGTGGCGTCGATGGCAGATTTCTGCTCCTGGCCGGCCCAGTAAGAGGTAATACTTATTCGTTTCATTTTTTATATTTTTTCTTGTCCTCTTTTTGCTACTTTGATATTTTTTAATGTTCAAACATGCAAAAGTTTATATTTGTACAATTTTTTTAGAAAATGGTGAACACAATTTTGAAAATAAATTTTTTAAATGTTGAATATTTTTTAAATGAAAAAAGGGGAAACATTTGAATATATTTTTGAAAAATGGTGAATAATTTTAGTAAATGAATATTTTTTAAAAGTGGTGATTTTTTTAAAAATGAACAATTTTTAAAAGGGTGAACAAAATTTTGAAAATAAAAGTTTTCAAAAAAAATGTTGAACAATTTTGGAAATAAACAAAATTTTAAAAAATGGTTCAGATTAAAAAAAAAATCATACTTAAAAAATGCTGAGAGACAAAACAAATGAAAAACAAAAAAAATCAAACAGCTCATGCATGAGTCTACATCGAGCGAGTCCTAATACGACTCGCAATGAGCGAGAAATAGTGCCGGCGAATTTTACTGTTAAACAATTTGCATCGCGAACTCGGCCCATTTAATTGTTCGCTCCCTACAGTTGGACACGACGCGAGCTTTTTATCAGTTCCCAATGCCATGGCACTTTGGTCCTCTACGTAGAACATTTTTTACTATTTTTTATTTCTTTTTCCTTCTTATTTTCTTACATTCTTTTTTATCTTTATGTTTCTTATTTTTATGTCATTTTTTTGTTTATTACTTTTTAATTGTTTTTTAGTTTCTATGTATTTTTTCTTTCTTTCTTGCATTCTTTTCTTTTTATGTTTTCTTCTTTGTTCATTATTTTATTTTCTTCAATTTTTTGTTTCGATTTTAATTTATCTTTCTATCGTGTTCTAATTATCTAGATTTCTACCAATTTATTTCATGATTTCTATTTACCATAAAATTGTGCCTTTTCTAACTAGTTATTTGTTCAATAGATTTTATCTGTTCACATTTTTATCCCGCTTATAGTCGGGAATGTTTAAAAATGTCTAAGAACTAGATGGTCTTCCCGTGCGAGAGCGTAGTTTGTTGATGGTGTTTTATCATTTCGTGGCTTGTGTATATATGGCAGGGTTCTCAACTAAATAAGTTATGGAACGGAAAAAAAACGTGGAGTGGAGAGTGAGAAAATAAACTCTGCTAAATAAGTTACATTTACTGAGGAGCCCATATACTCGCACGGGATGCATCTGAAAATAGACGAACCATCCATGACAAATCTCCTGCTAGGCCGCTGCACCAGATTAAACAGAAACAAAGCCCCCCGACAAATATCACGAATGCACACACATAGTGAACTAGTATAAGAATAATATAGCAAATACAGTATGAGCGTGTTAGCGACCACGGCGACCTTGAGACCTCTACAACAACTATGCATGCGGGCAAAAAAAGAAACAACTCCCTTGCATCAAGCATAAAAACTTCAAGTTGGGTATCCAAAATTTGCGCCAACACAACTGGCCAACAACAACCGAGCACTGCAAGACTACCAATTAATAACAACATTCTCATCCATGCTCAGAAGAAACAATAACTCGGCCGATAGCTATGTAAAAACTGTATGAATACTCAGTGAATTGTGCATGAAACAAACTGGCACATTTTTTTATGGGTGAGTTGTGTATGAGTAATCTCTTTAATGTTCTATAAAATTCGTATGAAATTTTTTTTCGTATATGAAACATTGTTTGAACAATATTTTATTATTCTTGAAGGAAGAAAATTATATGACAAAACTTGATGAGACTTATATTTATTTGATGGAATTCGAATCGAACCAGCCCAACATAACCTATTCAAAAGAAAAAAACTTGAGCAGAGAAACTTTTATGAACATTTTTTGCTTACTAAAGTTTTAAAAAATGTTGTCCCGTTTTAGATTCTGAATCTTGATCCAAAAAAATGGTACCGGCGAAAAAGGAAAATTAAAAAGTCTGAAATAGTAAGGGGCGTTGTGAAAAGTTGAAATGGACTTAAGAATCGTACTGAACTAGGGTCTTTCCGCATGAATTTCCAACAAACATAGGAAAATGGAAGATAGAGAGAGTGTCGGGGGCCAATGTACGAGTGGAATTGCATTTCCGATGAACGGAGCTTCCTCACCGGACAGGTCAGGCCACCTAAAGTCGGCAACAATACGAATGATTAGTTGGTCGTCGAGTCTTTGGCTCACCGCAACGTCCGTCCATCATCATGCCATTCCTATACTCTACGAGACTACAACAGTCCACACATGAAGCTCACATCCTACGTTCCTATCCTACCTCTCAATCCACAGCTTTGCTTCCCTTGTACTCATCTCCTCCGTTAGCACATTTGGGGCCCTACCTACTGTCATGAAGACATCCACCATTAACCTTCTTTCCACACACAACCACTTCCTCACTAACATAACAAAACAAAACGAAATTCCCATGGATGGCCACTAGCTAATTAAGGAGTGGCTATAGCTAGCATGCGCGTACCGGCCTGCCGGTACACCACACTCTCCACTACACCTTCGAAATCCAAGGTGTCCACTCGATGCCCAGTGCCCAAACCCATGGTCCGCTTTGTTCCCTCAAGAATAACAACAGATTTCGTTACACGGGCATCCCATCTGAGGTCAGAACTGGCAGGCAAGGCGCCAACACACGGCCTGCGGCAGATCTGTCGGTCTCTATAACCTGATCCAATTGCCACTGACAGTTATTGTTAGGCTCTCTGCCACTCACGTACACGCACTCACTGACGCAGAAGGTGGTCGGGACTCGGGAGAGGCGTGCGTTTGCTAATGGGGACAGTCGTCCCAATCACAATTCTCCTCCTTCTCCTGCTCGTACTGGCACCGCCGGCAGCCGTGGCGCTCACCGCCGACGGCCTCGCGCTGCTGGCGTTCAAGGCGGCGGTGACGGACGACCCCTGGTCGGTGCTCTCCAAGTGGTCCGAGTCCGACGCCGACCCGTGCCGGTGGCCGGGCGTCACCTGCGCCAACATCTCCTCGCTCCCGCGCGTGGTCGGCCTGGCCGTGGCCGGGAAGAACCTCTCCGGGTACATCCCTTCGGAGCTGGGCTCGCTGCTCTTCCTCCGCCGCCTCAACCTCCACGACAACCGCCTCACGGGCGCCATCCCGGCCGCGCTCTCCAACGCCTCCTCGCTCCACTCCCTCTTCCTCTACAACAACGCGCTCACCGGCAGGCTCCCCGTCGCGCTCTGCGACATCCCGCGCCTGCAGAACCTCGACGTCTCCCGGAACGCGCTCTCCGGCGACCTGCCCCTCGACCTCCGCAGCTGCCGGAGCCTGCAGCGGCTGGTCCTCGCCAGGAACGAATTCTCGGGCCAGGTGCCGGCCGGGATATGGCCGGAGATGCCCAGCCTGCAGCAGCTCGACCTCTCCTCCAACGCCTTCACCGGCCCCATCCCACCGGATCTCGGCCAGCTCCCCAAGCTCTCCGGCACGCTCAACGTCTCGCACAACCAGTTCTCCGGCATCGTGCCCCCGGAGCTCGGCCGCCTCCCGGCCACCGTCACCCTCGACCTCCGCTTCAACAACCTCTCCGGCGCCATCCCGCAGACGGGCTCACTCGCCAGCCAGGGACCCACCGCCTTCCTCCACAACCCCGCGCTCTGCGGCTTCCCGCTCCAGGTCGCCTGCCGCGCCGTCCCGCCGCCGACGCAGTCTCCGACGCCACGGAACACCAGTCCATCAACAGCAGCAGCCTCCTCTGATTTTCAGGACGGCCAGCAGCACCACGCGATCAAAACGAGCCTGATAGCGCTCATCTCCGTGGCCGACGCCGCGGGCGTCGCCCTCGTCGGCGTCATCCTGGTGTACGTGTACTGGAAAGTCAAGGACAGGAGGGAAGGCCGCCGAGGCCGTGCCATCGCGCAAGACGACGACGACGATGACGATGGAAACAAGGGACGACTCTGCGGCTGCCTTTGGGGCAGAAGCAGGGCGGGCGACTCTGACAGCTCGTCGGACGGCGGCGACGACGACGGGAAAGGCGGCACCGACGGCGTGCTGGTGGCGATCGACCGGGGATTCCGGATGGAGCTGGACGAGCTGCTCCGGTCGTCGGCGTACGTGCTGGGCAAGGGAGGGAAGGGGATCGTGTACAAGGTGGTGGTGGGGAACGGGTCGACTCCCGTGGCCGTGCGGCGGCTGGGCGGTGGCGGGGGCGGAGCTGAGAGGTGCAAGGAGTTCAGGGCGGAGGCGCGGGCGATGGGGCGGGTGCGGCACCCCAACCTGGTGCGCCTGCGCGCCTTCTACTGGTCTCCTGACGAGAAGCTCGTCGTCACGGACTTCGTCGGCAACGGCAACCTCGCCACCGCGCTGCGTGGTAAGCAACTACTGTTCCTAGACTTTCACTGCCGCTGTGGGTTTTCCGACTTGTCTGAATTGCTTAGTTACTCCTTCCGTTTTTAAATTATAGAAGGTGTAATTTTCCTTTGTCAAAAGTCAAACAAAGTCAAGTTGACACCGTTGGACCGTTGAAAAGGAATTACTACATCTTATTTTTAGAGACGGAGCTAGTAGGTAGTACTACTACTAAAACACACGGCATGTGACAAAAACACTGAAATGGCACCTAACTTTGTGCTGACAAGAGTAGCAGATATTTACTTCCATGGAAATATGCCAAACAACAATCATAGCATGGCCTAGTTTCACATCTCATGGAATGCGTTAGTTGCAGCTGAATTTTGCATATAGGAATATAAACACGTGTGTGTATGTGCGGTAGAAAATTGGAGGACTACATTTGGTAGGCTAGCTAGCTAAGCGCGATCAGGGTTTTGGTTACAGGTCCGGGAATATGGTTACCTCCCGGCAACCCGGAGATCCCAATCACCCCGGGAAATGCTCATACCGGTCAAAAAATACCGAAAATTTTAAATTTTAACAAAAATCCTTGGTAAACGGTTAAATTTGGAATATTATTTTTGAATTTTTAAAATTTGATTTTTAAATTTGTCTGGTAACCGGTCGGGCTTTCTCGGTAACCGAAAATCCCGACCCACCGGGGGGAAATTTGTGGCCGGTGACCAAAACCTTGAGTGCGATCGAGGCCCACCTCATATGAAAGGTTTCCTTGTCTTCTCGAACGAAATGGCTGGTCAGGGCTACTAATTAGATCATGGCAAAAAGCACAGACCAATTTTAACTCACGGTCATCGATCCACCACGGAACAAACGGGCCGGAGAGCGAAAGCTTCCCAGAAGGAAGCACGCCGACCTGTACCGGATGGACCACATTCTGCCATTCATGGCCGGCCATCTGCTGTTGACGGACGGACGGTCCTTGACCTGATTTCTCAGCCACGCAAAGATCCTTTTGCACCATGCTTTTGCTCGAGTTCTCACATAATACAGTAGAATCTAGAGAAATCTATTGCTTTACGTTTTGGAAACTGAGTGGGTTGGTAACAGAAGCACTATTTTTTTTTGAAATGGGTAACCCCAGCTTTTGCAAAAAGAGAAAACAGAAGCACTATTACTTAAGAGTTAAGAGTCACGCCATTTGACGAGGGATCAATTAAAATAGAGAGATTAAGGAAAGACAAACGAGAAGAGGAACACAAACAAAGGGATGCCAGTGGAAGGCGCCTTTACACCAACCTGGTTCTTCCTGCATGATGGGGAAAAAAACACCTTTTCAGGCCTGGAACCTCTGTCACTGTCGTCGCCTAGCACAATGATCTTCTTCTCAGGCTAAATGGCTAATATAAACCAAAAGTTTTTCTTACGCCAGGCGAAAGCAAAACGCAAAGAGGTGATAATTGGGATTGTGGAGGCACGCCTCGGCGACGCGCATGCAGTCGGTCATGATCAATGCTTTTGGTCACCTTCTGATCAATGATGAATGTTGTAGTACTACCGGTTGTTGCCGAGGTTGCCTCATGGACTTTATGTGGTGTTTAGGCTTTGATATGTATCGGACAAAAGGTTGACAGCTTTGTGTACTGTGAGTAACCCATAATAGTAGTACATGTTTGCACGCAGCAATGGTTTGTCTACCAAAATTTATAATTAACGTGGCTTCCACACATAGGGAATTGCTTGTTGTAAAACCCGTTTAATTGTTTGTTTCATTACAGTTCTCGGCCAGCTCGGCCAGCTCATGTAAAATGTGGTACTATTGGTTGTTGCCGAGGTTGCCTCATGGACTTTATGTGGCGTACGTTTAGGCTTTGATATGTAGTATAGGACAAAGGTTGACAGCTTTGTGTACTGTGAGGAACCCATGATTCATGTTTGCACGCAGCAATTACTAAAGTTCATAATTAACGTGGCTATCAAACGTAGGGACTTGCTTGTTGTAAAACCCATTTAATTGTTTGTTTCATTAATTGGTTTCTGAATAGAAATATAACTTGTTTGACTTCCGTTGCATTGACATTGCAGGTCGCCCCGGTGAAGCGGTGCTGCCGTGGTCGGCGCGGCTTAAGATCGCCAAGGGCGCTGCGCGCGGCCTGGCATACCTCCACGAGTGCAGCCCGCGGCGGTTTGTCCATGGAGAGGTCAAGCCTTCCAACATCCTCCTCGACGCCGACTTCTCCCCCCGCATCGCTGACTTTGGCCTCGTCCGTCTCCTCAGCATCGCCGGATGCGTCCCTGATGGCACACTCTACCCTGCACCGCCGTCTTCCGTCGGCCTCCTCGACGGAACCATCCCCTATACTAAGCAGGCGCCGTCGGGGCAGGTGAATGCCTACCGAGCACCAGAGGCGCGCTTGGCGAGGGCCCAACCGACGCAAAAGTGGGATGTGTTTTCTTTCGGGGTGATCCTGCTGGAGCTGCTGACTGGGCGCAGTCCGACGGACCACGCGTCTCCATCCACGTCTACGTCGTTCTCGGGGCCATCATCGTCGACTACGACAGACCGGTCCGCGAGTGGGGATCACGGGGCCGTGCCTGAGGTGGTGAGGTGGGTGCGGCGCGGGTTTGAGGAGGACGCACGACCTTTGGCGGAGATGGTTGACCAATCGTTACTGCGCCAGGCGCCAACGCTACCAAAAAAGGAGTTGGTTGCCACGTTCCATGTTGCGCTGGCTTGCACCGAAGCCGACCCAGAGCTCCGTCCCAAGATGAAGACCATCGCCGATAGCCTCGACAAGATAAGCTAGCGAGAAACAGACGCATCACAGCCGAGAAGTACATTCTTCTTTCCATTTTCTTGATTTTTTTTTTCTGTTTATCCTCTATGAGTGAGGTTTCTTGGCGATTCTCTTGGATGAATTTGATGTTTTGCAATGATATACAAATATATACAAAGGGTATTTTCCATCAGCTCCATTGTCTAAAATTACTGACTTATGCTTATTCTCGAATGATTCTCCCCCCTTGACAACAACATTTTTATGCTTATTCTCGAATGATTCTCCCCTGGATCTATATCATCCGACGATACTTTCCCCTCCTCTATTGACTACCACATTCAACGATTCCTTCCCCTCACATCCATAGCATCCCAATCCCTCCATGTACTAGATCAAAACTCCTCGCCATGCAGCCCGTTGAAAACACCTAGATGTCGCCTAGAGGAGGTGAATAGAAATTTTAAAACAATTTCTGATTTTCCTTGAATAAATGCGAACTTAAAATAGTTCGATACTTTTAGACATACAAATCCTGAATATGTTGCTCTCACTAAGTGCACTACGAACTTAAGCTAAACAACATGAGTGATAGATATAAAAACTATGTGAAAGCATGATGGCGTGTAGACACACATTCGTTGGGAGGCCCCAAGAGGAAGGTATGATGAGTACGGCAGCAAGATTTTCCCTCAGAAAAAAAACAAGGTTTAATCGGATCAGTAGGAAAAAGAAAATCACTTTTTAAAATTGTTGACAGCTGATGTTGGCAGGACGCACTACCAGGCTCAGCAGCAACGTGGAATCTGCACACAACACAATCAGTATACTTTGCCCCAGCGAAACAGTGAGGTTGTCAATCTCACCGGTCTTGCTGTGTGACGCCCCGAGATCGGGCACTATGCAGATTTCAGCATTTCCGCCAAAATCCACATAATAACCGATTTCAGGTTGCCACTTGGGATAACATTACAACAGTTCACGAATAATCCACAACAACAACAGAGGAGGTATATACAAGACGACTCAAACGAGTCAAGGATACAACTGATACAATACAAAGATCCAAATGACAGCGGAAGAAACAATATAGTGTCCGACTACGGACAAGATACAAATTGGACTAAGAGTCCTGAAGATAACCGATGGCGTCCAATCCCTGCCCAGGCCAAGCCGGAGGGATTCCCAAGCTAACGTCGTCAGACTTCAAACCTCTTGACTGCAATGTGGAATATGCAGCCACGAAATGGATTCGTGGGTCAGTACTATTAAGTAATGGCAAGTGGATAAGCCATACTCACAAGATACCAGCGTAACCAATCATCACAAGATACAAATACTTTGGGTACAACGGAAGAAAGGGATTATTGCAAAGAAGCGGCAGCGGGCAACACTAACAACTAAAGAGACGCGCTACAACTTCCGGCTAATAGAAAGGGATAAGAGAGCGTATCAGAACCAACTACAACTACTCACCAAACAATACCCAACCAGTGTTACCCCCTACTAAGGAAGGAACCCAAGGAAACTCACCCTGTTGATTAAGGTGACATTCATTTTTATGGTGGAGGTAATCTATATTACTAGTCAAGTTATTATCGTTAAGTGTAAGTTGTCTGAGTACTTGTTAGCCAGCACTTTCACCAAGTCATCCATAACCGCGGACAACACGGCTTCTCGAGAAGATTAACCCTGCAGGGATGCACCAATTTGGCCGTACACGTAAGAATGACCCGCCAGATGGAAAGGCCCTTCCACCAACCGAGGCACTCAACACAACCGAACTCTTCTTCGCATCAAGCCCAAAGAACCACGTGCAATTGAGCGCACGGCTAATCAAGCCCCACGAAGAAAAGGGGACCCTCATAGCACTCTAAGAACGTGTCTCACTAAATGTCGACTACAAAAGTTCCACCCTGACGCCAAGGGTTCGCACCTGCATATGCATGCGGCAAATGGAAAACCCGAACTAAGTGTGGCGATTTGGACGAGATGCGAATCGAATCAAAGTTGCGAGGGGCGCCCATACTCGCTTCCCACATGCGGTTAGTCCGCTCATCATGGATCGGAAGACAAGACCCTTTTCCTAATTAAGGTCGACACTAGCAGGCCTCAAAACCACGCCGGGCCTCCTGCCGGTGCCTTATCATCAAATTATTATTACCCAATACATTAACATGTTGTTGATTAGGGCAAACCCAACTATCAACTAAACAGGTGATAGGACAAAGGACAACAGGACTCGAGCGCAAACAAACCTAAGCATGCTAGTACGACACAGGCCAACAAACAACAGGGTTATAGGTGTGGAGGTAAGGCAATATCGTGGCAGCAGGGTAAACATGTGATGGGATCGGAACACAAGCATCGAAAATACTGGGCTAGCATAAAGACAACGGAAAGAATCGGTAACAAGTGAGGAAAGGCAACATAGGTAGAAAGTGAGTATACTTGCCTGAGATCCAGCAAGTAGGGGTACATCCGAAGAACTTGTCGTTGCTCACATCATCTCAACGTCCTATCCGCGAAGAAGCAACGAACTAGAACAAACACCGGATGCAACAATTACTTCTACGGCAAAAGATCCAGCATGATCAAGATATGGATGCATGACATGCGGGGATGCAAATAAAAGCCCAACATTTAATTAGGAAGGTTTAAGTTATTTATCTAACCATCAATTTAAATGTTGATTAGCATGGATAACAATTAGTGGGTGAGCTAACCAAATTTAAATGGAATGGGGCACAAATTGTATTGAAAAGGTTGAAAACATGTATAAAATGTTTCAATGAACATTTTGAGCTATTAAACATAATTTTTGGATCATTATTGAATTTATTATGCATTTTTCCATAAGCATTTTTATTCTGCCCTTTTTTGTAAACAGAAGGAAACATGTTCAAATTTAATTCAATTGTGACCAAATAAAATACCACTGTTTAGAGTTTGTTAAGACAAAATTTTAGAGCCCAAGTTTGCTCAATTTGGGTGAACAGAACTCAAGTTATGAATTTTGCAAGATTTCAGTTTTTATTCCATTTTCTGTATTTAAATATTTAGTGCACAAATTATTACAGAAACATGTTGACATTTTTACATATTTCGAAAGTGCTCACAGTTATGAATCTACAGAAATTTGAATAATTCCAATTGGAGCATTTTTCAATTTGTTATTGATTTTACAAATAAAGATTAGTTCTGTTTTCTGGATTTCGAGAATAAAAGAAATGCCCGAAACTTTTTCTACCGGGGCAGAGCCAGCCAGAGTGGTTGACAAGCGGCCCCCCGTGCCACGCGGCGCTGACTGGGCGAGGTGGAGTCCAACATGGCCTCAGCAGTCACTGACTGGTGGGCCCCGCGGCGCGCGGTAGAAAAGAAGCAAAAAAGGGGGGCTTAATCCGCGCACGGGAGTCGAACCTGGGATCTCCCAGCGTGCGGATGCGGAGCACAACCACTGCGCTGCTGTGCGTTTCATGATACGATATGAAACTGACGGAATAAGATGTAACCTTCCGCGGTTAACTGAAATTTTGCAAGCAAGGTGCAGACTATAGGTTCAGAACGTGAACCTCGACACACGTCCATGGTCGACGGGAAAGAAGGGCGGATCCCACGGAGACCTATGGCAACTAAAAGAGACGAGAGACAGCGGGAATTGGACCACGTGCTCACCGGGAGGGTGCTGATGTAGACGAACAGGCTCGGACACGACCGGCGGTGGCGGATCCCGGCGGGGACGTGCTCGGCATGGAGGAAGAGGAACCTGAAATTGTCCCGTCTCCGGGCGTTCCAGCAGGCTCCGCTTCTCGAGGACATCGAGGGAGATGAGGTGCACCCGCTGGTACCCTTGGAAGAGGTTGTGGATGAGCGATGCCATGGCGCAGCAACGATGCCCTCACAATGGTGGTTTTTATGTACAAATTTTGGGAGAGGAATAGAGAGATGGAGGGAGAAGGAAATAACAGAAGGGGATGGCGGCGGTAGAGAGGAACAAAGGCTAGGGTTTCCAAGGGAATCCGGAGGGAGGGGTAGATAATGAGGGGGAGAGGGGGGACCAGGAGGAGGCCATGGTCACGTTCTGTACGACCTTCTTCGTGAGAAAGACGACAAGGAGGGTGGCCTCCTGGTGGGCTGCAAGGCAGAGAGGACTTGGTCTTGGAGGACTGGGTCTTGGGCTGCATATTTGGGCCGGTTGCAGGCCTGGATGCTACACAAACCCTTTTTCGTTTGTTTTATTATTTCAGAAAGAAAAAACAAAATAAGGACTTTGAGATAATTAGAAGGCTCAAAACAATTTATACTTTTGCAAAAATCTTGAATGGTACACAAATCAAAAGTTTTTTGTGAACTTAAATTTAGGGTGATGAATGATGATGCAAGATGGCATGAGATGCACAAAAGAAAAACAAACAAGCTAATTGGGGGAAAATCCCCGGGTGTTACAGCCGACACCACTAACAAGGGATTGCGCCCTCGCAATCCGCTCACAACCACGGGAGAGGGAAGAAGTCAGATCTATCGAGTCTTTGGCCGCATCGTTGATCTTCTCGACACCACTAACAAAAGTTTCTCGACACCACTAACAAGAGATTCTTGCTCGGATTGATGACGATGTTCTTCCACCAGGAATCTTCCGATGATCGAACCTATTAGGTTAACGGCTCAGAAAACGTCCACCCCACGTAGGATCCTAAAACTTTGAAAGATTGAGAGGAAGAGAGACTCCAAAAAAAATAAGATGAGAGGGGAAATAGAATAGAGATAAGGAGAAAACAAGAATCCTATTGAGATGTTTCCAAAATAGTTTTAGCACAAATAGTTTTGACACTCTAGAAACAACGACCGTTAGCGAGGTTATCCTACAGGCTTTGCGGACCCGTTGCTTCGATAACCATTCGTATCGAAACAACATCGGGAATCGGAAACCATGCTCTGATACCATTTGTGACGCCCCGAGATCGGGCACTATGCAGATTTCAGCATTTCCGCCAAAATCCACATAATAACCGATTTCAGGTTGCCACTTGGGATAACATTACAACAGTTCACGAATAATCCACAACAACAACAGAGGAGGTATATACAAGACGACTCAAACGAGTCAAGGATACAACTGATACAATACAAAGATCAAAATGACAGCGGAAGAAACAATATAGTGTCCGACTACGGACAAGATACAAATTGGACTAAGAGTCCTGAAGATAACCGATGGCGTCCAATCCCTGCCTAGGCCGAGCCGGAGGGATTCCCAAGCTAACGTCGTCAGACTTCAAACCTCTTGACTGCAATGTGGAATATGCAGCCACGAAATGGATTCGTGGGTCAGTACAATTAAGTACTGGCAAGTGGATAAGCCATACTCACAAGATATCAGCGTAACCAATCATCACAAGATACAAATAATTTGGGTACAACGGAAGAAAGGGATTATTGCAAAGAAGCGGCAGCGGGCAACACTAACAACTAAAGAGACGCGCTACAATTTCTGGCTAATAGAAAGGGATAAGAGAGCGTATCAGAACCAACTACAACTACTCACCAAACAATACCCAACCAGTGTTACCCCCTACTAAGGAAGCAACCCAAGGAAACTCACACTGTTGATTAAGGTGACATTCATTTTTATGGTGGAGGTAATCTATATTACTAGTCAAGTTATTATCGTTAAGTGTAAGTTGTCTGAGTACTTGTTAGCCAGCACTTTCACCAAGTCATCCATAACCGCGGACAACAAGGCTTCTCGAGAAGATTAACCCTGCAGGGATGCACCAATTTGGCCATACACGTAAGAATGACCCGCCAGATGGAAAGCCTATTCCACCAACCGAGGCACTCAACACAACCCAACTCTTCTTCGCATCAAGCCCAAAGAACCACGTGCAATTGAGCGCACGGCTAATCAAGCCCCACGAAGAAAAGGGGACCCTCATAGCACTCTAAGAACGTGTCTCACTAAATGCCGACTACAAAAGTTCCACCCTGACGCCAAGGGTTCGCACCTGCATATGCATGCGGCAAATGGAAAACCCAAACTAAGTGTGGCGATTTGGACGAGATTTGAATCGAATCAAACTTGCGGGGGGCGCCCATACTCGCTTCCCACATGCGGTTAGTGCGCTCATCATGGATCGGAGGACAAGACCCTTTTCCTAATTAAGGTCGACACTAGCAGGCCTCAAAACCACGCCGGGCCTCCTGCCGGTGCCTTATCATCAAATTATTATTACCCAAAACATTAACATGTTGTTGATTAGGACAAACCCAACTATCAACTAAACAGATGATAGCACAAAGGACAACAGGACTCGAGCACAAACAAACCTAAGCATGCTAGTACGACACAGGCCAACAAACAACAGGGTTATAGGTGTGGAGGTAAGGCAATATCGTGGCAGCAACGTAAACATGTGATGGGATCGGAACACAAGCATCGAAAATACTGGGCTAGCATAAAGACAACGGAAAGAATCGGTAACAAGTGAGGAAAGGCAACATAGGTAGAAAGTGAGTATACTTGCCTGAGATCCAGCAAGTAGGGGTACATCCGAAGAACTTGTCGTTGCTCACATCATCTCAACGTCCTATCCGCGAAGAAGCAACGAACTAGAACAAACACCGGATGCAACAATTACTTCTACGGCAAAAGATCCAGCATGATCAAGATATGGATGCATGACATGCGGGGATGCAACTTAACCAATTTAAGTTGAGACAAAAGCCCAACATTTAATTAGGAAGGTTTAAGTTATTTATCTAACCATCAATTTAAATGTTGATTAGCATGGATAACAATTAGTGGATGAGCTAACCAAATTTAAATGGAATGGGGCACAAATTGTATTGAAAAGGTTGAAAACATGTATAAAATGTTTCAATGAACATTTTGAGCTATTAAACATAATTTTTGGATCATTATTGAATTTATTATGCATTTTTCCATAAGCATTTTTATTCTGCCCCTTTTTGTAAACAGAAGGAAACATGTTCAAATTTAATTCAGTTGTGACCAAATAAAATACCAGTGTGTAGAGTTTGTTAAGACAAAATTTTAGAGCCCAAGTTTGCTCAATTTGGGTGAACAGAACTCAAGTTATGAATTTTGCAAGATTTCAGTTTTTATTCCATTTTCTGTATTTAAATATTTAGTGCACAAATTATTACAGAAACATGTTGACATTTTTACATATTTCGAAAGTGCTCACAGTTATGAATCTACAGAAATTTCATTCCAATTGGAGCATTTTTCAATTTGTTATTGATTTTACAAATAAAGATTAGTTCTGTTTTCTGGATTTCGAGAATAAAAGAAATGGCTGAAACTTTTTCTACCGGGGCAGAGCCAGCCAGAGTGGTTGACAAGCGGGCCCCCGTGCCACGCGGCGCTGACTAGGCGAGGTGGAGTCCAACATGGCCTCAGCAGTCACTGACTGGTGGGCCCCGTGGCGCGCGGTAGAAAAGAAGCAAAAAAGGGGGCTTAATCCGCGCACGGGAGTCGAACCTGGGATCTCCCAGCGTGCGGATGCGGAGCACAACCACTGCGCTGCTGTGCGTTTCGTGATACGATATGAAACTGACGGAATAAGATGTAACCTTCCGCGGTTAACTGAAATTTTGCAAGCAAGGTGCAGACTATAGGTTCAGAACGTGAACCTCGACACACGTCCATGGCGGACGGGAAAGAAGGGCGGATCCCACGGAGACCTATGGCAACTAAAAGAGACGAGAGACAGCGGGAATCGGACCACGTGCTCACCGGGAGGGTGCTGATGTAGACGAACAGGCTCGGACACGACCGGCGGTGGCGGATCCCGGCGGGGACGTGCTCGGCATGGAGGAAGAGGAACCTGAAATTGTCCCGTCTCCGGGCGTTCCAGCAGGCTCCGCTTCTCGAGGACATCGAGGGAAATGAGGTGCACCCGCTGGTACCCCTTGAAGAGGTTGTGGATGAGCGATGCCATGGCGCAGCAACGATGCCCTCACAATGGTGGTTTTTATGTACAAATTTTGGGAGAGGAATAGAGAGATGGAGGGAGAAGGAAATAACAGAAGGGGATGGCGGCGGTAGAGAGGAACAAAGGCTAGGGTTTCCAAGGGAATCCGGAGGGAGGGGTAGATAAGGAGGGGGAGAGGGGGGACCAGGAGGAGGCCATGGTCACGTTCTGTACGACCTTCTTCGTGAGGAAGACGACAAAGAGGGTGGCCTCCTGGTGGGCTGCAAGGCAGAGAGGACTTGGTCTTGGAGGACTGGGTCTTGGGCTGCATATTTGGGCCGGTTGCAGGCCTGGATGCTACACAAACCCTTTTTCATTTGTTTTATTATTTCAGAAAGAAAAAACAAAATAAGGACTTTGAGATAATTAGAAGGCTCAAAACAATTTATACTTTTGCAAAAATCTTGAATGGTACACAAATCAAAAGTTTTTTGTGAACTTAAATTTAGGGTGATGAATGATGATGCAAGATGGCATGATATGCACAAAAGAAAAACAAACAAGCTAATTGGGGGAAAATCCCCGGGTGTTACAGCCGACACCACTAACAAGGGATTGCGCCCTCGCAATCCGCTCACAACAACGGGAGAGGGAAGAAGTCAGATCTATCGAGTCTTTGGCCGCATCGTTGATCTTCTCGACACCACTAACAAGAGATTCTTGCTCGGATTGATGACGATGTTCTTCCACCAGGAATCTTCCGATGATCGAACCTATTAGGTTAACGGCTCAGAAAACGTCCACCCCACGTAGGATCCTAAACCTTTGAAAGATTGAGAGGAAGAGAGACTCCAAAACAAATAAGATTAGAGGGGAAATAGAATAGAGATAAGGAGAAAACAAGAATCCTATTGAGATGTTTCCAAAATAGTTTTAGCACAAATAGTTTTGACACTCTAGAAACAACGACCGTTAGCGAGGTTATCCTACAGGCTTTGCGGACCCGTTGCTTCGATAACCATTCGTATCGAAACAACATCGGGAATCGGAAACCATGCTCTGATACCATTTGTGACGCCCCGAGATCGGGCACTATGAAGATTTCAGCATTTCCGCCAAAATCCACATAATAACCGATTTCAGGTTTCCACTTGGGATAACATTACAACAGTTCACGAATAATCCACAACAACAACAGAGGAGGTATATACAAGACGACTCAAACGAGTCAAGGATACAACTGATACCATACAAAGATCCAAATGACAGCGGAAGAAACAATATAGTGTCCGACTACGGACAAGATACAAATTGGACTAAGAGTCCTGAAGATAACCGATGGCGTCCAATCCCTGCCCAGGCGAAGCCGAAGGGATTCCCAAGCTAACGTCGTCAGACTTCAAACCTCTTGACTGCAATGTGGAATATGCAGCCACGAAATGGATTCGTGGGTCAGTACTATTAAGTACTGGCAAGTGGATAAGCCATACTCACAAGATACCAGCGTAACCAATCATCACAAGATACAAATACTTTGGGTACAACGGAAGAAAGGGATTATTGCAAAGAAGCCGCAGCGGGCAACACTAACAACTAAAGAGACGCGCTACAACTTCCGGCTAATAGAAAGGGATAAGAGAGCGTATCAGAACCAACTACAACTACTCAGCAAACAATACCCAACCAGTGTTACCCCCTACTAAGGAAGGAACCCAAGGAAACTCACCCTGTTGATTAAGGTGACATTCATTTTTATGGTGGAGGTAATCTATATTACTAGTCAAGTTATTATCGTTAAGTGTAAGTTGTCTGAGTACTTGTTAGCCAGCACTTTCACCAAGTCATCCATAACCGCGGACAACACGGCTTCTCGAGAAGATTAACCCTGCAGGGATGCACCAATTTGGCCGTACACGTAAGAATGACCCGCCAGATGGAAAGACCCTTCCACCAACCGAGGCACTCAACACAACCCAACTCTTCTTCGCATCAAGCCCAAAGAACCACGTGCAATTGAGCGCACGGCTAATCAAGCCCCACGAAGAAAAGGGGACCCTCATAGCACTCTAAGAACGTGTCTCCCTAAATGCCGACTACAAAAGTTCCACCCTGACGCCAAGGGTTCGCACCTGCATATGCATGCGGCAAATGGAAAACCCGAACTAAGTGTGGCGATTTGGACGAGATGCGAATCGAATCAAAGTTGCGAGGGGCGCCCATACTCGCTTCCCACATGCGGTTAGTCCGCTCATCATGGATCGGAGGACAAGACCCTTTTCCTAATTAAGGTCGACACTAGCAGGCCTCAAAACCACGCCGGGCCTCCTGCCGGTGCCTTATCATCAAATTATTAATACCCAAAACATTAACATGTTGTTGATTAGGACAAACCCAACTATCAACTAAACAGGTGATAGGACAAAGGACAACAGGACTCGAGCGCAAACAAACCTAAGCATGCTAGTACGACACATGTCAACAAACAACAGGGTTATAGGTGTGGAGGTAAGGCAATATCGTGGCAGCAGGGTAAACATGTGATGGGATCGGAACACAAGCATCGAAAATACTGGGCTAGCATAAAGACAACGGAAAGAATCGGTAACAAGTGAGGAAAGGCAACATAGGTAGAAAGTGAGTATACTTGCCTGAGATCCAGCAAGTAGGGGTACATCCGAAGAACTTGTCGTTGCTCACATCATCTCAACGTCCTATCCGCGAAGAAGCAACGAACTAGAACAAACACCGGATGCAACAATTACTTCTACGGCAAAAGATCCAGCATGATCAAGATATGGATGCATGACATGCGGGGATGCAACTTAACCAATTTAAGTTGAGACAAAAGCCCAACATTTAATTAGGAAGGTTTAAGTTATTTATCTAACCATCAATTTAAATGTTGATTAGCATGGATAACAATTAGTGGGTGAGCTAACAAAATTTAAATGGAATGGGGCACAAATTGTATTGAAAAGGTTGAAAACATGTATAAAATGTTTCAATGAACATTTTGAGCTATTAAACATAATTTTTGGATCATTATTGAATTTATTATGCATTTTTCCATAAGCATTTTTATTCTGCCCCTTTTTGTAAACAGAAGGAAACATGTTCAAATTTAATTCAATTGTGACCAAATAAAATACCACTGTGTAGAGTTTGTTAAGACAAAATTTTAGAGCCCAAGTTTGCTCAATTTGGGTGAACAGAACTCAAGTTATGAATTTTGCAAGATTTCAGTTTTTATTCCATTTTCTGTATTTAAATATTTAGTGCACAAATTATTACAGAAACATGTTGACATTTTTACATATTTCGAAAGTGCTCACAGTTATGAATCTACAGAAATTTGAATCATTCCAATTGGCGCATTTTTCAATTTGTTATTGATTTTACAAATAAAGATTAGTTCTGTTCTCCGGATTTCGAGAATAAAAGAAATGGCCGAAACGTTTTCTACCGGGGCAGAGCCAGCCAGAGTGGTTGACAAGCGGGCCCCCGTGCCACGCGGCGCTGACTGGGCGAGGAGGAGTCCAACATGGCCTCAGCAGTCACTGACTGGTGGGCCCCGTGGCGCGCGGTAGAAAAGAAGCAAAAAAGGGGGGCTTAATCCGCGCACGGGAGTCGAACCTGGGATCTCCCAGCGTGCGGATGCGGAGCACAACCACTGCGCTGCTTTGCGTTTCGTGATACGATATGAAACTGACGGAATAAGATGTAACCTTCCGCGGTTAACTGAAATTTTGCAAGCAAGGTGCAGACTTCAGGTTCAGAACGTGAACCTCGACACACGTCCATGGCGGACGGGAAAGAAGGACGGATCCCACGGAGACCTATGGCAACTAAAAGAGACGAGAGACAGCGGGAATCGGACCACGTGCTCACCGGGAGGGTGCTGATGTAGACGAACAGGCTCGGACACGACCGGCGGTGGCGGATCCCGGCGGGGACGTGCTCGGCATGGAGGAAGAGGAACCTGAAATTTTCCCGTCTCCGGGCGTTCCAGCAGGCTCCGCTTCTCGAGGACATCGAGGGAGATGAGGTGCACCCGCTGGTACCCTTGGAAGAGGTTGTAGATGAGCGATGCCATGGCGCAGCAACGATGCCCTCACAATGGTGGTTTTCATGTACAAATTTTGGGAGAGGAATAGAGAGATGGAGGGAGAAGGAAATAACAGAAGGGGATGGCGGCGGTAGAGAGGAACAAAGGCTAGGGTTTCCAAGGGAATCCGGAGGGAGGGGTAGATAAGGAGGGGGAGAGGGGGGACCAGGAGGAGGCCATGGTCACGTTCTGTACGACCTTCTTCGTGAGGAAGACGACAAGGAGGGTGGCCTCCTGGTGGGCTGCAAGGCAGAGAGGACTTGGTCTTGGAGGACTGGGTCTTGGGCTGCATATTTGGGCCGGTTGCAGGCCTGGATGCTACACAAACCCTTTTTTGTTTGTTTTATTATTTCAGAAAGAAAAAACAAAATAAGGACTTTGAGATAATTAGAAGGCTCAAAACAATTTATACTTTTGCAAAAATCTTGAATGGTACACAAATCAAAAGTTTTTTGTGAACTTAAATTTAGGGTGATGAATGATGATGCAAGATGGCATGAGATGCACAAAAGAAAAACAAACAAGCTAATTGGGGGAAAATCCCCGGGTGTTACATGCTGAAAACAAGGGATTAGACGTATAGTGTGGAAAATGATGTTTGTTTGCAGTGAATGAAATGAGAACAGTGTTTGCAGTGAAAAAGAACAGTGTTTACAGTAAGTTGTATTATCAGTGTAAAAAATGGACCGGGGTCCACAGTTCACAAGTGGTGCCTCTCCATAACACATAAATAGCATGCTGGATGAACAAATTACAGCTGGACAATTTATAAAATAGAGACTGCACCGTAGTGCATATACATGACCTAATGATTACTATGAAATTCATTTGGACATTACAACATGATACATAGACCGTAATCCAACTGCATCTATGACTAATAATCCACCCTCAGAACATCATCCGAGTAAACTTTGGGTATTAAGTTGCAAGCAACAGATTATTGCATTAAGTAAATTGTGTAATATAAATAATACAATTATCCTTAGGCAAATCATTATTGTTTTATCCTAGTGGCAATAGCACATCCACAATCTTAGAAGTTATTGTCACTCTCCTAGATTACTAGAGGCATGAACCCACTATCTAGCATAAATACTCTCTCTTGAAGTCACAAGCATCAACTTGGCCAAAACATCTACTAGTAACGGAGAGCATGCAAAATAAAAAATAATATATATGATAGATCTATAATCAACTTGACATAGTATTCAATATTAACCGGATCCCAGCAAACACATAATGTAACATTACAAATAGATGATCTTGATCGCCCCGGTGACGCAGTGCTGTCGTGGTCAGCGCGGCTTAAGATCGCGAAGGGCACCCCGCGCGGCTTGGCGTACCTCCACGAGTGCAGCCCGCGTCGGTTTGTCCACGGAGAGGTCAAGCCTTCCAACATCCTCCTCGACGCCGACTTCTCCTCCCCCCCCCCCCCGCATCCCTGATTTTGGCCTCGTCCATCTCCTCACCATCGACGGATGCGTCCCTCATGGCACGCTCTACCCTGCACCGCCGTCTTCCGGTGGCCTCCTCGACGGATCCATCCTCTATACTAAGCCAGCGCTAACGCAGGTGAATGGCTACCGAGCACCAGAGGCGTGCTTGGCGAGGGCCCATCTGAACCAAAAGTGGGATGTGTTTTCCTTTGGGGTGATCCTGCTGGAGCTGCTGACTGGGCGTAGTTCAGGTTGATCTCAAATTTCACGTGTTCATTATTGGCACCATCGACAATGCTCTAAGAATTCACCTCTGGCCACACCAATTAGAAATTTTTTGGTGCAACTTTTGAACAAATTTAACATGCCATGTTGAATTAAAAACATCGTTCTAGTTCGGAAAACCTCTAAGAGAACAATGCCAAACTTCTTATTGGTGTACACGTCCATTTCCTACGGTAGTTTATTGCATGATTTAGACATACAAAAAATGCATAAAAGAAACATGAAGTAGTTCATTGCATAATTTAGACCTTCTAAACATCGATTTCTAGATAAAATCAAGTACATAGTTGCATGATATACATAAAACAGTTTAGACATCAACTCAACTACAATAAGTTGCATATTATACAAAAAAGAGTCTTAATATCAATTCAACTACGATAAGTTGCATATTATACATAAAAGATTCTAAACATCGATCTTTAGATATACTCGACTACGATAAGTTGCATATCTATCTATTCTCATATAAGACAAAACCTCACTAATATTCATTTATGATTTTTCTATTTCAGCATGCAAGCAACATCATTCATTCTCTTAGCCAATCAATTGTCCATGTCATCTGCACTAATACTTGTTAACCTGTACATGCAAACTCCACATCATCCAGCTATTCAATCATTTAGTTTTCCATGCTAATAATTTTTCATATGCACTTGTTTCATGTGGAATAAATTTAGTATCTCAACAATGGATCGCATACTTAATTAGGAAACAATTAATTTATCAGGCTTCTTATACCATTTTATTTACACAATATAGTTTTTAACGAAATTCCGGCTGCAAAGCGTGGGGGTAAACTTCTAGTTATACATAAAAGAATCTAAACATCAACCCAACCATGATAGGTTTCATATTTAAACATCGATCTCTAGATAACCCGAGTACGATCGGCCGTCGGTCTCCTCCTTCTCTAAAGGGGCTGTGATGTACAAAGGACCGGCGCGGTGGGAAGGGACCTATGCGTCCATCTACCGCTCTGGCTGGCTAGAGAACTTGGGGCCGCTCGTGCCGTCAGTCTCCTCGTCCTCTGAAGGGGTTGCGCCGTGGGAAGGGCCCTCGCCATGTGACCCGAATACCTGCTGCGGGTATGCTATCATATCTGGTTGCTGCATGTAGTACATCACCAACGGGTCGTCCTTGGGGCGGGCCCGACGCTGTGGGATCTGCTGCTCGGCCATGCGATGCTCCACCTACTCGGCCCTTGTGGCGTACTTTGAGCATTTTATCAACATGCATTTTTTGCGTGTGCTTAGATATGTGTTTATGGATTCTAATTGCACTAGGTGAAATAGTTGATAATATTATTAAATGAAACCATTGTCTTTAGTTTTCTCGTTTTCCGATATAGTACTTCCTCGATCCGGAATACTTGTCGCTTTAGTAATGGGCATAGTCTCCAACATGCAATTAAATTAACCATTCCCTTATACGATATTCATAAGATTACACTATTACTTATGGAAATATTTTCAACAAATGAATTCATCCTCTAATCTTAACATATGTCTTGTGTGAATCAAACTACGCTGGTGAAGTTTTTGCATTGGCCATTTTTATAACAACATATGTTTCCGAAGGGAAAAGGTATAATTTATTTTATAACGGGAGTGTAATTTATTTATTTTGGTCAGATAAAATGTTAATTCCTGGAAAGTAACTGCTTATCTTAGCATTTGGTATATGATATTTGGTTCTGCATAGAATATATGTAGTCATGTGAGGTAAATGTTGAATATATAAGCAATTTAGCATATGCTTTAATCCGAAATAGCATTATGTAAATCATGACAGTAGCAAATACAGTAATCATGCAAATATCTAGATCTAGTACAGTAGACAGACCGATCCAATCTATAGCAAGAACTAGACATATGAATTCCAGTAATATATCATACAGATGGAATAGAGATACGTACGATGCAGCAGCAGCGGCACCACCGTTGTTGTTGTCCATGTTGTCGTCCATGTCGTCGATGAAGAGGTTACCGATGTTGGGGAAGAAATCGTCGTTGGGGAAGTAGTCACCGTCAGCAGTCGCGCGAGTGCGCTCCCGAAAAACCTGATCGCCCCTCTCCCGTACAGGATCACAAGAGGCGGGGTTCCGGAGGTCTGCTGTCCCTCCTCGCGGTGCACGCCGAAAGAAGGGATGGAAAAGGATTGATTGGCGGCGCAATGCTTTGGAACGGTGCGAAACCATAAGTCAAAGTGGCCGCTAGGGTTTACCGTATGCGCGTATTTATATGCGGGCTAGGAGAGACGTGGGCGTAACTCCACGTCTGAGTCGGTTCAGTTCGACGATCCAGAAAGGAAACGGAAACGGTTTAGAAAATTAACGCGTTCGTTAATTACCAAGTTAATGACTCATTAAGTTTTCCCAACCGACAAAATAAACGCTCTCGGCTCATTCCCGCAACCCGCGGCGTGACGAGGCGTGGGGAGGCGGGCGGCGGAGGAGGAGCGCGCGTGTGGCACACCTCTCTTTTTGCCTTGCCAACTCATACATGACCTAGAATGGCTCACATTATAAGGTGGTTCCACTCTCTCCAAACTAGCAGTATGGGACTAAATTTTAGTCCCACTCCCCACTTGTATTATTTATGAATGGGCCATGATAATTTCAGGATTTATTGGACTTAGTTGGGCCACATGGTGCAGCTTATAAATTCCAACAGTAAATGTCAGTTATATGGAACGCATGCAAATGAAATGTCAGCTACCACAACAGATAATTGCAGCTGTATTTGCCATTTGGTGCCACCATAACTTTTCCAGCGACAACATTCATGGAACCTACAATCCACAACATATGTGTACGTTGGGTATTTTATTGTGCCAAAAGTACATGATCAGTCCACCTATTTATAGGGAATAAGTCGCTCCATGAACCTCAAACAAACTCTGGTGAGTAGAATGATATTACGGCATTGCCAAATAGCTTGCAATTAGGCTAAGGACTAGGAGTCATCGGGAGCATAACACCTTGGCCCACAAGACAGAATTGGCTTGGTTAGAATTATATGTTTGTGCAGCTGCTAGTGGTAGCTTGTGTTATTCACGAAGGTTTCTCCGTGAGATGCCATCAAGGAGCTTCTACTTTGAACCACTGATGTGCAACCAAATGATGTGCTACCAGAAAGCTCTGTCACGTCCCAATAGTCCTTGAATACACTGAAATGTATTTCTGTCTTACACCTTCTTTTTGCGGGTAAAGACTTGTATTACTCCAAAACATCAGGGATTACAATCTCTATGACATGTGCTCTGTGATCCCTTTGGACCAGAGGCGAGCCACACTGCCGTATGAGTATTCGTTCTAGAAGAGCTAGCCAAGAAATGACTACTAGTGTTCTGACATCTCCTAATATGAGTAATACTAGTCCATCGAAACTTCAGCAAGGTTTTAATATCCTCTATCGTTGTCGAGTAGACAGATCTATCCACTTCGTTATTATTCAAAAGCTTGAGTATCTCCAAACAATCAACTTCAATCATTAGTGGATGATTGCACCAATACAAAGCCAGCGAAATACCTTCTCGTAAAGCTTTTATTTCAGCATCAAGAGCATCCCTGCAGGAGATCAGTTCTCGGCAGGATGAGAAAATAACATCACCTCTGTGATCACGAACAATAATCCCTGCTCCGCATCCCCATGCACGCCAAATGATCCGTTGGTGTTAAGCTTATACCAACCTACATGTGGTGGAATCCAGCAAGGGAAAGGGTCTGAAGTAACTATTGGAGTAGTGTGGAAATCCTTCTCCTCTCGATCCACAATAAATATTTCCTTAACAATGTCCTCACAAGAGTGGTGTTTAATCTGAAGCAAGGACTCCAAATAACTCACTAGGAAGCGCCTGGACACTTTGAAAGGTGGGAGGGCTATTCCATGGAAAAATTCATTTCGTACATGCCATATTCTCCAGAGCGTCATTAAAACATTGCAAATCATTCCACTAGGCAGATCGCAGAGCAAATGAAGGAGCCAATTTGTCCCTGTATAAACGATGGAAAATAGTCTAGGAAGCTGCCACTTCTCAGCCATGAATTCCCAGAGCTGCATCACCATCTTACACCTAACAAAAGGGTGAAAATTATCCTCCACCTCCATACCACACACAGGACATTGAGCTAGGAGTTTGTAATGCAGTGACAAAAAAAAGAGGTGTTTTAAGGTACCCTCAGATATATAACGGCCCTCTATTTTTATTCATCGAGGGGTCTAAAAGATTTAATACTAGTGCATTATACATGGCCGGGGAAGACAACTTGTGGAGGCATGGTGCTTTGTCGCCAGCGCGACTACAGTTTAAAGTTCTCGAAACAGGCTTTCGCCCCGATTTATAAATAAAGTAACCGCCCACAACAGTCATGCGGAGTACCAGTTACAACACCCAACAGCAGAACAAGGCCCAAAGTACAAGAAATCTGAAACAACACACACACACAATAACAAGAGGAGGCGGTGGCGGCGGGGTGGGGGGGGGGGGGGGGGGGGGTGGGGGTGGGGTGGGTAGAGGAGGCGCCGAGCACCAAGTGGGGATCCTCAAGGTGGCGCCGCAGAGGAGAGGTGGCGCGCGGCTATGAGAAGTCTGTCGATGGAGTCGTCTAGCCGCGATCTGTCCCGATGTCTACACAACGGGTGCCACTGCTGCAAAAAGACTAGAAATTTGAAAACAGAGCCAAAAGCGCGTCTCAGGAAAATCTTCTCAATCACCATTTTATTGGCACCGTCCACAAGGACCATGTCAAATATATAACGACCCTCTATTTTTATTCATCGAGGGGTCTAAAAAATTTAATACTAGTGAATTATACATGGTCGGGGAAGACAACTTGTGGAGGCATGGTGGTCTGTTGCCGGCGCGACTACAGTTCTCGAAACAGGCTTTCACACTGCTTTATAAATAAAGTAACCTCCCACAAAAGTCATACGGAGTACCGGTTATAACACCCAACAACGGAACAAGGCCCAAAGTACAAGAAATCTGAAACAACACACACAACAACAAGAGGAGGCGGCGGTGGGGGTGGTGGTGGTGGTGGTGGTAGAGTATGCAACGAGTACCAAGTGGGGATCCTCAAGGTGGCGCCGCAAAGGAGAGGTGCGTGCGGCTATGAGAAGTCTGTCGATGGAGTCATCTAGCCGCGCTCTGTCCCGCTGTCTACACAACGGGTGCCACTGCTGCAAGAAGGCTAGAAATTTGAAAATAGAGCCAGAAGCGCATCTCAGGAAAATATTCTCAATCACCATTTTATTGCGCACAGTCCACAAGTACCATGTCATCGCCGCAAAAACCATCCAAAAGAGGCGTCTACCGCTATCGGCCTGGTGCGCCTGGGTTTCCAGGAACTCGCCGAGGTCCGAGGCCTGCCACGCAAGCCTAGAGCCTCATGGACAAAGTTCCATAGTAAGGGGCAGCGGAACACACAAAGAAGATGTGGGTACTCGACTCAAGGACCCTACAGATGGGACCCAAGCCGCCCCCCGGGGCCGTGGCGCTTGGCCACCTCGATCCCCGAGGGTAGCCTATCACGAAGCAACTGCCACACAAAGATCTTAATCTTCAAAAGTAACGGGGCCTTCCATAGGGGAGAAGCCCAAGGTCTAGTAGGCCCAGAAAACTGAGCCCGATAAGAAGACTTGACCGAGAAGGACATCGAGGGGGCCAAGGTCCAAGACACCTCGTCAGGGTCCACTGGAAGAGCTTCAGGGAGATCACCCCGAAGCTCCTCCCAAGCCGCGGCCTCAGCCGGTCCAAAAGCTCATCGGAACGCGATGTTCCAAGTCCCATTTTGGACCGCCAATGCGACCACTCAGGAGGGATCCGACCAAATAGCAAAGATTCTTGGAAACTATAGATGTGGTTTGCCGACCAAAAGATCAGGGAGGGCTGGGGATTCATGATCTTCATATCAAGAACACGACTCTTCTAGGTAAATGGCTATTCAAGCTACTTACTTAAGATGGTGTTTGGCAAATGATGGCGTGTAACACACGTTCGCTAGGAGAACCCAAGAGGAAGGTATGAAGAGCACAGTAGCAAGTTTCCCTCAGAAAGAAACCAAGGTTGAATCGACCAGTAGGAGAAAGAAATTACTTCGGAAGGTTGATGCAGCTGATGTTGGCAGGGCGCACTACCGGTTCAGCAGCAATGTGGAATATACACAACACAATAAAATTACTTTGCCTCTACAAAGCAGTGAGGTTGTCAATCTCACCGGTTTTGCTGAAACAAAGGATTAGACGTACAGTGTGGAAAATAGTATTTGTTTGTAGTAGATGAAAGAGAACAAAATTGCAGTAGGAAAACATTAGGAAAACAATAGTTGAAGTGGTTGTATATCAGTATAAAAGAATGGACCAGGGTACACAGTTCACTAGAGGCGTCTCTCCAAAGCAGATAGATAACATGCTGGGTAAACAAATTACAGTTGGGCAATTGACATATATAAAGGCTGCACCGTAGTGCATATGCATGACATGATGATTACTATGTGATTCATGCGGGAATTACAACAAGATACATAGACCGTTATGCAACTGCATCTATGACTAATAATCCATCCTCAGAGTGTCATCTGAGCAAACCTTGGGTATTAAGTTGCAAGCAACCGATAATTGCATTAAGCAAAGTGTATAATGTAAACAATAAAATCATCCTTAGACAAAGCATTGTTGTTTTCTCCCTAATGGCAACAACATATACCCCACCCTTTAGGTTTCTGTCACTCCAGCGTGAGTGAAAGGGAGGCATGAACCCACTATCGAGCATAAATACTCCCTCTTGGAGCTACAAGCTTCAACTTGGCCAGAGCATCTACTAGTAACAGAGAGCATGCAAGATCATAAATAACATACACATGAAAAGAACATGATAGATTGATCATCAATAGACATAGCATTCAATATTCATCAGGTCCCAGCGAACACAACATGTTGCATTACAATAAGATGATCTTGATCATGTTATGAAGATCGCAAGATCTTAATATGAGGCATAAAGAGGAGAGAACAACCATCTAGCTACTGCTATAGACCCGTAGTCCAGGGATGAACTACTCACGCATCACTCTGGAGGCAGGCATGGTGACGAAGATCCCTCCGGTGATGATTCCCCCTCCCGGCAAGGTGCCGGGGAGAGCTCCAGAACCCTCCCAAACTAGGGTTGACGATGACGGCGGCTGCGGATGCTTTTGGTGGAAAAGGCTCGTATGTTTAGGATTAAACCTCCGAGAGGTATAAATAAGCGAGAGGGCAACATTGGTGGGCAGTCAGGGGGCCCACACCACCCCTGGGTGCGGCCAGAGGGAGGGTGTCGAGACTTCATAATAACGATCATGGACGGGGGTGCCATAAGCCTACAGATAGAACCGTGGGGGGACGTGGAAGAACTGGAAACGAGAACACGAGTTTTACCCAGGTTTGATACGTCGCAACTAGGCGGCGTTCCTACTCCCGCAATCTCACTAAAATCAGGGTTGAACCCTGAAGTATAGAGAGTATAATTGTGAGTATGGTTTCGCTAACTCGACGAAGATGAACTTCTCGGCGAGCTGGTTTCTAGGTAACTTGAGATCTGTTGTCTTTTCTTCGTCCCTGTCTGGCTTTATATAGATAGCCGGACTAGGGCTTACAGGGAGAAACCTAGAAGACTACGAAAAACATCTAACTTGGAAAGTAAAGAATCCGACTTCTCCTCCAAGTCTCACCATGCCTGGGTCGTGGCCGGTTTTTCTAGAATCCAGCTTCCTGCGCGTCAGCTTACTGGGCCGCCCAATGGACCCCTTTCTATTGCTCGTGTGCCACCTTGGTAATCCGGCCTTCGGCCAATGCCAGATATACCCCTATCTGGCATATATCCGATAATAGCCCCCAAAAAGGATTAAGACTCCATTTTGCCTTCCTTCGTGGATTTGTATTTTTTTCACAAATCTCGGTATTTTGTCTTGATTCTTCTTTCAACAAAAATCTTTAATGCCAAATTCGAATTTATCAAAATCCAGCATTTCTTCCACCAATGTTCACGGAGAAGGAAACTGTGATGCAAGCGGTGAAATCATGCTTAGGTCACGGACGCCTGGGTTTAGTCAAAAGACCGAAGTCATATCTCTGATAGATTTTGTGCGAGAAACAAGGAGATAGCCATTATCACCCCATCCCCTCGTTTCCCGAGTTTTCCGATGAAACACGCGTCAGTCATCCAACGGTAAAAGAGCCGTTGGGACGAATCTCGATGCAAAAGTGGCTATAAATAGCCGCCTCGGGCCTTCCGGTTCTCCTTCCCCATCATCTTCCATCTCGAACCTCCAGAGCGCAGCGCCACTCCACTGCTTCGAGCGAAAGGAAACGGAGAATGAATCCAAAGTCCAAAACCTCACCAAAGTCTTAACACCGGTGGACAGTGCTCAATCGCACGGTTGCGCCGCCAAGAAATGGCTACCGGAAGCCTTGCCCACGCGAAGGAGATCACCGCCAACATCGACACCGCAACGAAAAACGTCTCCCTTTCCGCTCCTGTGGCGCCTCCGAGCTCTTCCACGGCTGCGCTGGAGGTTCCTGAGAGCGCACCGGTGAGTGGGGATCCTAACCCTGCCGCCGGAACAATGCCGCCATCGTCCACTACTCCTCCTCCTCCCCCTCCTCCCGTCCTCGAAACTGAGGACGGGGAATATTCCGCTCGCGACGGTGAGAACGCGGAAACCGTCATCGCCACCGGAGGCGAAGACGAAGAGGAGGGTGATTCCGGGAATTGGAGTCACTACAATGTGGCAGTAGCTCTCCTCAACATAATGGAGAAGGACGGATTCATCGCCAAAGACAAATGGTGGATGGATGAAGACGACTCCGAGCCTTCTCCAAAAGACGGAGAAAGGGTCGTTTTGGCCTCCCATATCAATCGAGTATGGGTTTTCCGCCTTCTGCGTTCTTCCTGCAAGTCCTCAACCACTACAGAGTTCAACCTCACGACCTGCCACCCAACTCTATTCTGTATATAGCCAGGTTGCAGGATCTCTTCGAGGGGTATCTAGGGATATAACCCAACTTAGATTTCTTCCAGTATTGCTTTAATGTTAAAGGCTATACCACCGACGGTATCCTTCAAACTTGTGGGACCATCTCCTTCAATCTCCGTAGGTTTAGGGAGGAGTGGTTTCCAAAGATAAAAACCTCCGAGTCCGTCAAATTCTAGACGAGCTCTTTCTTCTATCACTCGGACATTCCCTATCCTGGAAAGGAGACAAGAATTCTGCTGCCACGCCTGAAGACAACTGGGCGTTGGACGCGGTCCAGGTTCTACCTGCAGACCTGATGCGAATCAAGAGGCTAATAGCAAAACTCGTCTCTTCTTCTCCTCCTCTGACCGGCATGTACACAGTCCTTTGCTGGCTCGGAAGAAGGGTTCAACCTCTTTCTCACCATGGTATGCTTTCAATTTTTGCCTTTTGGGAAGTTTTTTGAACTTTGTCTTTCTCGGATGCTTTTTACTAATCCGGGTTTATTTCTTTACAGCTTCTTGATCTCACAGAAGATCAACTTGCCTCTGATGCTGAACTAGCGGAGCTAAAAGCCCGCTTCCAATCAGCCGAAGGACGAAAACGGAAAAAGATCTCATCGAGCCATGAAGTGATCGACCTCGACGGAGTTGCCGTTGCCACCTCCAGATAATACCCGGAATTTCCTTCATATGCTTTTTCTGGCATCCCTTATTTCTCGCATTTTTTATCTCGGTTTCTCCTTCTTCTCTCTTTTTTAGCCTTGCTCCTGTCCCTTTGAAGGGAAAGGGCAGGAAGAAGCTTAAGGCTGTTGCCCTTAGGGGGCCTAAGCCATCCCCTTCAGCTGCCCCGGATACTCCAGTGGCAGCTGGTGAAGAAAACTCGACTGCTCGAGAGGAAAACAACTATCCCCTACAGTCCAGCCAGCCTAATGCGTTCGATACGGAGGCGCGGAAAAGGGCGGCCCTTGAATAAGGCGGACCTTCAACGACTCCACAAGTTGAGCCAATCCCAACTTTTGATGAGAAGTTTAAGGTAAAGCAAGAGGTCTGCTTTGATGAATGATGACCCACAAGTATAGGGGATCACAACAGTCTCCGAGGGAAGTAAAACCCAAATTTATTGATTTGACACAAGGGGAGCCAAAGAATATTTATATGCCTTAACAACTGAGTTGTCAATTCAGCTGCACCTGAAAGTAGACTTTCTTGTAATAATTTATCAGTGGTAACAGTTTTATGGCAGCAGTAGAAATAAAATACCAGCAGTAGTAAATAGTAACAACAGTAACAATCGCGGAAAACAACAGGATGGGAAGTACCGTAGGCATATAGGGAATGGATGGACGGGCGTTGCATGGATAACATAGGTCATGTAATAATCTTACATGGGCATTGCAGATAATAATAATAAGGCATCAAACATTTAGGCAAACCATAGGCATGTGTTCCAATATAGTCATACGTGCTCGCAATGAGAAACTTGCACAACATCTTTTGTCCTACCAGCCCGTGGCAGCGGGGCCTCTAGGGAAACTACCGGTAATTAATGTGCTCCTTTTAATAAAGCACCAGAGCAAAGCATTAACACTCCGTGAACACACGTGATCCTCACATCACAACCATCCCCCCCGGTTGTCCCAATTTTTGTCACTTTGGGGCCTCGGGTTCCGGACAATGACATGTGTAAAACAACTTGCAGATATGATCAAGAAACATAATTATACTCATGAAACAATAACGTGTTCATATCCGAGATCATGGCAGTCGGGCCCTAGTGACAATCATTAAGCATAACAAGTTGCAACAACGGTAGAAAACACTAACAATGGATACCAGGCACTATGCCCTAACAATCTGGCATTATTACCTGATCAATATCATCCAATCCCTTCCATCCCTCTCAGCCTACAGCGGTGTTTACTCACACATGGACGGGGGAATCATGGATGGCTTATGGAGAAGAGGTGGCGGTGTCGATGGTGATGATATCCTTCGAATCCCCGTCCCGACAGGGCGCCAGAACAGGAACTTTTGAACCCCGAATCGAGGTTCAGGGTGGTGGCGGCGCTCTGTTGTGTTTCTGTGGAATATGATGAACCCCGTCGCGTTTTAGGTTTACGGGGCATATGTAGTCGAAAGGGGAGTCCGAGGAGGTGAGGGAGTGGCCCACACCACCAGGCGGCGCGGCCAAAGGGCGGGCGCCGAGGGGTGGTGTGGCCCCCTGCTGGCTCCTCTCCTGGCCCCCTGCTGGCTCCCGGGGTCTTCTGGTGTTTTAGGACTAAAGGGATCTTTTCAGGGCTTTTTCCCGAAAGTTGATTTTTCTACACAAAAACGAGACACCAAGGTAATTCTGCTGAAAACAGCGTTAGTCCGTGTTTGTGGTATCCAAAACTCACAAGTTTAGAAGAAAACAATAACAAAAGTGTTCGGGAAAGGAGATACGTTTTGGACGTATCAACTCCCCCCAAGCTTAGCTTATTGCTTGTCCTCAAGCAATTCAGTGACAACTGAGTGCGATAAAAGAATTTTACGAACACATTTGTTTCATATGATGTAAATATACTCACTACATAATCAAGTGCTGAGGTAATTCATAATAAGATGTATGAAAAATAAAAGTCACCCAGCAGTTATGCAAACCATGAAGAGATGCCAACAAACTAATAATAGACAGCATGAAGTATTTCGATCTACAAGATTGCAATGCTCATAATAGGGTGTGATAAAGTGTACTCGCTTGCCCTTAATAGTGGAGGAAAACATAAATGTCAGGGCACCTCTGAAGTTCAAATGAAGACTAGGAATAAAGATATCAAAGATACAAACATCAAAGTTATACCACTATCAACCGTGTTTTGGGACAAGCACATTACACTAATAATGACAGCCATTCTCACAAGAAGGTGCATAAAGCGAGAAGGTGAAGACTCAACATAAAAATAAAAGAAAGGCCCTTCGTATAGGGAAGCATGGATTAGCTCATGTGCTAGAGCTTTTTATTTTATTAAACAAAGGTATTGAAAACATTTTTGAGAGAGGTGTATGCTTATGACAACGAATGGTAAACAGACAATACAGTATGTCACAAGCCAACTAGACTTCACAAGAGCGGCTCCCGTAGAAGGACACATCTGGGTAGAAGGCCATCCCTCTTTCTCTTTTGTTTACATAATTATGCTTTGACTGATAAATCAAGGGAAAAAGAGTGAAGAGCATTTGTTGTATTAATTTGGGGATGGGCACCCCGCTGCCAGCTCTTCTATCATTGGATAAGCGGATGAAGCCACTAGTCCAGGGTGTGAAATCAAATCAACAAGTGAGATAAAGATTCTCTATTTTTAGCAGGTTTTAAAGGTAGCACACGAGAAATTTACTTGGAGTGGCAGTTAAATACCACATATATAGG
This sequence comes from Alopecurus myosuroides, assembly GCA_028641055.1. NCBI lineage: Eukaryota > Viridiplantae > Streptophyta > Magnoliopsida > Poales > Poaceae > Alopecurus > Alopecurus myosuroides. Next base: position 53,231,180 of record CM054063.1, read on the forward strand.
TAGGTATGGTGGACACATTTGGCAAACTTTGGTTTTTGGGAGTTGGATGCACGAGTAGAGCTCATACTCAGTACAGGTGAAGGCTAGCAATAGACGGGGATCAACAATCAAGAGAGCAACAACTGTCATAATCATGCTTGCGGCAAAACAAAATTAATAGGGGCATAAAAATGATACAAATACTCTGAGGCAAAATAAATTATCGAGGCTTAAGTGACTTTTTGTTTTCAGTCATAGCATGTGTGAGCATGTGCCAAGTCGATCCAAGCGAAACAATCATAGGGAGATACCACAATGTCATACCCTTCTATGAATAAAACAATGCAAGCAACCATTGATACGACATGCTATCTTATATGAATAAGTTGGAACTAACACGTGAGAGCACAAACTACTAAGCATCAATTAAATAACATACACCTTTAATGAACGGACTAAGCATGTTCACACGATGATTATATGTACAAAAATAAAACAAATAGAGTTCATACCAGCCTCTCACCACAACTTGGATTGTCGTAAATCATCCTTAATGATCTTCACTTGTGGATTGAATAATATAGAGTGATAATCAAGCTCCAATGGAGATACGGAAATCCGGTAAACTCTGCAACAAACTTTACAAAACCAAAGAAGAACAACAAATATTTTTGGGTTTTCGAATTAAAACAAGAACAAAAATAAGCAAGCAAAGAAAGCAAAATATTTTTGGATTTTTGAATACTAAACAAAACGAGAAAAGAAAGCAAACCAACAAAAGAAACTAAAGAAGCAAAGAAAGAGAAACAACATCAATATTTTTTTTGGTCTTTTTGTGTTTTGGATCCTGAATCCTGCACGCTGTCCCGGTAGCGTTGATACCTACAATGGCACAAAAAGTCTCCAAGGGAAAGAAAAAGAACTACTATATAACTTGAAGGCAACAGATGGACCAAAATGTGTGTTCTGAAATTTAAAACTCAACAAAAGTTTTTGTGAGAGCGGCATACTGAAGGCTTTCATCCTCCATATAGTTGGTTAGACCAACTCTTTCAATAAGCATCAGAAAGTCATCTAATAGACCTGCGCTTCTTAGAAATGTAATACAAGGAAAGCTAGAGGGATTAGCGATACCATCACCTCCCGCATCGTCAATACTAGGTGCAATAAGGTCTTCATTATATGATGGCCTCACTAAAGTGGATGAGCGTGAGGGTATTGTCCTCCTAGTAGCATCACTCTTAAATATCTCTCCAAAATTATGACTATCCATCTCTAAATTTTTTCAACAATCATCACAAAAATTAATTCCAAGCAACTATAAGTTGGAAACTACCATATGGACTTATAGGAGAGCTAAACATGCATCAAAACTATATTATTTCTACTCAACTCAAGCATGCCAGCTCACATAAGCTGTCACCTACAGTACCAAAATACTCAAAAAAAATACTCCACTAAACATAATTCTACTTGGATAATCGGAGGAGTCACATACCGGAGAGCGAATGCACCAAATTTCAGCAACAATGATGGGCTGAGCAAAGAGATCGAAAAATCTCGAGGAAGAACAGCAAGAACTCCGGTTCCGGGAAATGTGTTGAGTTTGAGAGGTGAGAGAGAGAACTTTGGCAGGGGAGAGAGCTAGTGGGGGGCCATGGGGGGCCCGCACCATGTGTTGGCGCCACCCCATGGTGTGCCTGACTGGTGGGTCCCCTGGGCCCTCCCAGGTGGCTCTCTGCCTCATTTTTGAAGTAAAAATTTATATAATTTTTTTGTAATTTTTTGAGAAACTTTATTTTTGAGGTATTTCCAGAATTTTAATAATTAATAAAAACCAGAAAAACAAAAGTGAAAAGGTGGGGAAAAAACCAAAACCAGCACTACGGAGGTTCTATGACACTCCAATGGAAAAATATCCAAATAAAACAAAGGTGGAAGTGGTGAAAACAAAAGTATGGGTGGTGAAAACATGCATAACCACAGTAATCAGGGTGAAAACATAATGAAAACATGAATATGGATGATGGAAAACATGATTGTACTAAAGTAGCAATGTGATAACAGAAGTAAACATAGTGAAAACATTGTCCTCTTCATTTAAAATCATTTTTTAACAAGGGTGATCAAGTCTTGTTACCAAAACAATTTCCATATGAAGCAAAACTTTGCTAATCACTAAATAATTATGTTACCTCAACCTTGATAGACATAGTCCCAATCATAATAATTTCATATTGTTTTGGTGGCACTGGAATGGGGCAATAAAATTCTCCAATCTTGATGGTCTCAATATTTTCAATTGAATTTAAGCCATATCTTCTATCAATCTTCTTAGGAAAATAAACAGTATGCTCTTTATCATTAACATTAAAAGTTACTTTTCCTTGATTGCAATCAATAACAGCCCCTGCAGTGTTAAGAAAAGGCAAGAATAATAGACATATTATCATATTCAGGCATTTCCAACACAACAAAGTCAGTTAATATCAAACAATTAGTAGCAACTTGCACATGAACATTCTCACATATACCAACAGGAATAGCAGTAGATTTATCATCCATTTGCAAAGATATATCAGTATGTATCATTTTTTCAAGAGAGAGTCTCTTATAAAGAGATACAGTCATAACACTAACTCCAGCTCCCAAGTCACATAAAGCAGTTCTAACATAATTATTTTTAATAGAACAAGGGATAGTAGGAATACCAGGATCTCCAAGCTTCTTTGGAACCTTGCCATTGAAAGAGTAATTAGCAAGCATAGTGGAAATTTCCTCATTAAGAATCTTCCTTTTGTTGGAGATAATATCTTTCATATATTTAGAATAAGGAGGCAGTTTAATAGCATCAGTCAAAGGGATTTGCAAAAACAGAGGTTTCATCCATTCACAAAACTTGTTATAGTGTTCTTCTTCCTTTGATTTGTGTTTCTTATTAGGAAAAGGCATTGCTTTTTGTACCCAATTATCTCTTTTATTACCATGTTTATTAGCAATGAAATCCTCCTTAGTATACTTTGCAGTTTTGGTTTGCTTTTCAGGTTCAGCTACAGTTTCTTCTTTATTAGAAGCATCACTTTTATCATTACCACTTTCAGTTTCAGCATCAGAACTAGATATACTATTAGGATCTTTAGCAGGTTCAGGAGATTCTACAACATTTTTATGTATCTTCTTCTTTTTCTTAGAAGGAGAACTATTGTTTTTAGGTTGCTGAGAATCTTGTTCGGTTCTTTTAGGATGTTCTTCGGGATACAAGGGGTCCTGAGTAGAAACACCATTTATAGTAATTATTCCACAAACATGTTTATCTCTAGAAGCCTTAGCTAGCATGTCTTTTTGCACTTTAGTAAGTTGATCAATTTGAGTTTGAACCATTTTAAAATGTTTAACAAGCATTTTAACATCATTAGAGGTTCTTTCAATAATACCATGCAAATTATCAATAGCTCTAGAGTTTTCCATAAGGTGATTTTGCACTCTCATATTAAAGTTGTCTGGCTTAACAACATAATTATCAAATTCATCTAAGAATTGATCAGGTGATTTAAAATAGGGAATATCTCTATTATCAAAGTATTGGAGAGAGTGTACCTCAACAGTTGATGGATGAGGAATAGGCTTACATAATTTTTCTATAGGAGGTAAATTCTTCACATCTTCAGATTTAATACCCCTCTCTTTAAGAGATTTCTTGGCTTCCTTCATCACTTCATCATTTAATTCAATCATCCCTCTTTTCTTGGGTGTTGGTATTGGTGTTGGCTCTGGTGTAGGTGTAGGATCAGGTATATTCCAATCATCATTATTTTAGGCTATTTTAGCCATTAATTCCTCAGCTTCTTCTGGAGTTCTTTTCCTGAAAACATAACCAGCACAACTATCCAGGTATCCATGGCTAGCTAATTTTTGGGTAATGGATATCCATGGCTAGCTCTTATCAAAGAACAAAACCTTGTCCAAGATGCAGACAATTTTTCTCCTTCAATTTGCTTAAAGTTAAAGATGTCCTGCACAACAGCATGTTGGGCACTAGCAGGAAAGTATTTTTTTTAAAAGAAAGCATTAACCAAATTCATAGGATCAGTAATAGACCCATGTGATAGATTGTTAAACCAAATTTTAGCTTCATCTTTCAATGAGAAAGGGAAGATCTTGGTAACAAAATAAGTACGCAGCTTAGTATCATCAGAAAATAAACTACTCAAAGATGAAATTTCATTCATGTGTTCCATAGCACTTTTACTGTCAGTTACACAAAAAGGTTCCTTCTAAACAATAGATATATAAGATAAACTAAAGATACATTATAATCCTTGTCTATAATGTGTATGGGAGATGTGGCGAACTTAGCATCAAGAGAATATTTATGTTTCACGACATGTCTTGCACGGAGACTCTTAAGAGAACTTGCACCAGTAGTAGCATGAGATTCTTAAATAAAATAACCATTAAGTTCAATATCGGTTTCATCGAGATCACCAATAGCCTCAGTTGAATTAACAGGTGTACCAATATTTTCAACAGAAATTTCAGCATTTTTAATTTGTTTGGATCTAGCAATAGTAGCATTTAGGAACGGACCTAGAGAACCAGTATCATAAAGGACAATAGAAGCATCATCAAAAGTATCAGAAACATTCTCAGACTCAGCAGAAGTAACAGTTAGTATAGCGTGTGGAGGAGTAAGAAGCTTATTCATAGCAGATGGTGAATCAAGAGCAACAGAGGTGTTCAGAGTTGTACCTCTTCTTGTAGTGGATGGTAATATAGGAAATTTTCCATCATGAGTCTCGCCCATGATGAATGGCTTGCAGCAAACAATATCACGATCAAGTGAGCAAATAAATAAAGCTATGCTCCCTGGCAACGACGCAGAAAATAGTCTTGATGACCCACAAGTATAGGGGATCGCAACAGTCTTCGAGGGAAGTAAAACCCAAATTTATTGATTCGACACAAGGGGGGCCAAAGACTATTTATATGCCTTAACAATTGAGTTTTCAATTAAGCTTCACCTATACTTCCTCGCAACAATTTATGAGTGGTAACCGTTTTATGGCAGTAGTAGAAATAAAATAACAACAGTAGTAAAATAGTAACAACAGTAGCAATCGCGGAAAATAGCAGGATGGGAAGTACCGTAGGCATAGAGAGAATGGATGGACGGGCGTTGAATGGATAATATAGGTCATGTCATAATGTAACATGGGAATTGCAGATAATAATAATAATAAAGCATCAAACATTTAGGCAAACCATAGGCATGTGTTCCAATATAGTCATACGTGCTCGCAATGAGAAACTTGCACACCATCTTTTGTCCTACCAGCCCGTGGCAGCAGGGCCTCTAGGGAAACTACTGGTAATTAAGGTGATCCTTTTAATAAAGCACCGGAGCAAAGCATTAACACTCCGTGAACACACGTGATCCTCACATCACAACCACCCCCTCCGGTTGTCCCAATTTCTGTCACTTTGGGGCCTCGGGTTCCGGACAATGACATGTGTAAAAAAACTTGCAGATATGATCAAGAAACATAATTATACTCATGAAACAATAACATGTTCAGATCTAAGATCATGGCAGTCGGGCCCTAGTGACAAGCATTAAGCATAACAAGTTGCAACAACAGTAGAAAACACTAACAATGGATACTAGGCACTATGCCCTAACAATCTGGCATTATTACATATGATCAATCTCATTCGATCCCTTCCATCCCTCCCAGCCTACAGTGGTGTTTACTCACACATGGACGGGGGAATCATGGATGATTGATGGAGAAGAGGTGGTGGTGTCGATGGCGATGATCTCCTTCGAATCCTCGTCCCGGCAGGGCGCCAGAACAGGAACTTGTGATCCCCGAATCGAGGTTCGGGTGGCAGCGACGCTCTGTTGTGTTCCTTTGGAATATGACGAACCCCGTCGCGTTTTAGGTTTACGGGGCATATGTAGTCAAAAGGGGAGTCTGAGGAGGTGAGGGAGTGGCCCACACCACCAGGCGGCACGACCAAGGGGGGCGCCGGGTGGTGGTGTGGCCCCCTCCTGGCTCCTCTCCTGGCCCACTTCTGGCTCTCGGGGTCTTCTGGTGTTTTAGGAATAAAGGGATCTTTTCTGGGCATTTCCCCGAAAGTTGATTTTTCTGCACAAAAAATGAGACACCAAGGTAATTCTGCTGAAAACATCGTTAGTTCGTGTTAGTGGTATCCAAAACTCACAATTTTAGAAGAAAACAATAAGAAAAGTGTTCGGAAAAGGAGATACGTTTTGGACGTATCAATGAACTCGGATACATTCATCCGTGGGGAAAAAAGTATTTCGCCCGAGCCCCCTTGATTCCTCCCTGGCCAAAAGGCGTGTTGATTGTCCGGAATAATTACGTCTTCTCACCTCGGCAGGTTCTCTAAGACGGAATCCACCATACGGGGATTACCTTCTTGGAATACGCCAAGTAATTCACGGACCTTCTTAGTGGTTTGCAAAATATGAGCCATGTATTATCTCTATCCCCCAAGTATTAAGACAAAAAATGTACTTTTTGTGTTAATACTTTTCATTTTTGCCTGCTTTTTTGTTTAACAAATCTTTTCCTTTGTATACTTTTTAGCAAAATGCTGAAAGCATTAACGTGGAAGTTTTTGAGAAGCCAACCATTAAAAACCAAAAGGTGAAATATCTTCTTGGCATTCTGAATGAGAAAAACTCGGAAATGTCCAAGATTCAGAATCAACTGAAGGAGACTGCCGGTAAGCATATTTTTTTCCTTCCTTGGTTTTGATTCTGAACTTTCAGATTTTTTCCTAAGGACTTTTCCTAGTTTTAATCCTTTGCCTCTTTTTCTTCATATCCTCTTTGGCCAAGGCCAAGAAAATTGCTGAGGATGCCGGCAATGCCGAGAACCTCCGCAAGGGAAACTCTGAACTTTACAAGATGACTGTAAAGCTTCAGAAAGACCTGGAGGAGAGCTAACTGGCTTTAGGCTTGTCCAAGTCTCGAGCTTCCTCACAAGCCGAGAAGGATCGGAGGACCATCCAAGACCTTGAGACTGCCCTTCATCAACGCCTTGAGGAAGGGGCTCTAATGGACAAGATCCTTGGTAAGCTTTTGAACATTTACCAAGTTATAGTTTTTCTTTTCATAATGCATTCTTTTTCTTCCTTCTGTTTTTCTAATCTCTTCTGATTTTCACTAATATATGGGAATCCTCTTATTACTCGGATTGACCGCATCCGGGCTTTAGGGACGTACGTCACCGAGCTGAAAAATGACGGAATGTTGCTTATTAATAAGTGCATTTTGGACAAAGCTGGCGAGTTGTCAGAAGCCAGCAGGCTCCGGAGGCTTTTGCGGAGGTAGCAAACCAACGCGAAAGCTGGTTCAAGTTAGCCACCCGCGGTGGTGTACTCATGGCCTTAGGGCTGACGAAAATGCATTACACCAACACCAAGTCTTGGCGCATCTCCACCGATGTTCCGCAAGGATACACCGAGACGCAAATGGCGGAAATATTCGAGTCTATCAATGGGCATGCCTCTAAGATAACTCGGATGGTCTCTACTTCGACATTCTACCCGGAGGAAGAAATGAAGGGAATATGCCCGAGAGGCAATAATAAAGTGGTTATTATTCTTATTCCTTGTTTATGATCAATGTTTATTTCTCATTCTAGAATTGTATTAGCCGGAAACGTTGATACATGTGTGTTTAATAAACAAACAATGGTTCCTAGTAAATCCTCTCTTTTAACTAGCTCGTTGATTAATAGATGATCAAGGTTTCCTGATCATGAACATTGGATGTTTTTAATAACGGGGCCATGTCCTTGGTAGAATGATGTGATGAACATAGACCCAATATCAATATAACAATACAATCAAGTCATTTAGTTTATATTGTTATATCTTGCGTACGAAGTAACTTATTCCTTAGACCATAAGATCATGTCAATCACTGATATCGGAAGTGTGCTTTGATGTCACCAAACGTCACACCGTAAAAGGGTGACTATAAAGGTGCCGTTAGGTATTCGGAAAGTATTAGTTGAGGCTCATGGATCAAGAGTGGGATTTTTCCATCCAAAATGACGGAGAGATATACTTTGGGCCCTCTTGGTGATATTACATCGACACCGCTTGCAAGCACGTGACTAGGTCACAAGGATGTCATATCACGGAAACGAGAAAAGAGTACTTGTCAGGTAACGAGATTGAACAAGGTATGGTTGATACCAATGATCGAATCTCGGACAAGTAAAATATAGCGAGACAAAGGGAATAGTCACGACATTGATGGTTCACGCGACCACGAGAGTCATTGTTGAATATATGGGAGTCATCATGGATCTCCAGATCCCGCTGTTGATTATTGACCAGAGACGAGTCTCGATCATGTCTATCTTATTCACGAACCGTAGGGTGACAACCTTAAGGTTTGATGACGCATTTGAGAGGATACGAAATAACGAAGAATGTTTTGAGCAGCACCGAAATTGTTTCAGGGAAAATTGAAATAGTTCAAGGGGTTTTCCATCGAATATTTGTTAATATAATTAACAAATGATTCGAGGTGCTATATGCAAATGTTTGTTAATGGAATTAACAAATATAAATAAAGAAATAAAAATGTTTTATTTATTTAATAAAGAAAAACTCTTGGGTTTTGTAAGTGGGAAATAAAGGAAGGATGAGTGGATGTGAGTGGAGTGTCCACTCACATGAAGAGGGAAGAGGTGGGGGCACCACCATGGCTGGCCGCACCGCACCCTTGGGATGCCTCCCTCTCCCTATAAAAGGAGGGTGAGGGCTCCTCCTCCTTCAGACACTTTCCCACCTCCCTTTCTCTCCGCCCGCTGCTCCATTCCATGGTCTCCAGCTTGCCGAAGCCCTGACCGTGGGATTCTTCACTACCACCACGTCGTCGTGCTGCTGGAGTTCGGAGGGATCCTCTACTTCCGCCTCCCCACTGGATCGAGGGAACAGAGGTCGTCATCAACCGTACGTGTGACCGATCACGGAGGCATCACCGGATTGCGGTGCACATCTTCTCTCTCTCAGGATCGATGTGAGTACGAATACGCCAACAACAAGATTTGATCTCGTAACGCTTTGTGTCTTCGAGGGTATGTTCTTCTTAAGACTCTCTCTATGCCCATTGCACTTCGTCTCCTAGATTAGATCTTGGCCTTTCGGGTGTTTCTCGCGTAGGAATTTTTTTGTTTTCTATGCAACGACCCCTTCAGTGGTATCAGAGCCGGTTCTATGCGTAGATGTTTTGCACGGGTAGAACACATAGGTGTATGTGGGCGTTGATGATCATGTTATTGCCTCCTTGAGTATTTTATGATCTTAGTGGCATAGTTGGATGAAGCTGCCCTAGACAAACTTTACGTGTACTATGTACGCGAGACCTATCTCACTTGTGGCTGAGGGGGTGTCTGTTTCTCCGACTATAGTTAAGATCTAATCTACGAAGGGTTGTTAAAAAATATGTTTATCAATGTTATAGTTGATGTTCGTAGGTATGAACGGTTCTATCCTCGAAAGCCCTAAAGCCACATAAAATATGCAAAAATAAATTAGAGGCGTCTAACTAGTTTTTGCCAGACATGTGATGTGATATGATCAATGTTACAAATTTGATTATGAGATAATCTCTTTTGTAAATTATTGCTATACCCGAAGGAACCATATGGTTGTCTTATTATTGATGGACAATCAAGATGGAGGGGCCACAAACCTTGGTGCCACGCTGGTGGAATGATGGAGATCATACCATGATGCACAAGATGGAGATCAAGTGAAAGAAGGACCATATCGTATCACATTATCCATGCATGTGATGTTAATCCTTTATGCATCTTATTTTGTTTAGATCGCGACAGTAGCATTATAAGATGATCCCTCTAACTTAATATCAAGATAATAATGTGTTATTCCTTAAGTATGCACCATTAAGAAAGTTCGTCGTTTCAAGACACCACGTGATGATCGGGTGTGATAGACTCAACATTCGCATACAACGGGTGTTTTCAAGCCTAGCATGTACAGACATGGCCTTGAAACACACGCAATACTACGGTTCAACTTGGCGAGCCTAGCATGTACAGACATGGCCTCGGATCACGTAACCGAAAGGTAAAACATGAGTCATATGGATGATATGATGAACATGTTGAATTTCGCCTTTGAAGCTACATCATCTCACATGATGATCGGTTTTGGTGTAGTGAATTTGGTTCGTGTAATCACTAAAGACGACTAAGAGGGATGTTGTTTTTGAGTGGGAGTTCATGGCATAATTTTGAATTAACTTGAACTTATTTATCATGAACAACCAATCAAAGTGAATTTGCACAAATTGTAGTATTCATTGGAATCCACAAAACTACCTTACACTTAGATTCTTAATTGAGATATAACTGTTATGACCTGGTAAAAACCATTTAAGATTGGTACCGTATTGGTGAAATTTAAAATTGAGTTCTATTGTAGATTTTCGGTATTTCCTACCTAGCTCCATATGGTTAATGATTGATTGATCTAGAGAGCAAATCATTCCTACTTAGAATCCATAGTCATGGTTTCTTACGTATTAATTTATCTTCAAAAGAATGTTTTGTTGATCAAGGTGATTTAGGAACTGAAAAGAGTTATTTTCAGAAACAATCAAGTGAAAGATATATTGATATCTAGAAACTTATTTGTTGCAACATGATTGAGTATAATTTAGCGTGAAAATGTATGCTTATATTATTTGAATATATGCAATGCTTGAAGACGCTAGGCGTTTGAATATTCCAAGAAATTGGGCACTAAACATTATCCTCTAAATTCCTTCCTTCGAGCTATAGTAGCTTAATCATAAAATTGTTATGATGGGATAGATTAAAAGTATGGGTAAAAATCGTTTACCTTGCTTGGAGATTGCTAAGAGTGGAATCTGGAAGAATAATATTAATATGGTGATATTAGTAGAACAATCAAACTTAAAGTATATGACTAACACGCCAAGAAAAATGTGCTAGTACGACTAGCATTGTTTGATGTTGAATGATTCTTCTGTAAAGGAAAGGGAATATTGAAAATAGAATTACAAAAAGATACATGGCAGAAAAAGAATATAACTGGAAAAGTCTAGCTCAGGAGTATATGCTTGATATACAAGTTATAGATGTATTACTAGTTAACAAAGTATTTTTGGGATTTTTTATACCACATTGGTTGGTATGAGTTGTCATACAAAGCAACGCAATGCAAGAAATACAAGGGCCTAAAAGGAACTAGTAATAGATGTGGAATCGATTATGACAAGAACATAAATAAAGTGTTATTGTGTTCATTGTCGTATCGAAACAAACTTTCAAGATTTATTTTAAGAACTTAATAAGTTGTTATTTTGTTCTGGTCTTTTGTGAGAATAAATGAGATTGTTCAAACTATGACCATATGCCATAATTGATGGATATGTTAATATAAATCATGTTGGTAAACTAAACATCTATAAGACTAAATGCTAAACGTTGCAAGACGTAAAAGAGTTTCACTTAAATTGTGACACCACCATTTTAGTTCATATCGGAAAGGAAAACATGAAGGAAGTCCATATTGATGGACTTCCGGAGTCATTTTGTTTTGAATAAATTGACGCGTGTGAGACCTCTTCCAAAATATGACTAGGATTCCGTTCATAGGCCAAAGTAGAATGGACGACTAATTTAATGGAGATTGTACATATTGATGTATATAGTCCATTATGTATAGTCATGTGTGGTGGATTAAATTTTACTTCAAAAAATTCCGTCGATGATTTGAATAGATATGTGAGTGTATCTATTTAAAGAGAACGGAGTTTGAAATTTTGAATTGGGTCAAATGGTTGTTAATATGCAGTAAAAATCAATGTAACAAGATAATCAAGTATTTACGATTGGATCATAAAGGATAACGTTTGAGTTACAAGTTTAGCAAAACATCCGAGAAGTTACAGAATTGTTCTACAACTTATATTACTCGAATAACCCCACATTAGTTTGGAGTGTTCGAGAGACAAAATCAAACCTTGCTTTGACATGGTAAGAGAAATAAAAATGCCATTATAATTTTGTAGTTTATACATTAGTGACAACCGCTTTTACACTGAAAAGAGCTCCATCATGATCCATTGAAATTGACACCATATAAGATATGGTTTGGGTAATGATCCGAATTGTCTTTTTCTTAAGTTTTGGTATGCATAGCATGTGTAAAATGTTTACATCCAAAATGGTATAAATATATGTTTATAAGGTTATCCTAAAGAATACATTCGGTATTTCTCCTATAACCGACCAAAGACAAATGTTGTTTTTCAGAAAGGGTTGATTTCTCGAGAAAATAGTTCTTGCGAAATAAGTGAGTGAGAGGACAGTACAAACTCAACGAGATTAGAGAATCTTCGTTACCATGTCAAGAGTAGCGCAGCACTGGAAGTTGTTCCAGGGTTTGCTATTTTGACAAAGTAGAAGACACTACATGTGTTGTAGATACTTCGAATGAGTTTGCGAACTGAACCAAAAAAGTCCTAAAACTTTGTACTTAGACCAACTTGTGGTTTAAGATTAAAGTGTTGTTTTGAAAACAAAGGACCTAGACCTTATAAAGGAAGCAAATGATGGACCCTGACTTCATTAAATTGGCTATGAGTCATTATATCCGCGATAGTATCCCTGTATGAATATCAAGTATGTGACTTGGTAGTCCTTTTCGATAGGCATGATGCCTAACGATACAAAACGGGTCTATATAGCAACAAAGACATGGATTTTTACGTCCTTTGAAAGTTGTGCTTGTCGAAAAGATGTTTTCGACAAAGTTCAAAGAGTTAACTACTGCAAGATTATGATCTTCAGTAGTGATGCTTTAGTCTTTGCGGATAGTTCTAGAAAAGTTACATATTATGATATGGCAGTTGAATAACAAAAACCAAATTTCCTCTCAAGGAAGTTTGATCAAGGATGTGTACTTGTCACAGTCTGAGAGTTTTGTAATATTCAAATTGTTGCTGGAAAGGTATGCAAACTTCAACGGTTGAAGTAAGCATAATGAAGTTGGAATCTTTACTTTAATGAAGTTATCAAAAAGGTTTGATTCCATCATGAACGGTAAAGATGCTTGTAGAGTTACAAGAAATTAAGTGGAAGCGCTATGACATATTTCCAATGCTTTATGTAGATGACATATGGTTGATTGGAAAATATGTATTTTTAATTAACACGGTTAAGATTTCATATTGATGAAAGGCTTAGGAGATATTGGGCATCGATATCTATAAGAGATGGATTGAAGTGCCTGATATGATTGAAGCCAAATTACATAGAGGAAATATTGAAGTAAGTCAATATCGAAATGACAAGAAGGAGTTCTTGCCACATGGAAAAGAATTGTGCAAGATTCAAGTGTTTTGACACATGATGAGCATAATTGAAATTAAGATTTCTAAGTCATGTGTTCCATGCTATGTACACAACCAGATGAATCCTATGCTATAAAATGTTATAGCAGGATAATTCATATGATGATTAGACAACAGTGAGAGAGATCCTTATGTCATTTTAGAAATGCTAAGGATATGTTTTCCTATATAGTAATGACAAAGTATTTGTTGTAATATGTTACACTAATAGTCTTGTCATCTATTCAAATAATTTTATCTCAATTAAAATATGTGATGAAGGGTAGCACAATAGGCTGGAAGAAAGTTCCATGCTGGATTTGAAAGAGTTTCAAAATTAAATTATTGTGATGGATACTACAACAAAGGCTAAGTATATCGTTGTGTCGACGACAAATAATATAAGTACTTTGTGTCAAGGAGTTCTTTATTGAACTTGGTGAATTTCCAAAAATGATGCATTAAATGAAGCTACATTTTCAAAATGCTAGTCACATTGGTTTAAGCTAAGGAATTAAGGTTTCACCAGTTGACCAAATATATACAAAGCCATCTCATTAGAGAATTAGTGATGCGTGTAGACGCAAAGAACATGCAAATACAATAGGACCTGAACAGTTCAGATCTTTTTTATGATGTTTACCACATGCGAATCATGGTAATAACACTGGAACACCATATGTGTTAAGTGCTTACAAACTAGATTATTGACTCTAGTGCAAGTGGGAGATTGAAGGGAATATGCCCGAGAGGCAATAATAAAGTGGTTATTATCTTATTCCTTGTTTATGATAAATGTTTATTTATCATGCTAGAATTCTATTAACCGGACACGTTGATACATGTGTGTTTAATAAACAAACAATGGTTCCTAGTAAAGCCTATTTTTTAACTAGCTTGTTGATTAATAGATGATCAAGGTTTCCTGATCATGAACATTGGATGTTGTTAATAACGGGGTCATGTCATTGGTAGAATGATGTGATGAACATAGACCCAATATCAAGATAACAATATGATCAAGTCATTTAGTTTATATTGTTATATCTTGCGTACGAAGTAACTTATTCCTTAGACCATGAGATCATGTCAATAATTGATACCGAAAGGGTGCTTTGATGTCATCAAACGTCACACCGTAACAGGGTGACTATAAAGGTGCCGTTAGGTATTCGGAACGTATTAGTTGAGGCTCATGGATCAAGAGTGTGATTTGTCCATCCAAAATGACGAAGAGATATACTTTGGGCCCTCTCGGTGATATTACATCGACACTGCTTGCAAGCACGTGACTAGGTCAGAAGGATGTCATATCAAGGAAACGAGAAAAGATTACTTGTCAGGTAACGAGATTGAACAAGGTATGGTTGATACCAATGATCGAATCTCGGACAAGTAAAATATCGGGAGACAAAGGGAATAGTCACGACGTTGATGGTTCACACGATCACGAGAGTCATCGTTGAATATATAGGAGTCATCACAGATCTCCACATCCCGCTGTTGATTATTGATCGGAGAGGAGTCCCGATCATGTCTATCTTATTCGCGAACCGTAGGGTGACACACATAAGGTTCGATGGCGCATTTGAGAGGATACGGAATACGAACAATGTTTTGAGCAGCTGATGCATGTAAAATGCATAGATGAATTTTGCATATTTTCACATGGTTTTCTATTACATATTGCATCATATAAGGGTATAATTCAATGTTTTATAGTATTTTGGGGTTAAATTACAAAGTCCCCCAACTTTTATGGAATTAACCCTGCCTGTCAGAAACCCCGTTTTCTATATTTTGGACGTTTCAGGGGGCAAACTTTCGCGAAATCACCTGAAAATCTGCGGGGGTCATTTTCTTTGAAGGAGAAGACTTGCGGGCGAAGGATCCACGAGAATTGGGCAAGGAGGCCCAAAAGAGGACCCTCCACGCGGCCAGATTCCTTGGCCGCGTGAGAGGCCCCCTTTTGGCCCCTGTGGCCCCAATTCCTTCCATCTTCGACTTACCGACTCCGTATTGACCTAAAACCGACTATAAAAAGGGTCCCCCAAACCCTTACGGAGGAGAGTGCCACCGAAACACCGAAACACCAAAACAGAGACTAGAAGTTCCAGATTGGAGGGGGGAAACTCCGGCGGGGCGCCACCGGTGTGATCTCCTACCCCTCCAACGTCATCTCCATCGACATCTCCATGAAGAGGGAGTAGTCCACCCAGGGCTATGGGTTTGTGGAAGTAGCACTTGTATCTCTCTCTCTATGTGCTTCACTAATTAGATCCGTATGAGATGCCTCACATGATTACGGGCACCGTTGTAATTCCTATGTGGTGGATCTTTTCTATGAGTTATTGAATCTGAGATTGCAATTTTTTTCTCTTGAGTTATTTGAGTAGATGTATCTTATGTACCCCGTTCTTATTTGCTAGCTTTGATCAATCTAGTTCTTGAGAGCGTGTGTGGGGTGATGGGTGCATTAGTTGGAGTAACGGGGGGTGGCTAGTGCTGTGAAAGTGACAGAAGTTCAGCGATCCACTTAGGTTTTGTTAAACCTTTCTTAGTTACCTCACTAGGGATAAAAAGGAGTACCTTCTTACCGGGGATTTGAAGTGACACTAATCAATCTCCATGACTAGATCTAGCAAGTTCTTACTTCAACTTCATGTCACATTGCTTAAAGCTATACTCTGGTTTTTCCTTAATTATCGAGGTGTTATGATTTATTTTGCATCTTGGTGGAGTATAAGAGGGATCAATATGACCGTAGAGATCTCTATGCTAGGACGTGATGCCCATATGAAAGTACTCAATGTTAAACATGTTATTGTAATCTCACATGTAATTCTTTATGTCCACCGTCTACTTTATTTTAGAGAATGCAAGTGTGAAACCATGAACCCCGGTCCTATTTTAAATATAAGAAAACACTCTAGTTACTTTGCTGCAATTTATTTTACTTGCACTTTACTTTACTTGCATCTCCAATTCGAATTTACATTATCTCCATCACCACTTGCATCACAAAAATACAAAAACAATCCATTGCATATTTATTTTCTCATTTGCATTTAGCAGTAGATTTAATTATTTCACATTTACTTTCAGTTTTGCATTGCAATTTAGAAGTCTCACACCTTGTGCTTGACAACCACTTGGTGAGGTTGAGGGCACAAAATTCTCTACTTGTTTGCAGGATCCTGGAGGAAGCTTGGAAGACAACTGCTGAAATACTGGCTCCCCAAGAGTTCGATATAAACCCTCGAGTCAGCCTCGTGTGGAAGAAGGCTTGCCACTAGCTACACACTCTGCACTTGGAGTCTCAACCAAGCCATCAAGCGTTTTTCTGGCGCCGTTGCCGGGGAGCCATAGGTGAAGGAGTTGTCCAAGGGAGCTCACAAGAAGTCTTCATCACCAACAAGGTGTGCAAACACCTAATCTTGGGGAGGTTGCACCTACGTGAGTACCGTCCTTTCTATCTCCACCTTATTTCAAGTAGATTGTTTTGTTTCTTGTCTTGTTTTTGTTTTTGTTTTGTTTTTATTCTTGTTTTAGTTTTGTCTTGCATATTTTATTTTAGTTTGCATTTTAGTTTTGCATTTAGTTATCTATTTTATTTTAGTATTTCGAATTTGCCTAGTTACTTTACTTTTCAGTTTTGCATAAAAAATTAAAAACTACATAAGTGTTATTAAAATGATTTATGAATCTCGTTTCTATGGAAAGCCTAAAGAAGACCCTTTGTTCCATCTTAAGAAATTTGATGAAAGATGTAAAACTTTGAACTTGAATCATGCAAACATCAACACTACTAAAGTTAAACTCTTTCCCTACTCACTAGGAGGCAAAGCATTTATCGTAGAGACTTGAAGCGTCTAGTTTTTGTTTTTATTTTTGTTTTGATAAGACCACCACCATCATTTTATATGAGATTGAGCTACTGGAGTTTGGGGTTGGAATGTATTGGATGCTAGTATTATGATTTGGAATAGGGATGCCATGGTTGATTTGAAGAGCTACATATATTTGCATGATTTATAGGCTTTTTATGTGCAGAAATTTGCAATAATGTTGTCTTGAGCTATCTCTTATTCATGTCCTTGATGTTAATTGCTGGTTTATTTAGTTTGTCATGAAATGAGTAGTTCTATGGACATATGCATGCATAGTATCTGGTCAACTATCTCCCTCTTGCTACCCAAAAATTTAAAAATTCCAACAAGTAAAAACTTGTTTCCAACACTCCTTAGCCAAGTATTTCCAGTGAGTCCACCATATCTTCCCATTAGCTTCATTGATATTCCGAGTATGTTCACCATGTTATTGTGTTATTTATGTTCTAAATTAAGATATTCTCTTTATTAATTGTCATGGGTTGAACTTGGGATAGGACTCTCACGAACTTTTGAAGGCACATTTTACTTTTTATGCATCTAATAAACATGACCCAATAATGGTAGCCACAAGTTTTGCGTTTGACAAGTGTGTGGTTGGGAGCTAGCTATAAACGTGTATCACCGGAAAGCTTTCAACATTGCACAACAAATTGACATTTGGTTGATATCATGTACTTTTGTTTTTGGACTCCTGCCATGCCGAAATGAAATAGCGGAATAGTAAGTTTTGATGAGTAAGTATCTATATGACTAGAGAAACGCATTGGGCCGCTAACCCAAGCCATGCTTTATCATGGTGGAAATTTACTTACAGCTTGAGTGACTCTACAACACATCCTATAATAAAATAAGAAGCTATGCATAATAGTGAATGAAAATAAAAAGGATGATGAGTCTACTCCGTTTGTTCATCTTGTCATTGTAACATGGGCTTGTTTCCATGTCATGGGGAAAGAGGTACCTCTTTGCGGTTCTCTATGATGTCATTAATACTTATTATGATTGTACAAAGCTTATTAGGAATCTTAAGTTGAGTAATCATGGAGTAGGTTTTCACACTCACGGGGCATGAGGCTTTCAACCACCTTGTCATTCTCATTACTTCAATACTCACAATTTTAAGATGCTAGTGATAAAGGGGCAATGAGAGTCCTAGATCAATGGATACCACATTTCAATTAGTAATTTTAGTTGAATAATTTAGAGGCTAAATAAGACTTGATCATGTTTTACCTCTACTCAATTTTCTCCAAAGTGTCCACCATATTTTCTATTCTCCATTATGCTATTCTTTGACCAATATAGGATTTTATTTTTCATTTTGTGTATGCATTTGGTCCATAGTGCTTTTATTTCATTATAGACTTTGTGAACTTTCATGAAGCATCTTTTCTTGCATATTTGATATTTCTTACAACATGAATTGTATATTGCTACTCATTTCTAGTATTAATCATTTGATTATATGTAGCATGAATAATCCTCCATGATATCCCATGATTGTTTCAATATGCAAAACCCATCTTAGTTTTATCACCTTCATACTCGAGGACGAGCATGGGTTAAGCTTGGGGATGTTGATGCATGTAAAATGCATAGATGAATTTTGCATATTTTCACATGGTTTTCTATTACATATTGCATCATATAAGGGTATAATTCAATGTTTTATAGTATTTTGGGGTTAAATTACAAAGTCCCCCAACTTTTATGGAATTAACCCTGCCTGTCAGAAACCCCGTTTTCTATATTTTTGACGTTTCAGGGGGCAAACTTCCGCGAAATCACCTGAAAATCTGCGGGGGCCATTTTCTTGGAAGGAGAAGACTTGCGGGCGAAGGATGCACAAGAATTGGGCAAGGAGGCCCAAAAGAGGACCCTCCACGCGGCCAGATTCCTTGGCCGCGTGAGAGGCCCCCTTTTGGCCCCAGTGGCCCCAATTCCTTCCATCTTCGACTTACCGACTCCGTCTTGACCTAAAACCGACTATAAAAAGGGTCCCCCGTACCCTTACGGAGGAGAGCGCCGCCAAAACACCGAAACACCGAAATAGAGACCAGAAGTTCCAGATTGGAGGGGGAAAACTCTGGCGGGGCGCCGCCGGTGCTCCTACCCCTCCAACATCATCTCCATCGACATATCAATGAAGAGGGAGTAGTCCACTCCAGGGCTATGGGTTTGTGGAAGTAGCACTTGTATCTCTCTCTCTATGTGCTTCACTAATTAGATCCGTATGAGTTGCCTCACATGATTACGGGCACCGTTGTAATTCCTATGTGGTGGATCTTTTCTATGAGTTATTGAATCTGAGATTGCAATTGTTTCTCTTGAGTTATTTGAGTAGATGTATCTTATGTACCCCGTTCTTATTTGCTAGCTTTGATCAATATATTTCTTGAGAGCGTGTGTGGGGTGATGGGTGCATTAGTTGGATTAACGGGGGGTGGCTAGTGCTGTGAAAGTGACAGAAGTTCAGCGATCCACTTAGGTTTTGTTAAACCTTTCTTAGTTACCTCACTAGGGATAAAAAGGAGTACCTTGTTACCGGGGATTTGAAGTGACACTAATCAATCTCCATGACTAGATCTAGCATGTTCTTACTTCAACTTCATGTCACATTGCTTAAAGCTATACTCTGGTTTTTCCTTAATTATCGAGGTGTTATGATTTATTTCGCATCTTGGTGGAGTATAAGAGGGATCAATATGACCGTAGAGATCTCTATGCTAGGACGTGATGCCCATATGAAAGTACTCAATGTTAAACATGTTATTGTAATCTCACATGTAATTCTTTATGTCCACGTCTACTTTATTTGAGAGAATGCAAGTGTGAAACCATGAACCCCGTTCCTATTTTAAATATAAGAAAACACTCTAGTTACTTTGCTGCAATTTACTTTACTTGCACTTTACTTTACTTGCATCTCCAATTCGAATTTACATTATCTCCATCACCACTTGCATTACAAAAATACAAAAACAATCCATTGCATATTTATTTTCTCATTTGCATTTAGTAGTAGATTTAATTATTGCACATTTTCTTTCAGTTTTGCATTGCAATTTACAAGTCTCACACCTTGTGCTTGACAACCACTTGGTGAGGTTGAGGGCACAAAATTCTCTACTTGTTTGCAAGATCCTGGAGGAAGCTTGGAAGACAACTGCTGAAATACTGGCTCCCCAAGAGTTTGATATAAACCCTCGTGTCACCCTCGTGGGGAAGAAGGCTTCCGACTAGCTACACACTCTGCAGTTGGAGTCTCAACCTAGCCATCAGCAGCACCGAAACTGTTTCGGGGAGAATTGAAATAGTTCAAGGGTTTTTCATCGAATGGTTGTTAATAAAATTAACAAATGATTTGAGGTGCTATATGCAAATGTTTGGGAATGGAATTAACAAATATAAATAAAGAAATAAAAATGTTTTATTTATGTATTAAAGAAAAACTCTTGGATTTTCTAAGTGGGAAATAAAGGAAGGATGAGTGGATGTGAGTGGAGTGTCCACTCACATGAAGATGGAAGAGGTGGGGGCACCACCATGGCTGGCCGCACCCCACCCTTGGGCTGCCTCCCTCTCCCTATAAAGGGAGGGTGAGGGCTCCTCCTCCTTCACACACTTGCCCACCTCCCTTTCTCTCTACCCACTCCTCCATTCCATGGTCTCCGGCTTGCCGAAGCCCTGACCGTGGGATTCTTCACCACCACCACGACGTTGTGCTGCTGGAGTTCCGAGGGATCCTCTACTTCCGCCTCCCCACTGGATCGAGGGAACGGAGGTCGTCATCAATCGTACGTGTGAACGATCACGGAGGCACCGCCGGATTGCGGTGCACATCTTCTCGCTCTCGGGATCGGTGTGAGTATGACTACACCAACAACGAGATTTGATCTCGTAACGCTTTGTGTATTCGATGGTATGTTCTTCTTAAGACTCTCTCTATGCCCGTTGCACTTCGTCTCCTAGATCAGATCTTGGCCTTTTGGGTGTCTCTTGCGTAGGAATTTTTTTGTTTTCTATGCAACGACACCTTCAAGAAGTTCCCTCAACTCCGAGAATCCGAGTGATAGCGACAAGGACGACGACGATGACTTCGTGGATGCTGCCTGAGCCTGCGAAGCTAGTAGCCTAATAGGGTGCATTACTATTCTTACAATGTAAACTTGATTTGTAATGCATTCTATCTTATGTATGAACAAGTTTCTATCCTCTGCAGTAAAATTAAGCTTTGCAAGTTTTCAGAGTTTTAATTCCCTTTCTTCTAAGTTCTCTGTTTTGTATGCTTTAACTTTCCTTAGTGTTAAAGTGATTCCAAAAGTATGAAATCTTCTCGCGAAGTGAACGGGTTAAGAAACCAATCAGTCGAAACTCGGAATCATGGATTATACTTTGGAACTTTACTTACTAAATCCAGTGACGCAACACAATAACAATAAGATAATAGTTAGGAATAATAAGGAATTAAAAGGTATGAACTCCAGGCATGCAGGCACAATCTGAGGTTCTATAAGCCTCCTTAGGCCAAAAGCATTTGGTTTTATAACTTCGAGCATGCAGGAAAAATTTGTGTTAACATTGAAGCAAATTGAAAGATCATTGGGAAATAGAAAAGATGGAACATGCTTTGAACAATAAAAGACAAAACAAAACAAAAGGCATGAAATTCCGACAACTTTATTTCATGATTTCAATGATGTTTACATATAGTTTGAACTAAGTGTTGAAGGGACGTAACTGCTGGATGCTCCGGGGCCTATTTGTCTCTCCTAGTTCTACATCTATGCTTCTTTTCCTCTAGTGATTCGGATTTTTGGGTCATCCTTCGTGTCTCGAATATCTACAAGGTAAAATGACCCATTTTTCATACCCTTGCTAATACGAACAGTCCTTCCTAGATTGGGGCTAAATTGTGCTTTCTATCTTGTACCAATCTTAGCACCAAATCACCTTCTTTAAAAGATCGGTGTTTGATTTTTCGGCTATGATATCACCGTAGGCCTTGCTGATAAATTGCGGATCTTTACAACACAAGTTCTCGTTCTTCTTCTAAGAGATCAACGGCATCCTGACGCGCACTATCGGCATCTGAGTCATTGTATGCCTGCACTCTTGGGCTATCATGGATCATGTCCTTAGGAAGCACTGTATCTGCACCATAGACCAAGAAAAAAGGCGTTTGCCCTATTGATCTATTTGGTGTCGTTCGAATACTCCAAAGCATGGAAGGCAATTCTTCTACCCATACTCCAGCTGCTCTATGAAGAGGAGTTTCGAGTATTGGGCGTATTCCTTGCAGGATTGAACTATTCATTCGTTCAACCTAGCCATTGGATTGTGGGTGTGCCACCGATGAAAGATCTAGATGAATTCCCGTTTGTCGACAATATTTGGCCAACTCCACAATTGAGAAATTTGTCCCGTTATCCGTGATTATACTGTGTGGAACTCCATACCGCATGACTACGTCAATGACGAAATTTCTGGCAGTCACACCATCAAGCTTTTTGATGGGTTTTGCTTCCATCCACTTGGTATACTTATCCACTGCAACGAGTAGATGCGTAAGTACGCCTCTTGCAGTTTTGAATGACCCCATAATATCTAGCCCCCAGACCCCAAATGGCCATGTTATGGGGATAGTCTTGAGTGCTTGAGCCAGCATATTTGTCTGCTTGGCATAGTACTGGCATCCGCCACATGTATTTACTATGTGTTCCGCATCTGTCTTGGCTGTGAGACAGAAAAACCCTGGACAAAATGATTTTTTAACTATGCTTTTTCACTGAGCATGATGTTCGTAATATCCGGCATGAATTTCTTACAGAATTTCTCGTCCTTCTTCTGGCGAAATACATCGCTGAAAACTTCCGATAGTACTACGTTTATACAGGCAACTATTGATTACCGTGTATCCTTTGCATCGGCGTTTTATCTGCCTTTGCAAGACTTCATCTGCTCCATCCAGCAATTTCTGATCAACTAAGAATTTTAAGTATGGAATTGTCCAATCCGCGTTAACAAGCAAACCTTCTATTGACTCAGAAACTAAGGGATAATCAACATCTCTGCCTTTTATTGATTGTTCGTACAAATGCTGGACGAATACACCAGGTGGCTAAGTTTTCACCCTTTCCGAGCCCATGCGGACTAAAGCATCTGCGTTCCAGTTTTTCTTCCCTTTTGACGTGATGTACTTAAAATCCTAGGAAGCAAATGGTGTACTCGTCGACTGTTCTCCGATATTCGGCCATTATGGGGATTTTTGCATCCCATGTCTGCTTCAGCTGATGTTGTACTAAGTCCAAGTCACCATAGCAAAGTATGCATTTGACACCTATTTCTTTTGCAATATGCAAGCCATGAAGCAATGCTATGTATTCTGCCACATTGTTGCTGGCGTTGAAGTGTATTTGTAATACATATTTCATTGTGTCGCCTTTTGGAGATTTGAGCACCACACCTGCGCCAGCGCCTTCTTTCATTTTGGATACGTCAAAATGCATGATCCAATATTCCGACTCCGGCATTGGTGTGTTTTCCATTGCTTCTATCCAATCAGCTACGAAATCTGCCAACACGTGGTATTTGATTGCTGTCTGTGGATGGCACTTAATGTCGAACGCAACAAGTTCAATGCCCCATTTGGCTACTTTTCCTATTGCGTCCGCATTGTTAATAATATGCCCTAGTGGTGGTTTTCTTACCACTGTTATGGAATGTCCATGGAAATAATGATGAAGTTTTCGAGATGCGAAAAATACACCGTATGCCAGCTTTTGATAATGTGGGTGCCTTTGTTTTGACTCGAAAAATACCTCGCTGACGTAGTATACTGGATGCTGATCTGGGATACTTTGCTCGTCTTTCCACAATTATCAGTGCACTAATAACCATGTTAGTTGCTGTAAGATACAGTAACATGGATTGTTCGTCTTTTGGGGATGCCCAAGTCGGAGATTTCATCAAAGTTTCTTTCAACTGGGTTAATGCTTTGTCCGCCCTTTCTGTCCATTCAAATTTGTCGAATTTCTTCAACAATTTGTATAATGGCAGAGCTTTGTCGCCAAGCCGACTTATTGATGGGTGCTGACGTTGGTAAACCCCAAGAGGAAGGTTGTGAAGAGTGCAGCAGCAAGTTTTCCCTCAGAAAAGAAATCAAGGTTAATTTGACTAGTAGGAAGACAAGCAATCTTTAAAGGCTGATACAACTGAGATGGCAGGACGCACTACCGGTTCAGCAGCAACATGGAACCTACACAACACAATCAATTCACTTTGCCCCAACGTAGCTGTGAGGTTGTCAATCTCACCGGTTTTGCAGATAACAAAGAGGTTAAATGTATGGTGTGGAAAACAGTATGAGAACAATATAAAAAATAGTAGCAGCAGTGTGAAAGCAGTGGAAACAGTAATTGCAGTGGTTGTATTATCAGTATGAGAAAATGGACCGGGGTCCACAGTTCACTAGAGGTGTCTCCCCATAAAACATTGCTAACATGCGTGGTGAACAAATTTCAGCTAGGCAATTGATAGATAATGAAACATGCATGAAATAATTATTACTATGAGATTCATGCAGGCATTACAACAAAATACATAGATCGTCATCCAATTGCATCTATGACTAATAATCCACCCTCCAAATATCATCCGAACAAACGTTGGGTATTAAGTTGCAAGCACCAGATTATCGCAGTAAGCAAAGTGTGTAATGTAAACAAACTAAACAGCGTTGTTTCCCTAATGACAACAACACATCCTCCATTTGTCACGTTTCTGTCACTCGAGTGACTAGCATCTATTAACAACGGAGAGCATGCAAGATCATAAATAACATACATATGAAGATAATATGATAGATTGATAATAAAAAGACATATCATTCAATAATCATCGGATCCCAGCAAACACAACATGTAGCATTACAAATAGATGATCTCGATCATGTGAGGCAGCTCACGAGATCTAAACATGAGGCATAAAGTGGAGAGCACAACCATCTAGCTATTGCTATGGACCCATATACGTAGTCCAAGGATGAACTACTCACGCATCACTCCGGAGGCGGGCATGGTGGTGTAGCCCCCTCCGGTGATGATTTTCCTTCCCAGTAGGGTGCCGAGGAGAGCTCCAGAACCCTCCCGATCTTGGGTTGACGATGACGGCGGCTTCGGGTGTTTTTCGTGGAAAAGTGGTCTCCTTCTAGGGTTGACGTGTCGAGGGGAATAAAAATAGGCGAAAGGGCGATTGCGGTGGATGCCTGAGGGGCCCACACCACCCCTAGGCGTGGCCAGGGGCGCCGCCCTATGGTGTGCCCCCCTATGGCCCCCCTCCGGGCCTCTTTGGGACTCTGTGGAACCTTTCGAAATTCTAAGACTTCCGGGCTTCGAATTTTCCAATTCTGAGAATATTTCCAGAACAACTTTTCTGAAAGTAAAAACTGCAGAAAACAGGGAACTGGGTCTGTGGCATATTGTCAATAGGTTAGTCCTGGGAAATCGATAAAAATGACATAAAGTGTCAGGAAAACATGTAGCATAAGGCATGAAAACAACATGAAACATCATAAATTATAGATACGTTTATGACGTATCAACATCCCCAAACTTTGTTGCTACTCGTCCTCGAGTAGGTAAACAACAAAACAAATAATTTCTGAGGTGACATTCTACCAACATAAACTTGATCATGATAGTAATGTACAATATGTAAACTAGGATCAAATGAATAAAGGCTGCGGTTTATAATTGATATCAAATAGAGTAATGTATAAACCATTAGTTAGAACAAAGTAAAACTTTTCAATGAATCAATACTAAAATACAATCAACTGTGCGAAGTATATTAAAGATGATTTAAGCTTCAAGAACAACAATATAATCATCCAAGACATCAAACTCTCACAACAAATCCTGTTAGGATTAAGTCAATTGACAACAATATGCACATAGGAAAATCATTTAAATATTTTTGCACTCAAAACAAGCAAGTGTTCTGTATTGGTTCATGGCACCATGATGTTATGTCTAAAAGAAAATTATGGGGGGTTTGTATGGTCAATGGAAGAAAGTCTCACACAACTGAAAGTGATCATTAGACAAGAGGAAGTCCTATAATCGAAGTTATGCAAGGAGTAGTGATTGCAACACAAATAGATATATAAGTGTATGAAAGCTCTCCAATGGAACTAGTGGGGGTGCATCTAACTTGCTTTCTCACGAAGACCTAGAACACTTTTGAGGAGGCTCATCATTGGAATATACAAGCCAAGTTCTATAATGTAAGTTCCCCACATAGTTATGCAAGTCATAATATGAAAACTCTCACCAAACTGAAGTAGTGATGCTAACCAAGCACAAGTGTGGAATAAATGATAGTAGTGCTGCCTCCTCTCTCTTTATTATCTCTCTTTTGCCCCCCTTCTTTTTTTTTTCTTTTTTGGGATTTTTCTCTTTTTTTGATATATAACCTCACTAGTAGGGGCAACACTTTATTTTACAATGAATCAACACACTTTTGGTACTCATAACTCAAACTGAAATATCTCTAATGTAAATAAAACTAAATGCTCCTTCCAGTGTAGCAGTATGCAAAATAACAATGAAGCATGACAAGTAACAAAATGACGATGGATGTTGTATAGCAATATATCTTAGAATGGCTATGGAAATGCCATGGTAGGTAGGTATGGTGGCTGTTTTGAGGAAGATAATTTTTGGCTTATGTGTACAAGAACAAATTTCTCCCACGGGGTTTGGAGGCGAAGTTTGCACCGGCTCTCAATGTCAGAATGAGCAATGCACAGTACCGGAGAGGTTAGCAAATATGGATGGTGGAAGTGCCAGAAAACCGCAACATAGAACTCACAAGTTAAAGGATTCTAATTAAAATCATGATCTCACAAGGCATAATGAAAATCACTCCAAGAGGGTCCGTGGAAGTGACAAGTCACAGCTACCTACCCCGACCGTAGCGCTTAACAAAAATCCATTACGATTTATATCAGCAAAGGAAGTCATATACCATTATCCTATCAACTGGTTATTTGAGTCTGGCATAGTTTCAAGCGTTTAGACCAACCATTAATTGTTTTTACTCTAGTAGACCAGCAACTTTACCATTAAGAATATTAATATCTCAAAACAACATAAAATAATCAAGTGAAACAGTTTAGTAACCTACAAGAATATGCAAGCTTTTTTTGTTATACCATCTACCACACGTAGACTTTTCTAGTTCCTTCAAACACCAAACAACAAAAACTCTCCAAGAGATACATAAATTAAACAAGAGAGTACTAACACAACTCTACTAAAACTAACAGCTCTACATAAGAGATGCAAGAAAAACAGGAGCTAAACAGGAATTTTGCAGCAGCTAGAAGAAAAACTAAGAATACAAGCACAACGAGTATTCTAATGAAAAAGTGGAGCATGTCCCTCTGCCACACAAACAATGCTAGGTTCCAACTATATTATTGCAGCAAGGAAAACAAAAGAAAAAAAGGAAAACAAAATAAAAACAAACAAACGCTCCAAGTAAACTTCATATGATATGACCGAATAAAAATATAGTTTCACTAGAAGTGACCTGATAAATCGTTGATGAAGAAGGGGATGCCTTGGGCATCCCCAATATTATATGCTTGAGTCTTCTTATAATTTTTTGGGATGAACCACGGGGGCATCCCCAAGCTTTGAGCTTTCACTCTTCTTGATCACATTATATCACCCTTTTCTCTTGACCCTTGAAAACTTCCTTCACACCACACTAAAAGAGTAATTCGCGTTAGAGGGTTAGTCCAACAATAAAAAATGCATGGGTTATGTATGGGCACAATTTCTATTGATACTTTTAAACATTAGCTACATCCACTGATATTTCGTGAAGCAAAGAAATCCACTTGACATCGTAAAAGAGCAAATGCAAGAAAAATGGCAGAATCTGCCAAGACCAGAACAGTCTGTAAAGACGAAATTTTTCGGGGCACTTATGTTTCTCGGATCGAAATACTTAAAGAACACAAAAGTTTTGGAATTGGCTGAGGAATAAGCAAAAGAAAATTCAGGTCATTCTGATCTTCCTGGATTTTATACGATTTTTTACGGTGGACAACAGAAATCTGTTTTCTGCGCAGAAATCCAAAACCAACTCCAACTTTCGTTAGAAACTTTACTTGGAACAACTAAAACATGAAAATAAAGATACAAAGGATTTTCTACAGAAGTATACGAACCCTTTACTCAAAGAAAACAGAGAAAAACAAAGCAAAAATAAAACCATGGTTTATCTCCCAAGAAGTGCTTTTCTTTAACGCCTTTTAGCTAGGCCCAGAAAAATGGAATCCAGTGTTTTCAAGAGGAGAGGCATTCAAGTTGTTACGAGGCTTACATTTACATTTCTTAAACTTATTCTTACTTTTATGGAACTGATGGTTTGCGCATGGTTTGGAAGTGAAATTCATGGTACCTTTCCCATATCAATAGTTGCTCCTAAGAGCTTCAACAGAGATCTTCCAAGGGTAATTTGGCCTTCTCCTACACATTCAATAACAAGATAATCAGTGGATACCATTCTTCCTAGGATTTTTATAAATATTCCCTCAGCTATCCCAATGGGCAATATAGTGGTGTTATTAGTGAGAGGTGTTTCTTCTCCTTCCTCAGAAAGTCTCCAAGTACTCAAAGATTCATAAATTTCTTTAGGCATAAGACAAAATTCAGACATAATATCACAACGAGCATTAAAAGTTTCATCATTTATAGCAACCTTCACTGTAGGGATTATATGCTTCAAGTTTATTGGAACATTATCAAGATATTCACGAATCTGATTATGACCTTCTTTTAAGCAAGAAACATGTGACTCAAGAGTATTCAATATAGCATAAATACTTGCAAAGGCCTTATCAGAGCTACTAGGTGAGTTATAGGTTGCAATTAAATTTTTTATGGCATTAAAAGCTTGATCTCCATCACAATGAAGGAAATCTCCTCCTACCACAGTATCCAAAGCATATCTATAGCAAAGAACAAGACCAAAGTAAAAGCTACGCAGAAACAGGCTTAGAGTCATTTTAGGTTCAATTTTGCAATATGAATAAAAAACTCTTGGACAAGCTTCCTTAAAACTCTCATCACTCCCTTGTTTGAAAGTGAAGATCATTTCCTCATGTGACATGGTAACATGAACATGAGTACTCATTTTAAGAAGACTAAAAACAGGATAAAAACTACAACTAGAATAAGAGCTAATTTTGTGTGTGTTTTTGATAAGGAGAAGCAAACAAGAAAAATAAAATAAACTAACTAAAACAAAGTAAAGAGATTGGAAGTGAGATACTACCCATGCAGAAATTCTCTTCCTCCCAGGCAACGGTGCTAGAGAACTTGATGGGTGCTGACGTTGGTAAATCCCAAGAGGAAGGTAGTGAAGAGTGCAGCAGCAAGTTTTTCCTATGAAAAGAAACCAAGGTTGAATCGACCAATAGGAGGACAAGCAATCTCTGAAGGTTGATACAGCTAAGATGGCAGGGCGCACTACCGGTTCAGCAGCAACGTCGAACCTACACAACACAATCAATTCATTTTGCCCCAACGTAGCAGCGAGGTTGTCAATCTTACCGGTTTTTCTGATAACAAAGAGGTTAAATGTATGGTGTGGAAAACATTATGAGAACAATATGAAAAAGTAGCAGCAATGTGAAAGCAGTGGAAACAGTAATTGAAGTGGTTGTATTATCAGTATGAGAAAATGGACCGGGGTCCACAGTTCACTAGAGGTGTCTCTCCATAATAGATAGCTGACATGCGTGGTGGACAAATTACAGCTGGGAAATTGATAGATAATGAAAAATGCATGACATAAAGATTACTATGAGATTCATGCAGGCATTACAAAAATATACATAGATCGCCATCCAACTACATCTATGACTAATAATCCACCCTCCGATTATCATCCGAACAAACGTTGGGTATCAAGTTGCAAGCAACAGATTATCGCAGTAAGCAAAGTGTGCAATGTAAACAATGTAAACAAAGTAAACATCCTTGTTTTCTTCCTAATGGCAACAACACATCCTCCAGCCGTGACATTTCTGTCACTCGAGCACAGATGCAAAGGAGGTATGAACCCACTATCAAGAATAAATACTCCCTCTTGGAGTCACTAGCATCTACTAACAACGGAGAGCATGCAAGATGATAAATAACATACACATGAATATAACATGATAGATTGATAATCAAAAGACATATCATTCAATAATCATCGGATCCCAGCAAACACAACATGTAGCATTACAAATGGATGATCTCGATCATGTGAGGCAGCTCACTAGATCTAAACATGAGGCATAAAGTGGAGAGGACAACTATCTAGCTATTGCTATATATGGTCCCATAGTCCAAGGATGAACTACTCACGTATCACTCTGGGGGCGGGCATGGTGGTGTAGACCCCTCTGTCGATGATTTTCCCTCCCGGCAGGGTGCCGGGGAGAGCTCCAGAACTCTCCCGATCTCGGGTTGATGATGACGGCGGCCTCGGGTGTTTTTCGTAGAAAAGTAGTCTCCTTATAGGGTTGATGTATTGGGGGGGATAAATAGGAGAAATGGCGGTGGATGCCCGAGGGGCCCACACCACCCGCAGGCGCGGCTGGTGGGGGGGGGGGGGGCGGGAGGGGCGCCGCCCTATTGTGTGGCCCCCCTGTGGGCCCCCTCCGGGCCTCTTCGGGACTTCGTGGAACCTTTGGGAATTCTAAGACTTCCGGGCTTTGAATTTTTCAATTCCGAGAATATTTCGAAAACAACTTTTCTGAAACTAAAAACAACAGAAAATAGGGAACTGACTCTGTGGCATCTTGTCAATAGGTTAGTCCCGGAAATCGATAAAAATGACATAAAGTGTAAGGAAAACATGTAGCATAAGGCGTGAAAACAACATGGAACATCATAAATTATAGATTCGTTTATGACGTATCACTTATGAACCTTCTTACGGCGGCTGCAGAACCTGTCAGTCTTTGGACATATTTTAGACATGTAGGCCTTTTGATGTTTAAAATTTCTTTGATCTTTTTCTGGGTTTACCTCTATTCCTCTGTGAGAAACGATAAAACCCAGAAGCTTTCCTAATGGGACCCTGAATACACATTTTAATGGATTCAACTTCATTTTGTAAGTGCAGAGATTGTCGAATGTTTCTTGTAGATCTTCAAGGAGCGTATGCTTTATCTTAGAAACGACGGCAATATCATCCACATAGACATGGACGTTTTTGCCAATTTTAGTATGCAAGCATCTTTGCATGCAACACTGGTATGTTGCGCCAACGTTCTTCAGGCCAAAAGGCATGGTTATCTAATAGTATGTTCTGTAGGGTGTTATTAAAGAGGTTTTTATTTGGTCTTCTTCTTTCATGCATATTTGGTGATACCCGGAATAAGCGTCCAAAAAGCATAAAAGCTCAGAGCCAGCAGTGGCATCTATTATTTGCTCGATCCGCGGTAATGCGAACCTATGTTTTGGGCACAATTTTTTCAGACCGGGGTAATATATACACATCCTAAGAATAATGGTTCGCATACCAATCAGTATGTATAACTTCCTGGATAAAATTAGCTGCTGAAAGCCGAATAATTTCCTTGCCTATAGCCTTCCGCCTTCTTCCATCAAAAAGACGGAGACCTTGCTTGACGGGTTTTGATCCTGGAATAACCTTCAGTTGGCGCTCAACAAGTTCCCTGGGAACACCTGGCATATTAGCATGACACCAGGCAAAAATGTCCCAGTTCTCACGTAGGAACTTGATGAGCACACTTTCCTATTTGTCAGTCATTTCTATTCCCACTACGACAAACTTTGTCGGATCTTTAGGGTCCAAGATGATCTGATTTTTATTCTCCAAGGCATTCAAACTATCTGCCGGCTTCCGGCTTTCTTTTCTTGCCGGAATTTCTATCGGCGACACTTCGTTAGCCAGCTCTTTCAGCTCTTTCTTCTGTATCACCTATTCGGCACAAAGGGCGTTTCCATTTTCCAGCTTGTTTGCCAGCTTGAAATCTCCTGATATGGTGATTACTCCTCCTTTTGGCCCTGGCATCTTCAACTTGTTGTAGATATATCATGACCTTGCCATGAATTTGGCGAAAGATGGACGTCCGAGTATTGCGTGATACACACTTTCGAACGGCAACACCTCGAATGAGATCATCTCCTGGCGGAAGTGTTCTCTCTTTCTAAAGGCTACTTCTAGGGAAATTTCTCCTAGGTAATGTGCTTGCCTGCCAGGAACAATGCCGAGAAAGCGTACATTGCTATGTTTGAGCTGGATCTCAGAGAGGTGTAATTGTTTCAGTGTACTTAAGTACATGATATTGATGCTAGATCCTCCATCCATAATCACTCTTTTGAGCCTAGTGTTTGGAACAATAGGGCTTACGACCAATGCATGAGTGCCGGGTTCTGGGATGTTACCGAGATGATCAGACTGATCCTAGGTAATTGGCGTATTTGAATATTTCAAGTACTTTGGGGTTGGAGGTACAACCACATTGATTTCTCGAAGTGTTCGTTTTGCCTGTTTTGCTGAAGGAGTTGCAAGGAAAGTTAGGTTACATTCTCCTTCAACTCTCGGGAATTTAGGCTCGCCCTTCCGCTGCTGCTCCTGGATTTTATCATTAGTGTCAAACTCACTTTCGTCCTTTTCAGCCGCCTGCTTTTGCTTGTTGAACTTCCTTTTGGAATTCTTTCCTTTATTCCCGGATCCTGCATTGCCTTTCATGTGCTTATTAAGCTGGCACTGCACATTTGTATGGGTAGGCTTCCCAAATTGCGAATGGTGGACACAGGATTCCGACTTAATATTTTTCCACTCTTATTTAGAGTAGGAGGTAGGTTCCCTGTTTTATGTGTTTTTTCCCTTCCATATGCGGCCATTATCCTTTCCAAGCCTATGTTCACTTCTTTGGGTTTTGGCTGCGCTTCTCGAGTAGCCTTGTTTTCAGAACGAGACGCCTTTTTGGCCTGGACCAAAGCAACGATGTTTCTGCCTCTCGCCCTGATGTGATCTTTAGCCGTTGCATGCTCATTGGTGGTGGTAAGCATAGATTTGAGATCTTTGTTCTCTTTCGAACCAACCATGAACGGTATGAGGCCGGGTTTCAGGCCATTGATGAAAGCATGCATTGCTTGTACATCACTTACTCCAGAGCAACTGTTTTTCATTGCAGTCCATCTTGAGATAAAGTCGATCTATGACTCATCTTTATATTGTACGCAACGGTTCAGCTGGTTAATGCTCTTAGGGCGTTTATACGTACCTTGAAAGTGCTGAGCAAAAACTCTAGCCATGTCTTCCCAGCTGTCTACTATTCTTGACCCACTGTTTGGCTCCATCGAGCAACATTAGGGGAAGAAACTCCACAACCTCTAAATCTGTCCCTTTGTTGATTTGGACGGCAATATAGTAATCTGAAAGCCATGTATCTGGGTTTGTACTTCCGATATACTTTTCGTAAGTTGGACCGACTTTGGCAAATCCAAAATGTAGACTGATTCTCCGGATCCTGTCAGTGAAACATTTTGGTCCTAAGTATAAATCGTCTCATTCTGTCTTATCGCCGTGCGCGGAATATCTTCCAGCTGAATGGACATACGGGGATTTGCTTCGTTTTGGTGCATTGTTGCACGAGTGCGCTCTTATGGGATCATCCCTGTTTCTTCCGGCATCCCGTCCTATGGAATAAGGTGGAGTTCTACTCCTTGGCCTTTCTTTGTTCCTTGGAGGGGTTCGGGATCTCTCATGCCTGTGAGGATTGTTGTATCTTCCAGCTTTATCAGCCGGGTATCTCGGAGGCGGCCTTGCTTTTCCGTCATTCCGGTTTTGCTCCTCCTGTTCCTTGTTGTCACGGGTTTATTTCCGCCTTTCGGCAGATCGGATCCTATTCTGGACACTGCATCCTTCTTATCCGGGATTTTCTTGAACTTCTTAGGATCTCCCTTCTTTTCCTTAGAATCACCTGAATCTCCGGGTTCGCCTGGGTCAGGTGCTCCAGCGGCGCACGTGGCAGTTTTGCACAAGGCTGAATCGTCATGTAGCTTGCCTGAGCATGCTTGTCCTTGATGTTGCTGTTGTAATGCTTTTCTTAACAAAGCATACACTCCCTGCAGCTTTTCGTCATTGGAGTACAGATCATCATTAAGGATGGCAAAACCGGCTTCTGCATTTTCAGCTGCAGTTTTGTAGATGCGTTCACCCTTAGCATTTGTGTTGTTAACATGCCTTTGCCAAGACGGGTTTTCAAACCGCTTTCTTGCTGGCAGCTCTTCCGGCTTTGAAATTCCGGGTAACCGCGTAGGTTTAATTCTAGATCTATTCCTTCTTTCGTATTCCTCTATTTCTTCCCTCTGCATTTAAATATCAGCCTGGGTTTTGAGGAGATTTTCCCGAGTTCGGAACAGATGTTGCTGTTGCCGCAATATTGCTTGTCTCCTGTCTTCCGGCACTTCTGGGGGCTCGTTACGTGCGACCGGGGTTTGGATCAGATCGATCTCCTCCTATTCCGACATTTGGGGAACAAGGATTTCAGCCTTATTCTTTTCCGCAGGTTTTTCTCCACTGCCTCCTCCAACTTCTAAGTTTATATTGGCAATGTCTGTCAATTTTTCCACCGTTTTCTTTTGTAGTTTGGATAGCAGCTTCTTAGAGGACTTCCTTTTCTTTTTGGAAGATGGAGGAATTTTTTAAGTTCATCTTCCGTCAATTCCTTGACGTCAGGGTAGGTCGGACTAACTTCGCCTTCCTCTTCCTTTTCCTCTAGCAGAGGTGTTTTGGGGTGTTCATCTTCCTCGGCATCCGAATTTCCAGTTGGTTTTGCCATGAGTACTTCATGAAAGCTCCCCTGCATGGATTTGACCTTTCTTTCAAAAGAGTCTTCATCTTCATCTTCGGAATCTATGTCTGCAGATCAGGTTTACGAGTCTAGCTTTGCCTCTATGGCTGCTAATACAGACTCAACTTCCGAGTTCGTCGCTTGATCGATGAATTTCGGATCTTCCACTTTTTCTGTGGGATCGTGATTTTTTGCCCTTTCCACGGGATTTTCGTCTTCCGTGTTTTCGGCGATCTGCACCATACCAATAAAGTGGGATCTAGCTGCAGGCCTCTGAAGAGGAAGAAAATCCATATGCGTTTTGGCGATATGCAGCTATGGAAGCTTGATCAGCCACAATGTATGAGTAGGGAATATCTGAGCAGAATCCAACATTGAAGCTTTCATCTATTGGGCATAGCGCGGGTGGGAAAAAGTAACTTCCACCATGGAATCCCATTGCTTCTACTGTTAAACCGATAAAAACATTAGCAGATCCGATCGGTAAAACGCAGGCACTTACCAGATGATTCTGTGCTGACATATATGATCCATTGTCGAGCAAGCGTCCGACGTTTCCGTCGAATTCCAGGCTTCTGACAGTGATTGTGCTGCCGATTCCGTCGAGTATTCCCGCTCGGAACATAACTCCCGACGCCACTGGCCCCACGGTGGGAGTCAACTGTCGAGACTTCATAGTAAGGATCATGGACGGGGGTTCCATAAGCCTACTAGTTCTGACCATGATTGTGCTGCCAATTCAGTCAAGTATTCCCGCTCGGAACATAACTCCCGACGCCGCTGGCCCCACGGTGGGTGCCAACTGTCGAGACTTCATAATAAGGATCATGCACGGGGGTGCCATAAGCCTACTGGTAGAACCGCAGGGGGACGTGGAAGAACTGGAAACGAGAACATGGGGTTTACCCAGGTTCGGTACGTCGCAACTAAGCGGTGTTCCTACTCATGCAATCTCACTAAAATCAGGGCTGACGCCTGAAGTATATAGAGTACAATTGTGAGTATGGTTTCTCTAACTCGACGAGGATGAACTTCTCGGCGAGTTGGCTTCTAGCTAACTTGAGATCTTTTGTCTTTTCTTCGTCCCCGTACGGCTTCATATAGATAGCCGGACTAGGGATTACAGGGATAAACCTAGAAGACTATGGAAAACATCTAACTTGAAAAGTAAGGAATCTGGCTTCTCCTCCAAGTCGCACCACACCTTATCCGTGGTCCGGGTTCTTCTAGAATCCGGCTTCCTGCGCGTCAGCTTACTGGGCTGCCCAATGGACTCCTTTCCATTGCCTGTGGGCTACCCTGGTAATGATGCAGCCCACACAAGTCCACCAAGTGCACCGATGACAAGATCACGAGCCAAGGCAATACATGACAAGGTGAACTCACTCCTCTCGCTTCATACTTTCGGTGACTTGGAGGATGGTGCGCTACCTCATAGATCCACTCTTTGTGTGCTCAGGTTTGAACCCACCACGGAGGCCCCGAAAAGCACCCAAGATGATGCACAAGAAGTTACCAAGGAGGGAGGAGAAGACGGCATCGAGAAAGGATCCCCGACGGAGATGATAGGGGGAAAACAGCCCCCCCCCCGACCTCAAGACCCGGCCAGGCCGGCCTCCCCCCTCTCCAGACCGGCCTCCCCCCTCTCCAGACCGGCCACCAGGCAGAGGAGCCCAGCCTCCACCCCGGCCCCAGGCCGGCCTCCCTCCTCCTCAGGCCGGGAACCCGCCCGAAGGCCTCGGCCTCCACCCCGGCCGCAGTCCGCCCCCTAGGCCGGGGGCCCCCTTCTCCACCTCGGCGCCAGGTCGGCCGCCACGTGAGCCCCAGGCCGGCGCGCCTAGGGGCGACCCCTGCTCCCACCCCAGCCTCAAGGGCCGGCACGGCCTAAAATGCACGCAAACGCCTGGTTTTTGTCCCCGTTTTCACCTACTTCGACCCCCGGCTATATAAGGACCTCCCCGAGCTATATATAGGGTTTAGAGTTGAATTTAGAACATTGAGCTTCGCTCTCTTGTATCCCTCTTTGAGGAACTACTCCTACGGTGTGTACCTAGGAACGTATCAAGGCTACTCCTACGACCTCGTCTAGGATCGTATCAAGGCACATCCAACTACTTGTTCTCTCCCTTTGGGTTTCAGTCAAGAGTTGTCCAATCTTCCTCTCGTAAATCCTTGAGGTTCTATTGGCGTAGTGGACCGGCTACGGGTGTGAAACGGTTTGTATCAAGGCGAGTTCAGTTCGATCGATCGTTCCGTAGGCGACCCTTGGGGTTTAGTTGACGGGAGGTTTGGGATCTTTCGGTTCTCGCAATTTATCCTCCCTTTGTGTTTCCTCGCGTTTGCCCACGATTCCCCCTCGTTCCCCCCTCTCGTGTTCTTCGTGTTCTTCGCGTTCTTCGTTTGTTCTTGTCGTTTCGTGAAGATCGGGCCAATCTAGGAGTAAACCTCCATATCATCTGGTATCCAGAGCTAGGTTGACACAAATCCGACACCCCCTCCCCACTTTTTCCACCAATTTTTCTTCTACCAACATAAATTTCGAAAATCTCACCAAAAAAATAGCCAAAAGGGATTTCGACCGATCTGTTGATTTGTTGAGTTTTTCGTGGATTTGATCCGTGGATTTGTTGCCTAAGACCATTCACCACCTTTTTATTCAGCCACTTTTCCCCAATTTATCCAAAAAAAATCTTGATTTTGAAGGAATTTCGAATTTGAGAAAAAATCACAGAAAATCTCTGCTCTTCGATTTCTGGACAGATTTTGAAACTTGTTTTTCTTTGTCGTTTTTTATCCAAATTGAGTGCGACAAGTTGTCACGCGACGCCCACGACACCATCTACGCTTCCACATCAACGGATCGCCATGACATCCACTTCCTCCGGCCGCAAGTCTGTGATCATCAATAAGAGAGGTATAACTTGCTTCCGCTTGACCCAACCCATCCATTATGTACCTTACCTATTCGGACTAGTTCTTTTACACCGCTTGGCATCGCATTTGTGGCACCGAGAGTGCAAGTTTGGAGCTTGTGAGAGATTAGCTACGAGTAGGCATTGGAATTTTGGAATCCATCAAAAAGAGAAAAGAGAAAAAGAAGCAAAAGGATCGATGTCATATGCTATCCATTGTAGGAACGTATAGCTTCACGTCGCAAAAGAGAAAGAGTGACCGGTTGCCACGGTGCGAATCTTGTTGCCTTTTCAAATTTGCGGTTTGAGCTAGCGTCCTCCTTGTGTTAGTGTGGCATTGAGCTTTAGTCTTCGTTAGGAACATTTCGTCTTCGCTCGTCCATTGGCCGCACTAACCCCATTTATCACTTGTGTGTGTGTGTTCCACCCATATTTCCATCCACTAGGTTTGGTTTTTGTGCTAACTTTTCTTTGGTTCTTCTCCATGTTTGACAACAGACTTTTTCTTTGGTTTTTATCGATTTTCCTCGCCACTTTCTTAACCCATTTGTCTTCCACATAAAGTGTGTGTGTTGTCATTTGTGGTTTCTTTCGATCTTTTTGGATTCGCTTTTGACATACCGCCCTACACCTAGGCTCGTCCACTAGCCTCAATACGACCAAAAAAAGGTAACGTTGGGTAAGTGAGACATCCATTCCTTCAATATCACCCTTGTGTGTTTTAGAGATGGCTAGGGAAGGAGTATTCACAAGTCCGAGCTCGGAAGATGAAGGAAACCCTTTCTTCAACGACAATGCATACACCAACTTTGTCACCCACAATGACCATTTCCAACTTCGTGAACTCGTCAAGGACGGGTTGCAACACTATGAGCGTAGACTCCAAGAGAAAGAGGCCAGATTGAATGATCAAATGACGCGCATCAACATCAACTTGGCAAATCTTGCCAACCGCCGTCATTCATCATCATCCTCAAGGTCTCGTCGCTCAAGACACCACAACCAAGATCTTCACCAAGCTTGTCGCCATGACCGCCATGATCACCATGATCGCAACAACAACATGGAGGATGGTGGACAACCTCAACACCCACAACCACCTCCTCAACAACCACAACAACCCCCGCGACGACATTGGTATGAAGATAGCTCGCCATCACCACCTCCGTGACATCACCAAGGCCGTGGTGACCCTCTTCAACAACCGCAATGACGGACCTTCAACAACATCATCATCCACCTCCACAAGGCCATGCTCAAGACTATGGCCACAATGATTTCATGGAAGATGCTCGTCAACATCGAAGGCCACCAAGGCATAATGCGCGTCCCAAAAACAATGACCGCCAAGAACATGATCATCATCAACACCCTCGAGATGAATAAGTGCTTCCGCAACGCCCTCTCCAAGAACAAGAACGTCATCGACACCAACACAATGACAATGATGATAGTGAACGCCGTGAAGAAAGACTCCGTCACCGCCAACAACCACATCCTAATTACCACCGGCGTCATCCTCCCCATCATGATCGCCACCTCCAAGACAATGAGGATGACCCCTATGATGATTCACCTCCCGTCTATGATGAAGATCCCCATGAGCGACCCCATCATCAACAAGAAGATAACAACGTGAGTGCCCTTCATTTCAATGTCCCAAAGTTCAATGGTGAGAATGACCCCGAAAAATATCTTGCTTGGGATCTCAAGGTAGACAAGATCTTCGGCATTCACAACTTCACCGACAAGAAAATGGTTGCCTTGGCATCTTTGGAATTCGAAGGCTATGCACTCTTATGGAGGGATCGTCTACAAGCCAAACGAGTCCATAATCGCACTGCTCATGTTGCCACTTGGAATGAGATGAAGCAATTCATGCATGCTCAGTTTGTTCCTCCACACTACAAGCGTGACCTCTTCAAGAAGCTTCAAGAGCTTCGTCAACGTTTGAAGTCCGTTGATGAGTACTACAAAGAAATGGAGACATCTTTGATTCGAGCTCATGTGATGGAATCTCAAGAAAAAAATATGGTCCGCTTCCTCAATGGCCTCAACTATCTTATAAGGAAGATCATTGAATATCAACCGTATGACAACATTGTGGCCCTTGTCCACCAAGCTCTCAAGGGAGAACGTCAAATTGCGGAAGATCTCAAGTACAACAAGCAAAAGTCCTTCTTCAACTCAAGACCTTCCTCTTCGTCGCCAATGACACAAGTTCCTACTCCTACCAACAACAAGAGCGCCCCTCGAGCCTCTAGTGCTACCAACAAGTCTCCACAACCATTCAAGAAACAAGCGCCTACCACCTCTTCTTCAAATGCTCCTCAAGTCAAGTCGAGTACTATCACTTGCTTCAAGTGTGGTGGTAGCGGACACAAATCCTTTGAGTGTTCCAACAAGATGATCATGATTGTTAACCAAGACGGTGAACGAGATTCCATGAGTGAAGGCGAATACTACGCCTTGCATCAAGTTGCTCTCAACTCCTTGGACGTGCCCAATGATGATGAAGAAAGTGTCTATTGCGGTGAGGACAAGAACCCATCGCTAGTGGCGACAAGAGTCCTTACTACTTCTCCTCAAGATGAGCATGATCAACGGTGCAATCTCTTTCAAACTAGAGCCGGTATCAATGGCAAATCAATCAAGGTCATCATGGATGGTGGAAGTTGCCACAACTTAGCTAGCAAAGAGCTTTGCGACAAACTCCAATTGACTTACAAGCAACATCCGCATCCATACCATGTCCAATGGCTTAGTGACTCCGGAACCTTCAAGATTCAACATATAGTTTCCGTGCAATTCAAGATTGGTCCCTATGAAGACACGTTGGAGTGTGACGTTGTTCCTATGACCGTGTGTCATCTTCTTCTTGGTCTACCTTGGCAATACGACAAGAGTGCTATTCATGATGTGCGTACCAATCACTATAGCTTCAAGTGGAATAACAAGACATTTGTGCTTCGTCCAATGTCTCCTAGCCAAGTTATCGCCGACAATGCCAAGCCTCTTGCACGTAAGCAAGAAGAGCTCAAGTCTCGTGAGATGAGTGGCGAGAAAGTGATCCACCAAAAAGAGAGTGAGAGCCACAAGCCAAATATGAGTGGAAAAACTTCGAGTGTTCCCAAAGGCCTTGCCTTACTTTCCACCAAAAGGGAGATGCAAGAGTTACGAGATGACCCCACCATTCTCCACTTTGTCCTAGTGTGCAAAGGGGAAGCACTTGAAAATAACGACATGACAAATTTTCCTCCTTCTTTGTTGCCTTTGTTGAAGGAATTTGAAGACGTCTTTCCCGATGAACTCCCTCCGGGCCTTCCTCCTCTACGAGGAATCGAGCACCGCATTGACCTCATCCCGGGCGCGCCCCTCCCCAACCGCGCTCCTTACAGCACCAAACCCGAAGAGACTAAGGAGATTGAGCGCCAAATTCAAGAACTACTCGACAAAGGTTTTATACGCGAATCTCTTAGCCCTTGTGTCGTGCCGGTTATCCTTGTTCCAAAGCAAGATTCTACTTCCCGCATGTGTATGGATTGCCGACCTATCTATGCTATCACCGTTAGATATAGACATCCCATTCCTAGGCTCGATGACATGCTTGATGAATTGAGTGGTGCTACTATCTTTTCCAAAATTGATCTTAAAATTGGTTACCATTGTAGGAAAATGGGGTAGGCTACACTAGCACAAATCAAAATTTCTACCGCGTCAACCAAGATCTGCTGCAAGACATAGATCACGAGATTACCACTAGACGCGCCGTGCCGATCTCGGTGAAGCCGGTCGGGGCAGGGTAGTCATACGAATCCTCCGGATCCCGTCGCTCCCATGAACAGCTCCTCTTGGCGGCTCGTCCGAGTGCTACAGATGCATCACCTCTATCGGTATCCACACGTGCGGTGTGGAAGCACCGCTCGCCGGACTGCTAGGTCCGCGCGGGCGGCAGGGGCGTGGAGAGACGGTGGCTGCGGTGGAATGTGGTGTGGAATTAGCAACCCTAAAACATACAGCCTCCTCTCCTTTCTATAGATGTCCCCATAATGGGCTTCCACTAAAACAGCCCACTCTAGAGTCCATTTCCCTCCCATTTCGGATCCAATCCGAATTCTGCTTCTTTTTCCTTAAGTGTGCGACCCTATAGGTTCACGCATGTTTAGACATGACACGAGTACACCTACTCGGACAATAGTTTGTAGCGGCTTCTAGCAAAACGTGCCAACTCCCAAACGTGCATACGGATCACATCGGACGAACCATCACATGTTTATGCTATTCCTTTTGCCTCACGATATTTGATCATGCTCTTAGCT
This sequence comes from Alopecurus myosuroides, assembly GCA_028641055.1. Classification (NCBI taxonomy): domain Eukaryota; kingdom Viridiplantae; phylum Streptophyta; class Magnoliopsida; order Poales; family Poaceae; genus Alopecurus; species Alopecurus myosuroides. The sequence goes on from CM054063.1 coordinate 53,273,620, forward strand.
GATCACTCTTTCTCGATCTTGTGAACCGGAATCCCTTTTCAGGTTAACTATTAACCTTATTCAGCATGGCCATGCATTTTTTGGATCCGATCACTCGAGGGGCCCAGAGAAATATCTCTCTCTAGTGAAGAGAGGGGCAAATCCCATCTTTACTGATCATGCCTTGCAGCATGCTTTATGACAAACCCGAAAGCTACCTTTATAACTACCCTGTCACGGTGTAGCGTTTGATAGCCCCAAAGTTGGTCGATTCACATATCAAGAACATGAGACAATCTCAGGTCTAAGGACAAAGAAAGCACACCGTATAGAGAGAGAACTATTAGCATTGTTGTAATGTCTCAAGCTGGGTCAGTCCAACACCATGTTCGTAACATGAGTTCACATTATTAGTTTGACATCACCATGTCTATGACTTGCGAAACATAGCCATCAACCAATACATGTGCTAGTCTAATGTTCAGGTGTGTCCTCACATGAACTCCGACTAGGGACATATTTAGAATAACCATGTAAGTAAAGAGTTTCACAAACAAGTCACATACTTGCCAATCAATACAAAGGTATTATTCAAGGCACATTATTACAAATCATGGATACATAGATATATCATCATCTCTATGATTGCCTCTCGGGCATATCTCCAACAACCATCAAATTCATATGAGTATCAGTGATGAATGGAAAACGGCTTTCAAAACAAAACTTGGTTTGTATGAATGGCTTGTCATGCCCTTTGGTCTTTCGAATGCCCCATCTACCTTCATGCGCCTTATGAATGAAGTTTTGCGCCCTTTCATTGGCAAAATTGTTGTGGTTTACTTCGACGACATCCTCATTTATAATAAGTCTTTGGAATATCATCTTGATCATGTTTCACAAGTGTTTTTGGCCCTTCGCAAAGCAACAAAATTTGCCAATCTTTCCAAATGCAATTTTTGCACCAACAAGCTTGTTTTCTTGGGATTTGTGATCTCTTCCAATGGTATTGAAGTCGACAACAAGAAAATCGAGGCAATTGGGAATTGGCCTAACCCTACTTCTGTGGGTGAGATAAGGCGCTTTCATGGCCTTGCCGGTTTCTATCGCCGCTTTGTCAAAGATTTTTCAACAATTGCTTGCCGTTTGAATGAGCTTACCAAAAAAAATGTACCTTTTGTTTGGGGCAACAGGAAACAAAAAGCTTTTGGCACACTTAAGAAATGTTTGACCAAAGCTCCCTTGCTTGTCTTGCCGGATTTTGAGAAAACTTTTGAGATTGAATGTGATGCTAGTGGTATAGGAATTGGTGGCGTTCTCATGCAAAATGGACGCCCCGTTGCATACCATAGTGAAAAACTAGATGACGCTAAACTCAATTACCCAATCTATGATAAGGAACTATTTGCTTTACTTAGAGTGTTAGAAGTTTGGCAACACTACCTTTGGCCTAAAGAATTTGTCATTCATTCCGATCACGAATCATTGAAGTACTTGAAAATTCAAACTAATTTGAACAAAAGGCATGCTAAATGGGATAATTCATTGAATCTTTTCCTTATGTCATTAAGTACAATAAAGGTAAAGAAAATGTTGTAGCGGATGCCTTGTCTAGAAAAGAGTGCCTTCTTACACGTCTTGACATCAATGTGATTGGTTTGGATGAGATAAAAGACTTATATGCTTCCGATGCTTTCTTTGGTCCTATCTTTGAGAAATGCTTGCCTAACCGAGGTTTTGATGACTACTATCTTCACGAAGGTTTCTTGTTTAAGGCTAACAAATTGTGTATTCCCGAGTCCTCTCTTCGCTTGATGTTATTGAAGGAATCGCATGAAGGAGGTCTCATGGGACACTTTGGACGCGACAAGACCTATGCCATGCTCTCAAACCACTACTATCGGCCCAAGATGAAGCATCAAGTTGAGATACACGTCAAGAGATGTTCTACATGCCTCCGAGCTAAGTCTAATTCCAACCCCATGTGTCGTGGGATAATCACGGCAGATGTTACCGGGGGTAACTGATCTTGGGGCAAGTCGACACAGGTATTCGGGAGATGGTTTAGCTCGAAGGAAGACATGGCGAAAAGCGATCTGAGAACCGGAAAATAACTCGCCGGATCTCAATATGAATTATGCTGGATACTCGATAACAGGTGGTACAACTATGACTTGAATCTCTGGCAAACTAGACCTAGGGGCCGGTTTATAAAGCACCCGCACACCCCTAACTTGCCCTTCAAGGCACATCTCGAGTCCTATTCGAACTCCACATACAAAACCCTAACTCTCCTTATCGCAGCCCACAATCCGGGTTACGAATCTCACAAGCCTTTGGGCCTTCCGGTAATCTCTTTACCCCTAGCCGAGTATCGCTCAGCACACCTCGGGCCGGATTATATCTTGAAGTGGGCCTACCGGGTTACTATCCCCCCATCAGTAGTCCCCAGAATAGCCTGGGCTTCCGAGACTTACTCTTCGAAGTGCTGGCTATTCCCTGCAGAAATATTGGATACAAGAACACATAAAGATCAAGATACAATATGCTGACAAACGGCTGGGATTAGCACCAAGGGGATCAAGTAGCAACCCGGCCCCCCTCGAAGGCTCTCCCTCAATCTTCCAAACCCGAGTCTTAATAGGAAATTCGATGATTTCACATCTTCCTTGATAACTGTCGCTGATACTAGGAAAGAAATTTCCCCTTCCTTTTACTCTGGATTATATCGATCTATGCATAAGGCGCGTCTTTCAAATTTCAAAATAGCCAACCATTACTCCGCACATCCCGGGTTTCGCCCGTTAGGTTAGGCTTTTCCACCCGGGCTATTATAAATAGACCCCAAGGAGCAAACTCAACCCTAACGGCTCATTTCCCCCACTCCTCTTCTCCTCAAGCTCGAGTTCGCGGAGTGCCACCACGGAAGCCCTACGCACATCGCCGGAGCCCATCCGCCGCCGCTTGCGCTCCGCCACCGTGCAACCCACTCCAACTCCTAAATCCACCACCAAGCCCCCGATTCGCCGGCAGGAAATCGCGAAAGGGCATCAATCTTGCGCCATCTGTCTCCGCAAATCCCTACTTCAACCTCCTCCGGTAAGCTCTCGATATCCTCCAGCCCAACCTTGCAATCTCTTAGCCTTTCCTTAGATCAGATCTGAATCGAGTCGCATGCCATTTCTCGGGCCCTGCCGAATTAACTTACTAGTGTTTACCATAACCACTCCCATAGATAGGACGCACAGCTTATCTTACTCCCCTACCACTAAGTATCATTAGATTGGCCTTAAATACAGAAATTGGATTTCCCATCCGGGCTCGGACCACCAAAAATTTCCGCCCTTGTCCTTATCCTCCGGAAGATCTCACTTCTCCGGCTCACTTGCTGATAATAGTCATAAGGGTATCCTTATACCTTCTCCCGACACTTACTTTACGGAAAAACTTCACAACTTTCGTAACAACATGCGATACCCGGACAGATCACACTTGATCCGTCAAGGCAATACCCGGATTATTTTTAAGTTACCGGTAACTGACTATTCATTAATTTCCGAGTTTTCGCTTCTCACCTCCTTCCCTTTGATGTTTTAACAGGTCAACCCCATGGCACCCAAGAGGCAGGGAAAACAGCCGGCTAAAACTAAATCCACTAACTCCATTTCAGCCAATTGGGGGAGATCTTCCGTTACCAAGGCCAAACTGGAGGAGTTGGTCGAGCTTGGAATCCTTCCTCCCCAGGAATCTATCCACTGGAGAGTACCAGGGAACGAAACCCGGCCTTCTCCAGCAACGGATGAGGTAATATGTTTCGTCGAACACGTGACCCGAGGCTTCAGGCCCCCGGGTCACCCTTTCTTTCGTGACGTCCTAGATCACTACAACCTCCGTATTTTTGATATAGGCCCAAACTCCATTCTGAACATCACCCACTTTATCGTTCTTTCCGAGTCTTACTTGTGCACTCCGCCAAGTCTGGCTCTCTTTGTTGAACTCTTTCAGTGCAAGCCGTGTCGCGAAAGCGGCGACGGCGCACTCCTCACTTGCGGCGGGGTTTCTATCCAGCGCCGCAAGAATTCCTTGATGCCTCCCCTCACTCTCAATTCTCATGTAAAGCACTGGCAGCTCTCATACTTCTACTGCCAGGACACCTCCCCACCCGGCGAGAAGAAGTTGCCGGGTTACTCGGAGGGTCAGCTTGACATTTCCGAATCTTTCAATGCCTTCGCATCTGACTCGGACAGGGAGGCGATCCTGCCTTCGTTGGCTAAGATCTCCATCTTATCAGCCCGAGGCCTCATCGGGCTAAACTTGGTGAAGACCTGGGTTAACTTCCGCATCCAGCCAAACTCCATTCGTGAGAAGCTGATGTGCGAATATTCGGGTCAAACCACGGACCCGATCCGATACTCTACCAGCACCTTTGCCCCTAATGACATGAACAAGACGATCAAGGGTTTTTTAACAGAGAAGCTCGAGGTAATCCGGAACATAGCCGGGTTAGAACCTTTTACACTCGAGAACCCCGCCCCCGCTGTAAGCTTTCTGCCTCTTGATTTTGGATTTTAACAAGCTTACCTTTATCCGCTCTTCATGACTCGATATTAACCATTACCCTGGCATTTTCACCTCAGGCCGATAATGGCTTTTGGACAATCGACACTCCTCCCAATTCTGGAGACGCGGAGGAGAAAGATGACGCCGTTAATTCGGATGAAGGTGCGTACTTAACCCCCTTGCGTACATTATGTCCTGTCTCCTCTTTTTCCTTATGCTATATCTTTAATACCTTTCAGAACGAGAGGACCAAGACGAGGAAGAAGAATCAGATGGCTGGGAAGAGTCCGCCAGCGAGGAGGACGAGCCGGAGCCGGCCACTAAAGCCGGATCCAAAAGGAAATCCCAGAGGATCGCCCTCCAGGTTTTTATCCCGCTCCCTTGCACTTTAATTTTTGTTCTCATAACGTCATTTCGGGGCTAACCCCACCTTCACCCCTTTTGATCATAAATGAAGGAGCCACCCGCGACTAGGCGCCGAGTAACCCGGAACCATCCAGGCAACGAGGCCCTTAACCCGGGCACTTCATCGCCCCCGGCTCGACACTCTGGTATTTACATCGTAAATAGAAACTCTTTCCGGACATTCCTTTGCAACATAATCTCAAACCTTGCTTGGCATTTTTCAGTATCTTCCGGGTCTAGCAGCGGCTTTCCTTCGGACTTCCCGGTGAACACCGGGTAAACGCCTTCTCTTGACACTATACCGAGCTCTTACCGCCTCTTTCATAACCAAAGACTAATTGTGCCTTCGCACCTTCTTCAGAGCCACGGTTGTTACTAGCGACCAGGAGGACACTGAGGCTAAGGTCCGGGTCGAGAACGAGCCGGCTGATGATGCCTTCACCACAACTGGCGAGGAGCGAGCGTCGCCACCGGAGCCAGCTAGGCATGATACCGGGTATCCAATTGCTTCGCACGCAAGCGAGAAGGAGAAGGGAGCAGCTTCGAGCGCGGGAGGGGGACCAGACTCCGACATTCGGATGACCCGGGTGCCACCTCCTGTTACAAGAAAAGCTCCTTTTCCCACTTTCCAGGTACCCGAGTCATCTAACTCGGATAACGCTGATTTTAACCAGCTGATGAGCGCTCTTCTCGCCATGAAAGCTTCGGAAGGAAATATCCTAGAGCGTATGGCTGCAGCACATCAGGTAATCTTACTTGATACTTCTTACTATACATCCAGTCCCCAAGTTCCGAGCATAATTTTCTGTAATTATTCTCGGTACTTCGCATAATAACCTTCTGTACTATTTTCTCAAAAGGCAATATTCTCGCGATATCCGGCTTACAGTTGCACTCATTCTTTGCAGGCGGAGATAACTCAGTCGGATGAAACATTACTTAAAACTGAGCAGCTCCTGCTTGCGGAAACAAAGCGCAGGGAAACCCTTGAAGCGGAGATAAAGACTTTGAAAAAAGATGTCTCCAAATACAAGAACAAATACAATGCTGCCCAATCCTCGCTGAATAACCTGTCAACTCAAATTACGGACACTTACCGTATCTTGCTAAGTAAGTTTGCTATTTTGCGAATAACTTGCGTATTTCTATCTTGCCACTGTAATAACCAATATCACTGATATGCTTTTGTGTATTTCGATTGCAGGTGCTAACCTTGCTGCTCCGGAGGAGAACACCGTTACTCAGGCTAAAACTCTGAAGACCGTGCTCCGTACGTTTTTTGCCGGCACGAAACTTTTGCTGGACGCTATAAAGTGGCCTTCGGAGGTATACCCGGGCGAAGAAAACCTCATGCAGGCCTTGTCCACAGTGCCTGGATGGATTGAAATACTGAAGCGTTCGTCTTGCCGAATCGGGATGACCCGGGCTTTGACGCTGGCGAAGGCTTATTTTCCTAAGCTTGACCCGGCCAAGGTAGTATCCGGGTTCCCGGAATTCAAGGCTGACGGGTCTAAGTTTAAACCCCAGGATTTCAAAGCTATACAATCTTCGGTACGTCACTCGGCCACAACTTTGGCAGATAAAATGGATCTGAACACAATTATGAGCTCATATGATTCTGAGGGCAAGGTTATTCTGGTGGAGGCACCCCCTCCTTTTGATATGCTGGAAAAGTGGTCGACTGACCTGGCCAGGAGGAAAGAGGAGGCTGCGAAGAGAGAGGCCAAACTAGGCGTAAAGCCGTCTACCTCAACCCCAGCCGTTCCTCCACCTGTCCGTCCTGACGTGAAGAGTCCGAGTAAAACTGCTGGCAAGGAGCAAGTTCAAGACGAAGACTCGGAGAACCATTCCCGGGATGCCGAGTAGGATGATACCTAGTGTTTTGCGTTTCTCGAGACTGATATGATGTTTAGCAATGCGCCTGTGCAACTTTGATACTGATGTTATGACTTTGCGCTTGTTAACTTGTGATAACTCTTTGCCTCTCCCGGCTTTTGATAATCTCGATCCTTGTGTTAAATGTAAGCTTATTCTCGATACTTTGAACTCTTGCTTTTGATTCCCTTTTGAGACTCGGCTAACCGAGTATCATAGGTTTTGATAGACGGACTTTTCTTTAAGTCCCCAAGACTCGGAAACTAAGGTTTTATGAGCCTTAGTAGTTAAGTAGTTTGTTTCTGTCTCGAAGTCCCCAGTCCCCATGACCCAAAGTGCGAGCTAAGGGGACGTGGCCTTTCTCAGATGACAAACTGCTCCTTACCAAGCTGAAAACCAATAGCTGTTCACATAAATACTGAAGTCATGCTTAATACTTGTTGAGTTTCCGGCTATTTGAGCCTTATACTCTGCATGGACTTGTGGTTTTGATGACCCTTTTGATTATCTTGTACTGTAAGCCGGCTTTCGCGTGGATACCATGCTGTTACATCTATACGAAAAACAGGGTCAAGCAAGTCCCATTGGGCTGCATAATTTGATTGTAATCGTAAGTGAACAGATCATGCCACTTTAGCGCGAGTCACATCGAGCTTAAGTAAGAATAATCAAGAAATTTGGCTCCTTTGTTCGGTTATAAGATTGCAGCCGTACCCGTTTTTTCGAGTAGTCAGCCCTCATAACTCATAGGCATCGAGGCCGGGTCTCCGGGTTTGTGATTACTTATTTAAGCACACCAATTCCCGAAGACCTATATGCACGTGACGTATTTTGATGATATTGATGTATTGATAATAACAAGCATTACTTACTTGTAACTGAAGCAAAGATCATGATAAGACTCGAGACCATCTTCTTTTATTGATAAAATTTTTTTTTTGAATCAGCAGGCCGCCTCATTAAAAACCTTCCAGTCCCCTTAGGTACCCTGGATAGGAAAAGAGTGCGTATGAAACCTGCCGCCCATTACACTGCTTTAGCTATTCTCGAGAGTCGGCCTCGCGTTGGTACGGCCAATGCACATCCTCCACTTGCTATGCCCTTTCATAATGAGTACCGGATTTGCTAGCCAATCCGGGTATACCGTCCTTGAAACGTGATCAGCTGCGGATGGCGGTACGTCTTCTTCTTCCCTGCTAGGAGTTTTGAAAGTATCGCTCCTGATGAAGCCTACCATCTTAGGGTTTTGTTCTGCCCTAACTTTTGCTTTGTCCCCCTCAGGAGTTGGCTTTTTTGACGTTGTCCTCTCTTCTAGGTCTACCTGAGAACGGTAATGTTTGAGCTCTTCCTTCCTGCAGGCTTGCTCGGCCATTGCCGCGTCTCCCTCATCACATTCAGCTGCTATATCTCGATTTCCGTGTATTGTAATGGTCTTCTTGGGACCCGGGATTTTCAGCTGTAGGTACACATAACACGGTCTCGCCATGAACTTGGCATAAGCCGGCCTTCCAAACAATGCATGATAAGGACTGCGCAACTTTACTACCTCGAAGGTAAGCCACTCGACTCGGTAGTTGTCCTTTGACTCTCCAAAAGCTACTTCCAGTGCCACCTTTCCTTCAGGGCATGCCGAGTGACCCGGCACTATCCCGTGAAAAACTGTTGTACTTTTTTGCAGCTGCGATTCCTTTAAGCCCATACGCAGAAAAGTTTCCCAGTACAGGATATTGATGCTGCTTCCTCCATCCATCAAGACTTTTTTCAGTTCGTAGCCGTTGACCTGTGGTGCCACTACCAAAGCTAAGACTCCCGGGTGGTCAACTCTGTCCGGGTGATCCTTCCTGCTCCATGTTACCTCTTGTTCTGACCACCTCAGATATCTTGGAACAGCGGAGGAGACCGAATTAACTGCTTGTTTCAGTATCTTCTTATCCTTGTTAGAGCCTCCCGTAGTGTGCACATGATACTGACCCAGCTGTTTGGGGTTAGCTTGAAAACCTCCCGCTCCTCCTTGATTGTTACCTTGATTTCCAGCTGGCGGGTTGCCAGCTGGGGGCGGCCCGTTGCCCAAATTTCCACCTAGGCCCGGGCCTCCTCCTCGGCCTGCGCCTCGCATGGCTCTGTTCACTTCCTCGTTCTTCCACCTTTGTAAGTCGGCACATTGCTCCAGTGAATGATTGGCCGGCTTGCCGTTCCTGCTGTGTTTCGGGCATGCCATCCTAAATATGTCCCAGCTGTTGCTTGGTCTTGGCGGTCCTTGGTAGTGTCCCCCATTGTGATTTCCAGTATTAAAATTTCCTTCGGATCTAGGTCTTGAAGACCCGGCCTCCGTGTTGGCTACAAACTCGGAATTCCCTTCAAACGGTCGTTTGTTCTGGCTGTTTCCATTATTGTTTGGCGCCGATACATTGCCGGTTTTCCCACTGCTGCTTGTGTTTGCTTTTGCTTTCTTGTCATCAACTTCCTCCTCTGTGGCATCCGTTGCCGCGTGTTTGTTGCACGCATCCATTAGCTCTCCCATCGTAACCTCCACTGCGTTCCTACTGGATTTCATGCGAGTTAGCTTTTGTACTAAAGGAACATACTTACATGTTTTTGCCATAGCTTGTAGCGCGTCCTTAGGCTGGATATCTGTAGATGAGTGGAGTATCTCCATAACCCGGCGCACCCAGCTGCGTGCTGACTCTCCTTTCTTCTGAACGCATCTTTCCAAATCATCAATAGTAAATAACTTTCTGCATGTTCCATGGAAGTGCTTGATAAACGCGGTCTTTAACTCCTCCCACGATTTGATCGACTTTTCCGGTAAATTGGTGAACCATAACTTTGCTGCTCCTTCTGACATCATTAAGTACATGAATTTGGCTTGGAGGTTCTCGGATGCGTTGCGAATTGACATCGCCATCTCGTAGCTGCTCAGCCACGTTTCTGGGTCCATTGTTGGCTCATAATTTACTACTTTCCCCGGTTCTTTGAACTTTTCCGGGTAAGGTTCTGCTCTGATGTCATCCGAGAGGCACTTGGGTCCCGCCAGGGTGGTTGGGGGTGGTCTTACTCGGGAGGCGCGTGACCCGGCTGGGGGTGCCTCGAGGTGCGGCGCCACCGGCAACTCGTGTCCAGCGGATCCGGCCCCGGCTCTTCTGGCCCTGGAACTGTCCACCACCGCCTGCGCTGCTGATACTACTGGTACTGTCTGGATACGCGGTGGAGGCGGCATTTGCTGCTGCTCTTCCCTTCGTCGTGCCGCACTTGCTTGGACATTGCCCTGTTGCTGACTGGCGTACGGCGTCCCATGCATTCCGCTTCTATGATCTGGATAATTGGCTTGCTGTGCTACCGCGGTGTGTAGCAGGTCGATTGCTCGTCGGGTCCCTTCCGCATGAGGCGAGTCTCCCACAGGAATCTGGTTTAATGCGAGCGTTGCTGCGTACACGTTGTCCATGGGATTGTTGTAATGACCTGCTGGTGTGCGGAATCGTGATGGTGGTGGCGGCATGGTATTGCCGGCTGTCGCCCCCGTCTGTGGCAAAGGTAACCCGGCTGGCGCGTTTACCGGATGTGCTCCCGTTGACGGTCGCGGTATGGTCCCTTGGTTCGTTGGTGGAATCGGCTGATCTTGAGGCGTGAACACCAGGGCAGTTGGGTTAATAACCCCTCCTGTTGCCGGCAGCATAGTTCGGTGCCTTTGGTGCATCCTTGTCGTTTCCTCCCGGAGCCGGGTCTCTCGGTCATCCAATTCGCGCTGCCGCGCGACCATCCCCTGCCTTTCTGCTTCTACTTGCCTTCTTTGCTGCTCCAATGCACGACGAGCCACGTCCAGGTCTCTTACACGCTCTGCCGCGTTTTCTGGGGTAATAACTGTGGCCAAGACTGTGGGGTCCAAAATCAAATTATTATCAAACAGAGCCGGGTGACGCGGGTTTGAGGGGCCCGCCCCCGGTGTTCGGTTTGCTTGGAACCCAAACATATTTGCGTGCCGCTCCTCGTCTGCTGGGCGGCTGGTGACAGATGCCGACTCTCCATCGACTTGGACCAAGACCGGGTCAACTGTACCTTGCTGCTGGGCCGCTGCCTGAGCCGCCCCGGCTCGCGCCGCGGCCGCGTTTTCTTGATTGAGATTGGTTGCGGGAGCGGCATAGACTGCAACCCGGCGCATGATGTCCGGTGTAGATTCGTATTGTTCTTCCTCGTTGTTTTCCCTCTCATATCGATCCTCCGACAGATCCCGTATAGACTCGGTATCATCCTCCTTTTCTATCTGACCCGTTGTTCCAATCGACTCTTCTATTTCCGATCGGACATACATGTCTTCTCCTGACACAGAATCAGACCCAATATTATCACAATTCGAACTGGAAGTACATACCACCCCGACGAAGACGTTGACGCTGCCGACTGTCACGATGGATCCGGTTTCGAGGTGATCCGACTCTGGCCCCCAGCCAGAATCGTCCACCATCTTCTCTCCCTTGCTGTTGACGTAGACTTCTCCGACGATGAGGTTCTTCATGCTCTTCCGAGCTTCTCCCGTGATGTAAACACCTTTGGACGCAGGCCCCACGGTGGGCGCCAACTGTCGTGGGATAATCACGGCAGATGTTACCGGGGGTAACTGATCTTGGGGCAAGTCGACACAGGTATTCGGGAGATGGTTTAGCTCGAAGGAAGACATGGCGAAAAGCGATCTGAGAACCGGAAAATAACTCGCCGGATCTCAATATGAATTATGCTGGATACTCGATAACAGGTGGTACAACTATGACTTGAATCTCTGGCAAACTAGACCTAGGGGCCGGTTTATAAAGCACCCGCACACCCCTAACTTGCCCTTCAAGGCACATCTCGAGTCCTATTCGAACTCCACATACAAAACCCTAACTCTCCTTATCGCAGCCCACAATCCGAGTTACGAATCTCACAAGCCTTTGGGCCTTCCGGTAATCTCTTTACCCCTAGCCGAGTATCGCTCAGCACACCTCGGGCCGGATTATATCTTGAAGTGGGCCTACCGGGTTACTATCCCCCCATCACCATGGTCTTTACATGCCATTACCTATCCCACATGCACCTTGGAGTGATATTAATATGGATTTTGTGTTAGGACTCCCACGAACCAAAACCGATATGGACTCCATTTTTGTAGTTGTTGATCGTTTCTCTAAGATGGCACATTTCATTCCTTGCAACCGAACCGACGATGCTTCACATGTTGCTACCTTGTTTTTCAGGGAAATTGTGCGTCTCCATGGTGTACCTACTTCCATTGTCTCGGATCGCGACGTCAAGTTCACCTCATACTTTTGGAAGACGTTGATGGCCAAGCTCGGCGTCAAGATACTCTTCTCCACCGCATACCACCCACAAACGGATGGACAAACCGAGGTCGTCAACCGCACACTATCTTCACTCCTTCGAGCATTGATCAAGCCCAACCTAAAGAATTGGGAAGAATGCATCCCACATGCTGAGTTTGCCTACAATCGAGCACTCCACCAAGATACCAAGAGAAGCCCTTTCGAGATCGTCTACGGCTTCAACCCCAACACCGCCCTCGACTACTACCTTTGCCTCTCCGCGAGCAAACCAACATGGAAATTGAGAAGCGCACTGACTACATCAAGAAGCTACATTATTCGACAAGAGCTACGCTTGAGAATCATTCCGAGCACCGAGCCTCCGTCATGAACAAGAACAAGAAGCCAATGGTGTTCCAAGAAGGTGACCTCGTTTGGCTACACTTGCGCAAGGAACATTTTTCCTAAGAGCGCAACTCCAAGCTCAAGCCAAGAGGCGATGGCCCCTTCAAGATCATCGAGCGCATCAACAACAACGCCTACAAGCTCGACTTACCACAATCCAAGTACCTCGTCCACAACTCCTTCAATGTCAAGGACATCTCTCCCTTCCATGGATACCCAAGTGATGAAGACGACGGCGAGTCGAGGTCGACTCTTTTTCAATGGGGGGGAGGAGATGATGCAGCCCACCCAAGTCCACCAAGTGCACCGATGACAAGATCACGAGCCAAGGCAATACATGACAAGGTGAACTCGCTCCTCTCGCTTTTTCGGTGACTTGGAGGATGCTGCGCTACCTCATAGATCCACTCTTTGTGTGCTCAGGTTTGAACCCACCACGGAGGCCCCGGAAAGCACCCAAGATGGTGCTTCTACTGTTAAACTGATAAAAATATTAGCAGATCTGATCGGTAAAATGCAGGCACTTACCAGATGATTCTGTGCCGACATATATGATCCGTTGTCGAGCAAGCATCCGACGTTTCCGTCGAATTCCATGCTTCTGACAGTGATTGTGCTGCCGATTCCGTCGAGTATTCCCGCTCGGAACATAACTCCCGACGTCGCTGGCCCCACGGTGGGCGTCAACTGTCGAGACATCATTGTAAGGATCATGGACGGGGGTTCCATAAGCCTACTGGTTCTAACAGTGATTGCGCTTCCAATTCCGTTAAGTATTCCCGCTCGGAACTGTAACACCTGTGGTGTTACCTGTTTGTTTTGGTTGCATCATATGCATCACATTGCATTGCACCCTGTTTGCATCACAACTAAAATTTCAAAACAATTTAAACTTTTAAGCTTGCTCAAAAACTTCCAATTTCAAACTTGCAATTAAAACCCCTAAAGTGTTTTTCCACTGGTTAATTCTGTTTTAATCACTTGTCTGTTACAACCTTTCAAATAAAGAAGTGCAAACTAAAACCCTCTTTTGTTTCAAAGCAACTCATTATAATTCACCTTTTAAGTTGTTGCTTAAAATCAATTAACCAAATTAATCAATTATTTCCAAGTCCTTTCCCAAACTCAAAACAATTATCAAATCATCAAACTTTTGAATCCATGATGTTCAACACAACTTGGTATTCTTTAAAACATTCTAACCCTAGGGGAAACCCTATTGAAAATACCTTATTTTCTAAATATTAATTACTATGGCAATTTTCACTTAATTTGGTTCAATTTTGAAACAGCAATCAAACATTTGAAATTTTGAAAACCAAAACTGCCAGGTGGTTTCCTTTCACCTAAGAAGCTTATGCAAATTTTTCCAAAATTTTATCTGAGTTAAAACCTATCTATTTTATCCAAAAGCTAAGCTACAAAAAAAAACAGGAAAAGGAATTTTTTTAAAAGAAGAAAATGGGCGCAGAGGGCAGTGGGCAGCCAGCCCACCTTTCTCTCCCTAATTCTTCGCGCGCGGCCCAGCCCAGTGGCCCAGTACCTGTTCGCTGGCCGCCCCCGTCGTCCTCCTTGTGTACGGCGCGCATCGAGCGCCTCCACGTCTGCAACGGCGACAGCAGACGGCCATCCGCGCCATAGCCCCCCTCTACTTAAGCCTATCTACCCTAGGGTTCCTACACTGCGAACCCTAAACCTAGGAGGCTACTTTCCCCTCGAGCCGCCGTCCATTGTTCCTCTCCATCGCACCTCCCCCCATCACTGCTGCAAACCGCCGTCGTCCTCCTCTGAATTCTTGAAGCTCGCCGACGCCATGAACCTCCACCGACCTTCGTATCCTCTGGAATCAGACCGCCACTGTCCCCTCTCCCTTTTGGACACCTTAGGGCCCTCGGAGACGCACGGATTCGACGACGCGGTCCTCAACACCACCGCCGGCCACCGTGGCGTTCCTTTCTGAACCTTGGCACGCCGTCGTCGCTGCAGAGCCAAACGTCGCCAGCCACTCGCGGGAATCCACTTGCCGCCACTTCCTCGAGCTGGTGGACGTCTCCCCGACGCCGTCTACCCCCTGGATCGAAGCCGCCATGCACGATCTCGCCGTCGCCGCCGCGGTAGCTCCATCGGGCCTCTGCTCCGTCTTCAGTCGCCGGTGAGCACGCCCCCGCACCCATCTTCCCCTTCCTCTCTGCCATCTCCGCTTCGCGCACGCCTCCATCACCCGTGCACTCGTCCAGCAGCACTCACTGTCACCGATCGCGGCAGCTCGTCGCCGGTGGGTCGCGGAAAGTGTTGATCTTCAGAAGTTCAGTTAAAGTTTCAGTTTCAGTTTCGTTTCAGTAACTTTACCCTCACTGCGCGTGTACCTATGACAAGCAACGCTCATCCATCGCACTGGTTACACCGCACCTCTTCCTTGCGCAGGTTGCGGGTTCGAGCCCCGCAACGCGCCACCTTTTTTGGTCTTTTTGCTTCAGCGCGCCAGGCCCACCGTCAGCCTCCCCTGTGGCCACGCTGGCCTCGCAGGCCCACAGGGCAGTGCCTGTGGGTACGCTTCCAGTGCGTATAAAAAGGAATAAAAAGAAATCTGTTTTAATTTTCTTTTAAATAACAGACTAAAGCAATAAACTTTGAAATTCAATAACTTTTAATCTGTTAATCCAACAACTAAAAGTTATATATGTTGTCTGTTCAGAATTTAACAAACTTTCCAAATAACTTATTTGTGTTCTGTTTTGAATTTTCAAAATGCATTTTAAATTCAAATTCAAATAATTCAAATGCCATTTATAATAATTCATAACTAATTCATACCATTTCCAACTAATGCAAATAAAATATGTTTTTCACACCTTTTTGAATGTTCTATTCAAATATAAATTTTGTTTTCTGTTTTGAATAATTAAAATTGCTTAAACAATTTGAATCTTGTTTAATTCAATTAAAAATTGTTTAATATTGTTTAATTCATAATTAATTAATCCAAAGTCCAATTTCAAAATGTGAAACATGTAATCCAACTAAAATTTGATAACCTTTTCAAATATCAACTTTGTTGTTTGCTTTGACCAACTTAACTTGATGATAACAACCCCTACTTGTTCAACACCATTAAGTAACACTAATTTCCAAACTTGACAAATGTTTTCTAAACTTGTTAACCATCCTTCCAAGTGCATTTAATATTGTTATATTCTTGTTCTTCATCATGCATGCATCATTCTAACTCACTTACACATGATGCTCAGTGTTAGAACAATTGATTCAACTATAAGGCATGGGTTTGCCATATGCAATCTTTGCATATGGAATCCATTTAAACTTGTGTATCATATCCACTAGCTTACTTTGGTGCATCTATTAAACATGACATGCATCTATATCTTGATCATGCTGGATCTTTTGCCGTAGTAGTAATTGTTGCATCCGGTGTTTGTTCGAGGTTCATTGCTTCTTCCCGGATAGGACGTTGAGATGATGTGAGCAACGACAAGTTCTGCTACCTTGCGGGATCTCAGGCAAGTATACTCACTTGCTGCCATATGGCTGCCTTTCATCACTTGTTACCGATTCTTTCCGTTGAATCTTTTCTGCTAGCCTTAGTAGTAGTTGTTTCTGTTACGAACCTATCACATGAATCCTTTAACCCTGATATTGCCTCACCTCCACTCCTATAACCTTTGCTTGAGCCTGTGTCTTACTATCTTGCTTAGGGTTGTTTTGCTCGAGTCCGTTACCCGTTACTTTCTGTTATTACTTCTTTATGTTCTGGGGGCTCGATGTTTAATCAATCAATCAATCATGCTAATGTTGCTATTAATAATAAATTTGATGATAAGGCACCGGCAGGAGGCCCTTTGTGATTTTGAGGCCTGCTAGTGTCGACCCTAATAGGAAAAGGGTCTTGTCTACTGATCCATGATGAGCGCACTACCCGCATTTGGGGAGTATGGGCTCCCCCTCAGTTTGACCCGATTCGCATCTCGTCCAAATCGCCTCATTTAGTTCGGGTTTTCCATTTGCTGCATGCATGATCTTGCGAGCCCTTGGATCCCGGGTGGAACTTTCGTAGTCGGCATATAGGGGGACACGTTCTTAGAGTGCTATGAGGGTCCATTTTCTTCTGGGCTCGATTAGCCGTGCGCCCAAGGTGCTTTGGGCTTGATGCGAAGAAGGGTTGGATTGTGTTGAGTGCCCCGCTTGGTGGAGTGGCCGCTCCATCTGGTGGGTTATTCATGAGTACGGCTAAATTGGTGCAACCCTGCAGGGATAATCTTCTCGAGAAGCCGTGTTTTCCGCGGTTATGGATTACTTGGTGAAAGTACTGGCTAACAAGTACTCAGGACAACTTAAACCTAATGAATAACAACCTTTCACCCAATGATTAACAACTTGACTAGTAATAGGCTTATTGACACAATAATCTGAACCATCATTAACTCAACGGTGTGAGTTATCCTCGGATTGCTTCTTCGGATAAGGGGCGAGATCCAGGATGGGTTTGTTTGAAGTTATCTTTCAGTTGGTTACAATCCTCGATCTTATCCCCTTTCTGTTAGTTGGAAGTTGTAGTATTCCTTCTGTAGTTGGTTAGTGCAGCCTGCTGTCGCTTATTTGCAATAACCCCTTCCTCCCCGTTGATCCTAAAGTATTTGTATCTTGTGATGACTGGCTACGCCGGTAACTTGTGAGTATGGGCTTTATCCCCCTTGCCAGTACTTAACCGTACTGACCCACGAATCTCTTTCGTGGCTGCAAATTCCAACTTGCAGTCAACAGGTTTGAAGTCTGACGACGTTAGCTTGGGAATCCCTCCGGCTTGGCCTGGGCAGGGATTGGACGCCTTCGGTTATCTTCAGGACTCTTAGTCCAATTTGGATCTTGTCCGTAGACGGACGCGTGTTTCTTCCGCTGTTATTTGGATCTTTGTATTGTATCAGTTGTAACCCCGGCTCGTGTGAGTCATCTTGTATCTATCTGTTTCTGTTGTAATTGTGGATTATTCGTGAACTATTGTAATGTTATCATAAATGGCAACCTGGAATCGGTTATTATGCGGATTTGGCGGAATGCTGAAATCTGCATAGTGCCCGATCTCGGGGCGTCACAAATGGTATCAGAGCCTTGGTTCCGATTCCCGATATTGTTTCGATACGAATGGTTATCGAAGCAACGGGTCCGCAAAGCCTGTAGGATAACCTCGCTAACGGTCGTTGTTTCTAGAGTGTCGAAAACTATTTCTGCTAAACTATTTTGGAAAAAACTCTCAATAGGATTCTTGTTTTTCTCCTTATCCATATTCTATTTCCCCTCCCATCTTATTTGTTTTGGA
This sequence comes from Alopecurus myosuroides, assembly GCA_028641055.1. Lineage (NCBI taxonomy): Eukaryota > Viridiplantae > Streptophyta > Magnoliopsida > Poales > Poaceae > Alopecurus > Alopecurus myosuroides. The sequence continues at coordinate 53,291,470 of CM054063.1, forward strand.
GTCTGCTCTCGTACTCAATCTTTCAAAGTGTTAGGATCCTACGTGGGTGGACGTTTTCTGAGCCCTTAACCTAATAGGTTCGGTCATCGGAAGATTCCTGGTGGAAGAACATCGTCGTCACTCCGAGCAAGAATCTCTTGTTAGTGGTGTCGAGAAACCCTTGTTAGTGGTGTCGAGGAGATCAACTGGAAGCACGAAGAATCAATAGTCGAACTTCTTTCCCCTCTCGGGTTAGCAGGTGGATTGCGAGGGCGCAATCCCTTGTTAGTGGTGTCGTCTGTAACACCTGTGGTGTTACCTGTTTGTTTTGGTTGCATCATATGCATCACATTGCATTGCACCCTGTTTGCATCACAACTAAAAATTTCAAAACAATTTAAACTTTTAAGCTTGCTCAAAAACTTCCAATTTCAAACTTGCAATTAAAACCCCTAAAGTGTTTTTCCACTGGTTAATTCTGTTTTAATCACTTGTCTGTTACAACCTTTCAAATAAAGAAGTGCAAACTAAAACCCTCTTTTGTTTCAAAGCAACTCATTATAATTCACCTTTTAAGTTGTTGCTTAAAATCAATTAACCAAATTAATCAATTATTTCCAAGTCCTTTCCCAAACTCAAAACAATTATCAAATCATCAAACTTTTGAATCCATGATGTTCAACACAACTTGGTATTCTTTAAAACATTCTAACCCTAGGGGAAACCCTATTGAAAATACCTTATTTTCTAAATATTAATTACTATGGCAATTTTCACTTAATTTGGTTCAATTTTGAAACTGCAATCAAACATTTGAAATTTTGAAAACCAAAACTGCCAGGTGGTTTCCTTTCACCTAAGAAGCTTATGCAAATTTTTCCAAAATTTTATCTGAGTTAAAACCTATCTATTTTATCCAAAAGCTAAGCTACAAAAAAAAAACAGGAAAAGGAATTTTTTTAAAAGAAGAAAATGGGCGCAGAGGGCAGTGGGCAGCCAGCCCACCTTTCTCTCCCTAATTCTTCGCGCGCGGCCCAGCCCAGTGGCCCAGTACCTGTTCGCTGGCCGCCCCCGTCGTCCTCCTTGTGTACGGCGCGCATCGAGCGCCTCCACGTCTGCAACGGCGACAGCAGACCGCCATCCGCGCCATAGCCCCCCTCTACTTAAGCCTATCTACCCTAGGGTTCCTACACTGCGAACCCTAAACCTAGGAGGCTACTTTCCCCTCGAGCCGCCGTCCATTGTTCCTCTCCATCGCACCTCCCCCCATCACTGCTGCAAACCGCCGTCGTCCTCCTCTGAATTCTTGAAGCTCGCCGACGCCATGAACCTCCACCGACCTTCGTATCCTCTGGAATCAGACCGCCACTGTCCCCTCTCCCTTTTGGACACCTTAGGGCCCTCGGAGACGCACGGATTCGACGACGCGGTCCTCAACACCACCGCCGACCACCGTGGCGTTCCTTTCTGAACCTTGGCACGCCGTCGTCGCTGCAGAGCCAAACGTCGCCAGCCACTCGCGGGAATCCACTTGCCGCCACTTCCTCGAGCTGGTGGACGTCTCCCCGACGCCGTCTACCCCCTGGATCGAAGCCGCCATGCACGATCTCGCCGTCGCCGCCGCGGTAGCTCCATCGGGCCTCTGCTCCGTCTTCAGTCGCCGGTGAGCACGCCCCCGCACCCATCTTCCCCTTCCTCTCTGCCATCTCCGCTTCGCGCACGCCTCCATCACCCGTGCACTCGTCCAGCAGCACTCACTGTCACCGATCGCGGCAGCTCGTCGCCGGTGGGTCGCGGAAAGTGTTGATCTTCAGAAGTTCAGTTAAAGTTTCAGTTTCAGTTTCGTTTCAGTAACTTTACCCTCACTGCGCGTGTACCTATGACAAGCAACGCTCATCCATCGCACTGGTTACACCGCACCTCTTCCTTGCGCAGGTTGCGGGTTCGAGCCCCGCAACGCGCCACCTTTTTTGGTCTTTTTGCTTCAGCGCGCCAGGCCCACCGTCAGCCTCCCCTGTGGCCACGCAAGCGTGTGCGCCACGCTGGCCTCGCAGGCCCACAGGGCAGTGCCTGTGGGTACGCTTCCAGTGCGTATAAAAAGGAATAAAAAGAAATCTGTTTTAATTTTCTTTTAAATAACAGACTAAAGCAATAAACTTTGAAATTCAATAACTTTTAATCTGTTAATCCAACAACTAAAAGTTATATATGTTTTCTGTTCAGAATTTAACAAACTTTCCAAATAACTTATTTGTGTTCTGTTTTGAATTTTCAAAATGCATTTTAAATTCAAATTCAAATAATTCAAATGCCATTTATAATAATTCATAACTAATTCATACCATTTCCAACTAATGCAAATAAAATATGTTTTTCACACCTTTTTGAATGTTCTATTCAAATATAAATTTTGTTTTCTGTTTTGAATAATTAAAATTGCTTAAACAATTTGAATCTTGTTTAATTCAATTAAAAATTGTTTAATATTGTTTAATTCATAATTAATTAATCCAAAGTCCAATTTCAAAATGTGAAACATGTAATCCAACTAAAATTTGATAACCTTTTCAAATATCAACTTTGTTGTTTGCTTTGACCAACTTAACTTGATGATAACAACCCCTACTTGTTCAACACCATTAAGTAACACTAATTTCCAAACTTGACAAATGTTTTCTAAACTTGTTAACCATCCTTCCAAGTGCATTTAATATTGTTATATTCTTGTTCTTCATCATGCATGCATCATTCTAACTCACTTACACATGATGCTCAGTGTTAGAACAATTGATTCAACTATAAGGCATGGGTTTGCCATATGCAATCTTTGCATATGGAATCCATTTAAACTTGTGTATCATATCCACTAGCTTACTTTGGTGCATCTATTAAACATGACATGCATCCATATCTTGATCATGCTGGATCTTTTGCCGTAGTAGTAATTGTTGCATCCGGTGTTTGTTCGAGGTTCATTGCTTCTTCCCGGATAGGACGTTGAGATGATGTGAGCAACGACAAGTTCTGCTACCTTGCGGGATCTCAGGCAAGTATACTCACTTGCTGCCATATGGCTGCCTTTCATCACTTGTTACCGATTCTTTCCGTTGAATCTTTTCTGCTAGCCTTAGTAGTAGTTGTTTCTGTTACGAACCTATCACATGAATCCTTTAACCCTGATATTGCCTCACCTCCACTCCTATAACCTTTGCTTGAGCCTGTGTCTTACTATCTTGCTTAGGGTTGTTTTGCTCGAGTCCGTTACCCGTTACTTTCTGTTATTACTTCTTTATGTTCTGGGGGCTCGATGTTTAATCAATCAATCAATCATGCTAATGTTGCTATTAATAATAAATTTGATGATAAGGCACCGGCAGGAGGCCCTTTGTGGTTTTGAGGCCTGCTAGTGTCGACCCTAATAGGAAAAGGGTCTTGTCTACTGATCCATGATGAGCGCACTACCCGCATTTGGGGAGTATGGGCTCCCCCTCAGTTTGACCCGATTCGCATCTCGTCCAAATCGCCTCATTTAGTTCGGGTTTTCCATTTGCTGCATGCATGATCTTGCGAGCCCTTGGATCCCGGGTGGAACTTTCGTAGTCGGCATATAGGGGGACACGTTCTTAGAGTGCTATGAGGGTCCATTTTCTTCTGGGCTCGATTAGCCGTGCGCCCAAGGTGCTTTGGGCTTGATGCGAAGAAGGGTTGGATTGTGTTGAGTGCCCCGCTTGGTGGAGTGGCCGCTCCATCTGGTGGGTTATTCATGAGTACGGCTAAATTGGTGCAACCCTGCAGGGATAATCTTCTCGAGAAGCCGTGTTTTCCGCGGTTATGGATTACTTGGTGAAAGTACTGGCTAACAAGTACTCAGGACAACTTAAACCTAATGAATAACAACCTTTCACCCAATGATTAACAACTTGACTAGTAATAGGCTTATTGACACAATAATCTGAACCATCATTAACTCAACGGTGTGAGTTATCCTCGGATTGCTTCTTCGGATAAGGGGCGAGATCCAGGATGGGTTTGTTTGAAGTTATCTTTCAGTTGGTTACAATCCTCGATCTTATCCCCTTTCTGTTAGTTGGAAGTTGTAGTATTCCTTCTGTAGTTGGTTAGTGCAGCCTGCTGTCGCTTATTTGCAATAACCCCTTCCTCCCCGTTGATCCTAAAGTATTTGTATCTTGTGATGACTGGCTACGCCGGTAACTTGTGAGTATGGGCTTTATCCCCCTTGCCAGTACTTAACCGTACTGACCCACGAATCTCTTTCGTGGCTGCAAATTCCAACTTGCAGTCAACAGGTTTGAAGTCTGACGACGTTAGCTTGGGAATCCCTCCGGCTTGGCCTGGGCAGGGATTGGACGCCTTCGGTTATCTTCAGGACTCTTAGTCCAATTTGGATCTTGTCCGTAGACGGACGCGTGTTTCTTCCGCTGTTATTTGGATCTTTGTATTGTATCAGTTGTAACCCCGGCTCGTGTGAGTCATCTTGTATCTATCTGTTTCTGTTGTAATTGTGGATTATTCGTGAACTATTGTAATGTTATCATAAATGGCAACCTGGAATCGGTTATTATGCGGATTTGGCGGAATGCTGAAATCTGCATAGTGCCCGATCTCGGGGCGTCACAGGAACATAACTCCCGACGCCGCTGGCCCCACGGTGGGCGCCAACTGTCGAGACTTCATAGTAAGGATCATGGACGGGGGTGCCATAAGCCTACTGGTAGAACCGCGGGGGGACACGGAAGAACTGGAAACGAGAACATGGGTTTTACCCAGGTTCGGTACGTCGCAACTAGGCGGTGTTCCTACTCCTGCAATCTCACTAAAATCAGGGTTGACGCCTGAAGTATATAGAGTACAATTGTGAGTATGATTTCACTAACTCGACGAGGATGAACTTCTCGGCGAGTTGGCTTCTAGCTAACTTGAGATCTGTTGTCTTTTCTTCGTCCCCGTACGGCTTTATATAGATAGCCGGACTAGGGCTTACAGGGATAAACCTAGAAGACTATGGAAAACATCTAACTTGGAAAGTAAGGGATCCGGCTTCTCCTCCAAGTCGCACCACACCTTATCCGTGGTCTGGGTTCTTCTAGAATCCGGCTTCCTACGCGTCAGCTTACTGGGCTGCCCAATGGACTCATTTCCATTGCCTGTGGGCTACCCTGGTAATGATGCAGCCTACCCAAGTCCACCAAGTGCACCGATGACAAGATCACGAGCCAAGGCAATACATGACAAGGTGAACTCGCTCCTCTCGCTTCATACTTTCGGTGACTTGGAGGATGGGGCGCTACCTCCTAGATCCACTCTTTGTGTGCTCGGGTTTGAACCCACCACGGAGGCCCCGGAAAGCACCCAAGATGATGCACAAGAAGCTACCAAGGAGGGAGGAGAAGACGACATCGAGAAAGGATCCCCGTTGGAGAAGATAGGGGGAAACAGCCCCCCCCCCGGCCTCAAGACCCGGCCAGGCCGGCGTCCCCCCTCTCCAGGCCGGCCACCAGGCAGAGGAGCCTGGCCTCCACCCCGGCCTCAGGCCGGCCTCCCTCCTCCTCAGGCCGGGCACCCGCCCGAAGGCCCCGGCCTCCACCCCGGCCCAAGGCCTCCCCCCAGGCCGTTGCCTAAAATGCACGCAAACGCCCGGTTTTTGCCCCCGTTTTCCCCTACTTCGACCCCCGGCTATATAAGGACCTCCCCGAGCTAGATCTAGGGTTTAGAGTTGAATTTAGAGCAACGAGCTTCGCTCTCTTGTATCCCTCTTTGAGGAACTACTCCTACAGTGTGTACCTAGGAACGTAAGGCTACTCCTACGACTTCGTCTAGGATTGTATCAATGCACATCCAACTACTTGTCCTCTCCCTCTCATAAATCCTTGAGGTTCTATTGGCATAGTGGACCGGCTACGGGTGTGAAATGGTTTGTATCAAGGTGAGTTCAGTTGGATCGATCGTTCCGTAGGCGACCCTCGTGGTTTAGTTGACGGGAGGTTTGGGATCTTTCAGTTCTCGCAATTTATCCTCCCTATGTGTTTCCTCGCGTTTGCCCATGATTCCCCCTCGTTTCCCCCTCTCATGTTCTTCGTGTTCTTCGCGTTCTTCGTTCGTTCTTGTCGATTCGTGAAGATCGGGCCAATCTAGGAGTAAACCTCCATATCAGGTAATCCGGCCTTTGGCCAATGCCGAATATACCCCTATTTGGCATATATCCGATAGGGGGAGCCGCCTCATGGTGTGGGGCCCCTGGACTCCGTGTACGTGACGACTTTGTAAGACTTCTGGGTTTTGTTTCCTCCAATTCCGACTTTTCTGAAACCAAAAACTGCAGAAAACAAGAACTGGCTCTGTGGCATCTTGTCAGTAGGTTAGTCCCGGAAAATTCATAAAAATGACATAAAGTGTATAAGAAACATGTAGCATAAAGCATGAAAACATCATGGAACATCAGAAATTATGGATACGTTTAAGACGTATCAAGCATCCCCAAGCTTTGAGGTGACACGCTACCAACATAAACTTGATTATCCTAAGGTAAAGCGTGTAAACTAAGATCAAATGAATAAAGGCCGTGGTTTATAGTTGATAGATAATGTATAGACAATTAGGAAGAACAAAGTAAAACTTTTTAACGAAACAATACTAAAAACAATCCACTGTGCAAAGTATATTAAAGATGATTTAATCTTTAAGACCAACAATATAATCATCCTAAGCATCCAACTCTCACATCAACTCCTGTTAGGATCAACTCAAGTGACAACAATATGCACATGGAAAAATCATCAAGCTATTTGTGCACTCAAAACAAGCAAGTGTTCTGTATTGGTTCCTGGCACCAGGATGTTATGGCTAAAAGAACATTATGGGGGGGGTTTGGAAGGTCAATGGAAGAAAGTCTCACACAGCTGAAAGTGATCATTAGACAAGAGGAAGTATTATAATCGAAGCTATGCAAGGAGTAGTGATTGCCACAAAACGGATGCACATGGAGCTATAAATGTATGAAAGCTCTCCAATGGAACTAGTGGGGGTGCATCCAACTTGCTTTCTCACGAAGACCTAGAGCATTTTTGAGGAGGCTCATCATTGGAATATAGAAGACAAGTTCGATAATGTAAGTTCCCCACATAGTTATGCAATTCATCAAATGAAAACTCTCTCCAAACCGAAGTCTTGGTGCTAACTAAGCACAAGTGTTGAATAAATGATAGTAGTGCTGCCCCCTCTCTCTTTATTATCTCTCTTTTGCCCTTTTTTCTTTTTGGACCTTTTCTCTTTTTTCCCTTTTTTATATAACCTCACTGGTAGGGGCAACACTCTATTTTACAATGAATCATCACACTTTTAGTACTCATAACTGAAACTGAAATATCTCTAATGTATAAAACTAAATGCTCTTGCCAGTGTAGCAGTATGCAAAGTAACAATGAGACATGTAACACGTAACATAATGATTATGGATGTTGTATGGCAATATATCTCGGAATGTCTATGGAAATGCCATGATAGGTAGGTATGGTGGCTGTTTTGAGGAAGATATTTTGGGCTTATGTGTAGAAGAACAAGTCCTCCCACGAGGTTTGGATGCACTGGTGAATTTTGCACCAACTCTCAATGTGAGAAAGGGCAATGCACATTACTGAAGAGGCTAACAAATATGGATGGTGGAAGTGCTAGAAAACCGTAACTTAGAACTCACATGTTAAAAGATTCCATCTAGAAATTAGATTATACAAGGCATAATGAAAATCACTCCAAGAGGGTCCGTGGCAGTGACAAGTCAATGTTGGCTACCCCGACCGTAGCGCGTAACAAAAAGCCATCACGACTGTCATCAGAAGAGGAAGTCATATACCATTATACTGTCAACTGGTTTTTCAAGTGTGGCACAGTTTCAAGCTTCTAGACCAGCCATTAATTGTTTTTACTTTACTAGACCAGCATGATTATTATTAAGCATATTAATATCTCAAAACAACAGAAATAATCAAGTGAAACAGTTTAATGACCTACTATAGTATGCAAGTATTTCCAACATACCATCTACCACATGTAGCAATTTCTATTTCCATCAAAAACCAAAAAACAAAAAATCTCCAACTAATATAGCAATGAAACAAGAGAGTGCTAACAAAACTCTACTAGAACTAACAACTCTGAATAAGAGATGCATGAAAAAGATGAGCTAAAAGGATTTGCAGCAACTAGAAGAAGGACTAAGAATATGAGCAAGTATTCATATGAAAAAGTGGAGCGTTTCACTCTCCCACACAAAGAATGCTGGGTTCCAACTATATTTATTACAGCAAAGAAAACAAAACAAAAAACAAACAAACGCTCCAAGTAAAGTGCATATAATGTGACCGAATAAAATATAGTTTCACTAGAAGTGACCTGCTAAATTGTTGATGAAGAAGGGGATGCCTTGGGCATCCCCAAGCTTAGACGCTTGAGTCTTCTTAGAATTTGCTGGGATGAACCACGGGGGCATCCCCAAGCTTTGTCTTTGCACTCTTCTTGATCACATTATATCACCCACTTCTCTTGACCCTTGAAAACTTTCTTCACACCAATCTCAATGTAATTCGGATTGGAGGGTTAGTGCACAATAAAAAATGCACATGTTCTCCATGAACATCAGAATTATTAATATTGTTTAAACATTAGCTACAACCACTGATGTTTTGTGGAGCAAAGAAATCCACTCAACAAAGTAAAAGAGCAAATGCAAGTAAAAAGGAAGAATCTGCCAAAACCAGAACAGTCTGTAAAGATGAATTTTTTCGGGCCACTTACGTTGCTCAAATAAAAAAAACATGAAGGTAGAAAAAGTTTCGGAATTAGCTGAGGAATAATCACAAAAATGTTCAGGTCATTTTGATCTTTCTGGGAATTTACACGAATTTAACGATGGACAGCAGAAATCTGTTTCCTGCAAAAAATCCAAATCTAAGTTCAACTTTCACTAGAGACTTTACTTGGCACAACAAACGCGAGAAAATAAATATACAAAGGAGTTTCTAAAGAAGTAAACAATACCTTGACTCAAAGAAAATAGAGAAAAAAAGCAAAATAAAACCATGGGTTATCTCCCAAGAAGTGTTTTTCTTTAACGCCTTTTAGCTAGGCAGAGAAAGCGATAAGATGCTCACATAAGAAATATGAATTAAGAAAAAGAGATCATCAAGAAGCAAGTATAAAACAAATTTCAGTCTAACCCACTTCCTATGCATAGGAATCTTGTAAATAAATAAATTAAAAAAGCTCAAACTAGAAATGGTGGGAAGGTAGAACAAGGGCAAATTCAAAACTTTAACAAAAAGAGAGGTGTTTTAGTAACATGAAAATTCTTACAACCATATTTTCCTCTCTCATAATAATTTTCAGTAGCATCATGATTAAACTCAACAACATAAATATCACATAAAAAATGTTTTCCATGATCTAAAAGCACACAATTCATATCAAGCTCCAAAACAGTGAGATCAAAATTTAAAACCAGCTCCTCTTCTTTTCCCATTTTTAGCAATATCAAAAAGAGATGATTGATCACTTATAAAAGGTATGGGACTACTAATAGCAATCCCATTTTCGATAGCATTATGATTTAAAACATCAAGTAACATAGGACCATCATCTAGAGCATTATCATATAAATTTTCTAAACAAACTTCCTTATTATCATGTATATCGATAGTTGGAATAGAGGAATGGCATAGGATTTATCAAAGCAGCATGGATTATCATAAATAACAGTAGCAATATCATTCTCACAAGTTTCATTCATATTAGTATCAAGATCACAAGTATAGCAAGTATCAATTTCATCAAAAAGGGATATTTCAATAGAATCAATATGATCATCACAATTATCAATATAACACTCATCCTCCTTTGGTAAGCATGGAGGGCAATCAAATAAGGTATGATTTAAAGATTCACTCTAATTGGGAGGTAGACATGGGTAGCTACTCTATTCTTCCTCCTCTTGATCATCACTCTCATCCTCTTTTTCATCCAATGAGCTTCCAGTTTCAACAATTTCTTCTTTCATAGGTTCCTGCAAGGAATTAGTCTCTCCCTTTGGAGGAGAGAATCTATTAAGATATTTAATCATGTAGCAACTACAATCCTTGTAATCATCAAAGCAATATTCGTGTATACCATAAATCTCGTATTTATAAGGTGCATCATCAATACTTTCAAGCAAATAGGCAATTTCGAATGCACCCTTCCAAGCAATAAATTCTTCAATTTGTTCCACATCATAAAAGTCATAATTTCCCTTAACATAAGAATATTTGGTAACATTATCATTATACCCACATTGAAAAGTGAGGTGTTTATACCTCCTATAGCAACAAGATTTATCAAAGCAATAAGTAACATTGTAAGTAGAGCACAAGTTTTTAGCATAGTTATGCAATTTATTAATTTGCTCCCATAAGTGTATCCCTTTTTGTGACAAGCGGTGTTCCTTATAATATTTTTGTTGTTCATCCGTGAACCCACCTCGCCAATACGATCTAGTTTCAAAGATATCAAACATTGATAGCAAGCATGATAAAGCAAGTAAAAAGCAAAACAATAACAAAATAAAAATGATTGGAGGTGAGAGACTCCCCTTGAAGAAATCCTCTTCTTCCCTGGGAATGGTGCCAAAAAAGAGCTTGATGGCATGGAACACACGTTCGTTGGGAGACCCCAAGAGGAAGGTATGAAGAGAACAGTAGCAAGTTTCCCCTCAGAAAGAAACCAATGTTGAATCGACCAGTAGGAGAAAGAAATCACTTCCGAAGGTTGATGCAGCTGATTTTGGCAGGGCGCACTACCGGTTCAACAGCAACGTGGAATCTACACAACACAATCAAATTACTTTTCCCCAACGAAGAAGTGAGGTTGTCAATATCACCGGTTTTGCTGAAACAAAGGATTGGACGTACAGTGTGGAAAATAGTATTTGTTTGCAGTAGATGAAAGAGAACAATAATTACAGTAGGAAAATAGTAGTTGTTGTGGTTGTATATCAGTATAAAGAAATGGACCGGCGTCCATAGTTCACTAGAGGTGTCTCTCCAAAATAGATAGATAACATGATGGGTAAACAAATTACAACTGGACAATTGACTGATATAAAGGCTGCACCGTAGGGCATATGCATGACATGATGATTACTATGTGATTCATGCGGGCATTACAACAATATGCATAGACCGTTATCCAACTGCATCTATGACTAATAATCCACCTTCAGAGTGTCATCCGAGCAAACCTTGGGTATTAAGTTGCAAGCAACAGATAATTGCATTAATCAAAGTGTGTAATGTAAACAATAAAACCATCCTTAGACAAAGCATTCTTGTTTTCTCCCTAATGGCACCAACACATCCCCTACCCGTTACGTTTTTGTCACTCGAGCGTGAGTGAAAGGGAGGCATGGACCCATTATCAGGCATAAATACTCCCTCTTGGAGTTACAAGCATCAACTTGGCCAGAGCATCTACTAGTAACAAAGAGCATGCAAGATCATAAATAAAATACTCATGAAAAGAACATGATAGATTGATAATCATTGGACATAGCATTCAATATTCATCAGATCCCAGCAAACACAACATTTAGCATTACAATAAGATGATCTTGATCATGTTAGGCAGCTCACAAGATCTAAACATGATGCATAAAGAGGAGAGAACAACCATCTAGCTACTGCTATGGACCCGTAGTCCAGGGATGAACTACTCACGCATCACTCCGGAGGCAGGCATGGTGATGAAGAGCCCTCCGATGATGATTTCCCCTCCCGGCAGGGTGCCGGGGAGAGCTCCAGAACCCTCCTGAACTAGTGTTGACGATGACGGTGGCTGCAGATGTTTTTGGTGGAAAAGGCTTGTATGTTTAGGGTTAACCCTCCGAGAGGTGTAAATAGGCGAGAGGGCAACGTCGGTGGGCAGCCAGGGGGTCCACACCACCCCTGGGCGCGGCCATAGGGGGGTGTCGCCGCATGGTGTGGGGCCCCTGAGGCCCCCCTCTGGGTCTCCTCCGGACTCCGTGTACGTGACGACTTTCAAAGACTTGCGAGTTTTGTTTCGTCCAATTCCGAGAATATTTCTAGAACAACTTTTCTGAAACCAAAAACAGCATAAAACAGGAACTAGATCTGTGGCATCATGTCAGTAGGTTAGTCCTAGAAAATTCGTAAAAATGACATAAAGTGTATAAGACACATCTAGCATAAAGCATGAAAACAACATGGAACATCAGAAATTATGGATACGTTTGAGACGTATCAGCAAACACTACTTAAAAGAAAATACCTTGGCACAAAGGCGTTATCACAGGTTATTTGAAAACCTGGTGACTCACACTTTTGGGCTGGCCTAATGGCCGCTAAGAAGTAGCTCTTCCGCTATGGGGTATTTAAAATTAAGGATGGATCGGAGAAAAGTTCTGGAGGATAGATGGCTAAATAGTACTCTCCGAGAACAATATCCGGCCTTATACAATATTATACGTCATAAGGGAGATACGCCAGCTATGATTATGCAAACATCTCCTCCCAACGTGACGTTTAGGCACGAAATTATTGGTCCGAGGCTCCAGTCTTGGAATGCCCTGTTGGATAGATTGGCTTTGGTCCAGCTACCATAGGGTACCGATGAATTCCGTTGGAACTTAATAGGAAACAACAAGTTTTCATTTTATTCCATGTATAGGGCGATGGTTCACTCAGATATTCCAGCTGATAATAGAAAAATGGCTAATGAAGCTACCATTGAAGTTGAAATTTTTTGCATGGTACCTTCGCAAGGGTGTCATATTAACTAAGGTCAATCTTGTCAAGCGTAATTGGCATTGAAGTACAAAGTGCGTCTCTTGTCCCCAGGATGAGAAAATTAGACAGTTATTCTTTAAGTGCAAGTTCGCACGTTCTATCTGGTCAGCTATCCAAATGGCTTCAAACCTTTATCCTCCCACATTCATTGCTAATATTTTTGGCAATAGGTTACATGAGATTCATAAAAGGTTTAAAACTATTTTTAGTATAGTAGCGCTAGCCGTTATATGGTCGCTCTGCCTATGTAGGAATGACAATATTTTTAACGATACATATTTCCCTATTTTGCAGGTTCAATGCCGAAGAACATGTATTCTCCATTCTTGGTCCATATTATAGCAGCTGGAGTTTCGAGACCTTTTTACGAAGGCTAGTGCACGGCTAGAATACGTGGCGAGGGATATTTTTATCCCACATGGATGACCGCTTGATCTACGGATTGACCCTCCTTAGGCAACGACTCCTTATGTCTTTTTGACTTTATTGAGACAGTTGCTTTTTTTTTCTTCTTTCTTTATTTAGTCCGCTGTTGTGTGCATCTTATCTATGGAGAGGCCGGGTGTAATGCTTAACTCTTTTAAGTAATAAAGTCCTTTGTCAAAAAAAAATTCATTCAAAGCTCTTGCCCAAAGAGGCAAAAAATATATATTGATAGAGTTTGGAAGTGTGTATTCGAACATGTTCATGCAGGTAAGTGCCTTGAAGTGCCAATTTTTTTCTCTATTTCTTTTAGGAAGTCAACAAGATCTCTGTCGTTCATTGAGATGAAGTCAATTTGTTTCAAATGCCTCATCCTTAGGACAAACAAGTAAAGACATTATCCCTTTTATATAAACTAACAAGGTTGGATATGTTCATTGTACTCTCGATATTTTTTTTTCATGTAACAATGACTACATGGAATTACCGGGCTAATAGGTTTATGTAACATACTAAAGTTACAAAAATATCTGGATGGTACATAGTTTAAAGATTTTAATCGGTCACCAATTTTCCTTAAGTCATCTCACAAATAATGTTTCACCATCTTCATCAAGTCATGATTTATTCTTTAACTTTCCAAATATTCGTGATGACTCATATTAAATTTAAGTATAAAAAAATTAAATAAAGTTCCTCTCAAAGTAAAAAAAAAAACAAAAGAAATTGACATAAATAGTATTTAATCACATAATAGGAAACCCACATAAGGATGAAGTAAAGTCATGGATTTTTTTGGTGGTGAGGACTTTAATTTAAAGTATTAGAATTTACACACTTTTCGAAGATCTACCGTTGTTATAATTACTATGATGTATTGATTGTGATTTTCTAGGTTGACGGGTGATTTATTTTGACAAAATTATCATGCTATAATGGTTTTAATCTTGTTTGTTGATAATTATGAATATTTGTTTTGTATGATCTATCAACTAATAAAATGATTGCCGGCTAGATTGATGACCGGATGTTTTAATATTATGGCGTGTATATACTTCTGTACCAAAGTGTACTTATGTAACATGTTTTTGTACTAGAATTTTTTTGATATAAATAGTTAAAATTATGATGATGCGTTATAAGTACATGTATTTTTAATTTCCGCATTTTCTTTTCCTCGAACCTAATCCTCAATATTTCTTTTTACCTAAAGGAAAGTGTTGCATTCTCTGAAAAGATCCATTCACTCGGCAGATAAAAGGCTCTTAGAGGTGTGAGATGAACTAATCGTAAGTTTTGTAACGTTACCGTGTTCTTGATGAACATGTCATAGGGTTGAGATAGTGTCAAACAAAATAAAATCATAATCACTCTGTCCAATTTGTTGTATTTTCTAATGGACCAAAGCTCATCGGGTAGTTATCCGGTACATATTATTATTTTGACTTGTCTTTTTATTATTTTATATCAAACCTTGCGCTTCGTTCCATATGTGTATAATTGATGACAAATATACTTTTGATTTTGAGTCGATGTTTCTGTTGACAGTGAGGAAATAGTGGTAGCTTCTGTAATCGCTAAGCTACTCAACTCAAGTTGTCAAGGAGGCTCAATAGTATATCTACATCGCTCTCAATGTTTAAAAAAATTGTATAAGCGGCTTTTAGAGGTGTGGTAGGAACTAATCGTATTTAAGTTTTGTTATGTTACCGTGTTCTCGATGAACACATCATAGGGTTGAGACAGTGTCATACAAAATAAAATCATATTCACTCTGTCCAATTATTTGTATTTTCTAATGGACCAAACCTCACCGGGCAGTCGTCCAGGACAGATTGTTATCATGACTTGTCTTTTTAGTATTTTATCAAACCTTGCGCTTCGTTCCATATGTCTATACACTTTTGATTTTGAGTCGATGTTTCTGTTGACAGCGAGGAAATAGTGCTAGCTTTTCTAATCTATAAACTACTCAATTCTAGTCGTCAAGGAGGCTCAAGAGTATATCTACATCGCTCTCTGTGTTTCAAAAAACTGTATTTAACTTCAGACTAACTCTTCTCTTTCCGTGCAAATATATGTGAGCTTGTACATTTTAGCCACCATGTTCAAGCTGGGTACGCAGCTTTTTTTTCACGGTTGCAGGAAGGAGAACAGGCTTGACACGACTAAGATCAGTACGATAAGCCTGTTTTTTCTTTTTCAAAATGACCGATCGGACATATAAGCTAGTATACCTTATGGTGGACACTTTTTATGGTAGGGTGTGCCGAATTTTTTTTTCCTGTACGCATGAAGGAGAAGAGTACATGCTTGACACGATTAAGCTGAGTAGGAGTAGCCTTATTTCCTAAAAAAAGGACCGATCGGATTGTTTTTTTTTGACAGATCCGATTGCTTTGCATAGGACGTGATCATGTTTGGCAATGTTTTTTTTTCTCTCAAGCCGGTTCTGTTGGTTTGCACATTCCATCAACTACGTGACGACAACAAAATTGTGTCGATAATTAAAACGTTACGCGGCTATTGATTTTGGCAATGTTTTTTTTTCTCTCAAGCCGGTCGGTTGTGTTGGTTTGAACATGCCATTAAGTACGTGACAACAGAATCGTGTCGATAATTAAAACGTTATGCGGCTTTTGATTCTCATTAAATCTTAACCGTATATGTCAGATCTAAGTATCAAAATTAATTTACATGATGTGGCTTAACGTGGTGTCTCTATTAGACATCCGTATATTGTTTTTAGTATATAACTAGCAAGGTGGCCCTCGCAAATGCAAGGGCATCACCTGCAACGTATTGAATATGTTCATTGTACTCTCGATACATTTTTTTCATGTAACAATGACTACATGGAATTATGGGCTAATAGGTTTATGTAACATACTTAAGTTACAAAAATATCTGGATGGTAAATAGTTTGAAGATTTTAATCGGTCACCAATGTTCCTTAAGTCATCAAACAAATAATGTTTCACCGTCTTCATCAAGTCATGATTTGTTCTTTAACTTTTCAAATATTCTAGATGACTCATATTAAATTTAAGTATAAAAAATTAAATAAAGTTCCTCTCAAAGTACAAAAAACCCAAAGAAATTGACATAAATAGTATTTAATCACATCATAGGAAACTCACATAAGGATGAAGTAAACTCATGAATTTTTTTGGTGGTGGGGACTTTAATTTAAAGTATTAGAATTTACACACTTTTCGAAGATCTACCATTGTTATAATTACTATGATGTATTGATTGTGATTTTCTAGGTTGAGGGGTGATTTATTTTGACAAAATTATCATGCTATAATGGTTTTAATCTTGTTTGTTGATAATTATGAATATTTGTTTTGTATGATCTATCAACTAATAAAATGATTGCCGGCTAGATTGATGACCGGATGCTTTAATATTATGGCATGTATATACTTCTCTACCAAAGTGTCCTTATGTAACATGTTTTTATTGAAGAATTTTTGTGATATAAATAGTTAAAATTATGTCGATGCGTTATAAGTACATGTATTTTTAATTTCGGCATTTTCTTTTCCTCGAACCTGATCCTAAATATTTCTTTTTACCTAAAGGAAAGTGTTGCATTCTCTGAAAAGATCCATTCACTCGGCAGATAAAAGGCTCTTAGAGGTGTGAGATGAACTAATCGTATTTTAGTTTTGTAATGTTACTGTGTTCTTGATGAACACGTCATAGGGTTGAGATAGTGTCAAACAAAATAAAATCATAATCACTCTGTCCAATTTATTGTATTTTCTAATGGACCAAAGGTCATCGGGTAGTTATCCGGTACATATTATTATTTTGACTTGTCTTTTTATTATTTTATATCAAACCTTGCGCTTCGTTCCATATGTGTATAATTGATGACGAATACACTTTTGATTTTGAGTCGATGTTTCTGTTGACAGTGAGGAAATACTGGTAGCTTTTGTAATCGCTAAGCTACTCAACTCAAGTTGTCAAGGAGGCTCAATAGTATATCTACATCGCTCTCAATGTTTCAAAAAATTGTATAAGCGGCTCTTAGAGGTGTGGTAGGAACTAATCATATTTTAGTTTTGTTATGTTACCGTGTTCTCGATGAACACATCATAGGGTTGAGACAGTATCATACAAAATAAAATCATATTCACTCTGTCCAATTCTTTGTATTTTCTAATGGACCAAATCTCACCGGGCAGTCGTCCGGTACAAACTGTTATCACGACTTGTCTTTTTATTATTTTATCAAACCTTGCGCTTCGTTCCATATGTTTATAATTGATGACGATTACACTTTTGATTTTGAGTCGATGTTTCTGTTGACAGCGAGGAAATAGTGCTAGCTTTTCTAATCTATAAACTACTTAATTCCAGTCGCCAAGGAGGCTCAAGAGTATATCTACATCGCTCTCAGTGTTTCACAAAATTGTATTTAAGTTCTGACTAACTCTTCTCTTTCCGTCCAAATATATGTGAGCTTGTACATTTTAGCCACCATGTTCAAGCTGGGTACACAACTTTTTTTTCACGGTTGTAGGAAGGAGAATATGCTTGACACGACTAAGATGAGTACGATAAGCCTGTTTTCTTTCAAAATGACCGATCGGATATCTCTACTATATAAAATACGGGTTAAGGTGATTGTTCCTGATGGTAGGTCGTGATGTCTCCACCGTTAGGTCAAAAGAAGATGATCCATATGATTTGTTCGGTCAATCAATCCATCTTTTCTTGATCGGTCCGACCTCCCAGACTTCATACACAAAAGGGTACGCGCGCTTGCAGCTATACGAGACGGATCTGACCAATGCTTCTTTGATCCTAGCTAGCTTTACGGCCAGTTCCTTGCAAAAAAAAAACTTTACGACCAGTTTTTTTTCTTGAAATGGCTTCACGGCCAACTCTTGGCGAGAAATAAAGGATCAAACCATCGGTAAGAAAAGTTAGAATTGGTGTCCACCTAACCAGGATCGTGCGAGAGCAAAAACACCCGATCGGATCATTCCTCTTCAGGTAATTTTTTTTATTTTTTTGCGTGGCCTCTTCAGGTAAGATGCATCATCCTCCATGAAAGCCTCATGATAGTTGACATCGATATCATCCTCTTCTTCATCTTCTTCCATTCTAACCCCTCTTTCTTCATGCTTGGTCCAACAATTATAGCTTGGCATGAAACCGTGCCGAAGCAGGTGCATGTGAACGACTCTTGAGGAGGAGTGACCCTTCTCATTCTTACATTCAGCACACAGACAGATAATAAAACCTCGCTGCTTGTTCGCATTTGCCACCACGAGGAAATCTTTCAAACTCGTAGTGAACTCGCCGGAGAGTCGGTTACCGTACATCCATTGCCGATTCATCTGCATTATTATTATATAAAGTATATAATTAACCATCATGCATTTGCTAAACTAACTAGCTAGAGAAATAATACAAATCATGAAAGGTTCAAGTTGCTAACCGCGATCGCGGAGGAAAAATAAATGAAAAAGCTCAAGTGTGGCTCGGACACTTCATATCATGTGTGTTTCATGCTCTCGGGCATTTCATCAAACACCTTGTGTGCATAGGAGGAACAAAAAGCAAACCCACCACCCCTTGTGAATATTGTGAGTAGAAGTGACACCAAATGTGGCTAAGTGCAGCCAGCTGAGCCCTATATATAGGGATGGGCTTTTAGTCCCAGTTGGCCTGGACAACCGCGACTAATAGCCTTCGGGGCAGCCTGAGGACCTATTAGTCCCGGTTGGCCTGGCCAACCGGGACTAAAGCCCCTCCCGTCCGCCAGCTGTGGACCGAGCGCGCTGGGCCCAGACAGTTGGTCGCGGGTCTCCTACCGAACCGCGACTAAAGACCCCTATGGTCGCGGGTCGATTATTTTGGGGACTAATGGGGGCGTCTGGAAGGCCTATTTTCTACCGGTGATGGAAACTATTATTACAGAGTTTTTTTCTACACGTACAATTTACCACGAGGGGATAGAACAACGAGAAAGCCCAAAGTAAATGCAAGGACTATTGGAATATGAGTCGGACTAAAGGTGCCAAGTATTCAGTTCCGCCGAAGACACGATTATTGGCAAGTATACAGTTCTGCTAACAATACGATCATTAGCGCAAATATTAGTAACTTGATACGGCCTTTTAGGTTGAACGTTTCGCACCTGCTAGATATTGCCCCCATGAAAAGTCTAAGTTATGAAATTTAATGTTAGATTTATTGGATACCATAGTCTGATCATCATTTTACAGGCTTGAATGTCCACACTTATTTTTAAATTTTATGGTAATAATTTTTTAATTTTGGTGGACACATGTACAGCTTAAGTTATGAAAATTAATTTATGTTTACTTCATACCATAGTATGACCAAAATATGGGCTTGAATGCCCACTTCTTAAATTTTATGCAACAAAAAAAAAATGCATGCTTCTTTGGATCAAAAAGGAAATGATGTGGCGACTTCTCACGCTCGTAAGATAGTCCAATTCTCCACGGAAAATGAAGCCTGAAAGTTTTAATAATTTTATTTTGCAACCAAAATAAATGTATGCTTCTCAGGATTGAAAACAAAAGCGCGACGCGCGACTTCTCACGGTCGGAAGATAATCTAATTCTTTGGTGAAAATAAAGGCTGAATGTATTATTTGTTTCATTTTTCAACACAAATAATGCATGCTTTTCTGGATCGGAAAAGAGAAGAACGAACACGACGACTTATTACGGTCGGAAGATAAACCAATTCTCATGAAAAATGAAGGTTTGATGTTTGCTTTATTTTATTTTTTATCAATGATATTTATCATTTATTTACCCGTTGCAACGCACGGGTATTTTGCTAGTATAAGCTAGTATACCTTATGGTGGCCACTTTTTATGGTAGGGTGTGCCGCAATTTTTTTCTATACGCATGAAGGAGAAGAGTCTAGGCTTGACACGATTAAGCTAAGTAGAAGTAGCCTTATTTCCTAAAAAAAAGGACCGATCGGATTTTCTTTTTTTTGACAGATCCGATTGCTTTGCATAGGACGTGATCATGTTTGGCAATGTTTTTTTCTCACAAGCCGGTTGTGTTGGTTTGCACATGCCATCAACTACGTGACGACAACAAAATCGTGTCGATACTTAAAACGTTACGCGGCTATTGATTTTGGCAATGTTTTTTTTTTCTCTCAAGCCGGCCGGTTGTGTTGGTTTGAACATGCCATTAAGCACGTGACAACAGAATCGTGTCGATAATTAAAACGTTACGCGGCTTTTGATTCTCATTAAAGTTTAACTGTATATTTCAGATCTAAGTATTAAAATTAATTTACATGATGTGGCTTAACATGGTGTCTCTATTAGACATCCGTATATTGCTTTTAGTATATAATAGAATAGATAGACGCACTTGGTAGCCCGCATGCGCTCCCCACTTAGCTCTCGTATAGTGCATATACACTCCTTATGTCGATTCGCCTTACAAACTCATCCATTTCCAGTATATTGGTTCCGGGCATGCAAGGCATCAGGTAGTTTGGCGCTAGAAGTTCCAATCCAGCGAGTGTGACCGTGTGGCGTTCTTAGCCATAGTTGCAGTGGGTCGGAAGTGAAGTAAAGCGTTAATTTCTAGAACAATGAAGTTAAATATTTCTTCTGTTTGTAGTTGGATTTGATTAGTTTGTCATACTAAGCACATCGTGTGTATATGGATGTAGCCATCTGTTAGGTAACAGATGAATCTCACGAGAGTGTCCTCGATTCGTGTCTGGAATTTAGGGATCACAAGATGATTGCAAGAGGAAGGAGCTCTATGCCAGACTAACAAGTAGCCGTCGCCGCCGTGCCAAAGCCGTGATCCCAAGGATATCTCTCTGTCCTGCGCTGCAGCTTAAGTAGTGGTTGGTGTCGTGTTGAAGATGTTCACTTAGTCCAGCTAGCTATCTGTGGGGTAGCGTTTGCCCTGTGCTGCCCCCATCTGCTGACCCATCATTGCACAACCATGCACGAACGGGCCTGAAGGAACTTAGCGAACCATGCACGCACAACATGTCGCGGAGCATTGCATAGGGACGCCCAACATCGACACCGACCCAATGAGCTGAGAGTCCACCCAGGTAGATTCGATTGGTCAATCACGTGTGGAATGTTGGACAGGTCCGAACCCAAGCATCGAGTAATCATCGTGCGCAAATGCCTCCGTGACCTATGTCGAGCACTCCAGCCCTGCACCGAGCAGAAGAAAATTTACATAGGCAAGTTTCAACTCAGTACACATGTGATTTATCTTACGAATTTACAAAGTTTACAAAAACGTTTTTCCGCTAATTAAAAAGAAGTGATAACACAGGAACCTAGATTCGTTACTTTTTCTTTTGAAACCCGAAGGAGAGGAACTAAGGGCCTCTTTGGATTGAAGTATTTTCAAAGGAATTTTGGAGGATTTCAATCCATAAGATTCTTTCCTAAGGAATGCCTTTGCATTAAAGGAATGACACCTACAAAATTCCTATGGATTGTATTTTTACACCCCGATTCCATAGGAATTTCAACATCCACTCTAACCTCTTTTTTACACTCATTCGCGTAGGATCGAGGCAACTTTCCTCTGGTTCCATCCAAATGACCGTTTACACAGTTTTCCTCTGTTTTGTAATCCTATGTTTTGCACCTACAATCCTATCAAATTGCTACGTTTTCTTATTTCTCCTGTTTTGTAATCCTGTGATCCAAAGGAGCCCTATAGGTCTTTATTTTGGCCACATGCGTGGCTGGGTCCAGAATTGTATTCCCATGCTAAGAGCACTTCTTTGTCGTGGAGAATGGCTGAGAGTACTTTCAAGTATTTATGACATTTGGCATGAGTGAAATACAAAAGTGCAATGCTTGGTTTGATCAGAAAATGAAGTACGATTTTTTACCAGGTTCATGAAAAAAAATGAGAATGATGGATCTTTGAGATGACAATTTCATGCTGCTTTTATGCAACTTTCGAGTTTTTGAACTTTCTTTGTTTGTCATAGTTTTTTTATTTTCTTCAATTGTCGGACTGTTTTATTTAGTCTGTAAATTAAGATTATTGATCTCAAAATTTTCATGAATATCTACCTTGCTAATAATTATCCGATGAAACGTTCATTATCTTCTCTACCACAATATTCCATACTATCTGATGTCTCAAACTCATATGCATCTAGTAAAACAAGATTTGATACCTTCCGACGGATGGGTTTTCATGGTTGCGGTACAAAGAGAAAACACATAAAAACATGGAGGAGTCATATACAAGGCACCAACGGTATCATCAAAGCTTTTTATGGATATAGGCTGCGCTGGACTGATTAGCGGTCGTTCGGATTATCTACAGTCGGGGTGGGTGGCTTAATGTGAGGCGTCTGGATGCTTAAAGCTGGCATTTTCTTTGGCTTATCTTTGTATCCACTTTAAGTGATCCATGAATTGTACGGTTGACAACTTTTGACGTTTATCCTTTTAATAAAATACGGCTGTGTGTGTCGATTCGATGCAAAGGCTAGGGCCATGGCTCCCATTTCTGAAAAACCAAGTTGAAAAGCAATGGGCAAGAGATGTGTTCATATGTTAATAACAATGTATGGTCACATGATGATTAACCGTGTGTTTGACAACAAAGATGCAATGAGAGTCCAAAATTAAATTTGTCACTTGTTCAAAAAACCACATATTGTTTGACTTGAATCGCCTGCGACTGCCTCAACCTTGTAGGGTTCTGATATGTTCACTCAGATCTCTTGCCCGAAGTTTATTTTGCAAGAGGCAAACTATATATATTGAGAGAGTTTGGAAGTGTGTATTCGAACATGATCATGTAGGTCAAGTGCTTGGAAGTGCCAATTTTTCTCTATATTTATTTTAGGAAGTCAATAGGATTTCCGTGGTTCATTCAAAAGAAGTCAGTTTGTTGCACATGTCTCGTCCTTAGGGACAAACGAGTAAAGACAGTGTCCCTTCTATATAAATACACGACTTGGTAACCCGCAATGCGCTAGCTCCACAGTTAACCCTCGTTCTCGTGCATATGCTCCTTACGCGCTTCGCCTCACAAACTCATCCATTTCCAATATATTCCGGGCATGGAAGGCTGTAACATCCCAATTTTGCTACCAAAGTGTTGTGGTGTTGAGTTCATATCATACATGCATGAAAACAAAAGTTTAACTCGTGTTTGAAACCAATTTAAGTTATGAATTCAAATGGTTTCAGAAAATCTCACAGATGGTACCTATTTTGGTTCTCAAAATTTTGTTCTGAAAATTATTTCAATTTCACCAAAGCAATACATGGTGAGGTTGGAAATTTCATAAGGTTTCCAAAAACTATTTTTGCCAATTTTTCTGTTGCAAAAAGGCCCCCAAAACCCTCTGTTTTTGTTCTGTTCTTTTATGGAAAAGGACCCACCTGTGAATTTAAGAAGTTATAGGGGGTTTTCGAAAACTTCCTTTTGTCTTCAACCTCCGGACGGGAGGCAGCTGCGTGTCCTCACCTCCGCTATCGGATGCCACCTCCTGCCTCTCAGTCTGCTCGAGAGGATATGACCGTGAGGAGGCTTCTCTCTCTCTCCCTCCTCACCCCCGAGCTCTCTCCCTCTCTTGGCTTTCCCGCAGAGAACCCTAAACCTAGCTCGCCGGCCGCCGCCTAGCGCCGACGACTCCGGCCATCTCCGTCCTATTGGAAGCCACTTGGAGGACCGCCTGGATCCCCTCTACCACCTCGAGGAGGACCTCAATTTCTCGTCGCCGTCCGCCATGGCCGCCGGCTTCCTCGGCTCCTCGCCGCCGATTCCGGCCCTCCCTCACCTCCTAGTCGACGCCATCGTGCTCCCCTCGATGCGGTGATCCTCGCGGTACCCTCCATCCACTCCCTCCCCCTCTGAATTGTCTCGCCGCCGTGCACCTTCCTCCGCCTCCGCGGTTCCTCGCCGTCGGTGTGCTTTCCGGCGACCATTTGGTCCGCCGACGGTACCCTTAGGTTCCCCTCATCCTCCTCTCCCTCACTGTATGTTTCGATTCGAAGTTGGCGTGCGATTTGAGTCGAATTCGTATGCAGTTGAGAAGAGCAGAGCACTGTGATGTCACGATGACATCACAGTGATGTCATAATCCCCTGTTTTATATTTCCAGAAAAATGAGTAATTTTGTAAAATCAATAATTAATGTTTTATAGATCAGAAAAATAAAGTAAAAATATGGGTGTGCTCAGAAAAATAAGATCTATCCAAAAATGTCACTTTCATACATGTTTGACACACTTCATTTTTGGCCTTTTTTTAATGTGGTTTAATTCATTTAAAATAGAAAAATAAGTTTTTATTCAATAAAATTAGAAAATTAAAAGTTATATACCAATTTGCTCAAAATGACAATTGGAATCTAGTTATGATGTTTTCAAACCCATTTGAGCTTTTAAAATGGTACCTACTTTCATAATCATTCGAAACCCCCTCCGGGGTCTATTTTCGGGGTAATTTCAGTAAAATTGCTAAACCAACATCCAAACCCTAGCAACCCATTGAACATGCCTAGGGCTTTATTTCAGTGCATTAACCTGCTCATGCATACATATTGCGCATTGCATCGATGCCATGATTGATTGTTGTTCCTCTTTTCGGTGTTGTTTCCCCCTCGGTAGAACGTGACTCCGAAGTGAAGGCCAGCAGTCCAATGGCGAATACTTGATCTTAACCGACAAGTCAAGCACTTATTCCAGAAGATCTTTATCTGGTTTTCTTATAACCAAGGCAAGCATAACCTCTTATCTGCTCATATATGCTTTCGAACAACATTTGAATCTCGTACTTTGCATTCGATTCCAAACTATTTGATGCTAGTAGACATAGTTCACCTACATACTGCATTTGCCTCAATATCCTGATCCACTGCTCCTAGCCGCCATAGATTTGCTTGTGCGCATCGCCAGAGCCTCATCTGCTTCGCTTAGCTTTACATGTTTGATACCTCTGCTCCATCCGGTTGATGAATCAGAGATGCGATAACCTAGTATAATATGATGACGTGGTAAGATGAGCACTGTGTGGTTAACTTGATTTAAGGCTTGTACGGAAGGCCACTTGGGAAGTGGTTGTTCGTTCTGTACTTGCCACCCCTAGGAGTAAGGTCGGACGCAGAAGCCAAGACTGAGCGTACAACCACGCGCGATGGCCATGAGCCTCGCCGACCGACTAACTTAGCTGGCTTTATCCATGAGTCACGTAGTTTGAGATTTCCATTCGGCACCGCAAATAAAACCTTTCAAACGGTTTTGAAAACAAAATGCTCCGCTAGGGCGTGACCGGGGCCAAGTGATGGACGTACACGGATCTTGACCCCGCCTCACAGAGACAGGTGCCGTCAGGAGGATGGCCAACTCCCTGTTGACGGGGTGGCCCTGTCTTGGGTTGACTCATGGATAGGGTTGGGTGAGGTAAAGGTCGTGGCCAGCCACCCTCTGCCGCGTTCCATGGAAGAGCGTACATGTGGCGCTAAGAGTCGGATGGTACGTGTGGGTAAAGTGTACCCCCTGCAGGGATAAATCTTTTCGAGAAGCCGTGTCCGCGGTTAAGGACGGCTTGGTGGAAGTAATTTGGCCATAGATAACTTGAACATGACGTAAAAGATGTTGACAAAGCATGGAGGCAATAGATGAAGGGTGCCTCCCCGGAGATGCCGGGAGGGGTAATCCTTGTAGCATGTGAGGTGCTGGGAAATGATGTTGGTGGATGAAAAGATGATGATTTTCAGAAGTTGAGTAGTCTTCTCATCTGTTTTGGAAATACTCCTTTAGACGTGTTATTCCTCCTCGATTTGTAAAACAAAGATTGCTTTACGCAAATCAGCCTTTCATAAAACCCATTCTGAAACTAGCAGATATATAATAGGTTAATTAAGTCTTGTTGAGTACCTCCCGTACTCAGGTTTGCTTAATTTTGGTTCAGGTGGAGTTCGTCACTGCAATGGTGGTTCAACGTGGACATCGACGAGTAGTTTGGGGTTCCCAGGTAGCAGCCTGGAATCTATGGGCTGGGACGTCGCCTTATGTTGCGGCCTCTTAGGCCCTTTTGGTTCTTGTTGATTAGCAACATAATTTGCCTTCCGTTGTCTGATGTAATGTTGGGTCGTGTGACCTCTGTTTGTAAGCTATACTCTAGTAACACTTGTTTAATACAACTTCTTTGTCTAGAGTGTTGCTTTGATCGGTTGTTGGTTTCGAGCTCATTGTTATACAGTTTTGGCTATGCCTGCATAGTTGTCGCAGTCGAGGGGTTGTGGAGCCGATGATCCATGTCCGAGCCCGCCTGTCGATGTGATCGGCCTGGGACGAGGTAACCCCAGTAACCCTCGATTGTTGTTGCACTTTCTGGACACATAGCATCTCTGTATAGCTTTGGTCCCGTTTCCTTCAGTTTCATTCGATTCGTGGACGCTTTGATATGCATAGTTGGTTATGACTAGCATGGATACAAGGAGTAGTAGACTGGGGATCCGGACTACGTGCCGATGAATCCAGTCTGCATGCCGTTGTTTGTTGCGGCCGGGGCTGGTAACCCTGAAGCCCTTGTGAGTCCATGGCTAGTAGCACATAACAGTATGTATATCTCTGGGTCCGGGGTCGTGACAAGTCTTGGTATCAGAGCAGGACTGCCTGTAGGAAAACCTTACTGCTTGGTCGATGTCGAGTCTAGAGTTTATGAAAACTACTTTGAAACTCTAAATGGATTGTGAAAAACCTTCTTAGGATTCTTTTTACTCCGTATCTGGTATCGTTCTAACTCTGGGTCATCTTACCTGTTTTGATTTGAAAAGGTTTTGCTGTCCTTTCTAGTCATTCAAAACTTAGGTGCCTTCTTTGGCAATGACGTTCTTTTACCCAAGTTGACCTAGTGTTAAAGTTTCTGGAGTCGTGTGTGTTTCATACTCCGTTATCTCTTAACTGGGAGATTTCCTTTCCATCCTAGTCTCTCAGAGTTGTGTAGGTTCCACATGCTCTTGTTCTAAAGTTTCAAAATCCTGAACCTCGAGATGTCCTTTTCGTCTCGAATGTGTCCGTTATCCTCTGCTCAAAATTCTTCCGGAGCTATGTTTTTTCTTTTGAAAGCTACCTCGTAATTGCTACTCATAGTGTCCTTTAAGGCACTAAGATAGTAGTTACTCCTTTCTCTTAGTTTCTAACCTTGGACTTGAACCGAAGGTCCCGGAATGTGCTGGATCGAAGTATGTCGAATCATATGGTTCCTTAATCATGTGATGTGTATGCTACCAGCACAGGATGCTGACCTTCAACCCAAGTTCTTATTCTTTGGATCCCGAGGAATCTGTTTTACCTCAGGGTGGCTAGGAGTTCACAGTCGTAGGCTTTCCTTTGGGATCAAAAGGATCACGACAAGAGTGATCATCGTGATTCCCATATCTTTGTTCTTGGTTCAGCTATACCAACCTTTTGGCATGGGTTCTACACATGAGTATTACCCTGTGCAATCAACGTGGTCTTAGGAATTCTCCTGAGCATGTTTCCACCTCCCAGTTGCTCTCAAATCTCCATCCGTTGATTCGGACATCAAGTTGCACATGTGTGTTGGTTTCTTCCAATGAAGTCGCTTCTGTTTCCCGTCATAACGTTCCACCTTGGACTGCCAGGAGAAACAAACTCCAGTACCTCGTTCATCTCCAGGACCAGGTCAAAGTTTTGTAATCCACGGAATAAAGAAGTTTCATTAGCTTCTGTTCTGTTCTACCTTCGGGTATCACACTCCTTTATATCAAGAGGTCGTGTTAAGTTTCATGGCCTTGTTGATGAAGTGATGCTCTTACACATCTTTAACCACCTTCACCCCAAGCTGGAATGCTCAAGAATGTTGGGTGTGCATTGAGGTGTGCATCAGATGTTCCTAGCAATTTCCATTGCTTCGAAAGATCTAAGAAACATCTGTATCCTTCTTAGCACTACTGGTCACCCAGCCTCTGTTTGAAGTTGACTGAGTCACCAAATCCGTTCATTCCGGTGCACATCCTCGGTCAGAGAGTTAGGTTCATGCTGAAGCTCTCAAGATCGTATTGATTGCTTTGAAAAGCAAGATTCCTTTCTAATTCTAAGACATACCGGTGGGTTGTGATATTCTGGTTGTCTTTCCAGAAGTTTCACCAGGTTTTACCTGACCGTGATGTCTAAACCAGGAGTAGTTTGAACTACTTCTTTCTCCAAGGAACTATGCTAGACACCTTGGACTAGTGGTTGAGCTTAAACAACAACTTGGAGAGTTGAAAGGCAAAAGCTCCGCCTAACTTGATCCTCTGTTAAGAGATGTCTAGTTTCCCGTTGTGTTGAAGAAGGATAGTATCCCCTTAATGGACATGCTATCTTTTCACCCTTGATTTGATTTGGGCTGTCGTCAGATCAAGTCCAGATTCAAGGACTATCCTGATGGTGTTTTCACTCATGGTGTTTGGCCCGAGTACACCTCATGTCCTTTGGTCTGACCAATGTTCTGCCTTGTTCATATATCATATGAAACCCCTCTTCTTGGAGTGTTTTGATAAGCGTGTTGTCGAGCCCATCGATGACATTCCTATTTTCTCCAAGTTGCAAGAGGTTCATGTTGAACAAATGGCAACAATATTGGAAACTTTCGAGAACTATCTTTGTGTCATCACGAAGTTTGTGTTCTAGATGTTCGAAGTGACTTTCTCGGGTTCGTGTGCTTATGGTGAAAGTTGTCGCCATGGGCCCGAGTATAGTTTTCTTGTTTCCTCGGGAATAATCCCCAGTCGGTCATGCATGTGTGGAGTATTCTTGAGATGGTTGGTTTTACCTCCATTCACTTAAAGAAGTTTGCATCCACGCTAAGCCACTGACTGATTTTCCTTAAGAGAAGAAGTCCAAGATCTTGGTGATCTTTGTTATCATCTTCCCAACAAGGACTCCGATGTGTTCTTTTGCAAGTAAGCCATGTAGGTGCAACCGTCTGTTACAAGTTGCTAATACATGAGTTCTGCAATCTCGCTCATCTTCTTGAGCTTGACATCGTAGTCCATATCTTGAGAATCTAGTAAATGTATCTCGTTGATAACTGGTGCAACCTATTTTCAAACATACCGAGTCTAAGTTATCAATCCACTAACCAGAGCTGAATCTCAAGCAGCAACGATGGTTGGTGTTTCCTCAAGAGTATTGAATTAGGTCTTTTCAGAATTCGGCATGGTTGATGTGGTGGTTGACACAATTAGCCGGAAGGCCTAATATCATATCTCTTTGAATTCGTAAGAACAACCACTCTCTGTGAGAATTCTTGTGTGAATTTGTCAGTCACTCCAGCCAGGGAGTCTTAACCATGTGGTAGATGTATGGCTACGTCCAAACCACCATAGTAAAGAGATTCCCTATTCCTTCTGGTGTTTCAATCCTCGTTGGTTAACCAGCTTTATGGTGTTACCAAGAATACCTCCTTCATTACGGTGTTCCAACATTCCGTGGTTACCCATATTCTGTCGTGAAGTAACATCCCGATCTTTGACAAAGTTTTCGATCAAGTTTTGACGGAATGAAAGTTCCGTTATCTTTCGTGTCCACTCCGAAGAGTGAACATGATCTTGTATCCAGTTTTCTCTCACACACGAATTACAGTGTTCTCTCGTGTTTTTTCTCGTCTACGGATATTACATTGTGGTATCCAAGACCAAACTTTCCATCTTGGTTTTCTGTTTGAAGAAACCTCGATATCATAAGTTGTCCAGCCTTTCTTTTCCAAAAGGATTTAAAGTCTTGTGCAAAGCTCATATTCTAAATCCTTTCAAGAACCATCGTCCATAAAACTTGAAATCATCTTTTATTCCCTCCGATATCTTGAGGTGTTTCATGCTTGTTAACTCAACAGTTCTTTACGGACATTCTGGTCATGAGTTAGCCATGAGATACTCGATCTTCGTGAAGATCAAATCTTAAGAGTTTTCCCTCTCACCTAAGGTGTAGCCGCTGAAGAATCTTCGCAAGTGCTACGGATCAACCTCTTCGAGAAGATCGTTCAAAACCGGTGTTCCTTCTTTCTTCTCCTTCGGGAATCTCGGGACGAGATTCTTGTAAGGGGGGTAGATTTGTAACATCCCAATTTTGCTACCAAAGTGTTGTGGTGTTGAGTTCATATCATACATGCATGAAAACAAAAGTTTAACTCGTGTTTGAAACCAATTTAAGTTATGAATTCAAATGGTTTCAGAAAATCTCACAGATGGTACCTATTTTGGTTCTCAAAATTTTGTTCTGGAAATTATTTCAATTTCACCAAAGCAATACATGGTGAGGTTGGAAATTTCATAAGGTTTCCAAAAACTATTTTTGCCAATTTTTCTGTTGCAAAAAGGCCCCCCAAACCCTCTGTTTTTGTTCTGTTCTTTTATGGAAAAGGACCCACCTGTGAATTTCAGAAGTTATAGGGGGTTTTCGAAAACTTCCTTTTGTCTTCAACCTCCGGACGGGAGGCAGCTGCGTGTCCTCACCTCCGCTATCGGATGCCACCTCCTTCCTCTCAGCCTGCTCGAGAGGATATGACCGTGAGGAGGCTTCTCTCTCTCTCCCTCCTCACCCCCGAGCTCTCTCCCTCTCTTGGCTTTCCCGCAGAGAACCCTAAACCTAGCTCGCCGGCCGCCGCCTAGCGCCGACGACTCCGGCCATCTCCGTCCTATTGGAAGCCACTTGGAGGACCGCCTGGATCCCCTCTACCACCTCGAGCTCGCTCGGAAGCTATGAAGCCCGGGGAGGACCTCAATTTCTCGTCACCGTCCGCCATGGCCGCCGGCTTCCTCGGCTCCTCGCCGCCGATTCCGGCCCTCCCTCACCTCCTAGTCGACGCCATCGTGCTCCCCTCGATGCGGTGATCCTCGCGGTACCCTCCATCCACTCCCTCCCCCTCTGAATTGTCTCGCCGCTGTGCACCTTCCTCCGCCTCCGCGGTTCCTCGCCGCCGGTGTGCTTTCCGGCGACCATTTGGTCCGCCGCCGGTACCCTTAGGTTCCCCTCATCCTCCTCTCCCTCACTGTATGTTTCGATTCGAAGTTGGCGTGCGATTTGAGTCGAATTCGTATGCAGTTGAGAAGAGCAGAGCACTGTGATGTCACGATGACATCACAGTGATGTCATAATCCCCTGTTTTATATTTCCAGAAAAATGAGTAATTTTGTAAAATCAATAATTAATGTTTTATAGATCAGAAAAATAAAGTAAAAATATGGGTGTGCTCAGAAAAATAAGATCTATCCAAAAATGTCACTTTCATACATGTTTGACACACTTCATTTTTGGCCTTTTTTTAATGTGGTTTAATTCATTTAAAATAGAAAAATAAGTTTTTATTCAATAAAATTAGAAAATTAAAAGTTATATACCAATTTGCTCAAAATGACAATTGGAATCCAGTTATGATGTTTTCAAACCCATTTGAGCTTTTAAAATGGTACCTACTTTCATAATCATCCGAAACCCCCTCCGGGGTCTATTTTCGGGGTAATTTCAGTAAAATTGCTAAACCAACATCCAAACCCTAGCAACCCATTGAACATGCCTAGGGCTTTATTTCAGTGCATTAACCTGCTCATGCATACATATTGCGCATTGCATCGATGCCATGATTGATTGTTGTTCCTCTTTTCGGTGTTGTTTCCCCCTCGGTAGAACGTGACTCCGAAGTGAAGGCCAGCAGTCCAATGGCGAATACTTGATCTTAACCGACAAGTCAAGCACTTATTCCAGAAGATCTTTATCTGGTTTTCTTATAACCAAGGCAAGCATAACCTCTTATCTGCTCATATATGCTTTCGAACACCATTTGAATCTCGTACTTTGCATTCGATTCCAAACTATTTGATGCTAGTAGACATAGTTCATCTACATACTGCATTTGCCTCAATATCCTGATCCACTGCTCCTAGCCGCCATAGATTTGCTTGTGCGCATCGCCAGAGCCTCATATCTGCTTCGCTTAGCTTTACATGTTTGATACCTCTGCTCCATCCGGTTGATGAATCAGAGATGCGATAACCTAGTATGATATGATGACGTGGTAAGATGAGCACTGTGTGGTTAACTTGATTTAAGGCTTGTACGGAAGGCCACTTGGGAAGTGGTTGTTCGTTCTGTACTTGCCACCCCTAGGAGTAAGGTCGGACGCAGAAGCCAAGGCTGAGCGTACAACCACGCGCGATGGCCATGAGCCTCGCCGACCGACTAACTTAGCTGGCTTTATCCATGAGTCACGTAGTTTGAGATTTCCATTCGGCACCGCAAATAAAACCTTTCAAACGGTTTTGAAAACAAAATGCTCCGCTAGGGCGTGACCGGGGCCAAGTGATGGACGTACACGGATCTTGACCCCGCCTCACAGAGACAGGTGCCGTCAGGAGGATGGCCAACTCCCTGTTGACGGGGTGGCCCTGTCTTGGGTTGACTCATGGATAGGGTTGGGTGAGGTAAAGGTCGTGGCCAGCCACCCTCTGCCGCGTTCCATGGAAGAGCGTACATGTGGCGCTAAGAGTCGGATGGTACGTGTGGGTAAAGTGTACCCCCTGCAGGGATAAATCTTTTCGAGAAGCCGTGTCCGCGGTTAAGGACGGCTTGGTGGAAGTAATTTGGCCATAGATAACTTGAACATGACGTAAAAGATGTTGACAAAGCATGGAGGCAATAGATGAAGGGTGCCTCCCCGGAGATGCCGGGAGGGGTAATCCTTGTAGCATGTGAGGTGCTGGGAAATGATGTTGGTGGATGAAAAGATGATGATTTTCAGAAGTTGAGTAGTCTTCTCATCTGTTTTGGAAATACTCCTTTAGACGTGCTATTCCTCCTCGATTTGTAAAACAAAGATTGCTTTACGCAAATCAGCCTTTCATAAAACCCATTCTGAAACTAGCAGATATATAATAGGTTAATTAAGTCTTGTTGAGTACCTCCCGTACTCAGGTTTGCTTAATTTTGGTTCAGGTGGAGTTCGTCACTGCAATGGTGGTTCAACGTGGACATCGACGAGTAGTTTGGGGTTCCCAGGTAGCAGCCTGGAATCTATGGGCTGGGACGTCGCCTTATGTTGCGGCCTCTTAGGCCCTTTTGGTTCTTGTTGATTAGTAACATAATTTGCCTTCCGTTGTCTGATGTAATGTTGGGTCGTGTGACCTCTGTTTGTAAGCTATACTCTAGTAACACTTGTTTAATACAACTTCTTTGTCTAGAGTGTTGCTTTGATCGGTTGTTGGTTTCGAGCTCATTGTTATACAGTTTTGGCTATGCCTGCATAGTTGTCGCAGTCGAGGGGTTGTGGAGCCGATGATCCATGTCCGAGCCCGCCTGTCGATGTGATCGGCCTGGGACGAGGTAACCCCAGTAACCCTCGATTGTTGTTGCACTTTCTGGACACATAGCATCTCTGTATAGCTTTGGTCCCGTTTCCTTCAGTTTCATTCGATTCGTGGACGCTTTGATATGCATAGTTGGTTATGACTAGCATGGATACAAGGAGTAGTAGACTGGGGATCCGGACTACGTGCCGATGAATCCAGTCTGCCTGCCGTTGTTTGTTGCGGCCGGGGCTGGTAACCCTGAAGCCCTTGTGATTCCATGGCTAGTAGCACATAACAGTATGTATATCTCTGGGTCCGGGGTCGTGACAAAGGCATCAGGTGATATGGCACTCGGAACCCCGAGCCTGATGGCGTTCTTTACCTTGCATCACATATTAAAGAGGAACCTTCAGATCCTAAGTTACCGTATTAAAGATCAATCACTTGGCTAGTTTGAAGAACTGGTTAGATTTGGCTATGCCTTAGTCTCTTTTATCTCTTCTTTTTTGCGGGAACTAGTCTCTCTTTATCATGTTAGAGAAAACTGGAATTGGACGTTTTTCTTTCGTTTCTGGTGTACAGGACCATTTTCCTATATTTTATAAATCTGCGCAGCTAGATCATTGTAGAAAGTAGATGCGAAAGACAACGTTTGGGAATGCATTTCAGTGATCAACGCTTATATTTGCGGGGCATACTTAACAAACTCCACATGTACTAATCAAAATATTGTCGATGACAAACCCGTCTCGGTGTATAAACAATCAGATCACACACATCACGCATGTCTCGGATCGACCATCCTCTAGTTGATCTTATTGTAACCTAACTTCCTATCTTGTCTATTTGGGTATCACTGGTGACTTTATATATTAGCCCAAGCTTATAAGTGTTCGACTCTAACACATAATCTAATCGCATAATCCAAAATCCAACTATATTCTATACATATATTTGACACAAACTCTAATAAACTTTAGCTTGATAAATATGCCGCCCACTTGAGATCGTTATCATCGCGCAAACACCTACGTATGTTGAACTTGGTTCTGTTCTTTGGTCACTCGCATGAGCCAGCACCTGAGTTCCTTTTGGACTCGGCTGCCTTCACCATGCATGTCTCCACGTCTTGGACCTCTCTAGCTCCACCTAGAACAATGCTCACGTGCACCTTGTATATGGTGTTGCTGATCCTCTCGGTCTTCATCACAACTCCTGGTCCTTCGCCATCCTCATGGTTAATTTTTCCCTCTACACATAATTCAAACACATGAATTTTCGGAAACGAGAAGACGCGCAAGGCGGCTTTGCTGGAACGAAGAGGAGTCAACGGATTAAAGATCTCGTAGTTAATTTGAGCATATCATATATTTAAAATTTACCTAGAACGTTTCTACTGTCTTCGCCTAAAAAGTAAAGTTAGGGAAGGATATTTTTATCCCACATGGATGGCCGCTTGATCTACGGATTATTGCACCATAGGCGACAGTTTGATACATCATTATGATTGTAATCGGCATGTTGCTTCCTTTTGACTATTTTTATTTTTCGTTCGTCGGCTGTGTGCATCTTATTATGCAGAAACCGGGTATATAATGCTTAAACCGTTGTATACGGTCGCATTTATGCATACTCTGGCACCTATATCAAAATGATACATGTCTATATCCAGCCTGGAGTCAAGTTCTACGTGTACTACACATATATCCAGCCTCTGCATCAACATAATGCTAAGAACATGTCTAGAACACTAAGGATGCACACAGCCGAAAAGATAAACAAGTAAAAATAAAATAAAAGAAAAAAGACCCGCCACAATGATCAACGACTCTCAGCACTAGCCAAAACACCACCGATGACAAATCCCAAACATCATAAGAAGTTCTCCAAAATTGACGGCTCCAAGAAGGGAACAGTGCACAAGCGCTGTTGTCGCTTAATCCAAACAGATCATGAGTTTTCACACTGGAGAGAGTCTGAGATCTCCAAACAATGGCTTCAACTAGAAGTCTTCCATACAGCGAAAGTCAGACCTTAGGGTTTTCACCCTGGACGTCGAGAACCAATACTCAAAGAGTACCCCCAAACATGAAGACCCGCAGTGTTGCCGTCCCCACTTGCCAAGGATGCTGCTGCAAATCACCGAACACCAGACTCACAACCGTCCTGCTTCTGGACAAAGCCACGCAAGCGAAACCGTACTCGTAGAGCGGCTTGTGAAATATCATTAGCATGTCAACCAAAATCTCAGCGCTGATCTTCTAGCCATCCAGTCATTACCGCCTTGATATTCCCCGCCCTTGTCAGCACCAGGGCAATCGAGTGTCTGATGACGACGTGCCCGATGATGTTGACGAAAAGACGAGACTAGACCCGTTCGAACCAGAGGTCCCTGAACGTCATCACGCTTGTCCGTAAAGACCACAGGTGGAGAAGTACGTAACCTTGGCCGGCCGACTACCCTGGACGTTCCAGCTACACATCATGGAGGAGACAACATATCTTGGCCAGCACAGTAGGACTACCGACGGCGGCGGCATGCACTCATGGCGCAAGATCCACCATCACTCAGATCAGCCCAGCCAGATTGGCTGGAGGGCTGGATCAGTGGACAGCGACCACATGCACGTGCATACTAAGGAGGAGGTCTCCCGCAAAGATCGGCCTAGGCTGATGGCTGGCAGGGGCCACATCGGCTGACGACATCCAGCGGCGGATAGACCGGATCAGAGCGGAAGAGAATCAGCCAGCTGGAGGATGCGATGACTGACCGAGTATGGCGTATCACATCTTGGGATGGCAGCGCATCTCGGCATCTCTAGCATCACGCACAACACGCAGTACGCCAGAGCCAAACTCCATGGGTAGCAGCGCACATGTGCATCTCCAGCACCATGCTCAACGTCGGCGCCAGTCTGCCAAGACCATGGGCGGCTGCGCATCTAGGACATGAGTTTAAAAATGAGTGACATGGTCATGGGGAAGGAAAAGAAAGTGCAGGAGTGTCTGCCGCCACCGTCAA
The DNA here is from genome assembly GCA_028641055.1 of Alopecurus myosuroides. Taxonomy (NCBI): domain Eukaryota; kingdom Viridiplantae; phylum Streptophyta; class Magnoliopsida; order Poales; family Poaceae; genus Alopecurus; species Alopecurus myosuroides. The sequence continues at coordinate 53,328,074 of CM054063.1, forward strand.
CCGTTGCCGGCCTCCTCCGGTGGCAGCGTGGGGAACAGGTGGCGCTGGGAGTTGTAGGCCGGCGTTGTTGGGACCTCCGGAGTCGCCTGAATAGCGACCCGGGAGGCAGCGGGGAAATAGGATCGGCTGTTGGAACAGTTCAAAAAATTGGGAGAGAATTTCACTTGTCGGTCTCTGCACCAACCAAAGATGCACACAATCATATATTTGAATAAGTATCAGGATATTTGTCTTGGTGTGTAGTCTCACACGTAGCCTGTACCTCAAGTTTTTTTATTGAATGAGTATGAGGATATTTGTCTTGGTGTGTAGTCTCACACCTAGCCTGTAGCTCAAGTTTTTATTTATGAGTACCAATACTTTTATCTTAGTGGATGGTCTTACGTACCATGCACTAATCTTGGTCCTCAAGGAAATTCGTAGGAAAAATCGCTATGCATCATCCGTCAATTCTAGAAATTGAATAAGGGTGGTTAGGCTGCACAACCGCATGCCTAACCACCTAGCCAAGACTCTATTTGCCTCAAAATAGAGTCAAAATGATACATATAACCTTTTTATTAAATTATTTAACGAACCTTACAAGAAAACACATCAAACATGCCGAAGCCACCTTCTCGCGACAGGTGTCGCTACACGTACAAGATTGATAAAATAGGGTGGCCAGCCACCCGTTTTCCCTGAGACCTCGCAGATACGCACATCCTCTAAAACGAGAGCACCGGTCCAGAAGTCCCTCGGCGTGCACCGCATGCACACGCTACAGAAGTCGCCGTCGCTATTTTCCGCGATCACATCTTCAGGACAGGGGTCGCTTTTTAAGGCCGGTCGTCGACGCGACCACGACATCGACGGCGCCACCGCCATGCACACGTCCATCATAACGCAGTTGGCGCCGAGACACGTCGCCTTAAACGCGAAAGAAAACACGCCGCTCGACCCGAGGACCCCTCCAGCCAGCAGCTGCTTCAAAACCGATGCCCCCATGAGCAAGAGTGGCGCTACGCGCAGCCATCGTCCTATCCAGGAGACCAAGATTTAGGTTTCTCGCCGTAATGATTCATTCGACAAGGTAATGATGTAAATACACCTCCATCGGCTGCCATGACAGAAGTTGACGCGGTTTTCACTGGCAGCCACGCCTCCACGAACCCACAGCAGGATAGATCGCCACCAACCGTGAGGTCGATGCCACCACCATAATCCGGAGCAGTCGCCCTGGCTTTAGATCCTCATAACCCAAAGGGTCGCGGTTCTCTCGCATTAAACGCCGCTTCCGCCGGAGATAGCTCCGGCCGCCACGCATCTCCTGCGAGGGACCTGGGTTTGGGATCCCGTGATCCGCCGCTCCCAAGCAGCGCCACATGGAGCAGACCCCTGGTTGGTCATCTCGACAGAGGAAATGATGCCGCCTCCATGTATGGAAGTGTCCTTGCGCAGCAGACTGGTCACACCCCTTACCGAGTATGTCGTCCTTGCGATTCCACCGGAGTGACGCCGAGCTGCCGGGAAGAGCAGTCGTAGTAGGAGGATCTAGTGTAGCGTGCACTGGTCCTCCAGACAGCTGCGCCATGTGAAAGTACAAGGATGTCGCCTAGAGGGGGGTGAATAGGCTCTTTAAAATAATTACCGTTTATGCTTGAGTAAATACGGAATAAAACTACCGTTTAATTTATCAAGCACAAAACCTATACGAGCTGGGTTTACCTATGTGCACCAACAACTTATGCTAGGCAAGAAATACAAGTATATGATAGAAAGAAAGATGACTTCAAGCATGATGGCTATCACAAAGGTAAATGCATAAGTAACGAGCTAGAGTGTAGAAATAACCGAAACACAAGGAGACACCGATGTGATTACCGAAGTTCCTTCCCAAGGGAAGTATGTCTTCGTTGGAGAGGCGGGGAGCCACCTAGGCGCTCCTCAATAACACGGATGTGCACACCTTATTCTCCACGAGCTTCTCCGGTGAGGGAGATGCTCGTTTCCACTATGAGGTCGACTTGAAGGCGTTGACCAAACCTTACACGGGGTTGAGGCTATCTCCACAATTCAATTGGAGGCTCTCAACGAAGCTTCTTGCAACAAGGTGGAAGCTCCAAGCACTAACTGTCTAGGGTGCTCAATCCACCCAAGAGGAACAATCTCTCCGGTGACCAAGCACCCAAGAGTAACAAGCTCACGAACTTCTCTTTCACGAATCTCGTGGGGAACACAAACCGATGCACCTAATGTAATGGCAAGAACACACAAAGTGGTCAAGAACTTCTATCCCAAATCCCACCAAAGCAACTAATTCTATGGAGGGAGGAAGGAGGAAGAACAAGTAAAACAACAAATGAATCCCTAGATCTAGATCCAATTGGTTCCCCTCATAAATAGGAGGGATTTATTGGTGAAGTGGTAGATCTAGATCTCCTCTCTCTTTTCCCTCAAGTGGAAGCAAGAATCATTGGAGGGATTGAGAGATAACAAGATTTTGAAGGTCAACAATGGAGGCCAAACTTGCCCAAAAGGTTAGGGAACCATTGGGGAAGAAGTCCCCTTAAATAGGTCACCCAAATATCCAACCGTAGGGGGGCAAAATCGCGCACGGGCGGTACCCCCGGTGAAACCACCGGAACTACCACCCACCGGATGAGTTAGAACACCAAAATGGCTGGAAAACTGCCCCAGGCAGCGGAACCTCCGGTGGTTTCACCGTAGGTTCCACCACGGGCATCCCGAAAGGGTTTCTGGCGGAACCAGCACCGGAACTTCCGGTGCTGGAAAAAACTGCAGAACAAGTGGTACGAAAACGGTCGTAACTTTTGTATCCGGACTCCGTTTTCGATATTCTTGGGCTCGTTTAAATAGCAACGACAAGCACTACAAGAATATGCAGAGAAACATCATAGTCCAGATGGGCATATAAAACCAAATGATGAAAGGTTTTACCTATCAATAAAGGACAACCGGTAGAAACCTCCAACAACAAAAATGCGATAAGTTTTTCATACGAAATACATTTTTGATGAACTTGAGCTTGACATTGTAAGGACCCCAGACCGGCAGTCTGAAACCCTACGTATGCATACATTCACGATCCCAGAAAGATCAGTCGTGAACAACATACACAGTTGGCACACAGAAATACATCATCCATTACACGAGTACATAAAGGTATTACAAAAAGATCACATGATAAAGTTTAACGCAACTGCCACATGGGGCAGGCAACTTATCAAACACAGCGGAAGACAATTAAAAACACAACGTAGTTGAGCCCAAGTCACGCCTTAACCTACAGGCTGCTGACCCGGAGACGATCCTAGTTCGCAAAGCCGTCAACTCCGTACTCCTCTTCATAGATATCCTTTGGAGGCTCCTTCTCCAAATCTGATAAGTAGATACCAGGGGCGAAACCATAATGAGTACATTGGAATGTACTCAGCAAGACATCCATCATGTCACTTACCAACATGCAAATATGCTTATATGGTGGAATAGGTAGGCTATAAATAGGGTTCACTATCAATGGTGTTCATATATGATGACACCACCGTTGCAGTCAGATTAATCTGTGTCTTCGTTGAAGAAGATACTTCAGAAGAAAATAATATAGTTTTATTTCTCTTGTAGATATCACATGTACAAGAGGTTTTGTAAAACTTTGTTTAAGAATATTTTCTCTTTGCAAAACTTCTTGGAATCAGTTTCCAGAATTCTTGCTTAGAGTAGAAAAGGTTTTCTTTTCAAAACATTTTGTTTTGTATAACAGCATATGGCTTTCCATCATCAACGATACCTCCACGGTATAAGTTTCCATTCCTTTCCGAACTTCACAAGTTCAATACTTCCTTTCCAGAATTCCCTTTCAAAAAACTCCTTTTTGAAAACATTGACACAATGCTAGCTACATGGCCATTCAACTGTCCATATCCGAGGACGCGGCTTCTTCGAAAAAGTTGTACTCTGCAGAGGTGTACACATCCACCAGATCCAGTACACCTCCCGTGAAACAACCACGGACTGTAACAACAGTATGTAAACATCAGGTATCTGATCATAACCATCCACTATGTTCAAGCTAGAATATGCCTATCTCTCAGTTGAGTTTTACCACATCCCCGGCACCGAGCTACTCCCCGCCAAGCCAGGATGCCTCATCTGATGCGACCGGAGGGAAAATTAATCCCACACTTTGTATGTCTCCACTGACGACATTCGGTTCGAGGGTACGACGCCCCTTATAGCAAGTGAGATAGCACACACTAATAAGAACAAACTTCAAGTTAAGCCCCATGCCCATATTGGGGTAGGGTGGCAGTACGGTAAAGGTTGTCCGGCGAAGACTAGGTTATGTGTCATTTTTGAAAAACACCACTTTCTCAAAAATGACCACTTCCACATTCCTCCGGAGAACAAGGATCCGCCTTTTCTCCGGGTTTTTCCGTAAAGCCTTTGTTTTGTAGAATCACAATTTTAGGGTGTCCACTTAGGGACTAGTATATTTGATGGTAATAAATACCATAAGGTGGCCTATGGGCTTGGTATTACCAAGTTTAACTACTGGCATGATAGTAACCTATAATATAGTATAGTAGTAATTTCCACATCAAAAATAGTTTTGATAATCAAGTTTTGGTAAAACTTCAGAGGTAAAGCATGCATGATATATAATGGTAAGTATTGTATCAGCAAGCAATCAGGATGCTTGCCTGGTATCTCTTTGTGTCCCTGGTTGTTGGAGTGACTGGAACTTGAAACAGAGCTTCACGACACTTCCTTCCTCTTCGTTTTCTAACGTCGTAAAAAGAGAATAAAGGACACACATTCAGAACCAAACAAGACAAACAAGGCTACAAGTAATACATACAGCAAGCAATCAAGAAGTACCACCCAAGTTCTCAATTTTTCCCTTAAGAAAAATTGGCATAAAAACTATAGTTGAAAAGTCTGCTTTTTTTCCTAGTGTTTATGTGTGGCCACTTCAATGATTTTTTTGTTAAGAACACCATGGACCAGTGGGGTAAAGCACATGTTACTAGACAGTAGGGTGTCACATAAAACACATTTTGATGTCTAAAAATTCCCACAACAATCTCTATGGCTAGCACACATAATTTGCTAAATTACTCAAGTGGTGAAATAAGCTCATGACAACAAGTCAAACCTATTTTTCCACCATGAGGCAAACACACCAGTGGGTGTTCCACTAGCAAATATGCTCACCAAGAGGTTAATAAGCCTCTGGTCACTTTTATAAAAGTGCTCAAAACAAACAAACAATCTAGCATCCAAAAACTCCTACTCATACTAGTAGAAAATTTTAGGAAAAAAAATACTAGACTAGTTTAGGCTACACTAGTTAATTTTATGCACAAGTGTGCAAGCTAGCAGAGGAAAAATACTCCTCTAACCAGTACCATAAATGCTACTGGATTCCACAAAATAACATAAAAAGCATAGCTAGGAAACAAGGAAAAACTATGCTTAAAATGCTACACATGTGAGTAGATTAATTCCTAGTCATCCAAGTGTTACTCATGCTTTTATGCTACTTAAGAGGAAACCTATCAGAGGTGAAAACCCTAAGATAATAATGCCACAAGGACATTCCATCCTCTGGTTTCCATACCAAAGATTCATATTTTTCCCTAGGGGAAGACAAGACAAAAAGCATACATGAATATCCTAGTATGAAATTTAGACTTTAAGCATTTCTATTTAAATCTATTTCAAACACAAGCACCAAGTATCTAGAGGTTCTATAACCAAAATAACAGTACCTAAATGGTACTAGTTTCATGAGAATTAATCTAGCAATAAGCCTAAAAAGCATCTAAAGATCTACTCAAAACATATATAAAAGAAACACATCTAGTGTGGGGGAAATAATGTTTCCACCAAAAATGCAATGAAACCAGTGGGTGTTCCACTAGCATAACAAAGCATTAATAGGTCACAATGCCTCTGGTCCATTTGCTAAAAATTAACAAAAAAAACTAAACTAGCATCTAGTGCATTAACAATACTAGCAGAAAATAATAGGGTGCTTAAATAAGCAAGGCACTGCTACTCATGTTATTGTTTTCACACAAGTGAAAACTTTAGGGGTCAAGTACTCATAACAAACTTATCAAAATGCTACTGGACCTATGGATACAACCCAAAAATATGTGGTCACAAAACCACAAATGATTATGTCAAAATTCCACACCTGAGGGAATTTTTCCATAACAAAACTCATAGTCATGACAAAGCTAATAGTGCTTTTCTACCAATTCCAATGCAACATAGCAGAGGTGATAACAACACAAACTAAGTACCAACATGGTACTGGATACACTCAAAAAATCCAAGTGCTTTGCACATGAATTCATCACTCAAAAATCATATGCAACTATACACTAGAGATAAACATATGCTACTAACAAATATCATATTCCTTCTCCACTCAAGTCCACACAATCTAACATGCTAAAATATCTAAGTAACACTTAGAAAACAAGTTCACACAACTTTTACATGCTAGAAAACAATAATGCAACACAAAAATATAATCACAAAATTTAAATAGCTAAAATGCCCAAAATGGCAGAAACAAGCATTTTAAAGTTCTGTCCACCAAATTTTCTAGGATGCTCTAAAAATTAAACCCCTTTAGGTTTGGATAGCCCTAAACATATACAAGACCATCCAGTTGAGTTTGCATCAAAAATCATCTTTAATTAATTTATAAAAATCACCAAAGTTCTCTCTGGTGTTTTACCAAATTGCATGCCATTTCAAAAATACAATGAATTTGGAAACGAGGTTAAATGCTACTGTTAGGAAATTTCAAGGGCTTTCCAATGCAATTGGCCTCACTTCATTCTGAGTTGTAAAATAAAAATGGTGCTCATTTTGGTGTTTCTGGTACCTGTTGCCAAACCATTTTTAATTTCAAAATTATTCATCCAAATGTAGATCTATAAGTTGGAGGTGGTTTAGAATTAGTTGAGGTACCACTGTGAATTTTGGTTTGATAAAATTCATCTTTTAGGTTGCCTTTTAGGCTCAAAAGCAACTATACAAGTTTCTGTGAAAAATAAATGGAAAAAGGACAGTTGTTGGGCCAGATCTGAATCTGGGCCGGCCAAAACATTCGTCACCGCGGCAGATCCCAGCCACTGAGGCTGACTCGCGGGCCAGGCGCCACGGGGGCTGCCACGCGGGCCAGCGCGAGGGCCACCAGCCGGTTTGACCGTACAGCGCGGGGTCAAGGCGATGACGCAAGCGATGCGTCATGCGCGCGTCACCCGCCGGCGGGATTGCTCCGGCGAGCACGAATCCGGCGTTTCCGTGCATCATTTCGCAATCATCTAGTACCAACACGATGTGCTCGACGAGGGGAACCTACTAGGGTATGTTTCGTTTCCTGGGAAGCGACCGGAGCGCGGCGGCGACGGACGGCGTACGGTGGCCGGAAACGAGCAAGGCGCGGCGGCGTTCTAGTGGGTTAGGGAGGGGGGAAAGTGGTCGGGGTGGCTCCCCTGCTTACTGTGATCACGTGGAGACGCACGGCTAGGGCGGAGGAGGGGCCGAGGCGGCCGGAATCCGTCGACGGAGCTCGCCGGCCCCGAGGACGAAAGTGGATGGCGCGGCCACCACGCGACGTTCCTTCTCGATTCCTTGTGCACCGAGCAACTACTCGACGAGGCGGAGACAAAGGAGCCAACGGCGACCGGCGGCGAGGTCCGCAGCGGCCGAATCGACGGCGGCCATTTCGGCCTAGGGTTTGGGTTGGGATATTTTGAGAGAGAGAGAGAGAAGCTTGAGGGGGGAGAGAGAGGGAGCAGGTAAGAGGTGCACACGGGTCTTTTAATCATCTAGAAGCCTTCTACTCGAAGGCAATGGAGCATGGGCTCCCATGCCTCCATTTGCGTCATCTACAGGAAGAAGAAGACCATGTGTGACTAGGATTTCAATTTAGTCCCTGGAAAATTACAAGTAGGTCCCTGTACTCTCAGAAAATGGATGTTTTCCCTAGGCAAACAAAGTTATAAATTTAAATCCTTTTGCCCAAAATTCTTATTAGTTAAGATACACAACATATATGAAAATTGGCTCCATTGGATAAACTTTATAATTCAAAGTTGTTCAAATTTGAATTCTTACATAAATGGACATTGAATTTATTTGACTACTTAGGAGCTTCCAAAAATGATAATTTTTGGCACACATTCCTTGTTTGATGTGTTCCTTATGTGGTAGAAAATTCAAGTCATTTTGAGTTACTTCATAGAACAAACTTGTTCAAATTTCAAAAAGGTGCTGTGAAGAAAACAGGGGTTTTTGGCAACTTAAACAATTCAAAAACTTGTTTCCTTTTTGTTTTCATCCTCATTTATGATATAGAGCATGTGGTATTTATTTCATGGCATTTGGAAAAAGTTTGTAGAACAAACTTGTTCAAAATCCCAAATGTTGCTGTGGAGAAAATTCATGTTTTCAGGGCTTTAATGGATTCAATTCTTGGTCTCCTCTTGTGTGTGTTCCTTATTTGATATAAGGAAGCAATGGTATGAATTTCAAATCATTTGAGGAAAGTTTCCAATAGTAACTTGTTTTAGTTTTCTGTTTCTGGAAATATTGGAATTTCTATTTAATAAAGCACTAGGCTTTTCTTTATCAATGCTTTGCCAAAATATTTATATGACTAGAGATAGCAATTCAATGCTCTCTAATACTATTGTTTTTAATCTTGCAAGGTTGGAAAAACATTTGATAATATTTTGGTGAAGCATTTAAGAATGCCTCTTTTTCTGATAATCATCTATGGAAATTTATTAAGTGTTTCATCTTTCTTAATTTGGGTCTTGGAATAATATTCAACAAGTATGAGATTTATAAGATGTGTTTGGAAAACTCTTTGATCAATATTTACTTTAGAAAATATTGCCAAAGTCATTGGAACAATATGTTGAATATTTTTATCCCTGGAACAATATGTTGAATATTTTTAGTTCACTGCTTTGCTATCCTTTTAAGTTTGCAAGTTTATATAATTAGTTTGTTTGGTTGCACTTAAACAACCACAAACAAACACAACCAAGGTTTATTAGTCAAGCAATTAGCAAAACAACTATGTTAACATGTATTCCAAAATTGGGATGTGACAGGTCTTCCCCCCTTAAAAAGAATCTCGTCCCCGAGATTCACAAGCGAGGACTAAGGGAGGGCCAACAAATACAAAGTTAGTGTTGGAGTGCAGGTGCTTCCCCCCTTTGACTTTTCTTGGGAGGTGGGGTACATCCCTAAATTAGCAAATTTACTTTAAAAATTTCTCTAGCTATCACTTTACTCAACCACCAAATTTTAAAATTTTCTGATAACATCACTACTGCCAACTAGTTCCTTTTAGTGCAGAACTACCTGGAAATGTACCATAAATTTTTACATGAGTTCCTAGGTATATCCCACCTCTTACATAACCCATATGGAGTGGTGTACCACTCTCATAACAAGGTATATAAGAAGCTAAAAATATAGCTTGTGGGTGCAAAGGTTAGGTTGCTATGGTAAAATAAACAGACAGAATAATACCCATGGCAGTGGGTATTACTCACCACAAGCAACTATCACTTAATGTGTTCATGATTTTAGTTGGATGTTTTAGATTCTTAAGATACTCTTAAGCACAATCATAACACAAGTATAAACTCATGCTAAGGTAAAACATTTAAACAAAATCCAATAAGCAAGCAAACAACACCACAGATGAATAGACTATTTATTCACTAGGTTATTGTTTATTAGAGGTTTTGGAATCCATCAATCATGAACAATTAGCAAACAACCAGTAGCTAAAAACCAATTAATTCAATCATAAAGATACTCTAAAACACCATCTTTACACAAGATGAAACTCCTATTTCACAGGCATAAAAACAGGACTGCACCAATAACACACTAGTATGAAAAATCTACACCAGCATGCTATAAGAGATAATCATATCCTATAACCATAGAACATGTAACTACGTAATTCATGGCATGATAACAGAAGTAATAACTTCCTAAACATGCTATATCAACACATATACCCATAAAATAAAAAGAGGGTAATACTAGAGCAAAAATCACCATTTTCTAGTGGTGAAACTAGTTTTCGCGCTAGAGAAGCAAACAATGCTATCATGATGTTTAAACTTAAACAAGCAAGTAATGAACATAGATGTACCTAATAACAGTACCCAAAACTTACTCGTGTTAGTAAGCAAAAACACCAAAGTAATTCTATAAGTCAACCATGAAACATGCAGAAATTTCTTCTAGCAATTTATGTTTTTCTTTAACCAATTACTAGCAAACAAGCAAGGTATGACTCACAAAACCAGTATATATGCAAGTAATGAAAAGTTATCTAAACCTTTTCAAAGATCCAGACACTCAATTTAAAATTATTCACAAACAATCTACCAATCAAGAGGAATTTATTTTATTTGCGAACAATTTAATTTTAGCGCATGATAGTGGAACATTTCTTAACATGATACCCCTAAGGAATATTATGCTAACAAACGGATCACACCTACACATATTAGTATTTACTAATAAGAAATAAACTTCTCACTTGCATAAGTGAGAACAAACAATTATATTTTCCATGGTGAAAAAATAGAAATCAATCACATAGTGAAACATGCTATTTTCCCACATGTGTATGGTTGGGGATTTTCATCCTCAAGCCAAAATACAATGGGACCAGTGGGCTATGGCCTACTAATACCAAGGAAAAAATAGGTACTAAGCCTCTGGTTACTCATGAAAAACTTTGCATACAAGATAAAAATATAATGCTATTTAATCTAGTGAAGCAATACTAGTGCATAATGATAGCAATGCTTACACATGCTTTACTATTAAGAGACATGCAAGCTAACATAGGTACAAGCATCAAAATATCAGTACCTAAATGGTACTGGACTCAAAGAAAACATAGCACAACATTTATCAAAGCATTCACACAAAGATCTAGCTTTCACAATAATTCCAAATAATAAAAACTGGAAAAATAGCAAATGTTACTCATGCTTTGCTATAAGATCACATGCAAGTTAATGAAGATAACAACATATAAATAACAGTACCAAAATGGTACTGGATCTATCATAACCATAACAAAAATCTAGGTACAACAAATCTATAAGGATTTGCCCACTCAACAATCCAAATAATAAACTAGAAGGTAACAAATGCTATTCATTTTTATTCGAGTTTTCAATCATGCACACACTTTCTAGGGTAGATTTATTGTAACAAAACAATATAATAACAAGTCCTAACAACTCCATATAAGTTAGGAAGCAAGATTGAATAAAACACAAATTTAATTCAATCAAGAGCACACAAAGAAACAAAAACAGGAAAACTGTTGTTTCCTAGATCTATCATAACCATTCCATCGTTCACTTAATTTCTAAACCCCGAATCTCATAGTACTTACAACGTACAATAAGATTTGGTTTCCAAAGTAGATACACCCGACATCCTATTGACTAGTAAACGAATAGGTCATCATCTTATTTTCTCGTGACTTCTCCTTTTTACCAACTAGATTAAAAGGTGTCGTAAGTCACTTAATTTCTTGGTTTAGAAAGAGTTGTCAGTAGTTTGCATGCTTAGGTTAGGTGTCAACTTAAGATTAGACCAAGCATGTTAGTCTTGTTAGCTTTCTATTAAATCATGATTGTCCGACAAGATACGACTAGCGTCATCGTACGTCGAACATTGAATTGTGCTCTTTTGATTGACTTTTGAGGGGGTTTCGCATCATGGCATGTGAAGAAATATTTTGCACCTTTCTCCATAGGAGGGAGGTATATAACTTTTAAAAGGGGATCTCTTTAGTTTGGTCTTTTAAAAAGGGACATAAAAAGGTGCAACATTTAGCCAACAGAGCAAAACGATTCTTTTGCAAACAGACAAACATAGAGGCTTTGGTCAGCATTGGTTGGTTTATTCACGCCTTTTTCTTCTTTAAAGGTTGTCGTTGTTGGAGCTTTATCTGTTGGAGTGCATCACTGGTAGCAATGCTATCAGCTCGTGTGGCTTGATGGTCCTCTATTATTAGGTCCAACAGTGCTTTCATTAATGGTGGGAGAGATGGTGGTGGTTCACGACGGGTCGCATTAAGAAGCGAAAACAAGTATAAGTCTAAGCAACAAATTCTTGTTTTTGAATACTATACAAACATTTTTGCTTGCAAAATTTTAACACGAGGCGATTCAAAAACAAGAGCGGGGCAATCACAAATATGCAAATTTTGAGCACCCCACAAACATATAGAAGCCTAGATGAACCAATTTCTACACCACACAATAGCACAAAGTCCTACGGACACACATAAGCAAGCCAAAACACACAAGCAAGGCTCCATTGGAGCTACGTCGGGGGAGACGACTCATGGAGTTATCGCTAAATTACTCCAAACTAGACTAATCCAAAATCCTAGAAGTGGCTGAAGAACTATATCTACTTCTGACCATCATCACTGTAGAGCTAGGCAATTATTTTGGTCTCTCGGGACATCGGCAAGTATAAAAGTTTTTGTATAGAAACAAGACAAATAGAAGTAAAGTTTTGATGAAACTTTATGCAACAATCTGTTTTTGAAACTCCAACTATTTTCTGGACAGAAAACTTCAAAGACGAGAGATGTTTCAAAAACAGAGCGGAGCAGTTGCAAACAAGTAAGAAATAAACTCTTAACCGAGAGAGATACCAACTTTGTAAGGCCCGCCCTTCGAACCACTGTTCAAGGACGCCCTTGATATGCATTTAGAATCTTTTTAAAAGATAATAAGGAGGGGAAAATATACTAAAGTTCCCTTAGATAAAAATAATGTAGATATAAATAGGTTTTTACTCAAAAATACTTTTCTTTCCTATCTGACGTCCATGCTAACTAAGGTCTCCTAAGGTCAGGATGGCTCTGATACCAACTCTGTAAGGACCCCAGACCGGCAGTCTGAAACCCTACGTATGCATACATTCACGATCCCAGAAAGATCAGTCGTGAACAACATACACAGTTGGCACACAGAAATACATCATCCATTACACGAGTACATAAAGGTATTACAAAAAGATCACATGATAAAGTTTAACGCAACTGCCACATGGGGCAGGCAACTTATCAAACACAGCGGAAGACAATTAAAAACACAACGTAGTTGAGCCCAAGTCACGCCTTAACCTACAGGCTGCTGACCCGGAGACGATCCTAGTTCGCAAAGCCGTCAACTCCGTACTCCTCTTCATAGATATCCTTTGGAGGCTCCTTCTCCAAATCTGATAAGTAGATACCAGGGGCGAAACCATAATGAGTACATTGGAATGTACTCAGCAAGACATCCATCATGTCACTTACCAACATGCAAATATGCTTATATGGTGGAATAGGTAGGCTATAAATAGGGTTCACTATCAATGGTGTTCATATATGATGACACCACCGTTGCAGTCAGATTAATCTGTGTCTTCGTTGAAGAAGATACTTCAGAAGAAAATAATATAGTTTTATTTCTCTTGTAGATATCACATGTACAAGAGGTTTTGTAAAACTTTGTTTAAGAATATTTTCTCTTTGCAAAACTTCTTGGAATCAGTTTCCAGAATTCTTGCTTAGAGTAGAAAAGGTTTTCTTTTCAAAACATTTTGTTTTGTATAACAGCATATGGCTTTCCATCATCAACGATACCTCCACGGTATAAGTTTCCATTCCTTTCCGAACTTCACAAGTTCAATACTTCCTTTCCAGAATTCCCTTTCAAAAAACTCCTTTTTGAAAACATTGACACAATGCTAGCTACATGGCCATTCAACTGTCCATATCCGAGGACGCGGCTTCTTCGAAAAAGTTGTACTCTGCAGAGGTGTACACATCCACCAGATCCAGTACACCTCCCGTGAAACAACCACGGACTGTAACAACAGTATGTAAACATCAGGTATCTGATCATAACCATCCACTATGTTCAAGCTAGAATATGCCTATCTCTCAGTTGAGTTTTACCACATCCCCGGCACCGAGCTACTCCCCGCCAAGCCAGGATGCCTCATCTGATGCGACCGGAGGGAAAATTAATCCCACACTTTGTATGTCTCCACTGACGACATTCGGTTCGAGGGTACGACGCCCCTTATAGCAAGTGAGATAGCACACACTAATAAGAACAAACTTCAAGTTAAGCCCCATGCCCATATTGGGGTAGGGTGGCAGTACGGTAAAGGTTGTCCGGCGAAGACTAGGTTATGTGTCATTTTTGAAAAACACCACTTTCTCAAAAATGACCACTTCCACATTCCTCCGGAGAACAAGGATCCGCCTTTTCTCCGGGTTTTTCCGTAAAGCCTTTGTTTTGTAGAATCACAATTTTAGGGTGTCCACTTAGGGACTAGTATATTTGATGGTAATAAATACCATAAGGTGGCCTATGGGCTTGGTATTACCAAGTTTAACTACTGGCATGATAGTAACCTATAATATAGTATAGTAGTAATTTCCACATCAAAAATAGTTTTGATAATCAAGTTTTGGTAAAACTTCAGAGGTAAAGCATGCATGATATATAATGGTAAGTATTGTATCAGCAAGCAATCAGGATGCTTGCCTGGTATCTCTTTGTGTCCCTGGTTGTTGGAGTGACTGGAACTTGAAACAGAGCTTCACGACACTTCCTTCCTCTTCGTTTTCTAACGTCGTAAAAAGAGAATAAAGGACACACATTCAGAACCAAACAAGACAAACAAGGCTACAAGTAATACATACAGCAAGCAATCAAGAAGTACCACCCAAGTTCTCAATTTTTCCCTTAAGAAAAATTGGCATAAAAACTATAGTTGAAAAGTCTGCTTTTTTTCCTAGTGTTTATGTGTGGCCACTTCAATGATTTTTTTGTTAAGAACACCATGGACCAGTGGGGTAAAGCACATGTTACTAGACAGTAGGGTGTCACATAAAACACATTTTGATGTCTAAAAATTCCCACAACAATCTCTATGGCTAGCACACATAATTTGCTAAATTACTCAAGTGGTGAAATAAGCTCATGACAACAAGTCAAACCTATTTTTCCACCATGAGGCAAACACACCAGTGGGTGTTCCACTAGCAAATATGCTCACCAAGAGGTTAATAAGCCTCTGGTCACTTTTATAAAAGTGCTCAAAACAAACAAACAATCTAGCATCCAAAAACTCCTACTCATACTAGTAGAAAATTTTAGGAAAAAAAATACTAGACTAGTTTAGGCTACACTAGTTAATTTTATGCACAAGTGTGCAAGCTAGCAGAGGAAAAATACTCCTCTAACCAGTACCATAAATGCTACTGGATTCCACAAAATAACATAAAAAGCATAGCTAGGAAACAAGGAAAAACTATGCTTAAAATGCTACACATGTGAGTAGATTAATTCCTAGTCATCCAAGTGTTACTCATGCTTTTATGCTACTTAAGAGGAAACCTATCAGAGGTGAAAACCCTAAGATAATAATGCCACAAGGACATTCCATCCTCTGGTTTCCATACCAAAGATTCATATTTTTCCCTAGGGGAAGACAAGACAAAAAGCATACATGAATATCCTAGTATGAAATTTAGACTTTAAGCATTTCTATTTAAATCTATTTCAAACACAAGCACCAAGTATCTAGAGGTTCTATAACCAAAATAACAGTACCTAAATGGTACTAGTTTCATGAGAATTAATCTAGCAATAAGCCTAAAAAGCATCTAAAGATCTACTCAAAACATATATAAAAGAAACACATCTAGTGTGGGGGAAATAATGTTTCCACCAAAAATGCAATGAAACCAGTGGGTGTTCCACTAGCATAACAAAGCATTAATAGGTCACAATGCCTCTGGTCCATTTGCTAAAAATTAACAAAAAAAACTAAACTAGCATCTAGTGCATTAACAATACTAGCAGAAAATAATAGGGTGCTTAAATAAGCAAGGCACTGCTACTCATGTTATTGTTTTCACACAAGTGAAAACTTTAGGGGTCAAGTACTCATAACAAACTTATCAAAATGCTACTGGACCTATGGATACAACCCAAAAATATGTGGTCACAAAACCACAAATGATTATGTCAAAATTCCACACCTGAGGGAATTTTTCCATAACAAAACTCATAGTCATGACAAAGCTAATAGTGCTTTTCTACCAATTCCAATGCAACATAGCAGAGGTGATAACAACACAAACTAAGTACCAACATGGTACTGGATACACTCAAAAAATCCAAGTGCTTTGCACATGAATTCATCACTCAAAAATCATATGCAACTATACACTAGAGATAAACATATGCTACTAACAAATATCATATTCCTTCTCCACTCAAGTCCACACAATCTAACATGCTAAAATATCTAAGTAACACTTAGAAAACAAGTTCACACAACTTTTACATGCTAGAAAACAATAATGCAACACAAAAATATAATCACAAAATTTAAATAGCTAAAATGCCCAAAATGGCAGAAACAAGCATTTTAAAGTTCTGTCCACCAAATTTTCTAGGATGCTCTAAAAATTAAACCCCTTTAGGTTTGGATAGCCCTAAACATATACAAGACCATCCAGTTGAGTTTGCATCAAAAATCATCTTTAATTAATTTATAAAAATCACCAAAGTTCTCTCTGGTGTTTTACCAAATTGCATGCCATTTCAAAAATACAATGAATTTGGAAACGAGGTTAAATGCTACTGTTAGGAAATTTCAAGGGCTTTCCAATGCAATTGGCCTCACTTCATTCTGAGTTGTAAAATAAAAATGGTGCTCATTTTGGTGTTTCTGGTACCTGTTGCCAAACCATTTTTAATTTCAAAATTATTCATCCAAATGTAGATCTATAAGTTGGAGGTGGTTTAGAATTAGTTGAGGTACCACTGTGAATTTTGGTTTGATAAAATTCATCTTTTAGGTTGCCTTTTAGGCTCAAAAGCAACTATACAAGTTTCTGTGAAAAATAAATGGAAAAAGGACAGTTGTTGGGCCAGATCTGAATCTGGGCCGGCCAAAACATTCGTCACCGCGGCAGATCCCAGCCACTGAGGCTGACTCGCGGGCCAGGCGCCACGGGGGCTGCCACGCGGGCCAGCGCGAGGGCCACCAGCCGGTTTGACCGTACAGCGCGGGGTCAAGGCGATGACGCAAGCGATGCGTCATGCGCGCGTCACCCGCCGGCGGGATTGCTCCGGCGAGCACGAATCCGGCGTTTCCGTGCATCATTTCGCAATCATCTAGTACCAACACGATGTGCTCGACGAGGGGAACCTACTAGGGTATGTTTCGTTTCCTGGGAAGCGACCGGAGCGCGGCGGCGACGGACGGCGTACGGTGGCCGGAAACGAGCAAGGCGCGGCGGCGTTCTAGTGGGTTAGGGAGGGGGGAAAGTGGTCGGGGTGGCTCCCCTGCTTACTGTGATCACGTGGAGACGCACGGCTAGGGCGGAGGAGGGGCCGAGGCGGCCGGAATCCATCGACGGAGCTCGCCGGCCCCGAGGACGAAAGTGGATGGCGCGGCCACCACGCGACGTTCCTTCTCGATTCCTTGTGCACCGAGCAACTACTCGACGAGGCGGAGACAAAGGAGCCAACGGCGACCGGCGGCGAGGTCCGCAGCGGCCGAATCGACGGCGGCCATTTCGGCCTAGGGTTTGGGTTGGGATATTTTGAGAGAGAGAGAGAGAAGCTTGAGGGGGGAGAGAGAGGGAGCAGGTAAGAGGTGCACACGGGTCTTTTAATCATCTAGAAGCCTTCTACTCGAAGGCAATGGAGCATGGGCTCCCATGCCTCCATTTGCGTCATCTACAGGAAGAAGAAGACCATGTGTGACTAGGATTTCAATTTAGTCCCTGGAAAATTACAAGTAGGTCCCTGTACTCTCAGAAAATGGATGTTTTCCCTAGGCAAACAAAGTTATAAATTTAAATCCTTTTGCCCAAAATTCTTATTAGTTAAGATACACAACATATATGAAAATTGGCTCCATTGGATAAACTTTATAATTCAAAGTTGTTCAAATTTGAATTCTTACATAAATGGACATTGAATTTATTTGACTACTTAGGAGCTTCCAAAAATGATAATTTTTGGCACACATTCCTTGTTTGATGTGTTCCTTATGTGGTAGAAAATTCAAGTCATTTTGAGTTACTTCATAGAACAAACTTGTTCAAATTTCAAAAAGGTGCTGTGAAGAAAACAGGGGTTTTTGGCAACTTAAACAATTCAAAAACTTGTTTCCTTTTTGTTTTCATCCTCATTTATGATATAGAGCATGTGGTATTTATTTCATGGCATTTGGAAAAAGTTTGTAGAACAAACTTGTTCAAAATCCCAAATGTTGCTGTGGAGAAAATTCATGTTTTCAGGGCTTTAATGGATTCAATTCTTGGTCTCCTCTTGTGTGTGTTCCTTATTTGATATAAGGAAGCAATGGTATGAATTTCAAATCATTTGAGGAAAGTTTCCAATAGTAACTTGTTTTAGTTTTCTGTTTCTGGAAATATTGGAATTTCTATTTAATAAAGCACTAGGCTTTTCTTTATCAATGCTTTGCCAAAATATTTATATGACTAGAGATAGCAATTCAATGCTCTCTAATACTATTGTTTTTAATCTTGCAAGGTTGGAAAAACATTTGATAATATTTTGGTGAAGCATTTAAGAATGCCTCTTTTTCTGATAATCATCTATGGAAATTTATTAAGTGTTTCATCTTTCTTAATTTGGGTCTTGGAATAATATTCAACAAGTATGAGATTTATAAGATGTGTTTGGAAAACTCTTTGATCAATATTTACTTTAGAAAATATTGCCAAAGTCATTGGAACAATATGTTGAATATTTTTATCCCTGGAACAATATGTTGAATATTTTTAGTTCACTGCTTTGCTATCCTTTTAAGTTTGCAAGTTTATATAATTAGTTTGTTTGGTTGCACTTAAACAACCACAAACAAACACAACCAAGGTTTATTAGTCAAGCAATTAGCAAAACAACTATGTTAACATGTATTCCAAAATTGGGATGTGACAGACATGAAGAACATGAAAAGCTCTAAACCTCACATGGAGAAAACCCAAATAAGAACCAAGAAGGATGATGCCAAGTATGCAAAGGTTTGAGCTCTCTACGATAGATACGATCAAGATATGCATTCAAGAGCCCCTCTTGATAGTACGGTTATCTATCCTATAATCCGGTCTCCCAACTAGAATAATGAGACCGGTAGAATAGAAACCCTATCTAAGTCATACCTTTGCCTTGCGTAATCCAATTTAGCTATATGATGAGGATCTTAATCACCTCAAGTTGGACCACCTTTCTTGATTGCGCTTCGTTTCGTGAAGACTTGTAAATTGCTCCCCCATAAGCTAATATTGGAGAGATTCTCACATGACCATTTTCACTTGACCATACTCTCCATATGGGTGGCAAGCTTTGCACACCTATTTGACCAACCAAGTATCTTATCTTTATTGGTGATCACGATGACTTGAAGGTAAACATGAATATTCACACAATCTCCTTCTTCAAGACATGCTTGTAACATGGTCAATAGTAGTATGACAATTCTTCTATTGATCGTATAGTTACATTCATTAAGTGATGTATCTTGATAGCATCCAACCTTGAATCCAACACATGGAGTTAAAGTGGTGCCAATGTACAAACCTATAAGAATGTCTCAATGCAAACATTAGTCCATAAGGATTGTCATTAACTACCAAAACCATACATGGGGGAACCATGCACTTCCAATATCCCCCATTTTTGTAATCGATGACAATCCCTTTTACGAGGGTTTGTATAATGAATTAAGCAAACATGTAGAGCAATACACATGGATGTATGAGAATGGAAGGAAAAAATGCTTAAGAACAAAACCAAAGCATTAAACCAAATCCCCTTAAACCCTCTAAACTTCTCCCCCATTGACATCCATTGCCGAAATGGGCGGAAAAATGTAGAAGGCCAATATAGTAAGAGCTCCCCTACAATTTTTGCATTTCTCATAATATGAGTGAAAACAAATGCATATTCAATGACGAATAGATGGGGGGAGATCAAACTATATTGAGGATCCAAAGAGTGCAAATAAGATTATATTCCTTTAACACTTCTTCCAAGATGAGGACCACAAACAAAGGACCCGAAAAACCAATGGAACCAAAGATTTTATGCTTTAGCAAAATAGTGTTCTAAAGAAAATCATGAAGCTCCCCAATGTTCATGCACTACTTAGAGTTTGTTTTTGCATTTGAATACAAAGTGAACAAAGATGTGATCATCACTCCCCAAATATCCTCTAAAACACAAAACAAGTGCAATAGAGCATAAAAAGCAAACTAGGCATAACACTTGAACAAAATAAATGAATGATTGAGCAAAAATATACCAAATGAACGGAACACCATGAGACAAGGCTCAACCATACATAAGGAAACCAAGATGCCCACCAAGGTAAGCATGAGAGACAAAAAAACTCAAAAACAAATGAGTGCATAAGATGAAATAATATAAGACAAGCACTCATAAGGAAAATACTTTCGGGAGTCACCAAAAATGAAAAGGGTATAAGAAGGGTGGACTCCAAAGGAATATGATACCAAAAAGAGATGTAAATCCTCTCATGTGTATAAGTTTCTGATTGGACACAAATCATGATAATATGTATCCACAAAGAAGCATGTACACACAAAATAGTTACGAAAGTGAAGAACATGATATCCAAGAGAAAGTCATAAATACATCAATATTTTCTTTATTAAAAGCATAGCACACAGCTCAATTTTATCTTAAAGGGGGGTAAATTAATTTCCTAGACAAACACACCAAAGACATCACAAATACCAATAAGGGAAAAATAGATAGTTGCAATGTTTTGGAAGAATCAAGTATCACAAAAGGAGAATAATTTTCATGCCAAGATGCAACCTACACAAGGTTGAATACAAGAATACTATGCATGAGAGATACTTGTTACCAAGATCGCATTGGAGATGTTGTTGTGGATAAGAGTTAATCTATCATCCTAGCTTGACTCCGATAAGATCATGGTGACAACACCTTCCTTGAGAATGAGGCAAGCATCCAATGCATCTCAAATGTACCTAAAACACATTTAAGAACAAAATGGTCCCTAAACTTATTAGGTCCAAAGTAGTTAGACAAACTACAATACAGGATAAGATCCACATAAATATGTGCAATAGATACTCTTACCCAAACCATCCATTACCCACTCTCCCGCACCAGCGGTAGTACCGGTTCAGTGTCCCAGAGCTGCTCACCAATAATCCGCAACACCAGAGGTACCGGTGGAATCAGCGGTACTACCGCCCACCGGTACTACCGGTGGCCTCCGTCGTTGCCTTCGCGATGTACCAACAGAGCGTTGGTTTGGCGGTACCATCACCGGTGGTGGACAGCCCCTGGAATCCTGAAGAAACGCCAGAGGTACCGGTGGCACCAGCAGTACTACCGCCCACTGGTACTACCGGTGGCCTCCGTTGTGGCCTCCGCGATGTACCAACAGAGAATCGATTTGGCGGTAGTACCACCGGTACCGCCATCGGAGGTTGCCTTCCTGGAGATGTGCTGGATAATACTGGAGGCGGTACTAACGGTGGTTTCACCGGTACTACCGCCACCTGGACAAAAGACTGGCCACCTTCCTGCTTTTGAGATTTCTGCCGATTTTGGATTTTGTGGAGTTTACCCTACATAACGGATCAAAGAAAGTAAAGTATTCCATAAAAATGCATTAGTAAATATGCATGCAAATACCTTAAATAACCAAAAGGGATATGATGTGGAAAAAAACACCAAGAAAACCAAAGAGGGTGCACAAGATTGTGACATGAAAAAAGGTTGTCCAAATCATACGAAAGCTCCAAATGAACACATGGTTGATAAGAAACCAATTTGAAAATAAATCAAGTGAAAAGAGATACACAAAGAACTATTTAACACTTGAAAGAAACCAAATAAGAGTTAAATCAACAAATGAGATATTGAACTCCCAAAAGAGATACCAAAAGGAAGATTCATTAATGAAAAGAAGTCCAATATCCAAAATAGATAAATTTGAAATAAATCAATGAGAAGATAACCAACTCCCAAAAAGAGCAAGGTTACAACAACTAAACCAATCCCTCAACACTTTTCATGATGGCACAAAGTACCAAGACGAAAAAGGTTTTTCTTCCAAATAGACACGTCATCGGGATTCAATTGAGAAATATCTAAACATAAATGAATAAAAATAGTGTTCTAAATAATACAGGAAAGCTCCCCCATGATTTGTGCATTACTTATAATTTTGTATTTGAATATAATACGCACACAAGTGGGATCCTTGCTTTAGCTTTACCAATTAGAACACCAACCAAATACGAGTAAACGAAAGAGATTCTCAAAAGGCAAGGAAGACAATGGGAGTGAGCACAAAGAAATTACATGGCAATAAATATGGGGAAAAAAAGAAATAGCTCAAGTAAATATGATCAATACATTATACCACAAATAAGTTATCACTTTTCAAGGACAAGGAGAGGATTTATTACTCGGTGGTATGTTGCATACATATTCATGATCATATTCACAAAACAAAAGCTTACGAAAAGGATAGGAATGAAAACACCATGCTTAAATGGAGATTCTTGGTGGCTTCAAAAGTCTAATGATCATGCAAAGCAAGATTAATATAGCATGAAGCAACCGGTTTCCGAGAAGGTAAATACTAGTGCATATTTGAGGAAAACCGCACCAAGAAACTCTCTCACAAACAAGATACCAAAAAATGAGAAAATACAATCATTTAAGCAAATTGAAACTTGTTTGATCACACATGCCACATAGGAACACGATAATTAACAATATCAATTCTAGGTGGCAAAACCTCAAATGTTCACATTCTTTAGGCTTGTGATATGCACAAAGCATATTACTCCCCCCCCCCCATAATGTGATAATCCTTATCTTCTTAGCAAGAGGCAAACAAATACCAACTACAGATAAGTAATAGACATTAGAATTTGGATTTCTCATGAGTATGGCATACCACATAGAGACTAGATAATATTCAAATATCAACACTAAGTGGTATTACTCATGTATACACATTTTAGGATTGTGAAGTGCTAAAGGCATATTACTCTCCCAAAATGGGATAGTCCATTAATCACTCAAAAGAGCCAAATAAGATACAAACATGATGCAATTAGGCTCAAAGCAAACTCATACATACATGTTGTGCGAACCGACAAACACATACTAGATTACTCAAGGATAAGTAAGTAGTAAGCACAACATATACAAAATACAAGCAAGGTACAAAACCGATACATGCAAAGGGGCAAGCAACTTTCAATGTATATATATAATGTAAATACAAGTTACCACAAGAAGGAGCATGGAATATGAGATAGAGACATGATAATACAAATGACTTGGCTTAAGGAAAATATACTTGATAAAGATCCCTTAATCCTTCATGATATAGCCAAGACTCCAATGCCCTCCAATAACACCTATTGATCAAGTTTGAGCTTGTTGGTCCCCAACCAAGTTGGGTCCTAAGAGGTTAGTCACAATAGGCTTGGAAACCCAAATGGTTCTTTTATTGACACCACTTTGAGTACCAACATATTTGGAAAACACATTGCCCACATTATCCTTCTGAATGGAATAAACATCATCAATTATGATTGGGTTGGATAATGTAACATTAGTGCATTAATAAGCAAGATGGCCCTTTTCACGGCATAAATAGCAACAAAGACTCCTTCCATTCTTCTTAGTTGATTTCTCAACTTGAGAAGCATTAGCTTGAGTCTTCATGGGAGGAGGCCTTTCTTCAACTTGAAGTTGAGATTGAGGTTGGACTTGTGGCCGCTTCCCTTTTTGATTCTCACAAAGTTGCTTCTTCTTCAAAAGGGCATGATCTAACATGATGCCCTTCAACTTTGGACTTGAAGCAAACAATCTTGGCCAAATTCTTGAATTTTTCATGGCCCCTCTTCTTGGAGACCTTGGACTTGTTATTGTGATTGGAAATGAATCCAAGTCCTTTCTTGTGATTGGGGGATTTTTGTACACTCAAAATATTGTCAAGTGTGGACTTCCCTTTATGACACTTCTCCAAGTCTTTCCGCAATGAAGTAACTTGGGCCTTGAGCTCTTTGATTCCCTCTACATGGTTAGTATCAACACAAGCGCTAGAGGAAGTAGATGCATCATTATTAGAGCAACAAGGTAAGGAAAGCAATTCATCATAAGATGTGTGAACATTATGAGAGGATGAATTACTAGGACTAGCACAAGGAAATATAAAATTTAGAGTAGAGATTGTGCCTTTCTCCACATGAGGCTCACAAGATGTTACCTTAGTTAAAATAGCCTCATGAGATAATTTTAGCCTCTCATGGGAGACTAGAAGATTCTCATGAGAGATTGCGAGATTTTCATGAGTTTCTTCCAATTTCCCATAATTACTAGTTAGCAACTCAAGTTGATCCCGTAGCTCAACATTCTCCTTTAATATGGATGCTTCACAAGAAATAGAGTTAGTAGCACAAGCATCATCATTTTTAGCTTTGAGGTCATTAGCAAGAGAAAGAGATAATTCGTTGTCCCTTCTAAGCTTAGAAATGCTAATAGCATAGGTTTCTTCTAGACTATATAGTTTCTCTTCAAGAGAAGATCTAAGGGACCACTATTTCTCAAAAGCCTTTTCAAGCTCTTTGTCCCTGATAGAATGACTACCACTATGACTTTCCAAAGTCACGATGATATCCTCCTTTTCATCTATAAGAAAGTTAGCCTTATCAAGATGTACTAGGAGAGCATTCACATTTTTCTTGGTCTCACCATCAAGGCTAGCTAACCACAAAGCTATCCACTCATTTCTATCATCATGATATATATTTGGGTTCAAAGTAGAAGATACCTTTGAATCCTTGGCCATGAGGCAAAAGGTGGTAGATGATGATAGATCATTACTTGAGGCACCACTCAAGTCCACATCTTGTTCCATAGAGAGTTGGGTTTCCTTTACATTGTTAGCCATACAAATACTAGAGGAAACACAATCATTTTTATGATGGGAACAAGATAAAGCAAGCATATCATCATGAGATTTAGTCAAGAAATATCGACATGATATGCAAAGACTATCAACACAAGCATGTAAAACATTTTTTTGTTCTAGTTGTGTTTAAGTCCAAAGATGGGGCATGACAATAAGATAGAGATGAAGGATCATCAATAATAAGCTCACTATAATTATTGCAAAGCCTATAACTACTCACCATCTCATTAGTTTGTGGCTTACCACATGTTGGTGAAGTAGAAGAAGTTGAGAATATATCACGACCGGAAGTGGAGGGATAACAATCGTCCTCTTCAACATTGGACACGCCATATTTATCTTGAAGCTTTGTCCATAACTCATGAGCATTCCTGATAGGAAAGAGTGGTTTAATAACTACAAGGCTCACAAGAAGGAAAAACGCATTAATAGCAAGAGCATGAGAGATAAGTTTTTCTCTTCCTCTAAAGTTGGATTGAGGATCCTTTGGAGGAGAAAAACCCATCTCTAAAATTTGCTCCATATGTGGGTCCATGACCTGAAAATAAATAAGCATGCGAAATTTCCAAACATCATAGTTTGTGCCATCGAAATGAAATGTGGGATCGTGCACTAATTCACTAAGCGACATCATTACTCTCAAAGCGGTGAAGCCTAACAATGAGAGCCATGGCTCTGATACCAATTGAAAGTACAAGGATGCCGCCTAGAGGGGGGTGAATAGGCTCTTTAAAATAATTACGGTTTAGGCTTGAGTAAATGCGAAATAAAACTAGCATTTAATTTTTCAAGCACAAAACCTATACAGGATAGGTTTACCTATGTGCACCAACAACTTATGCTAGGCAAGAAATACAACTATGTGATAGAAAGAAAGATGACTTCAAGCATGATGGCTATCACAAAGGTAAATGCATACGTAACGAGCTAGAGTGTAGAAATAACCGAAGCACAAGGAGACACCGGTGTGATTACCGAAGTTCCTTCCCAAGGGAAGTATGCCTTCGTTGGAGAGGCGGGGAGCCACCTAGGCGCTCCTCAATAGCACGGATGTGCACACCTTATTCTCCTTGAGCTTCTCCGGTGAGGGAGATGCTCGTTTCCACTATGAGGTCGACTTGAAGGCGTTGACCAAACCTTACACGGGGTTGAGGCTATCTCCACAATTCAATTGGGTGCTCTCAACGAAGCTTCTTGCAACAAGGTGGAAGCTCCAAGCACTAACCTTGTAGGGTGCTCAATACACCCAAGAGGAACAATCTCTCCGGTGACCAAGCACCCAAGACTAATAAGCTCACGAACTTCTCTTTCACGAATCTTGTGGGGAACTCAAACCGATGCACCTAATTCAATGGCAAGAACACACAAAGTGGTCAAGAACTTCTCTCCCAAATCCCACCAAAGAAACTAATTCTATGGAGGGAGGAAGGAGGAATAACAAGTAAAACAACAAATGAATCCCTAGATCTAGATCCAATAGGTTCCCCTCACAAATAGGAGGGATTGATTGGTGAAGTGGTAGATCTAGATCTCCTCTCTCTTTTCCCTCAAGTGGAATCAAGAATCATTGGAGGGATTGAGAGATAGCAAGCTTTTGGATGTCAACAATGGAAGTCAAACTTTCCCAAAAGGTTAGGGAACCATTGGGGAAGAAGTCCCCTTAAATAGGTCACCCAAATATCCAACCGTTGGGGGGGGGAAAATCACGCAGGGGCGGTACCTCCGGTGAAACCACCAGAACTAGCAACGGGCATCTCAAAAGGGTTTCCGGCGGAACCAGCAACGGAACTTCCGGTGCTGGAAAAAACTGCAGAACACCCGGTACGAAAACGGTCGAAATTTTTGCATCCGGACTCTGTTTTTGATGTTCTTGCGCTCGTTGAAATTGAAACGACGAGAACTACAAGAATATGAAGAGAAACATCATAGTAAAAAATGGGAATATAAAACCAAATGGTGAAAGGTTTGACCTATCAATAAAGGACAACCGGTAGAAACCTCCAACAACAAAAATGCGATAAGTTTTTCATACGAAATCCATTTTTGATGAACTTGAGCTTGACATGAAAAACATGAGAAGCTCTAAATCATCACATGGAGAAAACCCAAATAATAACAAAGAAGGATGATGCCAAGTATGCAAAGTTTTGAGCTCTCTACGATAGATACGATCAAGATATACATTCAAGAGCCCCTCTTGATAGTACAGTTATCTATCCTATAATCCGGTCTCCCAACTAGAATAATGAGACCGGTAAAATAGAAACCCTATCTATGTCATACCTTTGCCTTGTGAAATCCAATTGAGCTATATGATAAGGATCTTAATCACCTCAAGTTGAACCACCTTTCTTGATTGCGCTTCGTTTCGTGAAGACTTGTAAATTGCTCCCCCATAAGCTACTATTAGAGAGATTCTCACATGACCATCTTCACTTGACCATAATCTCCATATGGGTGGCAAGCTTTGCACAGCTACTTGATCAACCAATTATCTTCTCTTTATTCATGATCATGATGACTTGAAGGTAAACATGAATATTCACACAATCTCCAATTCTTCAAGACATGCTTGTAATATGGTCAATAGTAGTATGCAAAATTCTTCTATTGATCATATAGATATATTCATTAAGTGGTGATCTTGATAGCTGATACGTCATAAACGTATCCCTAATTTCTGATGATGCATGATCATACTTTGCCAATTGCTACATGTTTTCTCCCTTCTTTATGTCATTTTTATCTATTTTCCGTACTAACCTATTAACAAGATGCCACAGAGCCAGTTCCCTATTTTCTGTTGTTTTTTAGTTTCAGAAAAGTTGTTCTGGAAATATTCTCGGAATTGAAAAATTTGAAGCCCGGAAGTCCTATTTTGCCCGGAAGCATCCACAAGACCGAAGAGGAGCCAGAGAGGGGCAGCAGGGGGGCCACACCATAGGGTGGCGGGGACCCCCTAGCCACGCTAGCTATGGGTGTGGGGCCCCCCGGCCTCCACCGCCTTTGCCCTTTCGCCTATTTAAGCCCCCCGGATGGAAAACCCTAGACACGTGATAAAAATCCCCGAAAAAGTTCCGCAGCCGCTGTCACCATCAAGCCCAGATCAGGGGGGGTTCTAAAGCTGTTTCCGACACCCTGCCGGAGAGGAGATCATCACCTGAGGCTTCTACATCACCATGCATGCCTCCGGACGGATGCGTGAGTAGTTCATCCTTGAACTACGGGTTCGTAGCTGTAGCTAGATGGTTGCCTTCTCCTCATATTCCTCCATGTTTAGATCTCGTGAGCTGCCTATCATGATCGAGATTGATCTTATGTAATTCTCTGTGATGTGTTTGCTGGGATCCGATGAATATTGACCTTATGCCAAGTTGATTATAGTCTTTATTTGCATATGTTATTTGTGATCTTGCATGCTCTCCGTTGCTAGTGGTTATTCTGGCCAAGTAGTTGCTAGTGACTCCAAGAGGGAGTATTTATGCTCGATAGTGGGTTCATGCCTCCTTGTTGCCTTGCTCGAGTGACAGAAACGTGAAGGGGGAAGATGTGTTGTTGCCATTAGGGAGAAAACAGCGGTGAGAGTGCCCGCGTGCATAATCATTGCTTACATTACACACTTTGTTTAATGCAATTATCTGTTGCTTGCAACTTAATACCTGAGGGGGTTCGGATGATAACCTGAGGGTGGATTATTAGTCATAGATGCAGATGGATGTCGGTCTATGTATCTTGTTGTAATGCCCGCACTAAATAGCATAGTAATCTTCATGTCATATTGTGCACTACGGTGCAACCTTTATTTGTCAATTGCCTAGTTGTAATTTGTTCACCCAGCATGCTATCTTTTATGGAGAGACACCACTAGTGAAACTATGAACTCCGGTCCATTTTTCCACACTGCTAAACAAATCACAACAATTTCCTGCTTTCTTTACTTTCTACAAGCATACACTGTTTTCCACACTATACGTCTAATTTTTGTTTTCAGCAACACCGGTGAGATTGACAACCTCACTGTACCGTTGGGGCAAAGTATTTTGGTTGTGTTGTGTGCAGGTTCCACGTTGTTGCTGACACCGGTGAAGCGCCAGCACCACCGTCAGTGGCGTCAACCTTCCGAAGGTCCTCTTTCTCCTACTGGATTGATAACCTTGGTTCCTAACTAAGGGGAAATACCTACCACTGTGCTCATCACACCCTCCTCTTGGGGTCTCCCAACAAACGTGTGTATCACGAGCATCAAGGATATTTTCTGGCGCCGTTGCCGGGGAGAAGGAAGTCTTCTGGCAAAGGGAGTCTCTCACTCTCAATCTATTTTTTTTTATTGTCTTGTTTTTATTTTTGTCTTGTTTTTCTTCTCTATATCAAAAGCACACAAAAATTAGTTCTTATTCTAGTTGTTATTTTTGCTTTATCATGCTTGTTATCAATGTTTGATGTCTTTGAAACTAGATCTTATAGGCAAGGTGGGTTCACAGATGAACAACAAAAACATTATAAGGAACACCGCTTGTCACAAAAAGGGATACACTTATGGGAGAAAATTTATAACTTGCATGACTATGCTAAAAAACTTGTGCTCTACTTATAATGTTACTTATTGCTTTGATAAATCTTGTTGCTGTAGGAGGTATAAACACCTCCCTTTTCAATGTGAGTTTAATGATAATGTTACCATATCTTCTTATGTTAAGGGAAATTATGTATTATTATGTGGAACAAATTGAAGAATTTATTGCTTGGAAGGGTGCATTCGAAATTGCCTATTTGCTTGAAAGTATTGATGATGCACCTTATAAATATTAGATTTATGCTATACTTGAACATTGCTTTGATAATTACAAGGATTGTAATTACTACATAATGGAATATATTAATAAAATATCTCAACCTAAGGAAGTAACTGATGCCTTGCAGGAGCCTATGGAAGAAGAAACTGCTGAATCTGGGAGCTCATTGGATGAAAAAGAGAAGGAGAGTGATGATCAAGAGGGGGGAGAATGGAGCTGCCCATGTCTACCTCCCAATGAGAGTAGCTCTTTAACTCATACATTATTTGATGAAATTGATATTTGCTATATTTGTGACCTTGATATTACTATGAATGAAACTTGTGAGAATGATATTGCTACAGCCATTTATGATAATAAATGCTACTTGGATAAATCTTATGATAATGCTCTTGATGATGGTCCTATGTTACTTGATGTTATAAATTATAATGCTACTGAAAATAGGATTGTTATAATGTGTCCTATACCTTTGAAGAGTGACCAATTATTTTGTTTTTCTATAGCTAAAAGTGGGAAATAAGAGGTCTTTACTTTTAATTTTGATCCCACTGTTTTTGAGCTTGATATGAATTGTGTGCTTTTACACCATGACAAACATGCTTTATGTGATAATTATGTTGTTGAGTTTGTTCATGATGCTACTGAAAATTATTATGAGAGAGGAAAATATGTTTGTAGGAATCTTCATGTTACTAAAATACCTCTCTTTTTGTTGAAAGTTTTGAAATTGTTGTTGTTCTACCTTCCCATGATCTCTAGTTTGAGCTTCTTTAATTTATTTCTTTACAAGATTCCTATGCATAGAAAGTGGGCTAGACTTAAATTTATTTTATACTTTATTCTTGATGCTCTCTTTTTATTAACTCATATTTCTTATGTGAGCATCTTCTGGCCTTTTATGCCTAGCTGAAAGGCGTTAAAGAAAAGCGCTACCGGGAGACAACCCGTTTTATTTCGCTGTTTTCAACCCGTTTTCCTTTGTTTTTTTTGTGTGCTTTGCACCTGGGTGTTTTCTATTTCCTTATCAACCCCTCTGTATCTTTTCTTTTGAGTTTTTGTTAAGCCAAGTAAAGCCAGTAGTGGAAAGTTGAGCCTATATTTCGGATTTCTGTGCAGGAAACAAATTTCTTCTGTCCACTGTAAATTTCGTAAGAAATCACAGAAAATTCAAAATGACCTGAGCTTTTTTGTGCTAAATCCTGAGTTATATACGCAACTTTTCTTACAAGACAATTTTTTGATTTTAGTAACATGAGATTTTTGAAAAATCGATCTTTACCTACTGTTCTGTTTTTGACAAATTTCTGCCATTTATCGCATTTGCATCTTAATCTCTTTCTTTTGGTGTTCTTTTGAGAAAAAGAGTTTTGAAAGACGTTGTGACAGTAGCTAATGTGTTTTTGAGTGTTATACTTGTGTTTAAACTGAACCATGTGGATTTATTATTTCAATTGCACAAACGTTGCTAATGAAGATTGTGAGAATTTTGATGTGAAGGAAGTTTTCAAGGGTCAAGAGAAGAGGAAGACATGAAGTGATCTAGAAGAGTGAAAAGCCTAAGATTGGAGATGCCCCGGTGGTACATCCAAGAAAATTCCAGGAAGACGTCTAAGCTTGGGGATGCCCAAGGCATCCCCTTCTTCATCAACAAATTATCAGGTCACTTCTAGTGAAACTGTATTTTTATTCAGTCGCATCTTATGTGCTTTGCTTGGAGCTTCTTTTATTTTTGTTTTCAGTTTGGTTTTTATTTTGCTTTTCAGTTTGTTTTTACTTTCATAATAATCTTGGTTTGACCCCAGAATTCTTTTATTGGAGAGTGACACGCTCCGCTTTTTCTTGAGAATACGTTGTATTCTTAATCTCTGTCTAGCTACTGCATTTATTCAGCTCCTGTTTTGCATGCATTTCTTATTAGAGATTTTAGTTTTAGTAGTATTATTTGAGTAGTCTCATGTTTGGTTGCTGTATCATAAAGATTATTTTTGTTAAAGCATGTTTTGTATGGTGCTTGTTGGGAGAAACAAAAGAAAACTCCTGCTTGAAGTAGAATTTATAACAGTACTAGTAGAAGCTTGTATAGACTGTGACTAGGACTTTTTCATGCCATGCTAAATGTTATTTTAGTTTTAAAGCCTTGTGGTTATTGAGTAGAATGATTAGCCTCAAATAGCTGAGATTGTTTAATATGTATTGAAAGATTGATGAGTTGTTCTTGTGATAGTAAAGCATCAATATATGGTATTCTCTTTCGAATGTTTTATTTGGTTGACTTGGCGCATGCTCACACCATGTTTATGACTACAAACTAGTAACGAATAGCCTCCATGACCACTTAGTTTTTGAACTTGTGATACTGCTTATTTTTTAATTAATGATGCGTATGTCGCTTTGCATGATTATGGCTCGTATGCTCTCTTGATTTGTCGCTCCCAGTCTTTTTCTAGCCTCCACATGTACTGAGTATGAGCTCTACTCGTGCATCCAAACTCCCTTAAGCCAAAGTTTTTCCCATTGTGTCCACCATACCTACCTACATGTGGTATTTAACTGCCATTCCAAAGTAAATTGCTCATGTGTTACATTTAAAACCTTCAAAATTACTCATGCTTTATGTTCCTGTTTTTGCTCATGAGGACGTAAATAGAGAATCTTTATCTCACTTGTTGATTGGATTTCACACCCTGGACCAGTGGCTTCATCCTCTTATCCAAATGATAGAAGAGCTGGCAGCGGGGTGCCCAGCCCCAAATTAATACATACAAATTCTCTTCACTATTTTTTCCACTGATTTATCAGTCAAAGCATAATAGTGTAAACAAAAGAGAAAGAGGGATGACCTTCTATACTAGTTGCGTCCTTCACCATGGGAGCCGCTCTTGTTAATCCAGTTGACTTGTGACGTACTGTATTTTCTGTTTACCATTCGTTGACTTTAGCATACATCTCCCAAAATATAGACACTCCTCCACGGTATGTGATTGTTGGCAGGCACCCGAGGATTCGGTTAGCCATGGTTTGTGAAACATGGATGGGAGGAGTGTCAAACTTTTAATACCTCGGTTTAATAAAATAAAAGCTCTAACACATGAGTGATCCCTGCCTCCCTCTGCGAAGGGCCTTTCTTTTACTTTTATGTTGAGTCTCCATCTTCTAACTTTATGCATAGTTGAGAGAGCATTTTTTCCATTCTGAGTTCTATGTGCATTTGTCCCATAAGCATCAATAATTACTTCATGATGAGATATTATTTGTTCTTCAATTATTTGTTCTAGTCTTCCTCTTGAACTTTGAAGGTGTCCTGGCATTTATGTTTTGCCCCACTCTTAAGGACTATCGAAATATCACTTTGTCATGCTTTCTCTATACTTGAAACAAACATTTACCATTCTTTGCATTATTATTCATGATCCTTTATTTGAGTTACTCTTCATGGTGCAAAGTAATTGATATGCTTTATTATTAAAGGTTTATTTATCATCCCTGTGTTTAAAGTTTTATGATCTCAACGTGCATATGCTTTTACATTAGATTGATCAAGTTTGTGTTAGTAGCATGTCACCTCATAAATTATTCTTTTATCATTTACCTACTCGAGGACGAGTAGGAACTAAGATTGGGGATGCTTGATACGTCATAAACGTATCCCTAATTTCTGATGCTCCATGATCATATTTTGCCAATTGCTACATGTTTTCTCCCTTATTTATGTCATTTTTATCGGTTTTCTGAACTAACCTATTAACAAGATGCCACAGAGCCAGTTCCCTGTTTTCTGCTGTTTTTTAGTTTCAGAAAATTTGTTTTGGAAATATTCTCGGAATTGAAAAATTCGAAGCCCGGAAGTCCTATTTTCCCCGGAAGCATCCAGAAGACCGAAGAGGAGCCGGAGAGGGGTAGCAGGGGGCCACACCATAGGGTGGTGCGGTCCCCCTAGCCGCGCCAGCTATCGGTGTGCCCTCCCCCCCCCCGGCCTCCACCGCCTTTGCCCTTTCGCCTATTTAAGCCCCCCAGATTGAAAACCCTGGACACCTGATCAAAATCCCCGAAAAAGTTCCGCCGCCGCCGTCACCATCAACCCCTGATAAGGGGGGTTCTGAAGCTGTTTCCGGCACCCTACCGGAGAGGAGATCATCACCGGAGGCTTCTACATAACCATGCCTGCCTCTGGAGTGATGCGTGAGTAGTTCATCCTTGGACTACGGGTTCGTAGCTGGAGCTAGATGGTTGTGTTCTCCTCATATGCCTCCATGTTTAAATCTCGTGAGCTGCCTATCATGATCGAGATTGATCTTATGTAATTCTTTGTGTTGTGTTTGCTGGAATCCGATGAATATTGAACTTATGCCAAGTTGATTATAGTCTTTATTTTCATATGTTATTTGTGATCTTGCATGCTCTCCGTTGCTAGTGGTTATTCTGGCCAAGTAGTTGCTAGTGACTCCAAGAGGGATTATTTATGCTCGATAGTGGGTTCATGCCTCCTTGTTACCTTGCTCGAGTGACAGAAACGTGAAGGGGGAGGATGTGTTGTTGCCATTAGGGAGAAAACAGCGGTGAGAGTGCCCGCGTTCATAATCATTGCTTACATTACACACTTTGTTTAATGCAATTATTTGTTGCTTGCAACTTAATACCTGAGGGTGTATGGATGATAACCTGAGGGTGGATTATTAGTCATAGATGCAGATGGATGTCGGTCTATGTATCTTGTTGTAATGCCCGCACTAAATAGCATAGTAATCTTCATGTCATATTGTGCACTACGGTGCAACCTTTATTTGTCAATTGCCCAGCTGTAATTTGTTCATCCAGCATGCTATCTTTTATGGAGAGACACCACTAGTGAAACTATGAACTCCGGTCCATTTTTCCACACTGCTAAACAAACCATAACAATTTACTGCTTTCTTTACTTTCTGCAAGCATACACTGTTTTCCACACTATACGTCTAATTTTTCTTTCCAGCAACACCGGTGAGATTGACAACCTCACTGTACCGTTGGGGCAAAGTATTTTGGTTGTGTTGTGTGCAGGTTCCACGTTGTTGCTGACACCGGTGAAGCGACAGCACCACCGTCAGTGGCATCAACCTTCCGAAGGTCCTCTTTCTCCTACTGGATTGATAACCTTGGTTCCTAACTAAGGGGAAATACCTACCACTGTGCTCATCACACCCTCCTCTTGGGGTCTCCCAACAAACGTGTGTATCACGAGCATCAATAGCATCCAACCTTGAATCCAACACATGGAGTTCAAGTGGTGCCAATGGATAAACCTATAAGAATGTCTCAATGCAAACATTAGTCCATAAGGATTGTCATTAACTACCAAAACCATACATGGGGGAACCATACACTTTCACCATTTCCGCGAGACGCGAGGTCCCCTTTATCCCCTTCACCAGCGGTACCTAGGATTTCCGGCGGCTCCCTCTAGGGACAATGAGGGGAGTTCTAAGGAAGGGGTGGCGGCTGGGTGGTTTAGGGTGTCCTCCTCTAGTTGTCGTAGAGGAGGCGACGTGAGAGAGGCGCGAATACTCCTGTTAAGAGTCATCTCTTGTAATTCATGTATTATCTAAGAGCACACGTGCAAGAACCTAGTGTGGTCCAAAAACTATTTGGTCAATGCCAATATTTTTTGTAGAAAAAATGCTTTTGTATTAACACAAGAAAAGAAGTGTTACTTAATTTTTTCTACCAGTTTGCTCTTTCTTGATCCAGTCCACCAACCATATGTCCTATTTCCAGGTTACCCTTATTTAGGGCTTGTTTACTTCTACGGTATTATAGGGGAATGTAGGGGATTTTGCCAAATCCCGAAAAATCTCTACTAGTCTGTTTACTACTTCGGTTTTGGAGGGGATAATCCGCACAAATACCCCACCAACCATCTCACTTTTTTCTAGATTGAAAACTCTACCCTATGCTAGTGTATTGTGGGGGAAGAGTATTTGAGGTGATTTGGTGATCACCCAATCCCCTCCCAACCCCAAACTTCCCAACCCAGTAAATACGAGAGAGGTAAACAAGGCCTTAGCAAGTTCGCATACATAGGTGAGTGTCTCGATCCTAACTCCCGTATACATATGCAGTGCTAGCTCTCCCTCCCACACGATAGGTCTATGCCACTTGTTTCACTGAACATTTTCACTTGTTTCATTGTTGTCAAATTTATAGCGTAGGAATGAAAGGCAACCTGAAGCTTATAGTACAACCGATAGAATACATAGTACCACCATGTAAAACAATATCGCATACGTGACTTGACATTTCTTAAGATATGGACCGCAGGTGTTAGTCATACTTGAGTTCTACTTTGCCAATGTGAACAATGATCCTTTTGCTGAAATATTTGGTCCCAACACTAGTAGGCCCAATAGCAAATACTGGAATTTCAAAATGGCCCATGTGTACAAGCAAGTGGTGGGAGTGGAAAGTTTAGTCCCACATTGGAAGTTTGAGGAGTTGCACACCACCTTATAAGGTGGAGTGTTGTAAGGATTGTATGTGAGTGAGAAGAAGAGAGCCTCTCGCGCACTCCTCCTCCGCTGCCGCTCGCTCGTCTCGACACGACACGACACGACATGACACATCGTGATCGCGTATCGAGCCTCGAGCCGAGATAATACTTATCTTTATTTTGATGTTTTGGAAAACCGATTTCGTAGTTGTGACGGACGCGTCACAGCTGAGGCGGTTCGGGTCGCTCTCGTATCGCGTGCTGCAATCGAGTCGGACATGCGGCGTGGGCCTCCTACGTCGCACACGTTAGGGTTTTCCCAACCGCACTATAAAAGACGCGCGCCGTGGGCACTGTACACACCGAAACCAATATAGGTTTGCCACACCTCGTTCCTTGCGCCGCCACCGTAGTCTACTTCATCCCGAGCGCCGGCGTCCACCGGCAAACGGGAGAGCAGGTCTCCGGAAGCAGTCGCATTTGTGATCATGCGAATTAGGTTTTTGGGAAGCGCTTCGCGCGACTGCTCGCTGCTTCCACGACGGCTCATCTGCCTAGCAAGTCAGGCGGTGCTAGTGTTTGGCGTCCGATGATGGCAGTGAGCTGTATATCATGGAGAGCTTTCACGACTACCAGATGGTGAATAACCGTTCTACAGTCGAACAGGCTCATGAGATACAGTGCATTGCGAAGGAGGTTGATCTTCTCAAGTGTGCGTTCCTGATAAGTTTCTGGCTGGATGCATTATTGCAAAGCTGCTTTCTTCATGGAGGAATTTCACCACATCTCTCAAACATAAGAGACAGCAGATATCGGTTGAAAACCTGATAGCGTCTCTTGATGTTGAGGAGAAAGTTCGGGCAAAGGACACAACTGAGAGAGGTGGTGATTTGCAGTCTAGCGCCAATATGGTGCAGAAAAATCATCACGTCAAGAACAACAGCAAGAACAAAGGGAATCATAAGCCCTAGTACAATGGCCCTGTCAATACTACTTCCTTTAAGAATAAGAAGAAGAAGAAGAAGAAGAAGAAGAAGGTGCTGAACAAAGCTGGGCTCGAGTGCTATACATGTGGAGTGCTCGGCCACTTTTCTGTTGACTGCCCAGACCGTGCAGACAAGAAAGTGAAGAAAGGCTTCAAGAATGTCAATGTTGTGACCGCTAGCAACACTGATGGGTACGGTAATTTTTCGATGGTACTTTAAGTTTTTCAGTCTCCATGTTGGTGGATTGATACGGGTGCTAATGTTCATGTGTGTGCTGACATTTCTATGTTCTCTTGTTATCAGGTCGCTCGGGATTCCTCCGTCCTAATGGGGAATGGGTCGCATGCTACTGTACGTGGTGTTGGCACGGTAGATCTGCAGTTTATTTTGGGGAAGATCATGCACCTGAGGAACGTGTAGCATGTCCCTACCGTGAACAAAAATCTCGTTAGAGGTTCCCTTCTATGCAGAGATGGGTTTAAAGTAGTATTTGAGTCCAATAATGTAGTAGTGTCGAGATTTGGACAATTTATTGGTAAAGGCTATGAGTGCGGAGACTTGTTCCGCTTTTCTCTTTCCGAATTTTGCAATAAGTCGGTGAAGCATATTTGTGGCAATGTTGATTCATATGCTAGTGTTTGGCACTCTCGTTTATGTCATGTTAATTTTGATTTACTGTCTTGGCTATCCAGTTTAAGTTTAATTCTGAATTTCACCATTGCTAAAGGTTCTAAGTGCCATAGTTGTGTGCAATCTAAGCAACCTCAGAAGCCTCACACGACAGCCGAGGAGAGACACTTGACACCTCTAAAACTCATACATTCTGATCTATGCGAGATGAATGGTGTGTTGACAAAAGGTGGAAAGAGATATTTCATGACACTCATTGATGATGCTACTAGATTATGTATGTTTATTTGTTGCAAACTAAAGATGAGGCTTTAGACTACTTTAAAATCTATAAGGCTAAAGTTGAAAATCAATTAGAGAGAAAGATCAAACGTTTTAGGTCGGATCGTGGTGGAGAGTATTTCTCGAAAGTATTTGATGAATTCTGTGAGGAACACAGTATTATTCACGAGAGGGCGCCTCCCTACTCGCCCCAATCAAACGGAATTGCTAAGAGGAAAAATCGCACGCTGACCGACTTGGTGAATGCCATGTTGGACACAGCTGGTTTATCTAAGGCATGGTGGGGGAAGGCTTTGTTAACTTTGTGTTATGTCCTGAATAAAATTCCTAACAAGAATAAAGAGAAAATCCCTTATGAGAAGTGGGTTGGAAGAAAACCATCACTTTCTTATCTGCGTACTTGGGGATGCTTGGCGAAAGTCAACGTTCCAATTCCAAAGAAACGCAAACTCGGACCAAAAAGAGTTGATTGTATTTTTCTGGGCTATGCTCAGCGTAGCATTGGTTATAGATTTCTAGTGGTTAAATCCGAGGTGCCTGATATGCATGTTGATACTATTATGGAATCACGTGATGCAACATTTTTGAGAATATGTTTCATATGAAAGATATGCATAGCTTTGCTGAATTTCCGTCTGAATTAATTCCTGAATCTAGTACATCTAGTCATTATCCTGAACAACCACATGATGAGCAAGTCCTTGAGAAGGATGACAATGAATATCCTAAACGTAGTAAGAGACAGAGGATTGGCAAATCCATTGGTGATGACTTCACTGTGTACCTTGTGGACAATACTCCTACGTCTATTGCAGAGGCATTTGCATCTGTAGATGCAGATGACTGGAAAGAAGCTGTCCATAACGAGATGGACTCCCTTCTTTCTAATGGAATGGGAGTTATCTGAACGACCTTATGGTTGTAAGCCAGTGGGCTGTAAGTGGGTGTTCACGAAGAAGCTAAGACCTGATGGTCTATTGAGAAGTAAAAGGCACGGCTTGTAGCCAATGGCTACACTCAGGGAGAAGGCGAAGATTATTTTGACACCTATTCACCTGTTGCTAGACTGACCACCATTTGTGTACTACTTTCCCTGGCTGCCTTCTATGGTATTATCGTTCATCAAATGGATGTAAAGACATATTTTCTTAACGGAGAGTTGGAAGAGGAAATCTATATGGATCAGCTTGATGGGTTTGTGGTAAAAGGTGAAGAGAGAAAGGTGTGCAAATTGTTAAAATCTGTGTATGGATTGAAACAAGCACCTAAGCAATGGCATGAGAAGTTCGACAAACTTTAACTTCTGCGGGCTTTGTCGTTAATGAGGCTGATAGGTGCGTATACTACCACCCTGGTGGGGGCGATAGTGTTATATTATGCTTGTATGTTGACGACATACTAATTTTTGGTACAAGCATAATTGTGATAAATGAGGTCAAGTCTTTTCTATAAAAGTGCTTTGATATGAAAGATCTTGGAGAAGCTGTTGTAATTCTGAACATTAAGCTTATTAAGGATGAGAGTGGAATTACGTTGACGCAATCACACTATGTTGAGAAGGTCTTGAGCCGCTTTGGCTTTATTGATAGCAAGCCCTTTCCAACACCTTATGATCCCAGTGCGACACTTCAAAAGAACAAGAGTATTGCGAGAGACCAATTGAGATACTCTCAAATAATCGGTTCACTCATGTACCTTGCGAGCACGACGAGGCCTGACATCTCTTTTGTTGTGAGCAAATTGAGCAGGTTCATGTCAAACCCGGGTAATGATCATTGGCATGCACTTGAAAGGGTCATGCATTATCTGAATGGTACTATGAGCTATGGGATTCATTATTCAGGGCACCCTACTGTGCTTGAAGGATATAGTGACTCCAACTGGATTTCAGATGTAGATGAGCTCTACGCCACAAGTGGATATGCATTTCTTCTTGGAGGTGGCGCAGTGTCATGGAGGTCTTGTAAACAAACCATATTGACGAGGTCAACCATGGAAGCAGAACTTACTGCTTTAGATGCAGCCACTGTTGAGGCAGAATGGTTGCGTGAGCTCTTGATGGACTTGCCTGTAGTTGAGAAACCATTACAGGCTATCCTCATGAACTGTGCAATCAAACGGTTATTGCCAAAGT
The DNA here is from genome assembly GCA_028641055.1 of Alopecurus myosuroides. Classification (NCBI taxonomy): domain Eukaryota; kingdom Viridiplantae; phylum Streptophyta; class Magnoliopsida; order Poales; family Poaceae; genus Alopecurus; species Alopecurus myosuroides. The sequence goes on from CM054063.1 coordinate 53,368,514, forward strand.
GACCAGTTCTAAGGATAATGCGAAGTCATCAAGACACGTCAAAAGACGTTTGAAGGATGTCAGGAAACTGAGAAACTCTAGAGTAATTACTGTTACGTATATTCAAACAGACAAAAACCTGGCAGATCTCTTTACGAATTGACTATCACGTAATGTGATAGATAGTGCATCGAGGGAGATGGGTATGAGACTTGTAAGTGTTACACCATAATGGTAACCCAATCTATGTGATCGGAGATCCCGTGAATTAGGACCTGGGAAGAACAAGCTAGTGGTTTAACTGAGGAGAGTATTTGGTAAACCCTCTCTAAATGGTGATGCATAACTCTCAAAGAGCTATAAGGCAGGTTGACAACATGCCTTGATATGTTTATGTTGGCTATTCATAGCAAAGATGTTGTCCTAGAGAGCATTCTTGAAAGAACGCACCTATGTGAGTCCGACCGTAAACGTCACAGTCTATGAGATTTGGATGATCTCTAGTAAACTCATCAAGAGACCACATAGTACGACGCATATGCTCCACCCGCGGGGTAGGCAACTGGCAGCCAGGTACTAGATATGACTTTGAGTAAAGTCTATTGGCACAAAAATTGCAATTCAAGGCATATTCCATTGTTCAAGTTGCTGATAGATGTAGCTAAAGGCTCTAGGCGGAAGTTCAACTTAACAGTCTCTGCTGAAACACTAGTATATAAACAAGTAGGGAGGATTGGCAAATCTTCAAATGGGCATTTGAGATCTGGTGGGGGATTGCTGAAATATTTGGGCCCAACACTAATAGGCCCAATAGCAAATGCTGAAATCTCAAAATGGCCCATGTGTACAAGCAAGTGGTGGGAGTGGGAAGTTTACTCCCACATTGGAAGTTTGAGGAGTTGCACACCACCTTCTAAGGTGGAGTGTTGTAGGGATTGTACGTGAGTGAGAAGAACAGAGCCTCTCGCGCAATCCTCCTCCTCCGCCGCTCGCTCGTCTCGACTCGATACGTCGCGATCGTGTTTCATGAATCGAGTCTCGAGCCGAGACAATACTTATCTTTATTTTGCTGTTTTGGAAAACCGATTTCGTAGTTGTGACAGACGCGTCACAGCTGAGGCGGTTCGGTCGCTCCCGTATCGCGTGCTGCAATCGACTCGGACGTGCGGCGTGGGCCTCCCACGTCTCACACGTTAGGGTTTTCCCAACCGCACTATAAAAGACGCGTGCCGTGGGCACTGTACACACACCGAAACCAATCTAGGTTTGCCACACCTCGTTCCTTGCGCCGCCACCGTAGTGTACTCCATCCCGAGCGCCGGCGTCCACCGGCAAACGGGAGAGCAGGTCTCCGGAAGCAGACGCATTTGTGATCATGTACGGGAGAGGGCGAATTAGGTTTTTGAGAAGCGCTTTGCGCGACTGCTCGCTACTTCCACGACGGCTCGTCTGCCTCGAAAGTCAGGCGGTGCTGCGTACCACCGCATCAAGCCTCGTCTACTTCGACCCGTCATCGCCAACGTTGTCATCAACAACGATCTGTACGAAATCTGTGTCCCGATCTGTCTGTTTAACATGTCTATTGTTTATATGTTTAGGAAGATCGTGTTGCTGTTATTCATGTTGTCTACTGCATCTAGTATGTTCGAGTTCCACATGTTAATAGTTGTTTTTGTCATGATTTATATTCTGGAATTTATCATGGAAATTATGCCTAATTATTCAACAATCCAAAAACCTAAATGTAGGCAATTTCCTGAACTGTGTATGGCCAATTTAAGTGATTCAATGAGACCGGAAAGGTTCAATGGTACCACCTTTAAGAGATGGCAACTGAGAAGCCAACTGTGGCTTCAGTCCATGAAAGTGTGGGACATAATTATGAATGGTCTTCCTGAAGGAGCTACTGACGATGTTCAGAATAAGTTCAAGGAAGCCAATAATAATTTCAGAGGTTGTGTTCTGAGTGTCCTGGAGGGACATCTGTGCGATGTGTATAGCACATCGAAGACGCTAAGGAGCTCTGGGATGCACTGAATACTAAATTTGGTGTGTCCGATGCTGGCAGTGAGCTGTATATCATGGAGAGCTTTAACGATTACAAGATGGTGAATAATCGTTCTGTAGTCGAACAGGCTCATGAGATACAGTGCATTGCGAAGGAGCTTTATCTTCTCAAGTGTGTGATTCCTGATAAGTTTGTGGCTGGATACATTATTGCAAAGATGCCTTCTTCACGGAGGAATTTCACCACATCTATCAAACATAAGAGACAGGAGATATCGGTTGAAAACCTGGTAGCGTCTCTTGATGTTGAGGAGAAAGCTCGAGCAAAGGACGCAACTTAGAGAGGTGGTGATTTGCAGTCTAGCGCCAATATGGTGCAGAAAAATCATCACGTCAAGAACAACAGCAAGAACAAAGGGAATCAAAATCCCCAGTACAATGGCCCTGTCAATACTACTTCCTTTAAGAATAAGAAGAAGAAGAAGGCGCTGAACAAAGTTGAGCTCGAGTGCTATACATGTGGAGCGCTCGGCCACTTTTCTGTTGACTGCCCAGACCGTGCAGACAAGAAAGGGAAGAAAGGCTTCAAGAATGTCAACGTTGTGACCGCTACCAACACTGATGGGTACGGTAATTTTTCGATGGTACTTTAAGTTTTTCAGTCTCCATGTTGGTGGATTGATACGGGTGCTAATGTTCATGCGTGTGCTGACATTTCTATGTTCTCTTCTTATCAGGTCGCTCGGGATTCCTCCGTCCTAATGGGGAATGGGTCGCATGCTACTGTACGTGGTGTTGGCACGGTAGATATGAAGTTTACTTCGGGGAAGATCGTGCAGCTGAGGAACATGCAGCATGTCCCTACTAGGAACAAAAATCTCGTTAGCGGTTCTCTTCTATGCAGAGATGGGTTTAAAGTAGTATTTGAGTCCAATAATGTAGCAGTGTCGAGATTTGGACAATTTATTGGTAAAGGCTATGAGTACGGAGGCTTGTTCCGCTTTTCGCTTTCCAAATTTTGCAATAAGTCACTGAACCATATTTGTGGCAATGTTGATTCAGATGCTAGTGTTTGGCACTCTCGTTTATGTCATGTTAATTTTGGTTTACTGTCTCGGCTATCCAGTTTAAGTTTAATTCTGAATTTCACCATTGCTAAAGGTTCTAAGTGCCATAGTTGTGTGCAATCTAAGCAACCTCGAAAGCCTCACACAACATCCGAGGAGAGACACTTGGCACCTCTAAAACTCATACATTCTGATCTATGCGAGATGAATGGTGTGCTGACAAAAGGTGGAAAGAGATATTTCATGACGCTCATTGATGATGCTACTAGATTACGTATGTTTATTTGTTGCAAACTAAAGATGAGGCTTTAGACTACTTTAAAATCTATAAGGCTGAAGTTGAAAATCAATTAGAGAGAAAGATCAAACGTTTTAGGTCGGATCGTGGTGGATAGTATTTCTCGAAAGTATTTGATGAATTCTATGAGGAGCACAGTATTATTCACGAGAGGACGCCTCCCTACTCGCTCCAATCAAACGGAATTGCTAAGAGGAAAAACCGCACGCTAACCGACTTGGTGAATGCCATGTTGGACACTGCTGGTTATCTAAGGCATGGTTGGGGAAGGCTTCGTTAACTTCGTGTCATGTCCTGAATAACGTTCCTAACAAGAATAAAGAGAAAATCCTTTATGAGAAGTGGGTTGGGAGAAAACCATCACTTTCTTATTTGCGTACTTGGGGATGCTTGGCGAAAGTCAACGTTCCAATTCCAAAGAAACACAAACTCGGACCAAAAACAGTGGATTGTAACTTTCTGGGATATGCTCAGCGTAGCATTGGTTATAGATTTCTAGTGGTCAAATCAGAGGTAACTGATATGCATGTTGATACTATTATGGAATCACGTGATGCAACATTTTTTAGAATATGTTTCCTATGAAAGATATGCATAGCTTTGCTGAATTTTCGTCTAAATTAATTCCTGAATCTAGTACATCTAGTGATTATCCTGAACAACCACATGATGAGCAAGTCCTTGAGAAGGATGACAATGAATCTCCTAAACATAGTAAGAGACAAAGGATTGAAAAATCCATTGGTGATGACTACATTGTGTACCTTGTGGACAATACTCCTACGTCTATTGCAGAGGCATTTGCATCTCTAGATGCAGATGACTGGAAAGAAGCTGTCCATAACGAGATGGACTCCCTTCTTTCTAATGTGACGTGGGAGTTATCTGAACGACCTTATGGTTGTAAGCCAGTGGGCTGTAAGTGGGTGTTCAAGAAGAAGCTAAGACCTGACGGTACTATTGAGAAGTACAAGGCACGGCTTGTAGCCAAGCGCTACACTCAGCGAGAAGACGGATATTATTTTGACACCTATTCGCCTGTTGCTAGACTGACCACCATTTGTGTACTACTTTCCCTGGCTGCCTCCTATGGTCTTATCGTTCATCAAATGGATGTAAAGACATCTTTTCTTAACGGAGAGTTGGAAGAGGAAATCTATATGGATCAGCCTGATGGGTTTGTGGTGAAAGGTGAAGAGAGAAAGGTGTGCAAATTGTTAAAATCTGTGTATGGATTGAAACAAGCACCTAAGCAATGGCATGAGAAGTTCGACAAACTTTGACTTCTGCGAGCTTTGTCGTTAATGAGGCTGATAGGTACGTATACTACCACCATGGTGGGCGCGATAGTGTTATATTATGCTTGTATGTTGACGATATACTGATTTTCGGTACAAGCATAATTGTGATAAATGAGGTCAAGTATTTTCTATCAAAGTGCTTTGATATGAAAGATCTTGGAGAAGTTGTTGTAATTATGAACATTAAGCTTATTAAGGATGAGAGTGGAATTACGTTGACGCAATCACACTATGTTGAGAAGGTCTTGAGCCGCTTTGGGTTTATTGATAGCAAGCCCTCTCCAACACCTTATGATCCCAGTGTGACACTTCAAAAGAACAAGAGGATTGCGAGAGACCAATTGAGATGCTCTCAAATAATCGGTTCACTCATGTACCTTGCGAGCACGACGAGGCCTGACATCTCTTTTACTGTGAGGAAATTGAGCAGGTTCATGTCAAAGCCGAGTAATGATCATTGGCATGCACTTGAAAGGGTCATGTGTTATCTGAATGGTACTATGATATATGGGATTCATTATTCAGGGCACCCTACTGTGCTTGAAGGATATAGTGACTCCAACTGGATTTTAGATGTAGATGAGCTTTACGCCACAAGTGGATATGCATTTCTTCTTGGAGGTGGCGCAGTGTCATGGAGATCTTGTAAACAGACCATATTGACGAGGTCAACCATGGAAGCAGAACTTACTGCTTTAGATACAGCCACTGTTGAGGCAGAATGGCTGCGTGAGATCTTGATGGACTTGCTGATGGTTAAGAACCCATTACAGGCTATCTTCATGAAATGTAACAATCAAACGGTTATTGCCAAAGTGACCAGTTCTAAGGATAATGCGAAGTCATCAAGACACGTCAAAAGATGTTTGAAGTCTGTCGGGAAATTGAGAAACTCCAGAGTAATTACTGTTACGTATATTCAAACAGACAAAAACCTGGCAGATCTCTTTACGAATTGACTATCACGTAATGTGATAGATAGTGCATCAAGGGAGATGGGTATGAGACCCGTAAGTGTTACACCATAGTGGTAACCCAACCTATGTGATCGGAGATCCCGTGAATTAGGACCTGGGAAGAACAAGCTAGTGGTTTGACTGAGGAGAGTATTTGGTAAACCCTCTCTAAGTGGTGATGCATAACACTCAAAGAGCTGTAAGGCAGGTTGACAACATGCCTTAATGTGTTTATGTTGGCTATTCATAGCAAAGATGCTGTCCTACAGAGCATTCTTGAAAGAACGCACCTATGTGAGACCGACTGTAAACGCCGCAGTCTATGTGATTTGGGTGATCTCTAGTAAACTCATGAAGAGACCACGTAGTACGACGCATATGCTCCACCCGCAGGGTAGGCTACTGGCAGTCATGTACTAGTTATGACTTTGAGTAAAATCTATTGGCACAAAACTTGCAATTCAAGGCATATTCCATTGTTCAAATTGCTGATAGATGTAGCTTAAGTCTCTAGGCGGAAGTTCAACTTAACAGTCTCTGCTGAAACACTAGTATATAAACAAATAGGGAGGATTGGCAAATCTTCAAATGGGAATTTGAGATCTGGTGAGGGATTGCTGAAATATTTGGGCCCAACACTAATAGGCCCAATAGCAAATGCTAAAATCTCAAAATGGCCCATGTGTACAAGCAAGTGGTGGGAGTGGGAAGTTTACTCCCATATTGGAAGTTTGAGGAGTTGCACACCACCTTATAAGGTGGAGTATTGTCGCGCACTCCTCCTCCATCGCCGCTCGCTCGTCCCGACTCGATACGTCGCGATCGCGTTTCGTGAATCGAGCCTCGAGCCGAGACAATACTTATATTTATTTTGCTATTTTGGAAAATCGATTTCGTAGTTGTGACGGACACGTCACAGCTGAGGCGGTTCGGGTCGCTCCCGTATCGCGTGATGCAATTGACTCGGACGTGCGGCGTGGGCCTCCCACGTCGCACACGTTAGGGTTTTCCCAGCCGCACTATAAAAGACGCGCGTCGTGGACGCTGTACACACACCGAAACCAATCTAGGTTTGACACACCTCGTTCCTTGCGCCACCACCGTAGTCTACTCCATCCCGAGCGCCAGCATCCACGGGCAAACGGGAGAGCAGGTCTCCAGAACCAGTCGCATTTGTAATCATGTACGGGAGAGGGCGAATTAGGTTTTTTGGAAGCGCTTCGCGCGTCTGCTCACTGCTTCCACGACGGCTCGTATGCCTAGCAAGTCAGGCGGTGCTGCGTACCGCCGCCTCAAGCGTCGTCTACTCCGACCCGTCATCGCCAACGTTGTCATGAACAACGATCGGTATGGAATCTGAGTCCCGATCTGTCTGTTTAACATGTCTACTGTTTACATGTTTAGGAAGATCGTGTTGTTGTTATTCATGTTGTCTACTGCATCTAATATGTTTGAGTTTCACATGTTAATAGCTGTTTTTGTCATGATTTATATTCTGGAATTAATCGTGGAAATTATGCCTAATTATTCAACACCTTTTACGTTCTAGACAAATGGGCGAGGACGGCCATATGCCTCTCTATCCGTACAAGGGTGTGGAAAACGAAGAAAGCAATTTTTTGGCAATTAGAGAAAAGAATAAAAAACAGTTTGTACTTGTCTATTGCAATATGCTCAGTTTTAGGATGATTAAGGATGAATCATAAGTTGATTATGACTTTCAAAAGAATCGGATTTTCCCAAGTGTAGATAATGCCGAACTCTACCGGTCTACATCATTTTTGTGTAGCCTAAAATATGACGAGTTTTGCATTGATATTTTGCACACTCGTACTGCTCGACATTATCTACACCTAGAAAAATTGAAAAATTTGGAACTTAAAATAGCGATTTTGAATTTTTGGAAAAAAAAGGGCTCCATGCATGGAGATGGAGCTTCCTTTGCACTTTCCGATATTTTATCACTTCTGACATTTCTAAGCATGTATATGTCGCATTTTCTTGTCCAAATTGAGCTCAAACCCTTGAATTACCAAAAAAGCATGGCCTGGCAAATAGCCCATACGGTGGCCATGTCCATGTTTCCCAACTAGCCGAGAGCAACCAGCCCTAGCTGAGTGAAGTAGAAAATCAGTGATCAAACTAAGCTAAAAAAGGAAAAAAAAAATAGGAGCTGCCAGATAGAGCTGCGATCGAGGCAACGAACTATGGCTCCGATGCGTCGGGACAAGGAGAGGAGGGCAAGAAGGGCGATGGCTGGCAGGGGCGTAGGCAAGCCGGACAAGATGGCGTCTAGCGAGGTACAAGACATGGTGGTTGGATGGACATGGAGAGCATGGCAGCAACCTCTGTGCTCATATATCGCCCCTGGACAGGTCCGAGTTACTTCCCCCACGACCCCGACCCGCTCCCATTGGCCCCCCCGGGCGGCCGGAGCGTACCATCTCCGAGGACCTCGAGCAGCCCCAGCTGGCGGTGTTTCTCAGGCGCAGCGAAGGTCTGGTCGGCGGCGGCGGGGCCGGTTGCTGAGCGGGTGGTGCTCGCCGTTGTGGTGCCACCATTGGTGGTGATGGTGGCTGGCTGGAGCTCCACTGGCCCCAGATCTAAGCCCTTTGGGCCTGATCTGGGTGTGGGCATGCCGGGCTTGGGCATGTTACCTCCGGGACGTGGGTGGCGGTGATGACATCACCCTTGCTACAGCACCACGGTGGGAGCTTCGGGGGCGCCTCTGGGTCTGGCTGGTCCGATGGTGCCAACGAAGGTAGCGGCGGCAATGGCCTACGTGCAGCAGCATGGAGGCGGGGACTTTACGGCCCCCCGGGGCTCGGCCGGGCCTCCGGCCTGGTGTGTCCCATGCTATCTCACCTGGTCGGCACCCGCCCTTGCGGTGGAGGACATCCTCCAGGTGGCCGAGCTGTTACCGCCTTCCGGCTCCATTGATCCGATGTGCTCTTGTCGGTGTGTCCGGTCGGCTACTGCCTATGGCGGTGGAGGTTGTTCCCTCCCACGTGGTTGTGGTCCTACCATCCCCTGTCTTCGGTTTCTCCTCTCAATCTGGCCTCACAACGTTTGCCACGGTGAGACGACGATGGTGACTCCAAGACTGAGGTGGCATATGTTGGTGGGTGGCAAGCTTGGTGGAGCGGTTCGGATTGCCCGGGAAGGTGGTTTTTTGGGGGGTCGGGAGAAATCCCTGTCATCTTGACAACGACGTGCTGACGCTTGCGAGTGTCTCCCTTTCTTCCTAAAGAGCGTCAGGTGTACCTCTTCCCACCTCTCCGTAGCGTACCAGGGGATACCACAGGATCAGTACGGGCAGCAGCGTTGTCGTTGTCGCTTTCCTTCTTGGAGGTGTTGTTTGGTACGTGGCGATTCAGACCGAGGATTGGGGTGGAATACTCGGAGGGCGCATCGGTTGCGAGTCATCTTCATTTTCGTGGAACCGCCAATGTTTCTAATTGTAACGCCCCGACCTCAGAACTATGTAAAGTGATGGGTGTCACCGGTTATGATACCCGACTAAAGGTTACTGGGGTTACCACTCCCAGGCTGAATCACATCAGCAGGCGCGGCTCGGTCATGGATCATCGGCCCACAATCCCTCAGTCATGACATATCGTCGGGCTCAACCAAGTTGCATAATAAAGAGATCAAGACTCGGAACAATCTGGCACATCACAGTCTCTACGACACCAATCATATATATTTAAACTCTTAACAGAGAAAATATAGCAAAATACAACCAGAGGTCATGGACCCAACATTACAACAAGCGGAAGCAGGTATAGTTGTTCTAAACAAAAAGAACCAGAAAAATATGGCCTAAGAGGCCTGCAGATAAACAAGTCAGCGCCAGTTTGCTCCTAACCACCCAGGCTGCCACCTGGAAAACCCATACTACTCGTCGACGTCCACGAAGAAACCACCTTCGACTTCGGAGAAGTCCTCAACTGTAACAGAGAAAAGATTCAACAAAGCAACGGTGAGTACAGGAGGTACTCGCAAGGTTACTAGAGCTACTAGCTCGAATGAGGCTTTAGCAAGGCTATTTGGTAGTTGTTTTGCAGAAAGCCAGTTTTTAGTTTAAAAGACCCGACTGGGCAACGTTTATAAGAAGGTTTTGAAATGAGATAGAAATTATAACTCTTCTTCTTCAGCTTCTGAGCAAGGCATCCGCCAACCCAGCATCACATCCGCCGCCTCAAGTTTTATTGTTCAAGTTCTCTATGATCTCAGTTGTTGTTCCCAAGGATGTCCATAACCGTGGACACGGCTTTTCGAAAAGATTTACCCTGCAAGGGTGTACTATTTTAACCACCAGTACCGTCCGGCTACTTGCCTGATCATTAGGCCTCTTCATGGTTACAAACTTTACCTTGCATGAATCTATCCCCGGGATCATTGGTGAAGCGTAGTCCAGGTTCAGTGCCTCCGACACCCTGGACCGAGGCCACTTCCTAAACACCACCGTCCTCGTTCGCAACTCGTCCACCGTCTTCATGCACACGCAAATGGAAAGCTCGAACTAAAGGACCCCGGACTACACCCTCGCAAGTTAGTCGGTTGTTAGGGAGTCCATATGTCCCACCGGTGGAAGCACGCTCGGTCTTGGTTCAAGATGAAGAGAACTCGCTCCTAGGGGCATGAGTGAGGCAAAACACCACCTTTTACCGATGGAAACTCATCCATGCCAGTTAGCATTTTTAATTTGAGACCACCTGTCTCCAACACATCCTGACATGACATAATATCTTCCAACCACGATCCATCATCGGACCCAAGTATTCAACTAAGCATGGCTAAGCAATTAATTAGCATATATTAGTATATCGGGCCACACACAAACTATGGATAATAGGAAGGGGAAGAGGTATTGGTGTCCGGAACAAAATGCAACTATTAGGAGAGTATAGCCAAAACATTTGAATCGAATGCAATATTAGGGTGGATAAAATACTTGAGGGAAAACATGGGATCAGAGGATGCTCAAGAAGGGGATTTACGCTTGCCTTGTTGATTCAGATAGTAGTACGATTCGTCGAGGTACTGTGGTGGAACCTCGCCTCCCGATTCTACCGGTACATAAGCAAAATAATAAGACACAAATAAATAACCAGAAAACATGTGGTAATGCACAATCAGAGATGCTATTTCAAGTTAATGCAACTAAACATATCATAAAATGACCTTTAATTTAAATGGGATTTTTCCCAAACAACTGGAATTATTTGGCATACACTCATGTATTAATTTAGTGATGGAATAAACATTCTTAATATGACCAGTACCTAAATAAGGTGCCTACATGCAGGTAAATGATGTTTTCTGTTAGTATTAGGTGTCATTATCATTTTGGTATACTTCCCATAATTTTGGGGTGAAGAAAACATCACTTAATAATTATTATTCAAAGTATGTCAATTCTGCCATTTTTAGAAAGCAATTTAAACAGAGAAACAAAAGTTGTCCATTTGCATGGAAATGGTTGAAAACATGTGATATATATTCCACTAATCATTTTAAGATATTAACCATAATTTTTGGATAATTATTTAATTAGTTATACCATTTTCGTTTTCCTTTTCTTTTCCGACCAGAACTAGAAAATGGATGTTTTCTTGGTCAAATTTTATCCAAAACTTCCCAAATAAAATATGGTTGTGTAGAGTTTGTTAATACAAATTTTTAGAGCCCATGTTTTCTAAATTTGGAATAACATGACTCAAGTTATTAAGTTTCCATTTTTATGGCATTTTCTCTAATTAATTAATTAGTGTGAAAATTATTACAGTAACATTTTGCATAAATGATGCTAACAGAAAGTTCTCACTTAGTTAAAACCATAGGAATTTGAATTTCTCAGATTAGAGCATTTTTCAATTTGTTATTAAATTTACAATAATGCATTTGAATCTGTTTTCAAGTTTTTAAATCTTTTCCTTTTTACAGAAAACAGTCGAAACGTTTTCTCACCCGGGTGGGGGGGGGGGGGGTCATACCCGCGCGTCGCTTACCACAGACGGGTGGGGCAGCAGCCATGGTGTCTGCCACACGGGTGCCATGCCAACGCCCGGTCCCACGGCCCGGTTTGACTTGCCGGACGCGCAGACCGGCAGGCGGCGCTGACTGGCGGCAGACTACGCGACGGCGCCGCCGTTACTGGGGTCGCCGGAGTTGCGCACAAGCAGAATTCTAACCTACTCGCTCCGGGCTATCTACTGGACACGTTCGTGCAACAAGATCTGGCCGGAAACATCAACGGCGACGAGCTCTCGCGGCGGAGCAGCTCGGCCGGAAGTGCCACGACGAGCTAGCGGGCTAGGGGAGAGAGGAAGATGTCCAGGAGATGCGCCTAGTTACCCTCGAAGCGTGCGTGTGCTCGGTGCAGCAGGAGAAGGTCAAAGGCGGCCGGAATCGCTCGGTGAAGCTCGCCGGAGCCGAAGAAGGAAATCGGATGGCGACGGCGACAGAAGGCCTCCCGCGTCGATTCCTTCCACGGGGAGGGAGAGGGAAGCAAGGCGGAGGCGGTGGTGCGCTCCGGATTGCTCGGGGTTGCGTCATTTGACGGCGGCGAGCTCAACCATCTCTACAGCGGTTACAGTTTCGTGGCGGAAGAAAAATCGAGCACGGGAGGGGAATAGAGGAGTAGTGGCTGCGCCGCACGTCGTGGGGGTCCTCTTAGTGCACGAGGAGCACGGCAGGGCCCGGCAGGGCGTCGTGGGGGGCCTGGCCATCGTGCTGGCACCATTGCCGCGCGCGGAGGAGACGGAGGAGAGAGAGGCCTGAAGATTTTGCGAAAACCCCCTGGCTAGCTTTCCCTGCTCGTTTTCTTCCTCTTTTCTTTTTTCTGGAACTTTACCAAATCACTTGATTGAACCACTTAAACGATTCAAAAAATTGAAACTTTGCCCAAAATTCTTATTCGTTATTAGGCACCACTGATAAAATTGGCAAGTCATATTGATGATACTTTTAAAACAAACATGTTTTCATTTCATTTCTGCATTTTTCTTCCAACAATTAATTGAGGCACTTAACTAGCCACCCAGTAGCAATGGAACCCAAGTAACCCAAACTTATCTTTTTTTCTACCTTTCTAAATTTCGGGACGAGATTTCTTTTAAGAGTGGTAGTTTGTAACATCCCTGATTTTTGGAGGAATTCAAAAATCACAAAAAATTAAAACTTTTTGTTTTCTACTAATGCAAGGCATAAAAAACCAAATAAAACTCAAACACAAAGAAAACATTATTTGTTTTTCCAATGTTATTCGAAATGATAACCCAAATACCTCTGTTTTCTAAAAACCTAAATCCTCAAAATAAATAGATATGCAAAGGAACTATTTTCCTTTTTGCAAAACTTAAAATTATAAAATGGTGTTCTTAACAATATGTTTTCCGTTGAATTTCTGTTTCCTGCTAGTCTTCTCAGACTATGCAAGTTGTAATCATGACTGAATCATGTGATGTCATAGATTTTGACGCATTTGCATGATATTTTATTTTGAACTGTGGTGCTAGCAATTGATCTAGGGACTAGCACAATAACACAGAGTTCTTGCATTATTTAAATGTGGGAACGCTACATACCTGATGCTCGCGGAGGCATCTCCAGAAAAAAACGCGTCACACACACGAAGAAGAGCGTCTTCCGGGCGATCGGACGGCTCTGCTATCCTAGGAGATGTCTAATCAGTACGCACACCCACGAATTTATCTAACGAATGAACCGACTCTGTTCCATACTCCCAGCCACGCGTCTACGCTCCCCTAGCATATAACCACCACGTAGATGCTATAGCCCTTACACGCAGCCACGTACATACCAGGTGCCAGCTCACCGCTAAAATAAAAAAGGATGCCGCGTGAGCAAGTTCAATAGTATAGCCAACAGTTGGCTATAAGGATATGCCATGTCATCTATAGTCAACAAGTACAATAGTTAGCTAGAAAAATGTGTTCCTTATTAACACATGGCCCACCTTCCACTCTCACAAGCTGCCTAGGAGCATGTGCTGCAGCTGGCTCTTGCATGAGAGCCCACTCTCCTACTCTCTTATCTTATCTCCCCTCCATGTCATCATAGAAATAGTATTTTAATCCTTACAACATGCTGACATAAGTTTATTGTACTTGCTCTAACGCGCCGTCTACCTCCAACGCACGAACGAGAACAGTGCACAGCAAAAAAATGGATGATGACAAAAGACGCAAAAAAAACCACGGGGCGCAGCAACGTGCGCCCGTCCCCTTCTAGTACAGAGCATTTGTAAACAAAGCTTGTGGCATCCACAGTAAACGCATATATCTACTTTTTGGCTAAAATATTTGGGAGCCAGAAACACGATTTTCGATTTTTTTGGAAAAAGAGCTCACTATTGCTCGGATGTCACAATGAGTTTTCCATAATGAACCCTTTCATTTTAAGAATGAACCCAACCAGACTCCCATTTCGCCTACCGCAATTTGCACAACATGATAGTAGACAGTTATTAACTCACATAACAAATGTCCCAAATAACAGAGAGAACAAGAGCAAAATTACTTATTTCTAAAATTTCAATTTCAAAAAGTGGCAAGCCAATGTATTTTTGCCAGTTCATCTTCTATATAGTTACAATGTCACATATTTTTACAAGCAAAGCCCTAAAGAGAAAAGCTTGAGTGGTTTGGCCAACCACCATACGTTCACAATCTACAAAAGTTGCAAAAAACGTGACCGAGGCCAGAAGAAGCCTTGAGTACACGTCATTACTTCAGAAACCCTACAAAATTGGTAAAAGAAAAGGCAGATACATCGGAACAGAATATATGCCATGACCAATAAATACATGTATGTACGTACAGTGTAGTATATACTCTATCTATGCACATAAAGGCGCCAGTGGGGAATTAACATCTCCTTGCTGGCAAATATGTTGCCGGTTGATGGCATGTAGCTTCATCTGTTTTCTGGAGCCTGTCCCCTTTGCTGAAGTATCGCTGACATGGCTCGTAACCTGTCTGTGACCTCGGTGAATGATGGGCGGACATCGGGATTCGCTGACCAACATTGCTCCATCAGTTTTCGCCATTCAGGGTCGCAGGTTTCAGGTATTTGAGGCCGGAGAGAGTTGTTGACGATACCCCCTTCTCATAAGAAAGCATGCAGAAGCTCTTAAACAGACTTCTAGACGACTTGACAGCGTGAATGAATTGATGCAGGATTCTCTTTTCACGTCAATACTGAAAATGAACTCGAAACAAGAGGTGTACAGTTTAAGCATACCTATGATAGCACCGCAATGCATATTGGCGTATGGTTCCTCACCAGTCAAGATCTCCCATAACGCTATTCCAAAAGAGAACACGTCCACCTACATGTATGCAGTAATTACATATTGGGCACAGCACTTAGTACATGCAAACAGTGATCTGCAGTCTGATGAAAAACTTTACCTTCTCAGATACTCGGCTGCTACTGCCATTCAACAGCTCCGGTGCCATCCACGGTAGGGTGCCCCGTACACCACCAGAAACCAAAGTGTTGCGCTTAATTCTTGACAATCCAAAGTCCCCAACCTGAGAATGGTTACATAATATTAATGGAACAGTCCACTGGCATCTTATTAAAGGAAAAACTAAAGGTGACATTTTTGCTGTTTATTGGCATAAACAAAACTTTCTAATAACTTAGCCCCTGCGCTTTATGTGGATGTAAAACTACCTTGCAGATTGGCCTCTGAGGATCTCTCATATTAACGAGCAAGTTGTCACATTTCAAATCAAAATGGACTATGCTTTTGGAGTGCAAATATTCCATCCCGAATGCCGCATCCATAGCAATGATGAGCTTTTTCCGATGATCAAGCATTCTGCAGAGATCTAGCAAACATGACATAACAGTGGAACTGAGCAGAGTGGGGAGCACTGAACAGAAACACGCATTACTCACCTGTCCTTCCTTACAAGAACATTCCTTAGTGATCCATTCACCATGAATTCTGCCACAGTTGCTAATGTGCCCCCTGTTCCATCAGGAACCACACCATAGAAAGCAACAACATTTGGATGATGCAGCTTTGAAAGAATCTGTGCTTCCCTCCAAAAGTCTTTGGTCTGTAAAAATGGGTTGGCATTATACTCGTGAAATAAAACAATATGCATGTACTATGTCATGAAGGTCTCGATACCAATTTATTATATCAGTAAACAGGATGCTTAAACATGAACTAATAGGCAAAAATACGTCACGTGCAGAAAACTAACCGTTACAACTAACAAATTTCTGGTAGGTCTTTAGTTGTTACTGAATTTTCTAATGACTAAAAAAGAGTAATGGATACATTACTCACAAGTTTCTCTCGTTCAGATGATCTACCAGCAAAACAGCTTTTCTTGATACGTTTGATAGCAACATCCGATCCTCGCCACTTTCCATGGTATACTGTTCCAAACGTGCCAGATCCCAGTTCACGCAACTCCTCAAGGTCCGCATTTCTTATGATCTGATAATAAAAATCAAAACAACCACGTGCTGCTATGACTTCGGTGTTAACGATAAAAAATGCAATTCTGAAGCAAGTACTCATATTGCTTGAAAGAGTACTACAAATTGCTAAACAAATGTAGAGTGTGAGATGTGCACCTGTAAGCCATACATGCTGGCTTCAAGTTCGGCAATCTCAGCATCACTCACGGACGCATCTACAGCTCCTTTATCATCATAATCCTAATATTTGGAGTGACAAACATGATATCCTTCGGGTAAAAGAATATGATATGCTCAACCACACGAATGACATTAATAGCAAGCTCAATATATAAGATCGAACATACCTCATTAGCTAACTCTGGCCCATTGCACCGAGTATCATCATCCTTCATTGATGAAATAATGGCATGCTGCCATTCTTTAGCTTCCACTTCAACCTGAGGAACTGGTCTAGATGATGGAATGCCTGAAGGCATTTTATCAGTCACATCCTCAACTATAACAAGCGCCTCCATTTGAACGTTATTTTGTATTCTGTCTTTCCGATTTATGTTCTCACTATTGATGGCATGATCAAATCCACTTACTCCTGCATCACCGCAGGTGATATTACACTGATCAAGAAAAGGAACCTCTCTACTTGAAACACCATCCTTGAAAGTACCATCGCCGTACATATTTACAGTAAGATCAGCATTATTTAGTCCAATAGGCGGTGAGGTGGCCAAACCCAAGCTATGCACCAATGACTGGTCAATATTTCCATTTTGATATACAACGGATGCCCCATTTTCCACTGATCTCTGTGGTGCAAAAGCTTCAAAAGGGTCTACAGGAAGCAGTATGTGGGGTCCAGGAGTAACCTTATTGTTGCCATGCATAAAACTAGCAGTTCGATAACTTGTAACAGCATGCCTGGAATCCAGTTTCTCTATGTGAGATCCACGTTCTGCATCCTCTGTTAGAGATCTAACAGAGCTTCCATCAAGAAGATGTGAAAGAGAATTATCAGAAGCAATCATCGACGTCAGACCCGAGCTTTCTAGAGCATCCAACTCGTTTGAGGACAACCTTGCATCACGTGCACGGTTCAAACTGAGCCTTGTATCAACATAAGTGCCCTGGGGAGCAATACTAGGACCTGTGATGTTATCCTGATGATAAAACCTGTCCTGCTGTTTAACTACAGGACCACCATTTTGACCTGTTTGTACCATATGACTTGACAAACTATCTTGTTGGTAATATACTGCTGCCTCCAAACTAGTTGAACCAGTAACTCCTTGGTTAAACCGCCGATCAACATGATTAGAAACAAGATAATTTGGTTCACCAGTTTGAGCAATCTCGGGTGGCTTTACACATACAAGATTTGGCCTAGTTCCACTTATTGTTCTCTCCAGCTCATTAGCTTGACATATTTTCTGGGAAAATGATGGTGGTATGTATGAATCAAAGGTTAATGATAAACTGGATAGAGGTGCTTCAGTGCGATCGTTCAGCAAAGGATCGGAAAAGGCATGGGGCATGCCATGAATTTGACCAGCATGCAGTCCAGATACCCAACTAGCAATCTCTGGATGCATGGACACCTTTTCAGAATAAAAGGGCCTTTCCATTGGAATAGACATATCATAGTTTGTATGTGAACCCAAGTCACTCTCATTTCGAGGTATACCCAAATCTTTTATCTGCCTTTGCATTTGAAGATGGTGGGCAGAAGATCCAATTCCATCACATGTGTCTGCATAATTTTGTTTCTTATCTTGATGGTCCGGAAGCATGGTTTTCAGATTTGAACCATTGAAAACTCCACTATTGTTCTCATGTTCTTTGTTAATTGTTGGTTTGTCTCCAGACATCCGCAGCCTAGACTGTTTCGCGGTCCTCAGCTGATTTAAGCTTGGGGAGGAAGTCGCTGCTGACTCAGCCACCGTTTGTTGTGAGTATGGAGCAAGAAAAAACTGAGATGAAGACTCACATAAGGCTGTTCCAGCCAAAGCTTTACCTCCAGTATCCACATCTGTTTGACAGACAGTTGAGTCTCTGCAAGGGAGTAGGGAATCATCAATCTGTTGGCTCAACTGGCCCACTAAATTGTTGCCGCTGGTGCTCTGCTTCATCTGTGAAAGATTGTTCACAGCAACAACAAAATTATACTCTGGTTCACTCTCTAAGCTTCTTGCACTTAACGATGGATCCTCACACTCAGTTAAGGAGACGAGAAATATCCGAAGCCTAGGTGAGCCGTTGGCCTTTTCAAGGCTGTAGTATTCCTCCATCATATTCTGGAGATCCTCATCACACGAGAGAGAAATCAGAGCATCAAGGTCCTCATCAGGAAGCTGATACTTGATGATATGAGGCTGACTGTAGATAGAGAGGGTTTTATGCACGAGTTCCTTCCACGAGAAGTTTCTGGAAATCGATATGAGACGTGTTTCCCCACCTACATATCTGAGCACCCCATCACTAGGCCTCGGCAGGATTTTACCACCAAAGCTGCACATGAATTTGACTTTTCCGGAATGGGGGCTTTCAGACATGTCTTGCAGACTGTCGCCTGAACTCTCGGCCGGTCTAGGTCCATTCTCGAAGGACAAGTTCCTGATACGGACCAAATTTATGGGATCCATATCACATTTCAGAGGCAAACCAGGAGTAAGGCCCCCGGAGTCGAACCTGCCAAGACCGAGAATTGTAGTGAGATCCTGGTAGACCACATCAGAGTTCTTCTGATTATTGGACCCAACTTGGCTGTTCATCTGAAGCAAAGCAAAGGATTGAAGACGATCTACCAGTAATGTCCTCCTCCTTCCACTTGGCTCTGAGATGCCTTAGAATGCTGAACCATTATTCATCACTTTAAGACAAAAGCAGCGGTTTTGCCTAATGCAGATCACGGCCGTCTAGCAAGGCGGATCGCTGCGATAAAATCAAGAAAACAACAGTGAACGTCTTTCTTGGCAATCGGTCGAATTTGGACAGCAAATTTTTTTCTCACTTGTGTGCAATGTTCATACATGATTGATGTTGCTGGCCGCAGGATAATAATCAATTAGCTCAGGTCGATTTGATTGCTCACAGCCACATAATATTAAAAAAAAAAAGATCCCTCCCACGAACAGAACAAACACAACAGGACGTAACGTATCACTGCTACAACAATCAGGATCAAGCTAGGGTTCCTTACCACCAAGGGATCAATCAGCGCAGGACGGCCTCTCGCCGAGCGAGCGAGCACGCTCGCGGCGGCCCCTCGCCGGCGGTGAGGTCGCCGCAGCAAATGGGCCACCGAGCGGCCGAGACGCGGACGCCGATCACTCCGACGAGGCCGGGGCCGCGCGCATTAGCGGATTTCCGCGGCGGTGGCAGGGGCGGGGACGAAGAGCAAAAATCGGCTCGGAAATTTTGGTGGTGGAGGGAGGAGGAAAATGGGGAGAGGAACGCGGCAGCAGCAGGTGCCAGCGAAGAACGAAACGGAACGCCAAATAGGACGGGACACGGGAAAGGGAAGGAGCTCGGCTTGGCTTCCGTCGGGTGGACGGGTGGTTTGGTTGGATTTGCCGGCAAAACGGGGCAATATCTAGGTCGGCTCCCCGGTCGCTGTTCTTCCTCGCCTGGCCGACCTGTCACTATATGGATGAAAGTTGATCGATTTATATTTTTTATTACAAATACGTTACGAATTTAGTCGTTATTGAGTGTGAGTAAGGATCAAATGTTTATTCACCTCGTAACATATATGAACATCATAAAATTTAGAGAGAAAGGGGAATCCACCTCTGTCGTCGATAGCGAGGAGGGCGTGGAGGAGGGGGATTGCGTGGCGGCGGATCTAGAGTATACGCCCGAGCCGCCTTGGAAAGGCGACGTGGGGTTGGGGGAAACTTGCAAGTTTTTTTTGTAAACCTCTCCTTTTTCTCTCTCGCGGTGGCTCCTCGGTTCAGAAGGTCTCGGGCCAGCTGATGCGCGACGCAGCTTGGCTCCAGCGATTTCGGGGCGTGTTGGTTCCTTCAACGGCGTGGCACGGCTTGCGTCTCAAGGAGGTGGGGTGCTCTTGGCCTCGTGCGTGTCGCGGCGGTGGCGGTGGAAAGTAATGCGGGATTCGGCATGGGACCTTTCCTCCTGCATGTTGGGTGATACGTCTCAAACGTATCTACTTTTTCAAACATTCTTGCTATTATTTTGTCTCTAATTTACATGATTTGGATAGAAATAATACGGACAATCGCTGTTTTTAGCAGAATAGATTTGGTGTCTTATTTTTGTAAAATCATGTTTCGAGGAAAAATTCTTGAAAATTCAGAAAACGAAATTTTGTGCGAAAAGAACCACGGAGGAAGAAGGGGAGCCCTGGAGGTGGCCCGCATCCATTAGGCGACTGGTGGGCACGGGTCCACCCCTGGCCGCGCCCTGATACGTTGCAAACGTATATATAATTTTGGATGCTTCATGCTTGTTTTTTACCCAATACCTTTTGTTTTTCACATATTATCTATCGTTTTCGGATGTTTTCATAGACTAACATATTAACAAGATGCCCAAGGCTAGTTGTTGTTTCTGCTATTTTTCTATTTTAGAAAAGTTCTTAAGGGAATATACTCGGAAAGGCTAAAAATCCATGGAGATCATTTTTTACCCGGAATGGAGATGGAGTCCAAAGAAGAGCCGGAGGAGGGCCAGGGGTGTCAGGCGCGACCCGCCCTAGGCCACGCCTGGTGGGCCCCTAGCGCCCCTGGCCACCGCCTCTTGATGCATCTTCGCCTATAAATTATCGTTAACCCTAAAAACGTCGAAGACAGATTTATTTTCCATAAAACATACAGAGAGGCGCCGTCACCTCGAAAGTCCAATCTAGGGCTTTTGGAGTCCTGCTCCGGCATCCTGCCAGAGAGGGGAATCGTCATCATAGGCCTCTAAATCGCCATGATCGCCTCCGGACAGATGCGTGAGTAATTCATCTCGGGACTACGGGTCCATAGTAGTAACTAGATGGTTGTTCTCTCCCCTATGCCTCCATTTTTAGAGTCTCATGAGCTGCCTCACATAATCGAGACCACCGTTATGTAATTGTGCATGTTATGTTTGCTGAGATCAGATGAACCATGAGATTATGATTATTTTGTTCATGTGAATCTTAAATGCTTCACTTATATTTGTAGAGAGTTTTAATCTTGTCTTGCAATGCTCTCGGGTGTTTATGATTACCTTGGTCACGTAGTTTTTTCACCTCCAAGAGAGGGTTTATATGCTAGATAGTGGGTTCATGCCTCCTTGTTGCCTGCACTCGAGTGACAGAAAAGTGCGGGGAGGGGGGATATGTTGTTGCCACTAGGGAGAAAACAACGGTGCTATTGTCTACGGACAAGGACCACTGCTTACATTGCATACTTGTTCTTAATGCATTTGTCTGTTGCACACAAAGAAATCACTTCATTGCTGCAACTTAATACCAGAGAGATTTGTTGGATAGCTTTCTTGAGGTGGACTTTCAGATATGGATGCATGTCGGATAGCGGTTCATATTCCTTGACGTAATGCCTACAATGTTAGAACCCATAAACTATATCTCCTCATAATGGTATTGTTATACATTCATGATTTGTCAATTTCCCAGCTGTAATTTGTTCACCCAACATGTTTGTTTTCTTTGGAGCGACACCACTAGTGAATCTATAGCCCTCGGTCCTGTTTTCCTCATATTTGCAGTCTTCTTTTAAGAACTTTCATAATTGTTTTATTACTGTTCCGTTTTTACTTTTATTACTTTTCAAGACTCTATACATTTAATTCTCTAAATTTCATCAAGACCGAAAGATTGACAACCTTCCGGAAAGTTGGAGCAAGAGAGAGTTTGTGTTTGTGTGTAGGTTCCACGTTTGTTGACACGCCAGACAACAAGCAACCTTCTACAAGACGAACCTAGTGGTTCGATAAATCCTGGTTCCTTAATTGGTGGGAAATTTCCACTGGTCTGCATCATATCTTCCGCTTGGGGTCTCCCAACGAGCGTGTGATCACGTCAGCGTCAAGTACTTTTTTGGCGTCGTTGCCGGGGACTTCTGGCTTGCTGCAAGGGGAGTCTCCCACTTCCACTCTCTTTCTTTTATTTTTTATTGCTTAGCTCACTTTTGTTTAGTCTTGTTTTCTCTCTATCAAAACCCCCAAAAAAAAAGTTCGCTAGTTTCTAGTCTTTTATTTACGTTGTTAGTTTATTTTGTTAGTATGTCTAGATCTACTTCTTTTGTTGTGTCTCCTGAGGCTAGGATCCTCACCTTCAAACAAAGAGGTGCGGAGAGATTTAAACATGCTTGGGAAAGAATTTCCATTTCACACAAAAAAATACAACTTGAGCTTGCTTCAAATACATTATTTAGATGCTTCTATCTAGAGATTTTTGGTTGGTACAAGCATGCTTTGGACATGATGGTAGAAGGAAACTTCTTAGAATGTGGGTACATTAAAGCTCTCAATGCTATAAATAGCTTACCTAGTCTCTTTATGGAAAACGATGATAAACTTGATAAAATTCTTGAGATGATTGCTAAGCTATTTAAATGAAGTAGAAAGACCTCTACAAGAGGGGCAAGTCATTAGCGAATTGGAAAATGATTAGGAACCTTATATTAAAATTAGTATTTATGATCAAGTCTTTATAGATTATTGTGACCTTGGTTCCATGATATCTACTATGCCTAAGATGGTTTTTGACTACTAGAAATTTGAGAATATGATTGATCACCTATACTATCACCCACATGCTAATGGTACTATCTCTAAAATTAAGGGAATAGTTAAAATTTTCCAAGTTTCTTTTCACCACAAAACTATGCTTGTATACTTTATGATCATGGATAAAGAGGAACAAGGGAACGTAGTTTTAGGGAGATCACTTCTGAAAATTGTGAGATGTTTGATAAATGTTACGCATGGTTATATAAATCGTTATGGTCCCATTAGAGGAAAGTTTAACTTTCCTAAACGTATTAAAGATGCTCTGGTTGAAAATGAAAATGTTCTTGGCCCTGATTCTATTGATAATACTTGCTTCGTTCTTCATGCCTAGCTAAAAGACGTTAAAGAAAAGTGCTTATGGAAGGCAACCCACTTTGTTTTCCTTCATGTTCGTCTTGTTTTCTTTTGTTTTATTTTGTTCTTTTAGTGTCTTGGACGTTGTTACCTCTGTAACAACCACTCCTTATCATTTTTATTTCATTTTTTGTGCCAAGAGTAACCTCTAATAGAGAGGTAGTGCGATTTGGGGAAGTTGCTCTTCTGCAACAAAATCCTGGGCTGACACAAAAAAAATATTTCCCTCAGACAGAACATCGGATTGCTTTGAAAAAAATAGACACATTCCCCCAGGTTGTTATATAACTTTCATTAGTTTCCCACTTTTTGATTTGAGCAATAGAAGATTTTCGGAAAAAAAATCATCATTACTGTATGTTCTGTTTTGACAGATTTTTGACAATATTTGCATTTGCCTCTTAATCTTTTTATTTTGTGTTCTTTCGGGGGGGGGGGGGTGGAGGGAGCCTTAAAATAAGTTGTGACAATAGCTAATATTTTAAATTGAGTGTTACACGTGTGTTGAATCTGAACCAAGTGGATTTATTATTTTCATTACATTAACGTTGCCAACGAAAATTATGAGATGTTTTAGGTGGAGGAAGTTTTCAAGTGTAGGGAGAGAAGAATGATATGATGAGATGAAGGGTGGACAAATATCAAGCTTGGAGGATGCCCATGTCACCCCAAGACATATCCAAGAAGTACAAGCATCAAAACTTGGGGATGACCAAGGCATCCTCTTCTTCATCAACAAAAATATCAGGTTTCTTTCAAAACATTATATTTTTATTGCTTGACATGATATGTGTTATTCTTAGAGCGTCATTTTATTTTTCTTTCAGTTTTTATGGTTGGATCCTAGCACTTTTATTTTGGTGAGATACACGCTCCATTTCATTCCCTAGAACACTCTAGTTTTCACTCTTATTGTTCTGTGACTGTTCAATTTTTGCCAATACTGTGTTTAGCTCTTGTTTTTCACTCGAATATTGTTCAGACTCGTTGGTTTTATTCAGTTATATATGATTATATCTCTGGTCTTTAATGTTTATTTTCTTTGAAAGTAGTTTCCAATAAGTTGATTGGTGTTGGAGAAGAGTAATTCATGCTTATAGTGGTGCAATAGGAAGCTTGTCTTGACTGTGGCTTAGGCTTTGGCATGTCATGTTAGATGTTATTTTAATTGTGTGCTTAGTAGTATATGATGTATCATGACTAGTCTCAAATAGCTGAGAGTGCTTAATGTGCCATTGAAATTAAATCATGTGTTGTTTCCTCATATTGAAGCATGGTATTGTGGTATTCTCCTTTGAATGATTTATCTGGATTGACTTGGCGCATGCTCACACCATATTATGACTACAAACAAAGTCACCTCTAGCATTGATGATCATTTAGTTTTTGACTTGTAATATCACTTCATGTTTTGGTTAATGATGTTTTGTTGCTATGCATGATTATGACCATTATTGCTCTCTTAGTTGGTCTCTCTCAGTCTTTTGCTAGCCTTCATATGTATTGAGTATGAGCTCTAATCATGCATCCAACTCCCAAAAACCAAATTTTGCCAAATGTGTCCACCATACTACCTATATGTGGTATTTCACCGCCACTCCAAGTAAATTTCTCGTGTGCTACCTTTAAACCTTCAAAATTATTAACCTGTTTTGTGTTCCTGCTTTAGCTCATGAGGAAGTAGTTTAAAGTTTATCATGGTTTATGTTAAGAAAAGTTCTTCTCCCTTATTTCACCTGATGAGTATGCAATCTGTGCTCATCTAAATTCGCAAAGAGCTGGTGCCAAATAATATGAACTCAAATAATAATAAAAGGCACTTCCCTATAGTTTTATGAATGTTGGTGGACACCCGTGAATATGGCTAGATGTAGGTTTTGGAAAGTAAAGGTGGGGAAGTGCCAACTAAAAGAAAAAATGCTAATGGAAACCGCTCTCAAAAGTCTAAGAACTTTGCTTGACATGGATTATGATAAGTTTTTCATTGCCATTCGTTGACATAGATATACACCTCTCTCAAAATTGTTTTCAATATCCCAGTTTTATTAAATAAAAAATCTCTAGCACATGAGTAGTACATGTTTCCCTATGTGAAGGGCATTTTATTTACTTTTATGCCGATTCTTAATCTTCTTACTTTATGCACCAGTTAAGAGAGCTTAATTGTCATTCTAAGTACAATGTGCATAGTTCCAAAATTTATTATTGATTGATTCATGATTATGGTTTTCCTTGCTCTCAAATTATTTGTATATCTAGTCACTATTTAAACTTTGAAGGTGTCCTGGCATTTATGTTTTGCTACCACGCGAAGGACATGCTAGATACCACCTTATTATGTTTTTCTTTATGGTTGAAACAAATGTATCACTTTCAATGCTTCATTATTCATTGTCTTTTATTTGTGTTACTTTTCATGCGCAACATGGTTGCTAAGTTTACATTAGTTCAAATAATATTTATCATGCCTTTGTTAAAGTACTTTGATCTCAGCTTACAATGCTTTTACATAACATTGATCAAGATTTGTGTTGGCTTCATGTCACCTCAAAAAGTATTTTGTTATCACTTACCTACTCAAGGACGAGCAGGAGTTGAGCTTGGGGATGTTGACACGTTGCAAACGTATCTATAATTTTTTGTGCTCCATGCTTGTTTTCTACCCAATACCTTTTGTTTTCCATATGTTTTCTATAGTTTTCCTTCGTTTTCCGGATGTTTACATAGACTAACCTATTAACAAAATGCCTCAGGCCAGTTACTGTTTTTCTATTTTTGAAAAGATCTTAAGGAAATATTCTCGAAAAGGGCTGAAAATCCACAGAGATCATTTTCTTTTACCCGGAACGGAGACGGAGTCCAAAGAAGAGCCGGAGGGAGCTAGGGGGTGCCAGGCGCGGCCCCACCCTAGGCCTCTCCTGGTGGGCCCCTGGCACCCCTGGCCACCGCCTCTCGATGACTCTTCGCCTATAAATTGCCTTTAACCCTAAAAAAGTCGCAAACATATTTTTCCATGAAACATACAAAGAGGCATCGTCACCTCAAAACTCCAATCTAGGGCTTCTGGAGTCCTACTCCGGCACCCTTCCGGACAGGAGAATCTTCATCGGAGGCCTCTACATCGCCATGATCGCCTCCGGGTAGATGCATGAGTAGTTCATCTCGGGACTACGGGTCCATAGCAGTAGCTAGATGGTTGTTCTCTCCCCTATGCCTCCATGTTTAGAGTCTCGTGAGCTAGCTCGCATGATCGAGACAACTGTTATGTAATTGTGCATGTTGTGTTTGCTGGGATCCGATGAACTATGAGATTATGATTATTTTGTTCATTTCAATCTGAGATGCTTCACTTATATTTGTAGAGATTTTTAATCTTGTCTTACAATGCTCTTCGGTGTTTATGATTACCTTAGCCACGTAGTTGTTTTCACCTCCAAGAGAGGTTTTATATGCTGGATGGTTGGTTCATGCCTCCCTTACATTTGTGCTCGAGTGACAGAAAACGGTACGGATGGGGGATGTGATGTTCCTACTAGGAACAAAATAGCAGTGCTCCTGTCTACGGACGAGGACCACGGCTTACACTACGTACTTGTTCTTAATGCATTTTTATGTTGCACAGAAAGCAATCACTTTGTTGCTGCAACTTAATACCAGAGAGATTTGCTGGATAGCTTTCTTGAGGTGGAATTTTAGATATGGATGCATGCTAGACAGCGATCCATATGCCTTGATGTAATGCCTACAATTTTAGAACCCGTGAACTATATCTCGTCATAATGGTATTGTTATACATTCATGATTTATCAATTGCACGGCTGTAATTTGTTCACCCAGCATGTTTGTTTTCTTTGGAGAGACACCACTAGTGAACCTATGGCCCTCGGTCCTGTTTTCCTCATAATTGCAACATTCTTTTGAGCATTTTCATACCTTGTTGTTCTATTTTTACTTTTATTACTTTTCAAGACTCTGTACGTTCAATTCTCTAGTTTTCAGCAAGACCGTAAGATTGACAACCTTCCGGAAAGTTGGAGCAAAAGAGAGTTTGTGTTTCTGTGTAGGTTCCATGCTTGGGGGGCGCTAGACTACAAGCAACCTTCTCCAAGACTAGAAGTCCTACTGGTTCAATAAACCCGGGTTCCTTAATTGGGGGGAAATTTCTGATGGACTAAATCATACCTTCCGCTTGGGGTCTCCCAACGAGCATGTGATCACGTCAGGATCATGCCCCCTTGTCGCATGATGGTTGTGGACCCCACCTCCAGGCCTCCTTTGACTTAAAAGACTCCTTCTCGACCAAAAACCCTAAGCGCGTGGTCATATCCATGTTTCGTGATATGGAGCCGTCGTGACCCTATGTTCTTCCTCGGAGAACTAATCATCATCACCAATGCCTCTCCATCAACCAACCATGATTCCCCCATCCATGTGTGAGTAATCCACTTATGTAGCTAGTGGGGATGGTAGGGATTGGATGAGATCATTCATGTAATATTTTGTTAAATTGTTAGGGCATGATGCCTAGTGTCCACTATTTATGTTAATCATCGTTGTTGCAACTTGTGATACTTGATGCTTGTCACTTAGGGCACGAGTGTCATGATTTAAGAATTTAACATTTTATACTTTTATCAGTATATTCATTGTTTTAGTTCATACATGCAAGTTGTATGCACCTATTATAGTCTGGAGCCGAAGACCCCAAGGTGACAGGTTGGGATATTCAACGGGAAAAGGATATAATTTGAGTATTACATATATCAATTGATTGTTAATTTTTTGTTCCGGTGCTTCGTGAAATGAGCACCTTAATTACCATAAGTTTCATGATTAGCCCGACAGAAATGGGATGGTTGGACAAAAGGTGTCGTGCAAGTTCGTATGGCAAGCACGCACGACTACATTTGGGATACATGCATATATTTGAATGATACTTGGATGCTTATTTATTATTTATTGTGGTGTGCCCTATGTTGTTACCATTACATGAAATATTTCATCCATGTAATGCCCACTCATCTGTTCCTGAGCCTGTAGTGCTTTTAATCTTGTTGCTACCGTTAATTACTTTCATTGTTACTATAGCTACTGTCATTTTACTACTACGGTTACTATCACACTACTTCTGCTATTATATCACCATTGCTACTAATAAATTGTGTCAACAATTATACTTTCAGGTATGACTGAATTGAAAACTCAGTTGCTAAGTATTATAAGTATTCTTTAGCTCCCCTTGTGTCACATTATTAAATTTGGGTTTTACTTCACTCGAAGACTGTTGCGATCCCCTACACTTGTAGGCATCAAGACTATTTTCTGGCACCATTGTTGGGGAACATAGCTTTATTTATAATTTCACTTAGGAGCTGTATTGTTTGCTGCAATTTATTATCCATCATGGGAAAGACTACTGATCTGAAGTTTCCGTTATTACCTTCCAAGAAAAGGCAAGGTACAAATCTGAACACCGAAGCTACACTCGATTCACCTTCTGTTATTAGTAAACTTTATACAACCACCACATGTTTCAGGTGCTATTACTACTAAGTATGGTACTATTTCTAATGAATTTGATAGTTCTTCTACTGTGCTTGATGATTCTGGTTTATTAGGTCCTTTTCTTGAATCATAAATTGCTAGTTCTAAAAGAATTGGACGTGCTGAAATTATTAATGAACCATCTTTGACACCTAATGAATCACCTGATTATCCTGATTTGAGAAACTATATGAATGACTATACTGAAGATAGCTATATGGAGTTTGATAATTATTTTATAAGATTATATATGGAATGTAATTCCTCTCTATATCCTTATGCATTAATGAAACGACTTGAGAAGCATGCTATGGAAAACAAATTTACTTCTGACCCCGAATTTGTTTCTTCTCCTATAAAGATTACAGATGTTTATTTTAATTTCTCTGGTGATTATTCACTTATATCTATGGTTGAAGTTGATCATTTGTATGGTAAAGAAAATGAAGATCATATTGCTCATTTAACTAAACTTGTTAACTTCGTATCCTTATATTATAATGAGCAAAAGATACGACATTAATATGTTGTAAAATTGTTTCCTTTCTTATGAAAAGATGGTGCTAAGAATTGATTTAATAACCTGGCCGATGGATCTGTTAAAAGTCCTCAAGATATTCATTTTTTCTGCAAAAATTATTTTCCTGATCATAGGCAACATGCTGCTTTATAGAGGATTTATAGTTTTAAACAACTTGAGGATGAACATCTCCCAAAATCTTGGGGGAGGTTAATTCTTTACTCCTGGATATGAATCATGATTAATTTTACTTAGTGGGTTTAGAATTATTTTGTTTCATGCTTCACACATCACAACAAGATATTTTGACAACCTTATTATAACATTGCTTCAGTCCTTGTCTCACAAAGATTTCATTATCATGATAATTTTGAATCTTCCAAAATTAATCATCATTAAATTGACTAAGAATATTTTCTTTCGTCAACATGTTATAATTTTATTAAGTCATTTCTTTCTTCGGTCAAATTTCTTTGATCTCAACTTTTGATCCATAGTACACCCACTGATTTATATGAAACATTAAAAGTTCAATAATTTCATCTATTCCATGTAGTCAATATGATTAACTTATCATATTAAGTCTTCAATTAAATTTAGTCAATTGGGAAAACATCCATCCTTTATGTGAATTTTGAAATTCACAAGCGCCTAGGACTTTATGGATTTTTAGCTTTATTAAATAACCTATAGTCAATCTTAAACCTTGATAAATCAATAAAATACTTATCTCCAATTTATTTAACAAGCCATTAAAATTATTACTCAAACTTAAGTAATAAATTGAATCAAAACATTCAAGATTTAATAATAAAACTCAGTGACATAATACAATAAATAAGATCATAAACTTTGAATTCACATGCTTGGAAATCTCATACATGTCTTATAATTCAAACTCACCAAGATTCAAAAACATGAAATATTCATTACAAAATGATCGAACTCAAAATAACTATTATTTCGAAGTCCTAGTGTTGATCCTCTTTATGACTTGGACTTGTAGATGATGCAGCTGGCATGGAGCCTTAAATGCGTCTTCCACTGCTCCTTCCATAATCTTGCCTATTTTTCTTCTCACTCAATAATTTACTTGCAAATTGAAAAAATTTAGTATCCAATACCAAAATATTTTCGAGGCCAGAAAATGTCAATAACTGGTATAACTTTTATACCATATGTGTATGTGGCATCTGTCTTTGTCAATTGGTATAGTCTTCGCGGTGTGGACGAAGATATCTATCTCACTGTACATGAGCATCTGGAAGCCTTTTCAACTGTCTTCTCCACTTCCATCAGATTGCAGCAAGCCACAAATCCGTAAAAATATAATGGAAGTGAAATGAGGAGTGTGTCAGCTACTTGATGCTCTATAATTGGAAAACCAATGTTCTTTAGCTTCTGCAGTATCCCTGTGAACTTGTCCTTTATGCTCCCTCATCGAACCACCATTCTTGATTTTGCAAGATAACAGTTCAACATTCAGTTTGCACTACAAGGAAATAGCCTTCCACCGGCGTGAGGTTTTTTACACTACCGGCGAGAAAGTGACACGCCATTGGTCTTACGCTAGTGCTATTTAGTATCACGGGCGTGTATTTGGAAACGCCGGTACTGCCAATACGTCTATGGCGTTGGATTACATGCCGGTAGTAATAAACCTTTCACTGGTGTGTCCTCTCTGCCCCACGCCAGTACAATGATTTTCGTGCAAACAATAATCATTGTGTTTTATATAGCAATTAACATCGAAATACAACAATTAGGAGGAAAAAAAATTAGTAACTCACACGCACAGAAACATCATAACTAATTAGTAAGATAAATCAAGAAATATATGTAGAAGTTGCATCACTCAAAAAAATTAAAATATCAAAAACAAATAATTGTTCTCAAATAAACTAGCTACTAGGTAGAGATGTGGTTGATCACCAAAGGCATGTCCATGTCATGGCTTAGAGTGTTCTTGATGTTGACAAAATAGCTTGGCCTACCTCCAAGTCTTTTCATGTAATAAATTACCTCCACACTTATGCGGCAAGGATGATGTGGCCATCATTAGGATCGACATGGTACGGAACAATGGTAAAACTTCCTCTTTCTCCTAGGCATACTTTAAAATAGCCCTTGTTATGGACGCTGATAATATCCACTCCGCCTTAGGTAGTTTCTGAGACAAAATAGTATCATGCAGGAAAAATATACTACGTCAAATACTCTTCATATAGAGCAATATGGTGATCTTAAGAAACGTACCATGATATGCGTTGCCATCACATTTCTCCTTGTCAAACGATGCACGAAAGCACCCAGTCGAGGGCAATACCTCAGAGAGACACTTCTTCTCATGCTCCTGCAGATTGGATCATAAGGAGATGACAACATAGTGGGAAGGGTCGTCCGACTCACCTATAAAATCATCACTCTCTTCGTCGTCATCGTTGTTATACTCCATATAGATAGATTTGATGGAAGGTTATCCTGCCATAAGAAAATTCATGATATCACCGCCGATGAGAACCATATAGTCGATGAGTTGATCTCATCCTTCCCCGTGCAAACGGGTCTTCGTGCTCGTTTTAGTAACCATAATGTTGTACTCTCTCCCGTAAACATAAAATACCACGATGTTGCCGACTAACTCATTGAAATGCAACCTAAAATTTCATGGTATAATGTTTGCAACAAAAACAAAAATGAAAAACAATTAATTAGTTAGTAACCTAAAATCAAAACTCACATGCGGTAGAAAAAAGAATGGACCAGAATTAATAAATTACCACTGACTTAAGGTGCCCCTCTCGTTGATGAATAAGGAACGAGAAAGCAATGAACAGTCCACTCGTGCACGTGGAGTGGCATACTTCACACACCATATCCAATTATGATAAAATGTTTGCATTGTCTAAATATTTGAAGCAGTACTGGCAAACAAGTAGTGATAGACAGCAGACCACTTTTTATTCCATACGAGGTTTAATATTTAAAAACATACTTTCATTTATCAGTGCATATTTCATTATACAACAAACACCACAAAATTATCTAGTGCATGTAACTATCGCAACCATTGCGATTACTACCACGACTAAGGTAACAATCGATCCTACTGCATAATGAAACCAAGCTTATTTATTGAGAGCATTTATACGTCCATTTTGCATCACTATTTTAGTTATTTTATGTTATTCATTGATATGTTTCATGTTATGATGCATTAATTATGTTATTTCATCTTATTTTGCATGTTTCATAATTTTTGAAGGATAAACATCGGGACCAGAAATTTGATGGAAAAAGCACCGCCATGATACCCTATTTCAGAAGATCAGAAGAAGAAGGGGGGCATCAGGGATGTCTTAGAAGTCCAGAAGAGGGAGCTAGCCACAAGAGGACCCGAAGGGGGCCCACACCATGGGGTGGCGCCCCCCTGGCCGCGCCGCCAGGTGGTGTGGCCACCCTGGCCCACCTCTGGTCGCCCCCTTTCCCGTACTTGACCCCCAGGGAACCCTAAGCCCCATAACATCATCGAGAAAATATTCCGCTGCCGCCTCGGGGCGGAAAACAATATAGAGAGAAAAGCTCTCCGGCAGGGAGAAATCTGCCTGGGAAATTCCTCCTCAGAGAGGGGGAATCATCATCATCGTCACCATCATCGCTCCGGGCATCATCAAGATCGTCATCGTCATCATCATTACCACCAGCACCATCACCCTCACCATCCATCTTCATCCCTTTGTAATGATTACGGTTTTATAACGTTGTTCTTCACTAGATCTCTCTCCTGGTGTGGATTACTTGTTAGTAGTTGATGCTTGTGAGATTTATCGATGTTTACACTTTATGACCAGATTGTTATTCATCATTATCTCACCTCTGATTATGATCCATATGATCTCTTGTGAGTAGTTCGTTTAGTTCTTGAGGACATGGGAGAAGTCAAGATGTTAGTAGTGGAATTATGTTGAAGTAAATATCTAGTGGTTTGATATTTAAGCTGTGGTGTTATTCTTCTAGTGGTGTCATGTGAACGTCGACTACATGACACTTCACCTTTATGGGCCTAGGAGGATGCACTGTGTATTGGGCTACTAATTGTGGGGCTTCCGGAGTGACAGAAACCTAAACCCCCCGTTAGGAAACCGATGCACGAGGGAGTGTAGGCTCCCAGAGTTTTAAGGTTGTGGTTAGATTTATCTTAATTACTTTCTTGTATTTGCGGATGCTTATGAGGGGTATAATAACAAGTATGTATTAGTCCTAGTTGGGCGGTGCATTAGCATAGGTTCACCCACACAACACCTATCAAAACAATAAATAGTATTCGACTGTATGAAACGAAAGTGCTTGACGAAGTTCCCATGTGTCCTCGAGAACGTTTGGTAATCATAAGTAGAACAACCGGCTTGTCCTTTGCTCTCACAGGGATTGTTCCACTTGCTGCAATTATATTTATTGTCTTTTATTTACTCGCACTTTATTTATCTGCTATATCAAAACCACCAAAAACCTGTTTGCTAGTGTTTACAGTGAATTTTCTATCCAACCTGCTTGTCAACACCTTTTGCTCCTTGTTGGGTTCGACACTCTTATTTATCGAAAGTACTATGATACACCCCCTATACTTGTGGGTCATCAAGACTATTTTCTGGTGTCGTTGCCTAGGAGTGAAGCGCTATTGGTAAGTGGAATTGGTAAGAGAAACTTTTACTGTGAGTGTTGTTTTTATTTATGTCTGTTGTTTTATTTCATTATGGAGAATTCTTTTGGTTCTCTGTTTAGGGCTACTACTGTTACCGTGAGGGTAGTAGGTGACCCGTTATCTGTTGAATTGGATCCTTATAAAATACCTATGAAAATTGTTGGACGTGTTATGGATAACTGCTATTATGGAGATGGAATTGTCCATCCTGGTGATCATTTGCTCTTTATACATAAATTATGCGAGTTATTCAGGTGTGCAGGTATTACAATGGATCAAGTTACAAGGAAATTATTCTCTTTATCGCTGAAAGGTAGAGCTACTGAATGGTTTAAATTACTGAAGAATGGTGAATCTATTGGATGGGAGGAAATTGTACCTCTCTTTTATTCTAAATTCTATCCTCCCACTGAGATTCATAAAGACCGGAAACAAATATATAATTTATGGCCTCATGATGGAGAGAGTATTGCCCAAGCTTGGGGTAGAATGAAGTTATTAATGTTTAAATGTCCCGTTCATGAGCTCCCGAGTAATATTGTTATCAATATTTTTTATGCAAGGCTTTCTCTTCATGATAAGGATTTATTGGATGCTTCTTGTACTGGATCATTCACACGTATGAAGGAAGAAGCTAAATGGGACTTCTTGATCGTATTCAAGAAAACATTGAAGGATGGGAGAATGACAAAGGTAGAAAGTCAGGTATAAATTATGATTATGAATGCATTAAATCTTTTATAGGAACTGATGATTTCTATAATGTTAGTGTTGTTTGTGGTCTTGATTCTCAAATCTTTGCAAATTGTCTTAAAGCCTTTGCCTCCTATCTTGATATTCCTAAAAAGGAGTTTAGCAAGTATCATGCACCTTATAATGATATTGTTCCTCCTAGAAATATAGAAGTGCATGTTGTTAATCCTGCTGTGCCTGAACCTTATATTGAGAAAATGCCTTTCCCTGCTAAGGTAAAAGAACACTCTATTGTAGCTAGTGTGGTTAACAGGAGTATAAAGAAATCTATTGAACCTGATGAACAAATAACTGTTAAACCTGCAGTAGCAATAGCGAAAGACCTTGTTTGTGGAAATGTAGAGGATGAACATATTGTCTTTTGTGAGGATACTTCTAATATTGTCTCACATCCAAATAGACATAAGAAAACTAGTGTTCTTGTGCTTTCTGTTAAGATTGGTGATCATTGCTATTATGGGTTGTGTCACATTGGTGCAAGTTCTAGTGATATTCCTTATGAGCTTTATAAAGAAATTATGCATGAAATTGGTTCTTGTGACCTTGAAGATATTGATGTGGTTATTCAGCTTGCTAATAGAGAAACTATCTTTCCGATTGGTATTGTTAAAGATGTGGAAGTTTTATGTGGTAAAACTAAATATCCTGCTGATTTTCTAGTGTTGGGTAAGGCTGCTAGTAAAACTTGTCCTATTATTTTTGGTAGACCTTTCTTGAACACTTGTGGTGCTATTATAAATTGTAAGAAGGAGAAAATATTGACTAAATTTGATGGAAAATCCTATGAGTTTAATTTCTCCAAATTTGCTAGAGCTCCTTATGAATCTGAATTGCCTAATGAGAATTTTAGAGTTGAACAGCTTGCCTCTATTGCTCTTGCTCCTAACAATGCTTTGCAGCAATATGTGGAGGACCATAAAAGTGAGGTCTTTATGGAAGAGAGAAACGAGATTGACGATATTCTTCTTCGTCAACCGGTGATACTGAAACATAATTTACCTGTGGAAGACTTGGGTACCACATTACCACTCAAGGAGCATCGTGTTATTATTAGTTCTAAACTTTCAGGTGAAGAAAAGGAAAGATTATTGGGAATATTGAAGAAACACCGTGGAGCTATTGGATATACTCTTGATGATTTGACAGGGATTTCTCCCTCTATATGTCAGCATGTCATTAATACTGAACCTGGTGCAAAGCCAGTAGTTGAACATCAATGTCGTTTAATTCCTAAGATGAAGGAAGTGGTAAGAAATGAGGTATTAAAACTCCTTGATGCTGGTATTATTTTTCTTATTGTTGATAGTAGATGGGTGAGCCATGTGCACTATGTCCCTAAGAAGGGAAGAATTATGGTTGTGCCTAACAAAAATAATGAGCTTATTCCTCAAAGAGTAGTAGTTGGTTATAGAATGTGCATTGATTTTAGAAAAGTTGACAAGGTTACTAAGAAAGATCATTATCCTTTCCTTTTATTGATCAAATGCTAGAGAGGTTTTCTAAGAAAACTCATTTTTGCTTTCTTGATGGTTATTCTGGGTTTTCTCAAATTGTTGTTAGAAAGCACGATCAAGAGAAAACAACCTTTACTTGTCCGTATGGTACTTATGCTTATAGACGTATGCCCTTAGGTTTATGTAATGCTCCTTCTACATTTCAAAAATCCATGTCTGCTATTTTTCATGGTTTTGTGAAGAAATTGTGGAAGTATTCACGGACGATTTCTCCGTCTATGGAACTTCTTTGATAACTACTTGCACAACCTTGATAAAGTTTTGTAGAGATGTGAAGAAACTAATCTTGTTCTTAATTGGGAGAAATTCCACTTTATGGTGAATGAAGGAATTGTTCTTGGGAATAAAATATCTAAAAGAGGTATTGAAGTTGACAGAGTTAAAGTGGAAGCAATAGAGAAAATGCTCCGTCCTAGGGATGTTAAAGGTATTCGTAGTGTTGTTGGTCATGCTGGATTTTATAGGTGGTTTATTAAAGATTTCTCTAAAATATCAAAGCCTCTTACTAATCTTCTTCAAAAAGACGTACATTTTGTTTTTGATGATGATTGTAAGGAAGCTTTTGAAACTTTAAAAAGGCTTTAACTACTGCTCCTATTGTTCAACCACCTGATTTGAATTTATCTTTTGAAATTATGTGTGATGCTAGTGATTTTGATGTAGGTGTTGTTCTTGGATAGCGAGTAGATAAGAAATTGAATGTTATTCATTATGCTAGAAAGACTTTTGATGCTGCTCAAAAGAATTATGCTACTACTGGAAAAGAGTTCTTAGTTGTAGTTTTTGCTTGTGATAAGTTTAGACCTTATATTGTTAATTCAAATGTTAGTATTCATACTGATCATGCTGCTATTAGATACCTTATAGAAAATAAATATGCTAAGCCTAGGATTATTAGATGGGTGCTGCTTTTACAAGAGATTGATTTGCATATTGTAGATAGGAAGGGTGCTGAAAATCCTGTTGCTGATAACTTGTCTAGATTGGAAAACATTGCTTATGACCCTATTCATGTTAATGGTAGTTTTCCAAATGAACAGTTGGCTGTAATAAAGGTAAACTCCCAAGATAGTCCATGGTATGCAGATTATGCTAACTTTATTGTTTCCAAGTATTTTCCTCCAAAATTTACGGCTCAACAAAGAAGAATTTTTTTATGATTTGAGGCATTATTTTTGGGATGACCACATTTATATAAAGAAAGAGTACATGGTATTATGAGAAGATGTGTTCCATATCATGAACAACGTGAAATATTGAGAAAGTGCCATGGTAGTGCTTATGGAGGACATCACGCTGGAGATAGAACCACAGAGAAGGTTCTACAATCAGGTTTCTATAGGCCTACTCTCTTTAAAGATGCACGTAAATTTGTTTTATCTTGTGATGAATGTCAAACAGTTGGTAATATTTCTAGACGTAATGAAATGCCTATGAGTTATTCTCTTATTATTGAACCTTTTGATTGTTGGGGATTTGACTTTATGGGTTTGTTTCCTCCTTCGAATGGTTACACTCATATTATTGTTGCCGTTGATTACGTTACTAAATGGGTAGAAGCTATACCTACAAAAAGTGCTGATGGTGAGACCTCTTTAAAAATTCTTAAAGATGTTATTTTCCCTAGGTTTGGTGTGCCTAGATATCTTATGACTGGTGGAGGTTCTCACTATATTCTTGGTGGTTTTAGAAAAACCCTTGCTAAATATGATGTTAATCATAGAATTGCCTCAGCTTATCATCCTCAAACCAGTGGGCAAGTAGAATTATCAAATAGAGAAATTAAATCTATCTTGCAAAAGATTGCTAATAAATCTAGGAAAAATTGGTCTGATAAGTTGAATGATGCTTTATGGGCTTATAGAACAGCTTATAAAAATCCTATAACTTTGTCTCCTTATAAATGGTTTATGGAAAATCTTTTCACTTTCCTTTAGAATTAGAACAGAAAGCTTATTGGGCAGTGAAGGAAC
Organism: Alopecurus myosuroides; assembly: GCA_028641055.1. Lineage (NCBI taxonomy): Eukaryota > Viridiplantae > Streptophyta > Magnoliopsida > Poales > Poaceae > Alopecurus > Alopecurus myosuroides. The sequence goes on from CM054063.1 coordinate 53,406,696, forward strand.
TTAACAAAGATTTTAAACTTGCTGGTAAGAAAAAAAATGCTTGATTTGAGCTCTCTAGATGAATGGAGATGTGAAGCTTATGAAAATGCTAGGCTCTTTAAAGAGAAAGTTAAACAATGGCATGATAGGAGAATTTTTAAAATAGAGTTTCATGTTGGTGAGAAAGTTCTATTTTATAGGTCTCGCCTCATATTTTTTGCAGGAAAATTACTCTCAAGATGGGAAGGACCTTATGTTATTGAAGAGGTGTATCGTTCGGGTGCAATCAAAATTGCTTCCCTCAATGATAAGACTACAAAAGTGGTAAATGGGCAAAGACTCAAACATTATATTTCTGGGGATTCTTATGATGAAGATTTTGATATTATTCAAGTAATGACTCCGGAGAAGTTTATTAGCCCTAACAGTCTAACTTCTATCACATGAACGATCTCATCCAATCTCTACCATCCGCTTTGACTACATCGAAGAATTACTTGCATATAGATGATGAAATAATGATTGGTTGATAGAGAGACGCTGGGGATGTCAGTGGTGGTGATCTCCTCTCTCCGGAGGCCAGAATCAGCCCCCGGATTAGTCCTTCGGTTAAGAACATAGATTTCTGGTAGCTCCGTTTCACAAAACGATAAAGTGGTCGCGGGTTAGATTTTTCGCGTCGAAGGAAGACTTTAAGCAAAAGGGGTTCGCGAGGCGGTGGACAGGGGGGCACATGGGTCCTAGGCGCAGCCAAGGGTGGGCCCACACGGCCACCTGGTGGCCCCCTCTGGGTGCCCTTCTGGCTCGATGACTCCTTTTCCCGAAAGAATTTCTGGAAATTTTCCAGCATTTTTCGTGAAACATTATTTCTGCACCAATGCAATTATGCTAAACATAGCGTCAGCATGTGTTAGTATCATTCAAACATGCAAATTATAGGGGTAAAAGCAAAAGTGTTTGAAAAAGTAGATACGTTTGAATGTATCAGCTCCCCCAAGTTTAGTTATTCTCAAGAAATTCAGTTGACAAACCGAACGCGGTAAATGAAATGTTTACAAACACATTTTCTTCATATGATATGAAGAGACTTACACTATGATCAGTGTTCTAACAAATGCATGACAAGATCTATATGACTAATGTAAATTTAGCAACCATGTTAACTCATGAAAAGATCTCAATGGACTAGGGGTTAATAATATGAAATTTATAAACAACAACAAGATTCTAAGGATCATAATAAAGGATGGTAGAGCGGTACCTCACTTGATCTTTTTGAAACCGCAAAACATAAGTGTAGAGCACCTCAAAAATTTAGATGGTGATTAGATAAAAATATTTAAAACAAGAAACTTTTCCAACATGCATCAATCAATATTATTTTGGGACAAAGAATGTTACACTAAGAGTGAAAATTATGCTCTCCAAATTGATGCTCAAATAAGGATGATGACTCAACATAAAAGTAAAAGGATAGAATCTTCACAGAAAGAAGCAGGGATTAACATACATCGAAACTTTGTATAGTTTTCAAAATCAGGAAGTCAACAAATGGTAACAAAGTAGTTAATAAGAACACAAAAACTAAAAGAGAAATATTTTTGTTGTTTTCGGTTTTATCAACACAGCGAATAAAAGCACAAGAGATTGTGAAACAAAGAGTTACAAAAGATAAACAAAAAATAGAAGAACAAAGCTAATGAAAGCTAAATACGAAAATAACAAGGAAAATATGTTTTGCTTTTTTGTTTTATAAAAAAAGGAAAACAAACTTCGGTAAACGAACGCAAAAAGAAGAAATAAAATATTTTTAGTGTTTTATTTAATAGGAGAAGGCACGAAAGAACAAAAGAGTAACAAATGGAAAATCTTTTTGGGGTTTCTTTTTGTCAACAAAAGAACACAAAAGCAACAAGAACAACAGAATAAAACTAGAAAGAGAAAAAAAACAAGAACTAAGAAGAACAAATAAACAACCAAAAATATTTTTGCATTTTTTATTTCCTCAAGATAAAAAAGGAAACGAACAACAATGAACGGATTTACAAAGTATCATCAAATGAACCGACATATATAATGAATAATCAAGTATGAATTAGATATCGGTGGGAACACATATTCCCACTCCGATGGCGCCCATGGCTCCCATCCTGAAGGCACCTGGGGCCCCCACTGCTGGTCTGGCTGCTGCGAAGATGATGATTCCCCACCCTGGTACTGTGAAGACGATCCCTCTCTACAGTGATACGAAGTGGACCCTCCTCCTTGAGAGTGAGAAGGGGATCCATAAAAGTGCATTTTAGGATCCCTAGAGTTTTGTGTTTTAGTTAACAATACTAACGATATTATTTACAAAGGTGTTAAGTGGTGCAGGTGTTTAAGTACTCCTTTGCATTGAACACCTCAAAAGGTGAAGGTAGATCATCTTCTGGTGTTCCTGGTGGTAACCGGATATTTCAACCGGAAATTTCCAGTGCAACCGGAAATTCCGGTTGTGATGGATTTCTCTGAAATTGGCTAAGGACCAAACCATTCTTGGCACTGGAGTCAACCGAAAATTTCCAGGCAAACCGGATATTCCGGTTGGAAAGTTTTTCACAAAGAAATGGCTAAGTCTGGATTTCTCTAGCTCCTGGTGGTAACCAGAAAATTTGCAACCGGAAATTCCGGTTGGAAGAAGGAATGTCAATATTTGGCTAAGTGAAAAACTCTCCACTTCCTGGTACCAATCGGAAATTTGCAACCTGGTTTTTTGGTGAAACCGGAAATTCTAGTTGGAGTCAACTACTGCTCGAAATCTCGGATCTGGAGGAATTTTGCCTAACCAAAAATTATGGTCCAAGTTTGGACCGGATATTCCGGTTCAAGTTTCCAGCTCCAATGACCACATTTATGGAGGGGGTATAAATACCCCTCCTCTTCCCCCTTGAGCTCTAGTTCGTCCAAGCCATTAATGTGCATTTATTAAGCTCACCAAATCTTAGATCTATCCCAACTCCTCCACCCAAACTCGTTGATCTTTGGAGGATTGAAGGAGAAGCCCCTGATCTACCTTTTCACCAAGCCGTTATTCATTTCCCCCCTCATTCACTTGAGGGATTGGAGTCTAGGGTTTCCATTGTTTGGAGAACCTAGACCTCTTGCTATTCGTTGTGATTCTTGGTGTTGAGAGCTCCCAATTTGGTTGTGGGTGTGTGCCCCAAGCTTGTTGTAAATAATTCTATTCCGGCCTCAAAGGGGATCAATAGTGGAAGGTGGACTAGGCCTTTGTGGCATTGTTCATCGGAGAATAGGGTGAGGCCTTTGTGGCGTTGAGTAGGCCTTCATGGCGAAACTCACACCCCTCCAACGATACGTACTCCCTTAACAAGGAGGAACTTGAGATTACATCGTGTCTCCGCGTGCTTCCGTTATCGGTTACCTCGTTCCATATCCTTTACTTTGTGTTTGTATTGTGTTTATCTTTGTTCTTGTCATATAGGTAAATTCACCGTAGTTGCATTATCTAGAGAATTTACCTTTGTGTCAAGTCTTAATTTGGAGAAAAATTAAAATTGGTCATAGCACCTATTCACCCCCCTCTAGGTGCCCATACTATCCGTTCAATTGGTATCAGAGCCTCGCCTCTTATTATTGGGCTTAACCGCCTAAGAGTTTAGTATGGATGATGATACGGGAGTCACCGGTACCGCGGCACAAGTCACTATTGATGATCTCAAGGACTTGAAAATTTCCTTGACCTCATCCATGGAGGAAAAAATGGATGAGTTGCGAACTCCCATGTTGCAACTCATGAAAGCCAAGGAACCGGAGACGTCTAATTCATCTCCTACGGATGAAGATCCGGTGGGTGCCAAGAATGGGGCAAATGGTGAACCACATAAAAATGCTTCCCCTTTGAACTCCACCGATAAGGGTACGGAAGGAAAAGGAGATTACCACTCCGTTGAGGGTCACTACTCTCCCGATCCTGCCATCCCACATCCTCATATAATTCCTAGAGGAGAACCTCCTAAACTTGATGCACATTCTTTTGGTGATTGGTAATATTACATGGAAACTCACTTAAACTCTTCTTTTATTGATCTTTGGAGGGTCACTCGAGATGGATAAAGTCCACATGATCCCAAGAACTTGACAAGAAGAGAAGTCGTAGATTGTCAACTCAACTACACCGCCTTGTCCATCATTCAACAAGCCATGGGTCCAAACCACATGCACCATCTTCAACAATATTCCATCGCCAAAGAAACATGGGATGCTCTCGTCGCCATGTTTGTGGGCAATGAGAGCATGCAAAGGAATATTTATGATACCTTGATCAATGAAGCCGGAGGATTCTATATGCATGATGGTGAGAACCATGAAGACATGTATCATAGGCTCAAGACACTTGCCACCGCATGCAACAATGTTGGTGCCAAGTACATTGATGATGCTTGGATCAAGAGGAAGTACATAAGTGCTCTCATGCCTTTTGACCCCGTGGACTTGAAGAGCCTTCAAGGAAGACATGACTTTGCATCTTTGACCTCAACCCAAGTGATGCAAGAAATTAGCTCCTTCCAAGTGCAAGCAAAGAATGATCTTGACAACTGTGCTAGAGACATGGGAATGCACAAAGGAGCTTCCGTTTCTTTGAAGGCCAAGGTGGTGTCAAGGGAGATTGAACATCAATAAGCATGCATTGAGGACTTGGCTCCTTTGAAGTATCAAGAATATGACCCCGTGCTCAAGGATGTCATTGCACTTGCCGTGCAATTTTTTTGGAAGAATACTCCCAAGGCCAAGGCATATGTTGAGGAGAAGACCAAGTCTATCTATGGCAAGGAAGGGACTCAAAAAGTGAGGTCTTGCTTCAATTGTCAAGACAAGCACCATTTCATTGCGGAGTGCCCCTGTGAGAATTGGTAACATCATGGTGGCAAACTTATTCGCAAGGACTAGTCAAAGGTTTCTTACAAGAAACCTAATTTCAAGAAGAAACCCTTCAACAAGAAGTCTCCCACCAAGTTCATGCTAGTGACTGAGTATGATTCCGGAAGTGATGAAGAAGAAGAATCCATAAGTGAAGTGGCCGCTCTTGCTATTGCATCAACTTCATCTTCCTCATCTATCTTCGAATCCCCCAATGATAATCTTCCTCAACCCAACGCCAAGTGCTTCATGACTAAGGACTCAGAGGTAGCATCTTTCATCATTTCTAAGACTACAAATGAAATGAATAACATTGCTAGTCATAGTGTAGAAGATGAAATTGCCTCTTTGGAACATTTTATTTCTGACGTGCAAGGTGAGACAAAGAGGTACTTTTATCTCCTCATGAGCAAATTGGTAGAGGCCCATGAATCTCTTGAGAAGAAAGGTGATATTGAAAGGAGAGATGTGAATGAAAAGGCATCTGTCTCTATGACTCTTGAGGAATAAGATGAGGGGAGAGTTTCTCTTGAGGAGGAACTTGAAACTATTGAAGAGTCACATAATGAAATTGTTGCTAATATCACTAAAGAATATGACCTTGCTATTGCTAAATATAAGAAAGCTAAAAAGGATAAGGTTGAGTTTGAGGTTGGTCATGATAAACTAACCGAGGAGTTTGAGAAGCTTACCAAGGCCTACAAAGCCTTAGAGAGTGAACTCTCGACCCTCAAAGAGTCACATGAACAACTTCAAACTCAACTCAATCAATTCATAGTACCTCTACTTATTCTTGTGATTATGCAAATATTATTGAGGAGAATGCTAGGTTGAAGAAGAGCTAAGGCTCAAGGGCAAAAGCCCGTGTGTTGAGAAGGTGGTGGCTTATAAGCCACAAGTTGCACCCAAGCCACAAGTGGTTTCTCCTAAACCACAAGTGGGCAAGCAAGGTCTTGGATATGTTGCCAAGAAGAAGAAGAACAAGGCCAAGCCCGCACAATCTAAGAATAGTGTTGTTTCGAGTGGTATTGTCATTAGGGACGACACTACTCGTAGCAACCCCGCGAGATCTAACAATCCACACCATTTCTTATATGTTGATTGTTATGGAGTTTTGCAAGCTAAATATGTTGGTACAATTGAAGGTTTCATTGACTATACTATTTGGGTTCCAAAGACCCTTGTTGCTAACATGAGGGGACCCTCCCCGGGTCCTAACTCTAGTCACTGATCTCTTGCAGGACTATGCTTCCGGTAGGTCTAAATGGATAATTGATAGTGGATGCACTAGTCATATGACCAGAAACAAAGAACTTGTGGCGGATTTGCGCCCAAATACAAATGATGCATCTGTCACTTATTGAGATAAGTCCAAGTCTAAGGTAACGGGTTTCAGCAAGGTTGTAATTTCTCCCGACGTCAATATCGTTAATGTCATGCTTGTCGAATCCCTTGGTTTCAATTTAATTTCAGTTTGTTCTCTTGGGAGGATAGGTTTCTCCATCTTCTTTGATGATGATGTTGTGGTCCTTTTGAGGAGCAAGACTCTTGACATCGCATACGTGGGACATGTCGAAAATGAGTTGTTTGTGGTGGACTTTTTGAAGTCCGCCAACTCTCAAGCAATGTGTCTTTTCAGAAAGGCGGACGTGGGGTGGTTGTGGTATCACCTCTTATCCCATGTCAACATGAGAACTTTGCAAAGTCTTCACAAAGGTGGCCTTATCCTCAGACTAAAAGAAAATGTTTCTTTTTCCAAAGATCGCGTTTGTAGGTCGTGTGTTGAAGGAAAGATGCATGATGCCTCCCATAAGGCCAAGACCATTATCTCATCAAAGAGGATCTTGGAGCTTCTCCATGTTGATATCTTTGGTGCCGTGCCCGAGGCAAGTCTTGGAGTCAAGAAGTATTGCTTGGTGATTGTCGATGACTATTCAAGATACACTTGGGTTTATTTCTTCAAGTTGAAGAGTGAGACCCAACAAACCATCATCGACTTCTCCAATCAAGTGAAACGTCAACACAATGTCCCAATCATGCCTATTCAGAGTGACAATGGCACCGAGTTCAAGAACTACACTTCGAATGAGTTCCTTAGTGAAGAGGGTATTTGTCATCAATATTCTGCTGCATATACCCCTTAACAAAATGGTTTAGCCGAAAGGAAGAATCGAACTCTAATGGATATGGCAAGGACCATGTTGGTGGAGTATTCTTCTCCCCCATATTCATGGGCCAAAGCCATATCTACCGCATGCCACTCCTCCAACCGCCTCTACATTTGCAAGGCCTTAGAGAAGACTCCATATTAGATCCTCACCGTCAACAAACCCAATGCCTCCTACTTCCGTGTCTTCAGGTGTAAGTGTTTCTATTTGATAAAGGGTGTCTAGTTGTCTAAATTCCAATCTAAAACTATTGAGGGTATATTTGTTGGTTACGGTGTCGGATCCCACACTTATAGAGTCTTTGACAAAACCTCACGAATAGTCATAGAATTTTGTAGTGTGGTTTTCGAGGAAAATGATGGCTCCCAAGTGGCGCAATTTCATGTTTCTAATGTAGATGTTGAAATGACCCAAGAAGCCATAGGAAGGATGAGTGTGGGATTTTTCTCCCCATTGAGGGACACCTTATGGCAAATCGAGAAAAACTATGCTCTACTCAAGTGGATCCCTCCTCTACAATAGAAGAACAAGCCAAGGAGCCAAGTGATGCACCTACCCAAGAACAAGTTCAAGACCCTCCTCTTTTTGACCAAGTTACTATGCAAGAAGCAACCACTCCTATCATTCAAGCTAGTCAAGGTCAAGGCCAAGATCAACCTTCTTCGTCCTCCTCTCCACAAGTTGAAGCTAGTGTGGATAATGATGATGATGATGATGATGATCAAGGCTAACCAAACGGTCAAGACGGGGACCCAAATGATCAAGATGATCAAGTGATCTCTCCTCACAATAATGAGGAGATCGAAGCCCGTCGTGCTAAAAGGATTAGAAAGTCCTTGAAGCGTGTTGATTCATCCGATGACAAGGTCTTGGAAGATGTTCAAGCTAGAAGATACTAGAAGGCAATTGGCAAACTTTATTGAGCATCAAGCTCACATATCCATGGTGGAACCAAGGAAAGTATTTGAAGATCTTGAGGACTCCGATTGGTTGAAAGCTATGCATGATGAGCTCAATAACTTTGAGCGCAATAAAGTTTGGAAGCTAGTTGAGAATCCCAAGGATTGCCACAATGTTATTGGTACTAAGTGGATATTAAAGAACAAGAAAGATGAGCATGGTATTGTTACAAGGAACAAGGAAATATTGGTGGCTCAAGGCTACAATCAAGTGGAAGGCATTGAATTTGATGAAACCTATGCTCCCGTGGCTTGCCTTGATTCCATATGTATCCTTCCTGCATATGCATCTTCGCATAATTTCAAATTGGAACAAATGGATGTCAAAAGTGCTTTTCTAAATGGTCCCTTGAAATAGGAGGTATAAGTTAAGCAACCTCTGGGGTTCGAGAACCCCAACTTCCCTAACCATGTCTACAAGCTCGATAAGACGCCCTATGGACTAAACCAAGCATCACGTGCGTGGTATGAGCACCGTAGAGGGTTATTGGAAGACCGTGGGTTTGAAGTTGGGAAGATTGACCCCACCCTTTTCACAAAGAGGGTAAAGGGAGATATTTTCATGACAACTCTATGTGGATGATATTATATTTGGTTCAACTAATAAGCTTTTAATAACAAGATCTCAAAGCTTATGACTGACAGGTTTGATATTTCCATGATGGGAGAGCTTAAATTCTTCCTTGGCTTTGAGATCAAGCAATTGGCTTGTGGGACTTTAATTTCTCAAGCCAAGTATACCCAAGACATGCTCAAGAGGTTTAATATCCAAGGTTCAAAAGAGAAGTCATCTCCTATGCAAGTCAAATTCCACCTCAAGCGCAATCCGGATGGCAAAGATGTGGACCAAAAGTTGTATCGTTCTATGATTGGTTCTTTGCTTTACCTTTGTGCATCTAGGCCCGATATCATTTTGAGTGTAGGTGTGTGTGCAAGGTATCAAGCGGCTCCTAAGGAAAGACACTTGGTGGAGGTCCATAGGATCTTTTGGTATTTGGTACCAAAAGGGGGCACAATTTTATATCAAGGGGTACACGGGCTCAGATTGGGCCGGTGATCAAGATGATAGGAAGTCTACTTCCGGGGCTTGACCACTTTCTTGGTAGGTCTTTGGTGAGTTGGTCTTCCAAGAACAAAAATTGTATATCTCTCTCCACCGCCGAAGCCGAGTATGTGGCGGCCGCTAGTGCTTGGACCCAATTGCTATGGATGAGGCAAACCCTCAGAGAGTATGATGTTCACTTGGATACGGTGCCTCTCATGTGTGATAATGAAAGTTCCATCAAGATCACCTACAACCCCGTGAAACACACAAGGACGAAGCATATTGAGATTCGTCATCATTTCATTCGGGGTCATGTGGAAAGAGGTGATATTGAGCTAGCATATGTCCCCACCAAGGATAATCTCACGGACATCTTCACAAATCCTCTTGATGATGCAATATTCATGTTCTTGAGGAATGAGTTAAATATCATTGATTCTAGGAGTTTGACTTGAAGATTTTGCACACACCCCTATAGTTGATACGTGTTTGGGTTTAGGTGTAGGCATGGACATAGGGGGTGTTATCCTAACACATTGGGTTCTCCCTCCCCCCATTATGCCCAAAGCAAAAAATTCATGATTATCTCTCTATTTCTAATGTTGAATTGTGAGCTAAAATGTTGAGAATTGGCAATGCACACAAGATATATCTTCGCGGTGTCATACCTTGATCTCTTACATGGTGGCTTAGGCCACCAACCTCTTCACTTGTAAAGAATTGGTTCTTTGTTGGATTTCACTTGGGTTTCTTTGTTTTCTCTAGTTTCGCAAACAAGTTTTTTAGGAAACTCTCTCAAACTTGGTTTTTCCATTTTGATTCTTGCAAGTGCAAGGGAGAAGTACTACACTCAGTTTGGTTGTTCTATCCTAAGCTTTTCCACCTAAAAGACCAAATTCTATCCCGCACACAAGCTTTTTGAAAACTAGGAAGTTGGGTACTTGTGGTTGTCGTAATATCCGGTTCACTTTTGAACCGGAATTTCCGGTAGCAATCGGAATATCCGGTCCAAACTTGGACCGGAATATCCGATTCGGCGAATCTGATCTTAAATCACGAAGAGGTCGGGGTGAGTGCAGTTTTCTGTTCCTTTTTCGCTCCAACCTCCTCCTCCTCCACCATAGCTGCCGCACCTTGCCCTAGCCATCCCGGTGACTTCCTCCATTGGATCCTCAAGCTCTCGGGCGGATCTAGTGCTCCTCCTCCTTGGGAACGTTTTGATCCAAGCATTTGCCTCCATGGATGCGGGTAACCTCCTATATTTTGAATCTTGGGTGTCTTTCCCATACCCCATCTTGGAGACATGATTTCTTTGCACTTTCTTGGTGGTAGATGTTCCTAGGGTATCACACTACATGCTAGTAACAATAGTTTAGCACCCCGTTTTTTCGATCTAGTTTAGAACTTGTAAAAAATCAACCTAGTTCTGCCTGCGCAGAACCGGAATATCCGGTCAAAATTGAACCGGAAATTCCGGTTAGGTCAGTCTCAAAATTTTCAGACAGTCAGAACTCTGTTGATTTCTCTAGGACTACAACAAGATTGATTGTGGATGTTGTACTATTATTGTTATGCATGATTACTTGCATTGGCTTATGTGTACTCATCTTATGCTATCCCCCTATATTTCTACTTTCACAGATGGTTCGAATGTTGATGAGCTGCGCACCCGCAAGCGTCCGTCTTACAAGGAAACTAGTGATGAGAAACCCGGTGATGAGAGGCCTCCAAGAAGAGTTGTTGCCAAAGGGAGAGCAAAGTCCACTGCCACCAAGAAGACCTCTTCCAAGAAGAAGGGCAAAGAGACTAGGAAGAACTACCGGTATGATGTGTCTGCTCAGGACTTTGCTCAGATTCGGCATGGTTATTGGTATGGTGAACCAAGGGACAATGAGATGGAAGATGCTCGTTTCTGGTGCTTGGAGCAGTCATACATTTACACTGACATCTATCTTGAGTACAAGTTCCCGGTTCGTCCAATGAACCCCACCCAGCTTCAGTTGCTCAAGGACAAGCAGACATTTTCTCAGGCTGCTAGTGTGGTGGAAAGGTTTGGTCTTGGTAAGCTGATGGAAACTCGTTGCCACTACAACACTCCTCTCATTGTTCAGTTCATGTCCACTTTAGTGATTGGGGAGGATGTCCATTACACATTGAAGTGGATGACATGCTCTTCTTTATGCCAGTCCAAAATGTCAAGCTTTGGTAGAGTTCTGGGCTACAAGTGGCAAGATCACCCTCCTCTTGGTAACCGTATGCACGATGTGGATACACCGGATCGAGATGATATCATGGCTGATATGTATATGCCTGGCTTTCCTGTTGGCAAGGTTGAGGGACTTCTTCCATTCTATGATCAGCTTGTCCGCATCTTCAGGTCCTTCATTGCTCCAAGTGCAGGTAACAACGATGTCATCACTATCCCTCTTGTCAATCTTTTGGTTCTTTCTAAGAAGTGCATTAAGGATCCCGACACCTCAAAGAGCTATCATGTGGATGTTATGGATTTTATCTTCAATGAGTTGAAGAATGCTATGCTTGGTGGCAAGACCGTTCCCTGTGGTCCTTACATCATGATGCTCATCAAGGACACCTTGAAGGATCAGGACTTCAGAAGGTTCCTATGGAGGACCACCACTTCAAGAAATTGTGCATGAAGAAGCCCAAGCATCGTCCCGATGTCTCTGCCACTGCCACTCCTGCCCCTGAGTATGGGTATTTCATGAGAGATGCTCGTGCTAGTGCTTATGCATCTCCTCAGGCTCCTTTGGGTTCTCAGGTTGACACCTCTGTTGTGTGTCAGATTAGGAAGCTCTATTGGTTCCAGCGTAATGGCATGTGCATGAAGATTGACATTCACTGTGAGCAGTATCCGGCTATCGTAGGGATGTTTCCCTAACTAGCACTCAGCAGAAGATCCTCCATCGTGTGAGTGGTGCCGCTAGAGATCCTCCTTTTGACTTAGTCCCTGACACGTAATCTCGTTGGTCTTCCAGAGCTAGTGCCCCTTGGTCTCAGATTGAGGATGGTATTCGTCATGTTGGCCCTTCTGTTCCTCCCAGTGCACCTGCTGATGATGAGTTTGATGAGGAGGAGGCGGAAGAACATTCTGAGACGTCTGCTGGAGAGTCCTCCGAGGCGGGTTCCGGTGCCTAGCTCGTCATGGGACGTTAGCATCACTGCTCCTCTCCTTTTTGGTGTCTCGATGCCAAAGGGGGAGAAGTAGATTATTAGGACTACGTGGGATTTGCATGGGTCCGAATACAAGCATGCTCATTTATCATTCCCTTAGAGCTTGTGTCCATTTCATTTTTGTCTCGTTTTCGAACTTATTTGCTTTTGTTGGATTAAGACTATGTTTGGTTTGTGAGACTATGTGTGAGTGGATCCATCGCTTATCCATCTATTGAGGTTATTTTTATATTGTGCACCGGTATTATTGTCATATATCCTCTATTACACAAGGTATAGTATTTCATCGTCAACATCAATATGCGTTGTTTGTCTCTCGTATCAGTTTGTGTTGTAGTTGAAAATCACTCTCCTTGCAATGTTGCTCTTGCATTTAAAAGGCAATATAGACTATGCATACGTGTAGTGGGAGCAATTTCCAATTTCATCACTTACATGATAGTGTTGTTGTTTCATTCCTTGCAAATCATAGTATTGTCATCTAACACCAAGAAGGGGGAGATTCAAAGTGCATTTCATGATCCCTAGAGTTTTGTGTGTTAGTTAACAATACTAACGATATTATTTACAAAGGTGTTAAGTGGTGCAGGTGTTTAAGTACTCCTTTGCATCGAACACCTCAAAAGGTGAAGGTAAATCATCTTCTGGTGTTCCTGGTGGTAACCGGAAATTTACAGTGCAACCGGAAATTCCGATTGTGATGGATTTCTCTGAAATTGGCTAAGGACCAAACCATTCTGGGCACTGGAATCAACCGGAAATTTCCAGGTCAACCGGATATTCCGGTTGAGAAGTTTTTCACGAAGGTATGGCTAAGTCTGGATTTCTCTAGTTCCTGGTTGTAACCGGAAAATTTGCAACCGGAAATTCCGATTGGAAGAAGAAATGCCAATATTTGGCTAAGTCATAAACTCTCCACTTCCTGGTACCAACCGGAAATTTGCAACCGGATTTTCTGGTGAAACCGGAAATTCCGGTTGGAGTAAACTGCTGCTTGAAATCTCAGATCTTTGGAAGAATTTTGCCTAACCGGGAATTCCGGTCCATGTTTGGACCGGATATTCCGGTTCGAGTTTCCAACTCCAACGGCCACATTTATGAAGGGGGTATAAATATCCTTCCTCTTCCCCCTTGAGCTCTAGTTCGTCCAAGCCATTAATGTGCATTTATTGAGCTCACCAAATCTTATTTCTCCCAACTCCTCCACCCAAACTTATCTTTGGAGGATTGAAGGAGAAGCCCTGGATCTACCTCTTCACCAAGCCGTTCTTTATTTTCCCCTCATTCACTTGAGGGATTAGAGTCTAGGGTTTCCATTGTTTGGAGAATCTAGACCTCTTGCTATTCGTTGTGAATCTTGGTGTTGGGAGCCCTCAATTTGATTGTGGGTGTGTGCCCCAAATTTGTTGTAAATGATTCAATTCCCGCCTCAAAGGGGATCAATGGTGGAAGGTGGACTAGGCCTTTATGGCGTTGTTCATCGGAGAATAGGGTGAGCCCTTTGTGGCGTTGAGTAGGCCTTCGTGGCAAAACTCACACCCCTCCAACGAGACGTACTCCCTTAACAAGGAGGAACTCGGAATTACATCGTGTCTCCGCATGCTTCCGTTATCGGTTACCTCGTTCTCTATCCTTTACTTTGTGCTTGTATTGTATTTATTTTTGTTCTTGTCATATAGGTAATTCACCGTAGTTGCATTATCTAGAGAATTTATCTTTGTGTCAAGCCTTAATTTGGAGAAAAATTAAATTGGTCGAAGCTGAACATATTGAGGATGCTCAATGTCAGTATTAAATATCAGTTCATACTGCGAGTCATCCCAAGTGGAGGCATAAGAAATAAAACCGTGGTTCTTCTTCGAGGCCAAGTGAATAAGAATACTTGAAGCAATGATGCCTCCATAAACCGAACCTCTGTTCTTGTTAGTAACAAGACGCCTCGCAACTAATGCACTAAAATTATAACTTTGGAAATCCTTTTAGCAGTTGTTTGGAAAACACAAGGATAGGGCTAGAAGTGTTGCTAGTGTTCTCCCTAGCGAACAAACCTACAGTGGTGCTAGCACACCCTATAACTACAAAAATAACTTGGTAACTCAAGAAAGGTCGAAATTTCCCTAATCCTTTTTGGAAGCAAACATGAATCCAAAGTATTTTATTCAGATAAATATTTGCCAAAAAAAAGGCTATATACAAGAGGGAGGCGTTTTGGCTCCTGAGTCTTATTAAGAAACATTAGAACATTTAAAAAAATTCTGAAAACAAATCCTAAACAACATATATACAAGCTTGTCGTCATAAATTTTTTCATGAAGTCAATGGGATTCATTCCTTGGCCCAACATTTTCATACGAGTACAATACTTGATCATCTGTGATTCGAAAAATATTCGAAACGTTTTACCTTTTATTGAACTACTAAATTATTTGGGGCACATAGGGTGCGCTGGCACATGAGAGCCAAGCAATCCCGTCTGCGACCGTAAATGTTCTGCTTACGACGCTCACATTGTACTCAGCTCCATATTCAATTGTATTCGTATTTTTTAAATATATTTTAAAGCCAACTAGTGATACTTTGTGTAGGATCACGAAGATGGGTCCCCGCTGGTCTCCATGAGCCAAAAGTCTGTGTCCGTGCTTACGCATGCTTTTTGGGCGAAAATTATTGTACTCTAGCATATCCACTATATCTACATCTACGTCTGGTAAAAGACGGATACGGATAGGAGATTCGGGAAAACACTTTTACAGGACGGAGCAAGTCGCGGCAGAACAGACCCCGTAAAGCGTACGCCAAATTTAAATTGAAGTTTCGCGCTACTTTTCTCCAATGATCACATCAACACATCGAAGTTAAGAAACTGGACATCGGATAGCAAACATCGGAACTAAATAAAAACTAGAAATAAAAATGAAATATCGGAGTTCAGAGAACCTCGTCAAGGCCACTTGGCGGCCTTCTTCAGCGTAGGTCTTCGTCTTCACCACCCGATTGCGATGTGGTGCATGCTGGTGGACCGACGGACTGCCTAGGCCATCTCGGCCTCCTCCTTTGCGGCGGCGAGTCTCTCCTCCACGCCTTTTTCTCCATCCGCGAGCGTCTTCTCCGCGGCTGTACCTTCTCGTCAGCCACTTTGCTGCGGTGGCGTCGGGTAAAGCACCTTCAGAAGCACGTACTGCGTGGTGGTGAACCGGACGCGGGTGCCGCTTTCGCCGCCACCGTCCGTGACGCCGACCTCCGCCTGCCACAGGTCTTCCTCGACGACGACGGGCGCGGCCGTGGAACTCCTAGCCTCCGCGTCGTCCCTCCCCGCCATCGGGGAAACTAGAGGTACATACCATGGGTGTTCCTGGTCAGGGATGAGGCCCGGGAACCTGTGGGCCCTCAGCTTGCCCCCTTTCAAGGAGACGGCCGAGCGGCAGCGACGCGCCTTCTCTTCGGCGGGAGACATCGGGAGGCCTTCCTCGTGGCCATCATCCCGGCCTCTGTCGCGGCCTCCATGGCCTCCTGAGGTATAGCACACGATCGATCCGCGTATCATGGCCACGGAATCGCTCGTCGGAGCTCGAGTGCGCAGCGGCGGAGGGGGGGATTGCGGCGGAGAGTTTCGGGAACGGATAACCTAAATTCATCCCGACCCACAACATATAGAGGTGGGGGGAGTAGGAAATGGCGGATACGGGAAAAAATTTCCCGGGCCGGCACGATATGCGGGATCTGTTCGGGCCAAAAAAAAAATGGCCCGTACCGCATATCAGCCGGGAAAATAAGGGGTGGCGAGCTTATTCGGGATCCGCTAGAGCTGCTCTTACCGTAAATGGTATAACTCGGTGGGTGGAGCATCCTTTTTTCAACATGTTTCATACAAAAGGGGTTAGAACATCTCCACCGACGCCCCAAATAGCCACCGCAATAGAGCTATTGGGCGCGTCGGCACAAAATGCGTCCCACGGGGGATCTAATAGCGGCAAAATTTCCGGACGGGGGCTAACCCCGGTTCCGCCCTGTTCGTTGGTTCGTTACCGGGCGTGCCGACAACCGTGGCAACAAGCGCCACGTCGGATGCTGATGGGTGGGACGCGGGAACGAAGGGCCGCTCTACGCGTTTTAATGGCGCACCGGTTCCCCTGGTGGACGCAGAAAACACGTTGAGGCCGCCTGAGCACGTGTACGAGACGCAGCGGCTAAATCAGGTGGTGGCTAACACGCTTTGTTGGCGTCAATGCCATGGCATGGGAACCAGTGCTCGACGTTAATGGACGCTAGCCAACCCCGCTCCTCCGCCCGACTTTAAAATGGGGTGCACGCCTCTCTTCTCTCCACTACCCTCCTCTCCTCTCCTCTCTCCCAAGCTTCGTCGCCACAATATGCCTGGCATCCGGTTGAGCCCTCAGGAGGCGGCGTAGCGAGGCCATGCTACAACGTCGCCAGGAGACAGCGCCACGAGGATATGCTCCGCTAGGAGGAGATGGAGCACGACCATGGCGAGCAGGTGGAGCGGGATCGCGGCAACTGCGCCGCGAGGAGGCGATGCACATGGAGCGAGAGCGGCATGAGGTGTTCATATCGCTTCCTCCATCATCATCATCGTCGATGACGCTCGGATCCATCACCGCTAGGGGGGGTGGCGACCCCGAGAGACATGCAAGTTCCTCGAGTCCGCCACCACAACCAAGTGATGGATGTTGACGACACCTCCATCAAGCGCCGGCGTTAACCTAGATCTAGAAATTAGGGCCTAGTTTAAATCTCGTTAAAATTTATGAAATTTCTATTGCGTTTGTAAGATTTCTTCAAATATATGTGAAAAAATGCCAGTTTTTTTTCCATTATCTGGTTAATTTTTTTTAGCCCTCCATTGGGACGCGCATGTGGAACGCGACGACCCCCAAGTGTCGGACGCTCTACTGGGGGCGCCGGTGGAGATGCTCTTATGTTCAGGCTTATGCAAATTAAGATAAATTTTCATATGGACGGAAAGTCATATTTTTATCACATATTATTATTATTATTTCGGATTCGACTCACATTTATTTTAATTATTACATATTTGCATATACTTTTATATCCACACTGGCGCATATTTTCTGCCTTCTCTAGATAAGTGGAATACCTTGGAGAAGACCGTCTGGTCGACCATCGCACATGCGTGAAATGATTCTATTTTGGACAATGCGCTAATCCTATCGTCGTAGCTCGTAAGCAGCTTCGAATAAAGGCCAGAAAAAGAATCAAATTGGATCATCCAACATCCCATGGGAGTCGCGGTGTCATGTGTGGCCTCTGTCCTCTAGCTGAAAGATGCGGATCGCTTCCAAATCTCCTGCCGACCAACCGGCGGAGACAGCTGACATCGAAGTGTGAACTCATCGATCCATCTCGCCTGCTCCATGTGCCGTCCGTCCACCTCTCTTAACTCTCTTCTTTATTGAGATTTATCCACGTCAATTCTAGTCTTCTAGCGCGTAAATAATGAGACCACTTGTGTGAGAGTATACATGTGGTCGTCGATGCGATCATGCGAACATGGCCTTGCAATCCGAAAAAAAAAGAGAGGAAAATTTCAAATTTCACACCAAAACAAAAACGCGGCGAGAAAAATTGAGCAGGTGTTCCGTGCGCAAAGATACACGACAAGCGGCCCAAAAATTGCTGCACAAAGCTTTTCTTTTGCCAGGAAAACTGCTGTACAAAGCTGTACACGTTGCGGCCAGCGATCGCGTAGACTAGCACATATCTTTCATCTGCAGAAGGCGGTGATCACCAGCCAGCCTGCCTGCCTGCCTATTCGTCGTCTCTCCGGTCTATGAAGCTCAGGAGGAACCCGCTCACGATCCTCCTGACGATGGGATTGGGAATGTGGCGGCACAGCCGGCCGTCGACGTAGGCGACCACGCCCGAAGCTGCGAACCTTCCCACTGTCCACAGCCTGCCTCGCTTCACCAGTGCTCCTCCTCCGCTGGTCGATGGCTCGCCACCGTCTTCGCCTCCAGTAGATGGCCCCTTTACCTTGGACGTGACCTCAGCGATGGCCTTGGTGGCTTCCCGGTGCAGCACGCGCACCGCGAAGCCCACAAACAGGTGCTCGCACAGCGTGAGCACCGTCGGCGCAATCTTCCATTCCTGCAGTCAGTAACAAGTCTAATATTATCTCCATGCCGTGTTGCCCTGTCTCTGTCAAATAGTAGTCATCTCTACCTCAAGATACCGATTTCATGTGAGGAAACTTACAGGCTCATTTCGTAGACGACGCCAAGACCGAACCGTATTGGCATCTCCTTTCAACAGTGCCTTGCTCACAAGAAAGCCCTTCACATTTTCCACAATTTCATTTATGAGAGCGCTATTCGGTGGTAGATTTTTCAGGAAAACCTGGAAAGGAGATATAGACCGTGAAAATTAAGCAGCGTAAGATTTATTTTCCACATGTGCTCTCTTCAAACAAAATAAGTACACAATGATGATAGCATGAAGTCCATAGCAAAAGCAAACAGATACAAGTAAATTACCTGGTCATCAACCACCCTGACACGAAGGTATTCTTGCTTATACATGACATCCAGCATAGCTTGTAGGTACCCTTCGATGTATAGCTGAGCAGTGACATATGGCATGTGAGAAATGAGCGTTAAACAAAAAATAGTGTGATGTCACAGTAAGTTGTGTACCAAAGCCCTAAGCTTCGAAAATAGTACACTAGCAGAATAGGCAGAACCTCATCAAGTCCAGCGCTGTGATCAAGTTTGATCTTTCTGTCTGGACCACCCTCCATTATGGCCTGCCCTAACACAGATGGCTCCATTGCTAACCTCAAGACACCTTTGCGGAAGCCGGTAGCCTACGGAAAGAGGAAATTTGCTTTAGAATTTCTATGGCTGCAAGGCAGAAGTCCATTGCCCCATGCAATCATATATGATTCCTTTCACGACAAAAGGAAAATTAGCAGGAGAGAGGAGGGATGTACCATCCCATTTAAGCCATTTGTTTCTGCTCCTTTCACAACGCTATCTGAAACTTCCGTCATAGCAGCAAAGAGAGCATTTGAACTTGCAGTTTTAACCTACATAAGATACAACATTACATTAATCCACCAGAGGTCATCATTGATGCAGCAAGTTTCAGAACCTCACAGTTTTCCCAAGATCACCAAGGTACCGCTTTGTTCCAGAAAAACCACCTGATTTGATATTTTTGCTTATAAACTTAAACATGCCTGCACAGATGAGTCAAGTCATATAGTATTCTAAAAGAAGCCAAAATAAAATAAAGTCATATATTTAAGTCTATATCAAAGTACAAAATAGTGTAATTTTGAGATGAAAAAGAAACACATTACGATAGTGGTTGCCTAAGTTAAGCAAGGTAACAATATAGTTCATGCCTAATGAACGAAAGAAACTCGAATGAACATCGCAGTTAGCTTTGGCAGCAAGAGGCTTTCAAAATAGGACAGGACTCTTTTTATCTAAAAGTATCTTCTAAAAAGAACCTTAACTTAGTTTGAAAGAAATAACCCCATGATAATAATGCAATAACTATGAATCGCTAAAAACTAAAGATAACATGGCACATCTTACCTATAGTAATCCCAGGAAGGTTGATTGAGCCATCAGAAGGGTCAAAGAAAACATCAAGAACAGATGAAGCAGAGTCGTCAAAAATCGAGGCGAAGGATGGAGGAAGCAGCAAGCTTCCCTTTGTTACATAGATTGCCCTCAGGGCATACCTATCATCAATTACTCAAAATTAGTCATCCGTCTGGATAATCAAAACTCAACATACAACACCACAAGAAATGGAAATAATTGACATAGTTTGTGGACAAATAATGTTGGTGTACCATGAATAGTGCTGGGCGCATTTTAGAAACAGCTCACGGAATGTAACCAAAGCATGATTTAGGAGAACACCATTGAGTTCCACTGCTGAATTGCTTATCTCGGGCACCTAGGAAAATGTAAAACGAGAGGATTTTATATACCTAAAAATGAATTGAACATCAAGATTTCTTCCAAAACCAGCAAGGTGTTATTTGAATGTAACTCGACAACTGGTTTAGAAGTACCTTTATAACGCTGTGCAATAACGCACTCAGGGCCTCTTGAGCCGAGCTGTAAGATGTTTGTGGACTTCCAGGACGAAAGCTTGCGATGATCTTCAGATATCAGATTCATAAGCAAAACCCGACCAGTAAGTCAACATTGATAATATAATGTGATAGTCCAAGAAGAAAAACAAAAGGAAGAGCAAGGCACCTTAATTGGATGTACTTCGAATTGTCTAAAATAAAATTGTGTGCTCGGTGTACCAGTAGGAGCAAGGGATGTTCTCCAGAATGGTACAAGCTTCATTAGCGTTCTCTCATCAATCTTCAGATCAATAGGCTGCCACATCCTTTTTTTAGTTAGAGGGTTTATGATTATGGCAGTGTTATAGCAATGAACAACAAATGAACCGACTAAATTAACAAGATGTAAGCACACCAGTTTCATTACCTGTAGAATTATGGAACAGTAGTGGACTTGTTTCACACTGGAGTTGGTTGAGTTGAGTACAAAAACTAAACGAAGAATACTTTCACTGAGAGCATCACCCTGAAGCTTGTTCATCCTGAGAATTGACCCAAAGGAAGCTCCATCCCACTTTTCATCCACATTTACTGACTGCAAGATTTTCATGTTTCAGAAAATAGAGCAATTTTTTGCTTCCATCGATAAATAATGAGGTCAAATGCGCTGTTAGCATCAAGTATTGAAGTTCACAAGGATCACTACTTACATAAATTGAAACAGCAATATGCTTGTATCTATCTGTGATAACTAAATCAGCAGATACATGCTGAAATCTTGCCATTAATATTGTAGAAGGTGATTGGAGCATTTTGTCACTCTTCAACAAGGAGACATGAAAAGATGAGAGATCAAGATTGAATTGTGAACATTAGCAATGGTATCATCATGCTCAGGGTGGGTAAACATTGGAACAGAACAAACCTTGCCCTTATCAAGAAGATGAATACACATATAAGAAATTCTAAACTGTGCATGTGCTATAGGCCGTTGGACTTTCTCAGCTTTGGGATTCTCTGCACGTTCACATATCCGTAGAACTCTTGTTAAACCATCAGCATACACTTCATAGCCTATCTTAAACACCCTCAGTCCAAATGAATCATCAAATCTTTTTTTTCCTGAAGTGAGTCCATTATTGAACGAGAAATCCAGATTGAGCCTGCTATTTTGACGCATCTTCAGGAATGGCTTCCATGGACTGATTTTGTCTATTTTAATTTCACGCAGTGCAGGTGTATCTGAAGAAAATCAATCAGCATGTTAGACATATAATCAAAGAACACAGTGGGCACAAAAAAATAGTGTATGCCAATTGAATGGGCCTCCGACGGAGCAGGCGGCCTCACCGGATTACAAGTGTGCAAAGTTTTCACCCATGCTCCGCTACCATGATGAACACAATAAGGGGAATCTATTACATCCATAATGGACCGCATGGGTAAACTAAGGCTCCCTTCTGTTGTCCGATCACTTGCACTCTTCTCTGTATATTCTTTGCAAGTTTGTATAGTGAGTCCATTTCTCGTAAATATACTATCGGGGCCTACTCTACTGGTTTTCCTCCAAAAATGAATATAAGGACGCATGGGTAAATTCTAGACTAGATGAGCTGAGCCAAGCACGCAAGAAGGCCTACTACAGTTAACAGAAAGATCTCGTCAAATAGTGAAAGACCACTAGAAAAAAAATCATGTGAATAACTAGACACAACATATTTTTAACAAACTTTTTACACATGGACTGCAAGTGAATAATTGTCTTGCAAGCACCATCGCACATATATTGCTTTGTGTCAGAAATATTGTAAATCGTGATATTCCTTAACAGTTGCACAAAATGTAATATGCTAGATTGCTAATATTTTCCATTGTAGCTATAAAACTCACTTCGTAAAAGTAAGGTCCACAAATCTGTATTTACCCTTCAAGAACTAAGTGGTAAAGTAACTGTAAGCTTAGTGCTTTGTAGAGCATTGATGTTTAAAGTTTGTTCTTCGCAGAGGCATGTGATATTTCAAGCGGAGCATAGAGCATCACTTTATGGACGGTAATCGGTTTTGTAATTCTTAATAACTGGCAACATAAAATATCTATCAATGGAGCAATAACTATTGAGAATTAGGAGATAAGAACTAACCAACAATGCGCACAACCAACTTGTGGGGCAAACTCAAGTCATCCCACGCATACTGTTCCGAGTCTTGAGGGCGTAACATATCCGATTCATCCGAATCCTAGAAAATCCAGTAAAGTTCAAGATTTATCAATGATATCACAATACATTACAGTTCGTCAATATAAAGATATAATTTCGAAATACACTCATACCTTCTGGAAATACATAATAGATGCTTCATTCAAGCAATTCTCTACCCGATATGGTAGTGCAACCTTTGGTGGCTTAGTGAAGTGTAGAACAAAAGACGTATTCTCTTGAACAATATCAACAGAAGCAAACTGTTTCAGCTTCCCACCTTGTAAAGTGTCTCTTTCAATCCCATCTGTTTCAACGCCTTCTGATCTTCTAAACTTCATGAAAAAACGGCCCATTGATGAAACACAAATTGGCCCAGACCAACTATATCCTGTTTCTTTTGGAGAAAACTGGATAAATATGTGTGAATCCTCAGATATATTTTTGTGCTTCTTAAGAAACAAATCAAAGTAGTTTCCTTCTCGCCCTTTTCCAGGTTTCCATGTCTGTAAGGTAGCCCTCCGTTTGGCTTCAATTGTCAATCCATCTATGTCATCCTAGTAAAATGATAGCCAAAATCATGAGTACCAGATGGGATTGAAATGATGGCCAAAAGGTCCTTTGCGTTTTCTCAAAAAAAAATCATGAGTACCAGATGAGACTGCAATCATGAAACAGTATAGTGAAGCACCTGAACAAGACATTGGCGCACAGCAACTGCAGTAGCAGACTCATTTGAGATAACATATCTTGGCAGGATTAATACAACTTGCGACGACACAGGCAAGCCATAAATAACAGGTTGTAAAGACATGCCAAAAGCTGCCATACGATGAGGCAATACATCATCATGGATCTCCAGAAAAAATTCAGTGAAGCCAGATAATGCTTCCAAATCAATAAAAGCTTCTGATCCCTTCTCGTCAAGCAGGCTTATTCGCAATTTATTTGACCTGCCAAGTATCAGATTGTCATTTTACATAAACATGGTTTACATACCTGGTGCCACAGCAGGTACACTGAAAACATACTGCTCTATAGTGGCACTACAAAATGAACACTTTTCTGGCTTTCCCGTACTCGCATTTACATGACTAAAATAATCTTAGGGGCATAGCACAATGTGGCAATCTGAGAAAATAAAATTTGCTAATCTTTCTCAAGCAGTTAAAATGAATTCATTCATTCACACCTTGAATAACATACAAGAAAAAGGAAATATTCATGTGAGATGAGACACTGAAAATGTTATGAAGAAAATATCATTCATTCACAATTCTGGTTTTTTCAGTCGGTTGCAGGAACTACAGGTTGTTAGAACTAAAAGATGGAGGGAACTTAAAACACTGATAGTCAACTCGACTCCGGTCAGTTCGTGCATTTTGGCTATGGATCACAATATCGAATTTCTCTTCAAATACATATTTACCTGATATTTCACCAGTCCCAACATATTTTTGCAAAATAGTATTGTTTGAGTTCACACTATGACAGCATAGCAGGTGGCAATCAAAATGTCCGAGTACTGAAATTACTGACAATTTGCAGAAACACTGCAATATAAAATCTAAAACTGAATGAATGTTGTGCCAGCTCTAATGGATTGCCTGTTGCGAAACAACTACTGGATTGCATCAAAGCTTGCCAAACAAATGTACAAAACTCGAAGTGATTGCTTACTTTGGAAACCAGGAGCTCATTGACATCGAGGGCAAAATACAACCATTCTGTGGAGGAAAATTAATATGGCCTTTTCCAGTTTCGGACCTGCAAGAAAATAAGCACTGTATGATTAACCCTGTAAGAATGCTAACCAATTATTTCGCATTGGATTCAGCATCACGTACGCGGGTAGTGATTTCTTATCGAAAGTTGTGCACAGCAAGGAGTAGTCACTGGCATTTTGTATTGTATATCTTGTGAAAAGAGCAACCTGAACAATCAAGAGAACGATATCGGGCACATCAATTTAGTCTTCCAACTTTGTAAGACATGCAGATTCACCACATATCACTGGAATAAGAGGGGAAAAAAAACATAACATAACCTCATTCTACCTCCAGCAAGCCTTTCTCTTGACGCGATAATCTTAAAGAAGAATGAAACTTCCCTGGGCCAAATTCTAACTCCAGATCGAGGAATTGAGCCAAAGCTGTCTGCTTTTGCATTCTCTTAACCCAGTCACCACTATTAGCTGCCTTGGACTTTGAACCATATGAAATCAGTGTGACTGAAAAATTAAACATGGCAGGATTCACATAGAAATAAGCACTTGAACCACTTGGAATCGTTGCCTGCTTTCCAACGAGGCCATAATTATCTTCTCTGATATTCTCTGCATTGTCATAGTACAAAAGACTTGGTAAGCATAGAAGTTTTTTGTTTGCTTTCTTCAACAGTTAAATGCTCATGAAATAAGACTTTACCCGGTTGGGAGTCAGTCAGAAGCACATGTATGTCTGTCTGCAAGAAATTGTACACTTGGACAGTCGGATATATGAAAATTTCTCTCTGCAACTGTAATGCCACTGATGCACTCCTGCCAAACACACGTGTACCATTTGCAGGCTGCAAAGGCACATCTCTACCCAGAGTATGAACTAAGAAATGAAGATCCGTTACGTGTTGACCATCAACAGAAACAGGGCAACTCAAAGAGCTGAAAGAAGACTTCAAGGAATCAATACTGAAGGCTTTCCTTATGTTGTAATTAAGTTTATCTATAACACCAGATACACGAACTGCTTTTTCACCGGTTATGTCTTCTGACCATTGCACTAAGGTTTCACGGCTCAGATTAGAGTGTTTGGAAATCTCAGGTCTAATTGACAGCATGAAATTTCCTGAAATTCAAGAATACAATTGTTAGAGAAGTGTCCTCTGAATACAAAAGAAAAAGGAACATATTTCACTAAAAGGTCGCAATTGCAAGGAATTGGACTACATATAACACAAGACATAGTAAATATATCAAAATTCCATTGTAGTGGGGGGTAACCAGTTAACTATTAAGTTCACTAAGATTGGCACGCATGATCCATTTCACCCTAGTCTGTAGATTATATAAATGAAAGTTACTAGCACTATCCAGGCATATTACTGTTAACACGCACAACTAATACCATTGCACAAGTATATTAGAAGAGCAGATGGGCTCATGGGAGTTGATGTCTAGATTGTGGACAAAGAAAATTTAGTATTATTAGATAGATGTTAATAAATTTTTCTATCCTTTCATTTCTACAACTTTTTCTTGCATATCAATTACACCATAAGATATTAGAACATCCATAGGAGATGATAATGTTGTTATATAACTCTAACAAATACTACAGGGAAAATACAAAAGGCTATATAACTCTAACAAATGTCATGCCGAGGAAGGGTACATTTACTTGCCAAGAGCTAGAGACATCAATGCTTTTTTGGATCCTCCAGATAGATCCATCGCGTCAAATACTCCAGTAGATTCATCAATCATGTCACCACTTCTAACTGTGACAAACGCTGCTTCTTCATTAGCTTTTTGTGGCCTCTGAAAGCGAAGTTCGAGGGGAAAGTCACTCTTATTATATATCCTCAACAAAGGTTCAACTGAGAGCGATAAACCTTCCTGAAATGAGTCAACATTAGCCATGAGAAAACATAATCAAATGCAATATTCATTAGCTAACATAAAATATAAGAACATTCGCTTTTCCTACCACAGAATTCTGGGACACCTTTACCACAACAAATGGTCCAGAGAAGCGTCTTGAATCTACAGTGCTCAGAGGAACAAAAATATCAGAACAAAATACCATCCCAGTCCACAAATGAAAAACAAAGTAACTGATAGAACCCTAGAACATGGCTTGCCAAATCAGACATCCAAGTCTAACAAGACAAGAGAATAAAACATGAATAGCTATTGCTTTAGTGGTATAATAAAGTGACAGCTCAAAGAGAAGCATGCCATACAGTCCCAATTCCCAAATGGAAAATTGTCTTCAAAATGGACTGCTTGCAATGTAAATAAAAAATTGTCAAACAGAGCAAGTGCTCTTGATGTATAAGTCCATCAGAAACTATCTCGGAAATACATGCATCGACCTTTTTAAGCTGAGGTGTGCAACAAGAACATATCAGGAATGTAACGGTATGTGTAGGAGAAAATAACTCAAAGACAAAGAGTCTTCGAGGCAAGCAACACAGGCCTTGGAACTAGACCACTTAGAGAGCACAAATCTAAAAGCCAGACTCATGGAGAGAACATATCAGGAATGTAACGGTATGTGTTGAACTGTTGATGAATATAGTTGTTCAAGAAGTACCTTTGAGAGATGATACTAGGGTTCTCCATGCGAAGATGCCAGACTCATGGAGAGAAATACTGATTGGAGCAGTTGAAAATGCCCCTTCCTTGAATAAAGAAATAGAAACCACACTCTGATCATGTGGGCGATTATCATCAAATATTAAGTGCCTACAGGAGCCGTAAACATAAGAAAAAAATTAGGAAATAACAAAATAGAGACATCAAAACAGCATGCAGTTCAAAAAAAAATACAAAGAGTGACACCGAAACACAAGGAGCAATGCAATAAGATGAAACAAGTCTATTGGCACTTAACTCGTAGTGTTAGTGCGAAAAAAATCTAAAATGTTTACAAGAATTATAAATGGAGTTAGGCCAGAATCATCATTGCTGAAACAGTGATAGATAATTTAGACGCACGGAACACTTCGTCAAGAACTGAATGCCTATTTTGGGAATTGGCACACAAGAGGTTCTGAAGATCAGAAGACTAAAATCACAAGCATGGTCTATAAATTTTATGATTAAACATCTGGAGGACTATTATAGTCATACACCATTGTTGGTGACAATGTATAAAAAGTATAAATTGCTAAGATGCTGAAAATATAAATTATTTAGATAACCAATAGAATGAACAGACCTCAAGAAAACAGAAGTTGACTGCTGTTCAGGAACTATTGCGTCCCCATTATTTTGAAAATGACATACAAGTGCCAGCCTTGAGTTGTTCTCGATCTGCAGAAGTAATGGTATGCTCATACATCAGTAAATTAGAATAACACTATTGGCAAGACAGAAAAAAACAGATGCATATGCAACACATCACTCATCACATTGGAAACAGTCTACAATAAGGTAAAGCCCCGAAAGTTAAAATACTGATATAGGAAATTCCAAGTTTATACCTTGCAGCAGTTAGGAAAAATAGCTGAGTTTCTCACAGCATATGGACCCATCAAATCTAACTTCCCAACCAAATAGAGTAGCACGTCAACTGAAAGCTCATTTATAAAAATATCCACCTGCAAGAATGAAGGAGATCCTAAACCGAGTTACAGAAAAAGAGTTCTGTCTTGTTCAAAATAAGCATATTAATATAGCATCACACCTGCTTTAAATGAAAGAAGAAACGGAGTGGTGTCCTGCTATGCCCAGTAACTGGATCTTGGTTGAAAAATCTAAATCGGAAGAACACATAGGAGTTGATAGGTGAGATAAGGTTCTCCCTGTATGGAAGATAGCAATAAGTCAATTTCCAATCTCCAAGCTAACATCAAAGAAACAACTAAAAACACCATTATTCAACATAACAATGACTATTAAGAATTTAGGACATCACATACCACATATCTTTGCGTGCATCATAGTACTGGGCTGAAACTTTGAATGAACTTAGAATCCTGGTCTTGGATGGGTATATTTGTGTGACAACACGGATATCACTTATGCAGTTTTGGAAAAGTGGAAAAACATCGCCAGTATCAAACACTTCATGGGTAATGGTAAAAACAATCTTATCAATACTGATGGTTATATGTTGTGAACTTGCACCAATTTCCAACCTATCCATTACAGCAGAAGGCAACTCATCTTCCACATCTAAATAAGAGTTACCATCCAAGTTCACATTGGGAACAATGAGCCTTGCAACATCAGAGAACAGAGATTCATCCAAAACCTTCAACTTAAACGGATTTCCTGGCTTTTTAACAAACTCCAGTAGGCCATCCACAAATGCAATGCCATAGTTGTTTTTCTTGTTCACGAGGTGGTAAGAACTACTTGAAATAACCTTGCAAGATTTGACATCATCATTGTCATCCTCAAAACTATCAAACCTGAGAGGAGATGTGCTCCACAGTGAAAAGGGCTTGTCAACGAACGAAGAAATATCAACCAAATCTGATCCTTGTGAGAAACTAAGGGCCAATTCTTTGCCTTCGTCAATTTTTGCACTCAAAGATAAAAGAGAAATATATGGTGTGTCTGACCTCCATCTCTTATGGTGTTTCACCTGAAAAAAATGGTCAATTATTTTTACAAGCGTGCACATATCCTACAGCACTTGGTTAGCTGACTATTACTAGTGAGAAGTTCATCGTGGTATATAGGTACACAGGATTACCTTAAATAATGCGTGTTCACCAGCAAGGGAATAATGGTATGCACCGACCACTTGATACTTCATTCCAGTGTTTTTGACTGATACGTACATCTGTTGTTCAAGATCTCGTATAGCCACAATTGCTCCTATTATGGCAGTAATACATGGGTTAGCACAGTGAATTTAAGTGATACAAGAATTTAGTTGATATCATTAAGATAATTACCATCAGGTATGCTATAGTCTACATTATCCAGCTGTTCTTGTTGAGTGATGTGACCAATCTTTATTTCCTTCTGAGTTGAGGTGGAACTCAGCATTTCATGAAAAGGAGCAAGTAATGACGAGATCATCTGCATAGATCCAAAATTTCTTTCATAGACGGAAATTTCGTATATTAGACGAAGTTAACTCTAGAGAACCTTAAATTCCAGTGCAGAATGATAGCATAGTCATAGATTTCGTACTGTGATGGATAAATTTCCATGTTCCTCGCAGGAAATGTTATATGCGAAAGTGTGTTTTGTCACATAAGTGGATGCAAATGGTATATGTTGGCAAAAAGGTAAACTCAGTGAAAAGGAACTTTAAAACAGTAGCCATAGTTAGATGGAGCAAACTGCACCTAGTTGTAAATAAGGTGCTAGCCTATCATATGAAATGCTTCGAGGAACTACAGGATGGGAACAGCGGTGATATTCAGGCAAGACTGTGGAGCTCCAATGCGAGCACAAATTTGACCATAACCGTCAAAATCATTTTCTATATAATCTAAAACAAGACGCTAAAGGGCTGTCTCGTAATTTAGTAAGTACTACCAGCTTCCAGTTCCTATAAATTGTAAAGAAAGCAATAGAAGAGCAGAAACATCTAGCTAATATAGGAAAAAAAGCAACAAAATTCAAACCACCGTCCAAAAGATGGCAGGTAAGATTGGGAAACCACCTCGATGCTTGATAATGACATTGCCACCTCCAAACCAGAAACAGAACCCCCACCAAACCAATCACCACTTAAACACATCAAATTATAATCTCCATCCAATTTTTTTTTCTCGGTCTTAAGAGAAGTAGTGAAATGGCTGAGAATATAACTCTCATGTAATGAAAATTCAAGTGATGTGTTGCCTGTTGAACCTTCCACTGTAGAAGTTGAACTTGAAGGAGCATCACTATCATGGGTAACATTATCTGCTTCCACAAATGGAAGATATTCTTGAATTTCAGACTGAGGTGTAAGAGCAATAGACTTGCTGGACCGAAAACGGGGTGCTGGCACATCCCTTAACTGTTGGCGGGCACTCTTGGGCATACTACTAATAGTGGAGATTGATAGACGCTTGACTTCAAACAACATCTTCGTGCCAAAATTCAATAGTTGAAGACTTGTGTCGACTTCAAGAGTTAATCCTTGATATGTTCCTAAGTGCATGGAAAGAAGATTAGATTATCAGGAAAAAAAGATTGCAATACATCAAAGTAAGAATGAAGTTCATAAGCCCAGTTACCGGATTCATCCGCAACAGCAAGTGTTAGAGAAATCCGAGATAAATCAATATCTAGACATTTGACAGCATTCAACTGGGATTCCTCATGTTGTGAATGAACACCTAAAGACACAGGTGATACTTCCTCTTCAGTATAATTGTCCGTCACATTAGGGTCACTTCTTGCAGAGACTGAAGTTACAGAATTTTTGGCTAAATTTGAAGTTGGACACAATGGGAGATCCATAAGCAGGCAAAAGTAAACTTTGCAACAGGAAACAAAGTTAGCTAAGAACATTGTTTCAAGAAAGATCAAGCCACCCTGTGAATTGTAGTTAACGAGAATGTCTTAGTATTAAAACAACAAGAAAATATGCTAAATGGGAACAGTTGAGAAAGAATATCGAACGCTTCATCTCACAAATGTTACAATCATTAAACGCTTGCAAAATCAACATCTGATATTGCATATAAAAATTAATATTTGTCTAAAAGAAGAAGCAAAAAACTTCAAAAAGAGTGGTGCACCTGGATTTTGCATTTGAAAATCTTTAGAACATCATGGATCACCAGAGAGATCTTCTGTTTGCTGGGATGATTGACTTCAGTTAAATACTTATGAATTCCGTGATCTCCAATATAAACCTCCGTAAATTCAATTTCAATGGAATAGCAAAGTCCCCAAGAATCAGAGGTGCGACCACTTCTAGATTCATTTTCTATTTCCTCATTGGTCAATCTGTCTTTAGTGGGACCAACACGCAGATGAAAGATGCATTCCGTTATAATGAGTTGGTTCTTGTTATATGGTAAACTACTAAGCGTGGCTGTGTATTCAATTTGGTTCTCAAATATCACAGACTGAATTCCAGAGAAACTAACATGGATGCCTGTACGTTGTCCACCCAGCAGAAGTTTCAAAGAAGAACTTCTGACGCAGAACCCAACACCCAAAGCTAACATATCAAGTAATTCCTGTGTTGCTATGCCCTCGAATATGGGTGAGCCACTGATGTAGTCTATGGAATTGTTGACAAAGGCAGCAGGATTTGGGAAAAGTCCACCACGTGAAGCACTAAAGATGATGTATGTTGCTTCCAATTCAAGTTCCACTTCAACCATGAGTTCTGTATGAGAGTGGAATGATGCTTCCTGGGCAATAAGATCAACACCAAGATCTCTTGTGCTCCCCATCGTATTTTTACTGCAAAATGATGCTAGTCTTCCAATAAAATCTTCAGAATACTTAACATTAACCAAGTCAGAATTCAAGGCCACCAACTGCATGCTTTCGATAAGCTGTAATGATGACATACTCTTAATGACCACAACAACAGTCACGGGATAGGATACCAAGCACATAAAAATTAATAGTGACGGGAATAGAAAGACTTTTCATTTGTTGTTTATAATTTGGAGTCTGACATGATTGTACATCCAATACAAGTTCTTGTATGACTACTCATTAGTCCCCGTAGCATAATATCATATGTTACTATGTTTACTGAAAATATTCTATATAATGGGGTTAGATTCAATAATGTTGAAAACATTATAACTTGTGCACACACAGACCTGGCAAACTGTAAACAGTTCGTCCACGGAGAACAAAGCTATACAACCAGCAATTCCTCCTCCTAAGTTCATTGACAGAACATTTCTGGCCATAAAGAAGGAACACACATACTTCCTGGAAGGTGTATACATATAAAAGGATTGTCAACAAAACAAATCTTTGACGAAACACACTCACTCATGCAAATTCAGGCCATGACAGATAATTTTGGATTTAAGAATTAATTGGAAAATGGCTGACTTTCAAGAGTTAAGGAATAATTTTAAACTATATACAAGGAATTAGAAGTATGAATTTTTATATCCATGGTAACTTCTTGGAGTAAACGCTATTTCACACAACGCTTCAGAAAACCTTTGGAACTCAATGCCTCATAGCAGACGCCAATTTTTTTTTAAAAAAAGTATAGATATAATATACTGAACCAAAACATTATTAGATTCATAAGTCCGTGCAAATGCAAGATTGAAATGATACCTGTCTGTTGACAGCTGGAAATTGGCCGACATAGGTCCAAAAATATGACATTGCTGATTGGCTTCTATATTATCTATCAGAAGAGTTAAGCCAGCCAATTTGAAGCAAGCATCCAACACAATATTCCCTGGATAAACATGTCTTGCACTACTTTCTGTTGCAAGATAAGCAGGTTCTTGCACCGCCTTCTGTGATTCTTTGAAATGTGAATTAGATCTCAAGGGAGTACATAGAGATGCTGGCCACATAGCACATTCCACATATGCCAGACTGAGAACTATGCAGGACTTGTCATTCATCTGAGAAAACAGGGGCACAAACTTATTTCTGCAATTTTGCAACAAATTATTTTTATCAAAGGATAACCGGATACTGGGACCAGCAACCAGTGCTGCAATATGAATAGTATTTTCTGGAATAGCATCCGACATCACAATATTTATTCTCTGAGTCAATGATCTCAATTTATCACCAAATCCGCTTGGAGGTGTTACACAGGCACCAGTATTGTTCGAAAGGTCTGGTAACTTTCCGTTTAGCCCTTTCAGCTGTTTGTAGTGCATGAACTGTCTATGCAGCATATAAATTGATGAAGCACACTCATAGTCCAAATCAAGGTTTAGTTTCCCAACTGTAAATCTACATTGCTGAAACCCACTTGCACTTTTGTACGGATCGATGACATATGATTTAAGTTCAAAAATAACAGAAGGCTTTTCATGATGCATCACACCATATTCATTGTATACAGTGCTAATTACCATCCATTCCCTCCATAGTTCCTGCATACCACTCCCTAGAACAGAAGTGGACGAACCATCACTGTGCGAAAAATTATCAGATTGTTTCTCGGAAAATGGGTGTATACTGGCAGAATCACTCCAGAGGATCCTCTTTGAATCAGTATCTTCAGCAAACTCTGGTGTTTTAAAAGATGAATTCCTACTAGGTTTGTTGTTATTATCTGCTCGTAACAACTCCGGGACACCAGCAAGGGAAGTCTTCAGTTCCCCAACTACGAAAAATAACGATTTCATGGTGCAACCAGCTGAGTAAAGTAAGCATGATGATTTCATTACAAGATGCATTGAAGGTAAATCGAGGTGATAACTCTTCCTTTCCTTGTTTAACCTTTTTATACTGGTGAAGTGGTCATCAATAGGTAACAAGATTACAGAGAGTTCCCCAAGGTGGATACTGAGCTGAAACTCCATGTCTGAATCATGAGAAAAGACAGGGAAAATATTTCCGCTGGTACTACATGCTTTTTTTCCAGAATCCCTAGTTCTCCATACTGACCAGAATATGATTACAAGAAACCTCCATAAACATAAAATAGGAGAGAGAATTTTCATCATAGAACAAACCATAAGTGTTTTTGATGGTTCTTGCTTGTTCTGTTGCTGTGACATGGTAAGTTTTGAACGTGCAGCACGCCGTGCTCTAGCAATAGCTTCTACAGGAATTTTCTCCTCCAACTCAAGAACATTTACCCAGTGATCTCTGATAGCTCCCAACATTTTCCTGTTCCTTGACACCCTACTGCAGTTCTTCTTTATAACCTTTTCAGAGGGATATCCGACAAATGAAAGCAGCAACACATAAGCATGAACATAGCACTGCCAGAAAGTAGCACATCTTAAGGCTTTGCTTAAAGAAAATCTGCGGCATAGCATTGAGATGTCAAGCTTTTGCGCAGCAATTTGCCAGAGCTCTCTACCACTCCTAATCCTGTAGTCTTCCTTTTGACTTGTAATATCCAATATTACCATCAATGAAGGAATAGCTTTTGGTGAAATTTTGCAGCTTGTGTTGGGAACATGGATGCTAAAAGCAGCAAGTTGGAGATTATTCAATTTAACACAAGCAGATAAGCCAGTGAAAGATACAGTGCCATCTGTACTATCGTTCTCCTTCAGCATAAACTCAAAATCATCACAGTTAACAAGAAGGTGATTCTTCTTTGTAGACGATACAGAAGACCAAACTAATCCTCTGAACAGAGAACTGCGAGAAACAAGCTCAGGACCAAACTGTAAGTGAGTTGCCCTCAATACCAAAACATGGGAGTCATCAAGATATCGAACTTGTATTGTGATATCATCAATCCGCACCTGACTACAGTTTAGAAGTGCACTGGAAAATACTGAGGTAACCTTATCTTCCAGGGAGCTAACTAGACCTTCGATCATCTCATGCAACATTTCACCCTAAAAAATAGTACAAGACATAGCTTTTGATCAAAAAAAATATAGCAAGCGTGCAGTAAAATAACTGAACGTATGAGTGTCAGTGATGGTTAACACAGAAGGAACTTTGCATACAGAAGATAAGCATGCAGCAGCCTATCTGAATGACTGATTAGTGTGACCTAAGGTTTTGGCAGTGAACAGGCACACAAAGCAGGGATTA
This sequence comes from Alopecurus myosuroides, assembly GCA_028641055.1. Lineage (NCBI taxonomy): Eukaryota > Viridiplantae > Streptophyta > Magnoliopsida > Poales > Poaceae > Alopecurus > Alopecurus myosuroides. Next base: position 53,441,579 of record CM054063.1, read on the forward strand.
CAGTTACTAAGCTGATCACAACCTACTTGACATTTACTAGCAACACATACACAGAGCGGGAGTAACAATACCACAAAGTACATGTGTCAACTTCTTGCTTCAGCGGTTACATTTTTGTTCCACCATAATGTTAGCGTGTGTACATGTCCTTATCACTAAGGCATGTAAAATTCCCACCGCCATCACATAGAATTTGCGAAATACTCATTCTGGAAGGAAAAGAGGCCCAAAGACAAAAGCAAATGGGGCGTTGGCATGCTAATCTGAAGGTGGGGTGCTTTGCGGTCGACTGTTGTTTCTCATTCTACAGAGCTTAGGAATAAGAAACACTTGTAGCTGGGGATAATGCGTACCTGAGGGTCCATTGATGCAATCACTCTCTTCTTCTCATTGGTAACCCATTCCTTGATGTCCGGCCGCTGCCTCCGCGGTGCAGGCTCCCTTCAGAATACAGTAAAAAAAGGCTGACTCAACTAATCCATCTCTTTCGCGAGAAGATAAAAATGCCATGTAAGCAGCCATCCCTTTCGCGATAGATACTATCGTACCAACACAATGCCGTGTGAGTGGAAACAGTTCTAGCGACATCCAGCCAGTGTCCTAATTCCTCCTACTGTCGCACCGACACTACAACCAGTAATGCATTGCCACGGTCGCAGGAGGGTTAAGAGATTAGATAATTTACCTGAGGGTGAGGGAGACGTGAACGCCGCGGAGGACGGCGGCGAGCGCGGGGGCGGCCCAGGGCGAGGCGGCGAGCTCGACCTCGGCGACGGCCGCGCGGTCGACCGTGGCGGGGAAGGAGTCCGGCAAGGGGAGTGCCGCAGAGTCGAGCTTGAGGCCGCGCGCGACGGCGCGGCAGCGGAGCGGACCCAGCTCCACTCGCAGCTCCCCGGGGTCCGCCGCCAGCCACGGCCGGAGCGCGCCCAGCAGCCGCGCGCGCGCCGCTTCCGCGAGACCCATCGTTGCCGGGGATGGATTGGTCTAGGGCTCCATGGATGGATGAGGGGGCGGAGGAGGATGCGCGGAGGTGATCGGGGTTTCGAGTGGCCGGGGGGAGGGATGTCCGGATTGGAGCGGTCGGGGGTTGGGGGCCCGGAGGGGAAGGTTTGCGCCGCTAGCTGCTGGGTTTGTCTCTCTCGCGGAGGTCGGCAGGAAGGCGATGGATAGGTGACACGTATGGTGCTCACTCCATCCGTTTTTTGGACAACTTATCGTGTTTCCATTTTTATTTACTAGCAAAAGTGCCCGTGCGTTGCAACGGGATAAAAATAGTAGGAATTATGCACCGGCATCACTCCATAATCAACATGATATACATGTCGTGAAACACGGAAAGCACCTAATCGTGACCGTGGACAACCTTCGCCGTCGTGATCTCCATTTACAGAAGAAAGTGTGGTGTGCCCTTGAGTGCCATCAAGAAAATATGCCATCAACCTAACACTAAAATGTGCAAGAATATAATAAAATCATAATCCAAAAATTGACTCAACATCTCTAACCTGGAAAACGCAAACCATCCTTTACTGTTTGAACTTAACCATCTCATGTATATTTTCACCAGTGTCATCACCCTCTAGTAAATGAAGAGATAAAGGGAGCAAACAAATAGCTCATGGGTCGATCGTAAAGTATCAATGTTTGTAGTTTGAAGTAAACTTAGTTGGAAATTAGAACCAGACAGTCCCAACTCATAAAATCCAACTTATCAAGTATTATTTTCTTAGCATATTTCTTCGTTTAAATTGGAGTAGTGTTGTTCCGTAAATTTTGCTCGAGTACTACTACAAGCTGCCGTTCGGCAAATCCCTCTTAGTCCAAACAACCTTGCTAGCATAGACCTCCATCTTGACTAAGCTTCACATAGCAGATGGAGGTATTTGTACAGCCGATTTGTGGTATGAGGAGAAAAGGAGATTCATCATGGCCATATGCAGAATCTGCAGATGTTTATGGCGCCATAATGATGGGGAGCTCCTACACATATGCGAATCTGACTCTGACAATCCTAAGCGGACACAATCAACTTAGAACGAATAAGAGGAAAAAACCAACAAATCAAATCCTGAATTCGTGATCCGGCTATTGTAGCACAGGGTATAGAAGGATGGGTAAGTGAGTAGTATGAATATGTTCATGTGGCAATGGTAGCGAAGGCATCACCGCCATTAGTTGGTTAACGAACGTGCTAGTACATTGTCAAACCACGTTCTGCCGTCCATGCAGGCGCCTCAATGAAGTTGGATACTTAAAGCCTGCTTGCACATGCGCGGATGGCGCTCGGTTGTTCAATGTTCATGGTGTCTTCCAGGGGCAGCCGAGCAGGTCGTCGAGTTGCAGCGTGGCGTGCATCCTGCCGCCGCCGCAGGGGCGCATGATGCAGGCTTGGGCTGAAGTCGCGCGAGAACTCCTCTGCACGACCAGGATGTTTGTGTGCTCGGTAGGTAGCACGACCCCATAGCCAGAACTCAAACAATTAACAATGACACCAATGCCGTCCGCCCCCGGCAGGAAACCCTACGCGCCTGGCCCCGCCCCGCCTCCGCCGCCGTAGACAGACCCCACGTGCGCCGCGCCATCCGCATCCGCCTGGAATCGAATCCCCTCCAGGCTTCGTCTCTCACTCGATCGGTCAATAGCCTTAGATCGGAAACACAAAGAACACGACGATATAGAAATTATCAGTCAAGTCGGTACCGACTCGGGTTTCTTTCCGTTTTCAATCCTTCTATGTTTTTATGGCGTACGTGGAAAGGAATTGCTGAGGGCAACGGACTGGGACGACGTACATGTGCTGGACAACGTACGAACCACCAAACCAAAGCCAAGTAGACGGACGAACCAAAAAAACGGACCAAAATTTGGAGGAAGAAACCTTAATGCTTTTAAAACTAAGATATTTTTTCTTTCTAATAATATATTGGTGGGAGGGTAAAACGGTAAAATTTAGGACGGACCAAGCAACCAACCAAGGAAGTCTTAATGCCTTTATTATTAGGTAGAGATATATCAACACTATGAACGTACGATTAATTTCTCCGGATTATCAACAGTTCAATACCCTTCGAAATACGCGTAAGGCTGCTCGTAGTGCGAGTAACATAGACTAAAAAAAAGGGCTATGTCAAAGAAAAAAAAACGACTACAGACTAGTAACTAACTACTCCTACCTCCATAGTGAAGAGTAAGGCCGGTCACAATGCAAAATAATTTCAAGATAAACGTAGGAGTTCTTATTTATTAGGTTATAAACTCGATGTGATGGTACTCTCTTCGTTTATTTTTACTACGTGTATTAGGTTTGTCTAAAGTCAAACTTGCTAAATTTTGACCAACTTTATAGCAAAAAATATCAACATGCATAATACCAAATTAGTATCATTCGATTCACAATGAAATATATTTTCATATTATGTCGATTTCGTATTATAACTATTGATATTTTATTCTATAAATTTGGTCAAACTTTGCAGTGTTTGACTTAATACAGTTCTAATACGCAGAGAAAAAAAGAAATGGAGGGATTAACTGGCTATATTACTCCATTTATCTCTCCTCATTAATTGGGTGTCATTTTTTATGTTGCACTACTGAAATTACTCCCATGTGACCAGTCTAAGGGCATTTATTATGTCTTGCGGACTTATTTTACGTTGAAATATGTGACGTTACCACTAACACATCTCTCTTTATTAACTTCTTGCAAGATAAGCACTACGGGGATCGCTTTAAGATCTACACTATATTGTAAACAAAATTTATAAGAGATATGATACATATGTTTTCTAAGATAATATACAAATTTCAGTCGATCATAGTATATATTTTATATTATTAATATGAATAATTTAATGGTATAATAAATAGATAATGTGTAGTTTGCATGTAGTGATTAATAAATCTAAGTGGAGATGACATGGACAATTGATTGGCTAGAAGAATTGATGATGTGGATAGCTTGCATGTTGAGATAGAAAATTTATTAATGCATATTAGTGGGGTTTTTCTTTATAAGAAGTATAGATTTGTCTTAAAAGTGTGATGTTACTAGTTTGGTTACTCACACTATGACTAGCCTAACACTCGCAGTCACCTTATCGGTAATTGTAGTGGAAAGTATTATTATACTATATATTATTATCATGCATACTTTTTTCGAAGTGTACATCTAACTTTTGTACTTAGTCTATCTTTTTAAAATTTGACCAAATTTATAGGAAATAATAGCAATATATGTGACATCAAATTGGTATGTTTGAAAATTCATGTCAAGAAAATTCTATTAATACCAACTTGGTTTCATAAATGTTTGTACTTAAGCAAATAAAATTAGTCAGAATTCAATAATTTTTCCTGAACAAAAGAGGTAAACACACACTTATTTGTGGACGGAGAGAGTACGATACTAGTGTATAAGGAGAAAATAAGGTAATAGATGGTGGTGCCATCAAGAAGTTTTTAACGAACGCGGCCTAAAATAAAACTCTTGCGTGAAGAACGGATTTGACGGGAGACGAATGGCATTGGGGTTTTTCAAATAAAACTCGCAATCAGAAAGCTCTCCCCTAACATAAAAACCTCGCCTTCTGCCCTGTCGAATCTCTGACTCTACAAATCCCTTAGGTGACCCTATCGGGTTTCGACTAGGAGAAGTCATGAGCGCTGGTGAAATCGTCGGCTAGACAGGGGCGAGATTTACCCAGGTTCGGGGCCCTCGTAGAGGTAAAAACCCTTACTCCTGCCTCTTGTCGATCTGTATTGAACATTAGATCGGTTACAATGGTGTGCTCGAGTCGAGAGTTGGTCTCGAGTTCAAGGCTTTTCGGTCGTGCGGTAATAGCTTGGTCCTCTCCTGGGGGCTCTCCTGGCCTTATATAGATGGCCAGGTCTCGAGTTTTACCCGGAGAGAACTCGAACCCTAGCTAGGTCGGTTACAAGTTTCCTAGCTTAATCCGCAAGTCATTGCGGGTGGGCTTCACGTGGGCCTTCTGGAGTACTCCAAGGGCACCTCTTCTTGGGCCTTGGCCTTGGGCCTGAGAGGGGGTGTCCTTACCCGCAGGGTCCAGAGTCCATATCTTCGTCAGTAGCCCCCGAGCGTCTGCTCGATTGAGATTTTTCCAGTCGAGTAGACGGTCAAACCTTTCTTGATCTTCGTTTGGAGGACCAGCTCGACTGTTATTGTTTTCTAAAGGGTGTGTTCCCTGTATCATGAGTCATCATGCTCGCATATCGAGCAACACAAGTGCCTGTTTTATACGGCTTTTTTCACAGAAGGATGTGGCACAGTAGCTTGGCTCTCCCGAAAGATCAGGGCCAATTAATTGCGACTAGGGCAAAAACATTCCTGGCCTACTCAGATTCGAGACCTCCGACTCGAATCCGATGAGGTGATTGTTGCGACTGGGCCGTTGTGGACTTATCGAGTCGAACTTAACCTATGGGGGTACCCGGCGCGTCCGCTAGGATTTTTCTTCGTGTTGTTGACACGGAATTATACCGGAGGACGCAGCTTTCGAGTGCGATTCCAGGCCCAAAAGAGAGATCTTTTTGGGTCTTACCTTCATACTCGAAGAATATGGCATCCGGATGTGCCTAGTCGGCTGAACAATCCAGGTTTTTATGATGTAAAATTATCATGTGTAGAAGAGGTAGGCTCTTCTTACCCGATCGGTTTGTTTGAATTCCACACGAAACAAATTTCGTGCCGGAAGAAAAATTAAGTCCATATGAAAGAGTTTTCATGCTTGGAGCGTTGTGCCCATACGAAAGAGTTTTCGTGCATGGGGTATTTTTCTCTTGTTCGAAGAGGTTTTGCTTCATGAGTTGTTCAGAAAAAAGTTGCCTTTATTCGAAGGAAATGTTGTTCGTACGAAGATATTTTCGCGTTTGAACTTCCAATCGAGAGATCTTGGTTTTGAATGATGTATGCCATGACGTCATGGCGCACTCCTCTTCTCCCGATGGGACGTGACAGAGTGGCAGCAGATGGTGGCCCACCTGGTCAGCTTTTTGATCGTGAAACAAGACGTCGTTCCCGGTTTTTACGCGAGACGCGCAGTAAATGCGCACGATCTTTTGTTAAGATCGTGGCACGAAACAGCGCTGGCCGCCGCTTCGTTTCATCCTCGCGTGGCGGCCGTGATAAGCGCCACGTAGCGCATCGTACGGCTAAGATTGTCTTGCTCCGCGTATAAGTACGGGTCTTAGCGCTACGGTGAAATTTTCCCAGCTCCTTGCCTTCATCTTCTTCCTCGCGCCCATCTCCTTCTTCCTCGCGCTCGAGCTCGTGCTGCAAGCAATGGCTGGCGGAAAAAGGCGTGGTGCTGTCACTTCCGCGTCCGGGGAACCCTCTGCGCAACCCGCGCCCCGCGCCGGCGACTGGCGCTCCCCCAACACTACTACGAAAAGCATCAGGGAGATGCAGCGGGAGGGACTGCTGCCGGCGGAGACGGAGAAGCGGGTCCGCCTCGGAAAAAAGAAAGAGGTACCTAACCCGCAATCAAACGAGCGCGTGGTCTTTGTTGACCACGTGTCTCAGGGTCTCTCCTTTCCTCTCCACCCTTTCCTCCTCGGGTTGCTGTATGTCTATGGCATACAGCTTCACGATCTTCCTCCGAACGCGGTGCAGCACATATCGTGCTTCATCGTGTTCTGCGAGTGTTTTCTCGGCATTCGCCCGCACTGGGCGCTTTGGAAGGCGCTCTTCAAAGTCTGGATCTTCCGCGAGAGATCGCGGGTGGAATCTGAGCCTGGCGAACCACTTCGTACGGGCGGCTTCGGGATCCAAGCTCGACAGGAAAACAGCTACTTCAATATGCATTTTGTCGACTCCGCCCAAAGCTGGCGGAAGAGGTGGTTCTACGTCATCGACAACAACTCGGGTGGGATCGTGGAGTTCCACCCGTTCGCTGTTCTGACAAGGCGAAAGTCCTGGGGGCACAGGATGTCAGCCGAGGAGAATCAGACCGTCGCGCCCTTACTCGCAAGAGTAGCTGCTCTCGGGGATCAGACCGCGGGAGTCGTGCTCAATGGGATGCATTTGGCGAGCATTTTCTTGAAGCGCAGGATCCAGCCTCTTCAGCAAAGGCCCTCCGCTATGTGGGAGTATCAAGGCTCAGAGGACCCCAGCCGAGTAAGCCGCGAGGAACTTTTGAATGTGGAATTCGAGAAGAAAATCGCAGGTATCACTCGACTGAAGGTGGGGGAAAAATTCCCCGATTGTTCAGTTGAAGCTTTTGCCGCTTGAAATCCTCCTCCAGCCGAGGTTAGTTTCTTGCTTCTTGTCTTTGAGTTTTTACCTTTTTGTTCTGAGTCCTAGCCGATAAGTTTTTTCTCGTCTTCTCTGTCTTTGTAGAGCTTGGCTATGGCAGATTGCTACCCGCCAATTACGGGAGAGGAGGCTTCAGAACTTCCGTCGAGTCACCAGGATGGTGCGGTCGACACCAGTGTTGCCAACGCTTCGTCGAGTACTGAGCGTGAGTCTTCGGATGACACGGAAGACTCGAATGGTGTCCCCCCAAGCGTCGTCGGGTGGATAATGACGAGGCTACTTCCAAGGATAATTCCTTGGGAGCATCGCCCAGTCAGGCCCCCGTCCTTGTGACTCCACTTCGTTCACTCGCCCCTTCGCCTTCGTTTCCAGTGATGAACACCGCTTGGAACGCGGACTTGTTGGATGAGGACGAAGATGACGAGTAAGTCTTTTTCCTTGTTCGTAGTCGAACATTCTTTGAGCTTTCATCCTGATGCTTTTATCTTTTGTTGCAGACTGCAGACTATTAGTCCTCGCAGGTACGCTTCTTCCATTCCTCCCGAAAAGAGGAACAAGGCAAAGGACGCGGATGAAACTCCCACTGCGGGTACCGTCCAAAACTCTCCCAGAGCAGCCCCCGAAGCTGCGACTGCGGAACGTGAAGCCCCTAGCTTTGCTGCCAGGACTTCAACTTCTAAGGAAGTGACGGACAGCTCCGCGGATCCGCTCTTTCGCGCCACCGGCCAGGTAAAACTTCGTCTCCTGTCTTCAAATTTTTATCGGGTGCACGACAGTGCTCCCGATGGGAGTAGCCCCCGAGGCTGTAGTCGACCGCATGCGGTCGGCTACAGGCTCAAAGTCTGGTTTACTTCTTCTTCTCGATTCCATTTTTATCGGGTGCACGGCAGTGCTCCCGATGGGAGTAGCCCCCGAGGCTGTAGTCGATTGTAAATAATCGGGTACAGACTCCAATCTAATCCTTTTAACTCTTCCGTCTTTGTGCTTTTGCAGTCGCTTATTGATTCTCTTGCGGCGATTGGTCGTCGCGTCGTTCTCGCCGAGTCGGATTGCGAGTCACTTCGAACGGACCGTAGCCGACTTCAAACTGAAAACGACCTTCTCAAGGGTAAGTTTTGTCATCTCCTTGTCTTCAGTATTCCGTGCATTCTTGATTTTTGATAAGCATCTCCTTGCAACTCGACTTGAATTTTCAGAATCCGAAAAGGTTAAACTCTCTGAGCAGGTAACTGCTCGGGAGGCTGACCTGACGGCCATTCGACAAGAGCTGGAGGCTTCCCGCATGCAATCGGAAGATTTTAGTCGACAGCTTGCGGATGCGCGGAAGGCCTTGAAGGAGTTAGAGGAAGCTGGCAGTAAGGCCGATAACGACGTTGTCGGGTTCCTCCGTCCCCTCGCTGAGCGTTTCGCGGGTAAGTGCTTTAGATTTTTGCGACTTTGATCCTTCATTTTGCTGAACTTTGCTAAGTATTATTTTCTTCTTTGTAGGTCTTCTGGATGTTCCTCTAGAGATCCCTGGACTCCAGCGGGTAGATGTGGTAACCGACACACTTGCCCAGCTTAAAAGGCACGCTGATGGAGTTTTCTCCTTGATTAGTGATGCTACTCAAGTGCTGGTGCAACTGCATGGCCGCCTCATCGCCAACGCTACTCCTGCACCCGCGCTGGATGATCTGTTGAAGGTCTTCTCAGAAGGCAAACTTCTGGATGCCTTCGCGGTCGCTCAATCGGAGTCCGGTGCGAAGACCGCGGTCCAATTCGCTTTGGCGCACGGAGTCGAAGGTTTGGAAGAGGCCTACTCATCTCTTCCGGTCGACCCCTCCACGGGCAAAAAGGTACGGCTCTCTCGTTTTGGCGAGCAAGCCGCTATTTTTGCTCGGAAGCTGTCTGAGATTTTTGCTCGACTGCGAGGAGGGGCGACTACCGCTAGCGGAAGCACCAATGTAGCCTCATAGTTTTTTTTTCTTCCTTGAATGTAATGAACCTTGGGATGTATTCCCGTACTTTTGTTGTCTTTAACTGAAGAATTCGTCTTGCAATTTATTCCCCTTGTTTGTGCGTTGGCTCCCGATGGGAGTAGCCCCCGAGCGTTTGTCAGATGTGCGACTAGAAATGACTCGAGTAGGGCGTCTTACTTCTTTCGTTGTATTCTTCTAGGCTATTGGGTTTGCCGCGGAAACTTCGGGTGGACGTGGTACTCCAGTAAATCCACTTGTTGCCGCTGTTGGTACTTTTGCGGGCCTTCGTGATAAGGTCCAGGAGGGTGAGCGCAAGCTAAAAGCTATGCGCGGGATAGCCGATGTGGCGAAGTCCAAGCAGAAGTTGGCGGCTGAACGCGAACAATTTCTGATGGATGAGTTGGCTGTAGTCGCAAGGGATTTGCTTTGTAAGTAGTGCAGCCCCCGTGCCTTTTTCTTCCTCGTTTCCTTAGCTGACTGAGTATGTTTTTGCTCTTCAGTCGTTAATCCGGATGACAGGGAAGAAAAGCAGTGGGTAGAAAACCACATCCTTCAAGAGGCTAGCAGCTCAAAACCTCATGCAAACAATTTTTGGTCTGATCGCAGTCGAGGTTTTGTGATGGCCACCTTGAAATTCCGAGTCCTCCAGGCGAGAATTCTCGTGAGTTCTTTTCACGAGGTGTTGGTTGCGATGAACGCTGCATTTTACCCACTCGAGAAAGGTCCCGAAGACTGGAGCTATCTTCTCAGGTTGTTTGGACGTGAAGGAGAAGTTCGCGCGTGTGTGCGCAATCAAATGACGTGCGGCGCGGTTGTAGCTCTCTCTTTTGTCCGAATATGGCATCCTGAGATAGACGTTAACTCTGTTGCTCGGCGCCCAGATTATGCAATCGAGGATATTTCTCCGTACTATGATGCTGTACGTCCTGCAGCGGAGAAAATTATCCGATTGACCTCTGAAGAGGTAGATAAAGTTTTAGCGACTGAGAATGCTCAGCGTTTTGATTGATTGTCGGATGTAAATATCCTGTAATCTGTTTATAGTTTGTAAAAACTGTTGTAAGGTGTACAACCTTGTTTGTATGATGTTTTTCTGTGATGCTTAGTTGTAGGTGTAGCCCCCGTGTGTTTTATGGGGTGTGTACCTGCAACTTTTAGCATGTAAAGAACGAGAAGCTTCGAGTGAATATGATGAAAGAATCATGTCTTTATTGCAATGACTGAGAAGCCATGTATTCGAGCTACAGGACTGGCTAGTATAGCCTTATTTTGTTGCGATAACAAGTAAACCTATGGATAAAATTTGCGGAGGTGTGCGATGTTCCACGGATTGGAATATATCCCTCCGGTCGACGGATTCTTTAGCCTGTAGGCTCCACCTGGGATGACTTCATGTATGACGAAGGGTCCTTCCCAAGGTGGTTCGAGCTTGTGTCCTTCCTTCTGTTTGAGCGGCAGCACCAGGTCCCCAACCGCGAATGCTCTGTGGCGTATGCGGCGACTATGATAGTTGCGCAAGGATTGCTGATATACTGCGGATCGTGCGAGTGCGATGTCACGCATTTCGTCGAGTGCATCCATATCTTCTGCGAGCGCCCTGTTGGAAGTTTCTTCGCTGTAGGCTACAACTCGTGGGGCGCTGAATCGAACGTCCTCGGGAAGGACTGCTTCTGCCCCGTATACCATGAAAAATGGCGTGTACTTCGTCGATCGATTAGGAGTGGTGCGTAGGCTCCAAAGTACGGAGAGTAGTTCTTCTGCCCAATGTCCTGCAGCGGGGTGTAGACGATCGAGTAATCGCTTCTTGATGCCAGCCGAAACTAAGCCGTTGGATCTTTCGACTTGTCCGTTCGTTTGCGGGTGAGCAACTGAAGCAAACTTGAAATTGATGCCTTTTTCCTCGCAGAACTGTTGCGTTTCCTTTGCTGTGAAGTTTGTACCATTGTCTGTAATGATGTCATGTGGCACACCAAATATGCATACAATGGAGTCGAGGAACTTGACGGCGTATTGGGTGCTAGCCGAAGTTACAGGCGTAGCTTCGATCCATTTGGTAAATTTGTCGACTGCGACCAGCAAGTGTGTGTATCCACCTGGTGTGGACTTGCGTAGTGGTCCAACCATGTCTAGCCCCCACTGTGCAAAGGGCCAGGCTATTGGTATCATGTGCAATTCTGTGGCAGGTGCGTGTGGTCTTGGTGCGAATCGCTGGCAGGCGTCGCATCGTTCGACCAGGCTTTTTGCATCCCTGGCTGCTGTTAGCCAGTAAAATCCTGCTCGAAAAGCTTTTCCCATTATTGTTTTCCAGCTAGCATGATGTCCGCAATCTCCTTGGTGTATGTCCTGGAGTAATTCCTTGTCATCTTCGGGTGCGATGCATCGCTGAAGTATTCCCGAGATGCTTTGCTTGTATAATTCTCCATTGACCACTCGAAAGGACTTGCTGCGCCTGAGTATCTGTCGAGCTTCTCGTGGATCGGCCGGGAGCTGTTTATTGAGCAGGTAGTCGAGATATTTCTGCGTCCAGACTGACTCGACCAGAAAGATCTGTCGTGATATATTATGAATAAGCTCGATAAGCGCGACCTGCGGGCTGACTTCTATTTCTGGCGCTGCTGGTGTTTCTTCAGCTTTCTTCAATTTGACCGATCGCTTGACCATCCGTTCCAAGTATATTCCTGGCGGTATGGGTGTGTTCGTGGAGCCCATGTTTGCCAGTCTATCTGCTTCTTCGTTGCTGGATCTCGCAATGTGCCTCAGTTCGCACCCTTTAAAGCTTCCTTCGAGTAGATTGTACATGTCACGATATGCGACCATGTTTTCAGCAATTGCGTCACATTCTTTCATTGTCTGCTGCACTATGAGATTGGAATCGCCGTAGATCATTAATCGGGTAGCTCCGCAGGCGATTGCCATCTTCATCCCGTGCAGCAGGGCTTCATATTCTGCGTCGTTATTTGAAGCTGGATCATCTCGTGGAAAATCCAATCGCAAGACGTATTGCAGCTTGTCTCCATGAGGAGAAATAAGAACGATTCCGGTTCCTGCTCCTTCGTTTCTCTTGGATCCGTCGAAGTACATTATCCAATTGCTTGTGTACTCAGGCGGCCCGGGCGTTTGTAGCTCTGTCCATTCGCTGAGGAACTCCACGAGTACTTGAGATTTTACTGCGTTGCGTCCTGCATATGTGATGTCCCAGGCGCCCAACTCGATGCTCCATTTTGCTATTCTTCCGGATGCCATAGGGTTGTTCATGATTGTCCCGAGTGACGCATCATTAACCACTGTGATGGCGTGTTCCTGGAAATAATGCTTGAGCTTTCGGGCCGTGAGAACAATTCCATATGCGAGCTTCTGGTAATGAGGGTATCGTTGCTTGCATGGCGAGAGGACTTCGCTGATGTAATATACTGGTCGTTGGACTCCGTATGCTTTGCCGTCTTCAGGTCGTTCGACTACGATTGCTGTGCTGATGACCTGGTTTGTAGCGGCTAAGTATAGGAAAAGTGGCTCTCTTTCTTGCGGTGTTGCAAGGACGCGCCTGCTTTGCAACGATCGCTTCAAGTCTGCGAACGCTTGTTTAGCTTCCGGTGTCCACTCGAATTTGTCCGTCTTCTTCAGTAATTTGTAGAAGGGTAACGCTTGCTCTCCCAATCATGCGATGAACCTGCTTAGGGCGGCTATTCGTCCTGCGAGCTGCTGGACTCCGCGTAGATTGGTTGGCTCCTTCATAGTCAGGATGGCTTGTATTTTCTCCGGGTTGGCTTCGATGCCTCTGGCGGATACCAGGTACCCGAGTAGTTTTCCTGCAGGGACGCCGAAAACGCATTTGGTCGGATTGAGCTTAATCCGATATGCGTTAAGGGCGTCGAAAGTTTCTCTGATGTCCTCGAGGAGTGTGTCCTCTACTCGAGTTTTGATGACAATGTCGTCAACGTACACCTGTACGTTCTTGCCAATGAGATTGGCGAGGCATTTTTGCATGCAGCGCTGATATGTTGCGCCTGCGTTCTTCAGCCCGAAGGGCATTGTCGTGTAGCAGTAGACACCGTGGGGTGTGATGAATGCCGTCTTCTCTTCGTCTTCCCTTTTCATTCGGATCTGATTATATCCCGAATAGGCGTCCAGGAAGGAGAGGCGTTGGCAGCCTGTCGTAGAATCCACAATCTGGTCGATCCGTGGTAAAGGAAAATTGTCCTTGGGACAGTGCTTATTCAACGACGTGTAGTCGATGCACACCCGAAGGATATCCGTGTTCTTCTTGGGGACCAACACCGGGTTTGCTAACCAGGTGGATATCTTGATCTCCCTAATGAAATTTGCGGCTAGCAATCTGTTTACTTCCTCTCCAAGCGCCTTCTGCTTGGGTTCTGAAAATCGTGGAGTCGTCTGTTTGATGGGTTTGGCGTCAGGAAAAACTTCGAGTGAGTGCTCGGCAAACTTCCTGGGTATTCCCGGCATATCTGAGGGCTGCCAGGCGAAAATCTCCCAGTACTCACGGAGGAGTTTGACGAGCGCGTCTTCCTATGCTGGCGAGAGGGTTGTTGAAACCATCGCTGTCTTTGCGGAATCCGTCGGGTGCACTTGATGCTTGCGAGTGTCGCTGTTGGCGCTGAATTCCAGTTCAGGCGCGTTTTTCTTCGTGAGGGGCATGACGGAGTGATCCGTGGTTTTTGCCAATTCTTGAAGTTCTTCTTGCATCCCGAAAGATTTTGCGATCTCATTAAATTCTATGTCGCACTTGTCCGATTTCTGAAAGTCTCCGTCGATGGTGATCACACCGTATTCACCGGGTAGCTTGAGCTTCAAATACGCGTAATGTGGTACGGCCATGAATCTGGCGAACGCTGTTCGACCAAGAATGGCGTGGTACTGTGAGGGCCAGTCGACGACTTCGAAGTCCAGGAATTCCCTTCTGTAGTTGCTTGGAGAGCCCAATACGACTTCTAGGTTAATTGTTCCGAGTGGACGGATTGCCTTGCCCGGAACTATCCCGTGGAAGGATGTTTCTGATTCCGTTAGGCCATCCAGATTCTTGTTCATTCGACGGAGTGTATCCGCGTAAATGATATTAATGCCACTGCCACCGTCCATGAATACGCGGGCCAGGTCGTAATTACCGATTTGAGCTTGGATGACAAGGGCGGCGTGTCCTGGTCGATAGACTCGTGGCGGATGGTCTTTCATCGAAAACGTGATTGGTTGATCCGCCATCTTCAGGTAATCGGTTTTTGTTGGTGGTGTCTGCACTTCCATGCACAATTGCCTCGTGTTAGTCTTTTGAGCTCTGCGAGAGGGGCATACCTTCTGTATCATCGCGAGTTGTCCTGCCGGGTTCGGGTATGCATTAGCTCCATTGTTTTGTGGTGGTGGCGCAGGTAGTGCGGCTAGCGCCATGTTTGGATTTGCTGGTGGAGGTGGTGGTGGCTGGAATTGTTGTCCTCCTCCTGGCAGCGGCGGGTAGTTTTGGGTGGATGCAAATCTTTTCCTGGCGAGTGCCTCCGAGATGTCGTGAAACTTTCGGCAGTCCTTAAGAAGGTGTGTTGCCTTAGTTTTGCCTGTGCGCTTATCTGTAAATAGATGTAGCGAGCAGTATGCATCAAGATCTTCCTCGGGGGATTTTTCTTCTGCCTTAGGTTTCCACTCGCGGTTTCCGCGGCGTCCAGAGTCGCGACTTCGTGTGAATTCTGCCGCCACTAATTCCTCTCTATCCTCGTGGTCATAGTATTTCCTTCTTTTTCTTCGCCCATGGCGGTCGTCTTCGTGTGCGGGTGATGACCCTCTTTCGTTGCGCACTGCGTCTTCTCCATTAGCCCATTTTTTGGCTATGATCATTAGCTCCCCGATAGTTTTAGGCGCTGCTCTGCCTAGTTCTTCCCGAAAGGCAGTTCTTCTCGCGCCTTTAGCGAAAGCCTCGATCGCCACCTCTTCCGAGATGGTTCCCGCGGTGTTCCTAAGTGTGGTCCACCGCTGGATGTATTCTCGTGTGGATTCACCACTCTTCTGTTTGCATGCTCGTAACTCTTCGATTGTGGCTGGCCTCTTGTAAGTCGACTGGAAATTTTTGCAGAGATCGCGGTGTAGATCGTCCCACGATGCGTAGCAAGATTTAGGTCTTCTCTCCAGCCAACTGCGGGCCGCGCCTGTAAGATGCAAATTGAGGTATTGCATGGCTGTGTTCTTGTTCCCACGTTGGCATTTCACTGCCGTGAGGTAGTCGCTTAACCACTGGGAGGGCTCGAGTGAGCCGTCGTATTTTGTCACCTCCGTGCTGAGCTTGAACCGTTTGGGTAGGGGTGCTTCGCGAATACTGCGGGCGAAACAGAGTGCGCCGCAGGTTTCGTCATCCGAAGAGCCAGATGATGAGCGGTCGCGATATCTTGACGCCCTTGCCCTGTCCACTTTGTTCTGCGCGATGTCGGATCGCGCGTCGCGTCCGGGCCGATCGCGGTCAGCGTCCTTCCGTGGCTCCTTGCTGCGTTTTCGCGAGCGGCTGCTGTGGTGTCGTGAGTTTTTCTCTCTTGGACTGTCGTCGCTGCTGCTTCGACTGTCGCCGCGGCGGCGGGCTTCTTTTCCTCGACCACGACGTGGCGATTTGTCTTTTCTCGGGGAGGAGCTTCTGTGCCTGCGGGGCGTTTCCTTATCTTTGTCATTCTCCTGTCGCTCTTTCTCCAATTGTTCTTCAGTCTTTTTGCGATCGTGAGAGGCGAGCCTTGCAGCCGCCAATCCTAGCCCCTTGCGAATTTGCTTGTACTGTTCCGCCCGAGGATCGCTTTCCGTCGGTTGGTTCATCTGCATGTAAGTTGCTGCGGCTAGGACTGCAGCAGCGGGGGTTTGTGGGTAGACGTTGCCATCGTCGTCGACCCTCATGAAGGAGGATGTGGTCGACCTGCTGGTCCCAGCCATGGAGTCGTAGTCCCTGGATGATGCAGCATGTCCCTTTCTTGCGTGCTGGGTACCGACCGAGGGCGCAAGGGACTGCTCGGCTCGTCACAGGCTTGACTCGTCCGCGGCTCTTCTGCGACGGGCCAGATCTGCTCGGGCGTCTTTGATGGTCGAGGCCGCTCTCACTAGATGGTAGTGGTAGGCGGTTAGATCCTCCTGTGGCGCTCCTGCCGCGGGTGGCTGACTCTTTCGCATGGCTTCTTTGGCTCTGTTCCAGGCCTCCCGCGAGACGCCGATTATATTGCGCTCGGTTGCGCTGAATTCGGTTTCCGGGGGTGGTTCCGATCCGGCCATGCAGACTTGGGCCAATCGCGGCCCGTGCGTCCTAGGTGCAGATTGGAAAGCTTCCCGTACCCGAGATGGTTCCTCTGTCGAGAGGGCGTGGTAGTCCGCTGCGTTGAATCGGATGGATTCGCGGCTTTTCTCCACAGGAAAGCGCGAGTTGACGGCTCCAGATTCGTTGTCAGATTCGTCCGTGAAGTGGAGGATTCCGTCTCGGTTTGTCACGAAGTTGAAGCTCCCGAACGTCAGGGTGATGCTCTTCTCCAGATCCTCGAATACCGGGCGTGATTCCGGCGAGTGAGGTGTGACCACGACAGATCCGATCCGTATAGGATTGCTCGGAGCCGTAGTCGATGGTTTCCAACGGGAGTTGGACGTCGATGAAGCCGAAGATGCCGGTGATCCAGCGCCCGCGATCCCCACGGTCGGCGCCAATTGTCGAATCTCTGACTCTACAAATCCCTTAGGTGACCCTATCGGGTTTCGACTAGGAGAAGTCATGAGCGCTGGTGAAATCGTCAGCTAGACAGGGGGCGAGATTTACCCAGGTTCGGGGCCCTCGTAGAGGTAAAAACCCTTACTCCTGCCTCTTGTCGATCTGTATTGAAGATTAGATCGGTTACAATGGTGTGCTCGACTCGAGAGTTGGTCTCGAGTTCAAGGCTTTTCGGTCGTGCGGTAATAGCTTGGTCCTCTCCTGGGGGCTCTCCTGGCCTTATATAGATGGTCAGGTCTCGAGTTTTACCCGGAGAGAACTCGAACCCTAGCTAGGTCGGTTACAAGTTTCCTAGCTTAATCCGCAAGTCATTGCGGGTGGGCTTCACGTGGGCCTTCTGGAGTACTCCAAGGGCACCTCTTCTTGGGCCTTGGCCTTGGGCATGAGAGGGGGTGTCCTTACCCGCAGGGTCCAGAGTCCATATCTTCGTCATGCCCTGAAAGGAAAGATTTCATATCTTTATCTTGGGAACAAAATGCAACAAAGTGAATAGAAAGAATTAGAAACTGCTCACACGAAAATAGTTGACTTTCCAAATAAAATACCCTTTATTTTTGTTTTGCAAATTCGCTTGGAGCTAGAGAAGCGAGTCCATTTCTTAAAGGGTCTTTCATGGATGAAAAAATGTGATAAGGGGGACTCGTTGCACTTGATTCGTTCTTTCGGACCCGCATTATTCCTAAATAGGTATTTTGTTTCTATTTTGAAAAAAGGCTGCAAACCTAATAGTCGAATTTGTAAATGAGAATAGTAATTTGCTTTTATTACCAAAAGGACATGAGAATTTTCGGTTCATCATGCTATTGCTTTAGGTTTTTATAAAACTACATTAATTTTAGTAAAGGACGCTTTTGATGCACGTAATTTCAAAATAATGTCGGGTGAAAAGGATTTTGCCTTGTTTGACTAGTGCCAACTCCTTACAATTCTTCCTCCAAATTCCCCGTTCTTTTCGATTCAACTCATCCTTTTTATTTAATGACATGTGATGGATGATTTACAAATAGGCGGTGTTTATATGCTAGGAAAAATTGAGGCTTGTATCTTATGCCCACTGACCATTCGAAAATGGGAGTAATTTCACTCCCGTCGACTGTCATAATTGATTTTTATTTGGAGAAGACCGATGATTCAACTGAGCATATATTTATGCTAGAATAATTTCCCGCGTGTTGCAGCAAGAATCTCTTTAAAAAATATTCTGTAATGAAATGGTTATAAGACGCATGAAATATTCAATTGATCACAATACTAGAGATACTAAATTTAATCGGCGCGTGAAATTGTTGTATATTTGATTACTAAATATTAGTGAAGTGGACAATTACATTGATAAAATTCTAAAATAAGATGACATGGATATGTTACATTAATGAAAGATGGTCAAGGAAAGTCAGAGGGGTTTGAGGGTTTAAAAATTAAAAGTATCAATAAACTCACCAATGCTTCATTTTGGAGTGACTAAGAATGATCTAGAATTAGTTTTTCATTTTCATAATTTTAACGTGTTTTAAATGGTTTCTATTCAAACATTGTTGAACTGGTTAAATGAACATAACTAATTCACACAAAAATAGAAATCCGGCACACATTGTCATTTTATGTGACATAGTTTTGATAAAAAAGAGAACATGGTTTATGGTTATTTTTGTGCAAAAAATTCACACAAATAAGGTACCACGAACGATGTTGCGGAGAATTCAAGGCAAGTGAGAGGGTTTTTGTGATTTATTTATTTTTAAAAAAATCACCATGCTTCACTTTGGAGTGACTAAGAATGAACTGAAATTAATTTTTCATTTTCATAATTTTAAGGTGTTTTACAAATGGGGGTGTTTACCCTACCTATTGTGCTTATTTGGAGCAAATTTGTCACGACTATCTCTTTTACAAAGAAAAAGAGACCGGATTGATCACCTATTCGTGTATATTGTGTTTAGAAAACATTCAACATCATATCATAGATCAATGTAATTTAAATTTTGGTTCAAATTTGAATTTAACCAACAATTTAAATTTTGCCTCAAATTTTACATGAAAGCACAAATAGCATTATTGCACCTCCGGATTTCCTTAGCTGGGATATTCCATGGTTTCAAAATCAGCTTGTTTAAAAATCAGTTCACACTATGGCGCGCAAAGTGCGCACTAAAACTGCTCCACGAAAGTACCAAACAATATACAAGTCTGTTTAGAGTAGTCACTAGACAAAATAACATACTATAAAGAACAAATCCTAGCAATATTAGACAACCTATTATTCGATCTTCTCTTTGACCTCTTGTTTGATCAGGGGTGTGCCTCTTCTTCACTGGACTCCTCGTCCATGTTGCTGACCTCTTATTTATTGGCCTCCTTGATGTCGGTGCTGACCTTCTCAAATATCATCTTGATGTACTGATACGTCCATTTTGCATCACTATTTTATATGACAATTTTTATTTTCTCTTATTCATTGATATTTTCTTTATTATAGCACTATACTTATGTGTTTTCGTTGTTTTCTTTGTGTTTTACAGTTTTACGGAATTATTTATGAGGGTCATTATTCAGCTGAAAAAAGCACTTGTCAGACGGGATATCTGCCGGACGTTAGAAAAATCGGGGAAAAAAAATTAGAAAACAGTGTTTCGTCAAAAATCACTGGGGGAGCCCAAAGACCTGCCAGATGGGGGCCGGGGGGCAGGCAAGTGACTGTTGTATAGGGGTTCTAGTACTTTCGACAAATAAGAGTGTCGAACCCAACGAGGAGCAGAAAGTGTTGACAAGTAGTTTGGATAAAGGATTCATTTTAACACTAGTAGACAAGTTTCCAGGGGGTTTTGATATAGCAGATAAATAAAGCACGAGTAAATAAAAGATAGTAATAGTAATTGCAGCAAGTGGCTGATACGTCATAAACGTATCCTTATTTTCTAATGTTCCATGTTGTTTTATGTTATTTTATTACATGTTTTCCTTACACTTTATGTCATTTTTATCGATTTCCCGGGACTAACCTATTGACAAGATGCCACAGAGCCGGTTCCTGTTTTCTGCTGTTTTTAGTTTCAGAAAAGTTATTCTGAAAATATTCTCGGAATTGGAACATTCAAAAGCCAGAAGTCCAGGAGGGTCAAGGAAGTCCGAAGGAGACCCAGAGGGGTGCCCAGAGTCCCGACACCATGCCTGGGGGCGGGTGGGCCCCTGGCCGCGCCTGGGGGTGGTGTGGGCCCCTCGGGCTCCCACCGCCATCGCCCTTTTGCCTATATATGCCCCCGATGCATAAACCCTAGAGGAATCGACCTTTTCCACCAAAAACATCCGTAGCTCCGCTGCCGCCGACAAGTTTCGGGGGACAGAAATCTCTGTTCCGGCATCCTGCCGGACAGGGAAGTGCCCTCGGAGCCATCTCCATCGACTCCACCGCCATCTTCATCCTTGTTGTTGTCTCCTATGATGAGGAGGGAGTAGTTCTCCCCCGGGGCTGAGGGATCTACCGGTAGCTATGTGCTGCATCTCTCTCTCCCATGGTGTGATCTTTATATGATCATGAGCTTTGTAATCTAGTTGAATAAGTAGATGTACTCTTCATCTGTTATGCTACTCAAGTGGTTCTATTATGAGATCTCCATAAACACGTTGATCACGGTGTAAAGGTGACAGTGTGTGCACTGTGTGGTTTAGCATGATATTTATATCTTGTGTTGGATGACCCTATGAAATTGTGGTGTTTGTCTAGTACTCCCTCCGTTCCAAAATAGATGACTCCATTTTTCCATACATGCATGTATCTAGACACTAAAACATGTCTACATACATGCATCTATGGACAAATAGAAGTCATCTATTCTGGAACGGAGGGAGTACCTTCTAGGGCGCTCATAGTGACAGCGTGGGGTTAACTAGATACAGGAATGCGACTTTAAGGTGTGCTTTGTACCCCTACGCAATGAATTGGTGTTTGTTATTCAACCGGAGAGTGGTTCGGAGTAGCATAGTGAAGAGAGATATTTATGCATTCACTTATGTTATTATTGTTGAGAGTGTTCACTAGTGAAAGTATGATCCCTAGGCCTTGTTTCTAAGCATTGAAAAACCGTTTACAATCAGTTATGCTACATGTTTGCTTGCTTCCATTTTTATTTCAGATTTCTATTATCACTTATAACTATCCATACTACTTGTATTTTACTCTCTCTTTGCCGAACTAGTGCACCTATACAACTGACAATTGTATTAGGTGTGTTGGGGACACAAGAGACTTCTTGTATCGTGATTGCAGGTTTGCTTGAGAGGGATACCTTTGACCTCTTCCTCCCTGAGTTCGATAAACCTTGGGTAATCCATTTAAGGGAAACTTGCTGTTGTTTTACAAACCTCTGCACTTGGAGGCCCAACACTGTCTACAAGAATAGAAGTGTGCATAGACATCAAGCTCTTTTCTCGAGCCGTTGCCGGGGAGGTAAGGTAAAAGGTACTCACATCCTCGGGTGTGAGTGCTCGAAGTTATTTCCTGTAGATTCTGCAATTATATCTTTTTGTTTCTTGTTTTCACTAGTTAGTCTTATTTTTTACTTGTTGCTTGTTTTTATTTTTACTAGTTAGTTTTAATGGAAAACAATAAAAATATGAGAGATCTTTATTTTCATGCTAGTAGCAATGTTATTAGCATTAATTCTTTGGATACCATTATTTCTAATACTATGGAAAAGTCTAAGCTTGGGGAAACTAGTTTTTATAAACTTTTTATTTCCCCAGCTTTAGAGGAGAAAATTTGCTCTGATGATACTTTATCTCCCATATGTGATAAATCTAATGATGCTTGTGATATTTTAAATCCTCCTGCTGAAAGTGTTCATTTTTAAATACCTATGAAAATTGTTGAACGTGTCATGAATAACTGCTATTTTGGAGATGGAACTGTCCATCCTCGTGGTCATTTACTCTTTATACATGAATTATGCGGGTTGTTCAAGTGTGCCGGTATTTCAATGGACAAAGTTAAGAGGAGGCTATTCTCTTTGTCACTTAAGGACAAAGCAATGGAGTGGTATGAGCTACTAGATGATCCTCATCATTTGGAGTGGAAGGAGCTTGAATCTATTTTATTCTAAATTTTATTCTTCTCATGAACAATATTTAGATAGGAATTACATTTATAATTTTCGGCCTCGTGATGGAGAAAGCATTGCTAAAGATTGGGGAAGACTGAAAACATTGATACTTAAATGACATAACCATGAGTTTACTAAGGAAATAATTGTTACTAACTTTTATGCAAGGCTTTCAGGACATTACAGGGACTATCTAGATGCATGTTCAGAGGGTTCTTTCTCAAGCAAGAAGGTTGAAGCTAAATGGGATCTTCTTGAAACAATTCAAACCAATAATGAAGGTTGGAATAACGACAAATGTAAAGAATCAGGTATAAACTATGAGTATGATTGCATTAAGTCTTTCGGTGAAACTGCTGATTTTCAAGATCTTAGTGCTAAATATGGTCTTGATCCTCAAATGATTGTTGGTTGGTATAGATCCTTTGCTTCTTATATTAATGTTCCTAAAGAAAATGGGGACATATATCATGAACCTTTTAAAGACACTTGCATGAAAAATGAAATTGTTATTAATGATTGCAATAAACATGCTCAAACTTCTCAAAGTACTATTTCTTATAAGCATGTTAATTTTTGTGGAGCACTTAGACCTTGTGAGAAGAATCAAATCGAAGAATAATATTGTATCCATCATAGGAATGAAAAAACTAGAAAGTGGTACAGGGATTTAGATGATCTTGGTGAAAAAGTGTGTGTCCTCTATCCTTTTATTTGTGAACTTTGCGGTAAAGTGGGTTATTTAAATTTTCAATGCTCGGGTTGTAATAGCTATTCGAATACCGCAAGTTTGTATTGTGATGACATGATCACTCTTAATCACCATGATGAACTTACATTATTTTTGGGGTGTGAAGAGTTATCAAGAAAAACTTCTTTGGTAGATATGAGTGCTCTTGATATGAATAGTGTCTTGCATGGTTGTCATCTTTATTGTGTTAATAATTGCCACACAAATACTTACATACAAAATATTATAAAAGAGGAGAATTTACCAAAATATGACAGGGCTAATATTTGTTTTTATCTTATTAATGAAGAGGAGGAATCCTCCAAGGTTTTTTATATTGTTTCTGACAATAAACCAGGGTATGTGGAGAAGCTTCCTTTCAAGCCTCTCCCTCCTATAGAGAAGAAGGAGAAGAAGAAGAAGAAGAAGAAGAAGAAGAAGAAGAAAAGGAGGAGGAGGAAAAAGGAAGAGGATATGATACCTTCCCCTAAGCATGTTCTTCCTCTCATGGTTATTCCTAGTGAGTATGATTCGAAAATTAATATTGAAGATGATATACATGATTGTTATATTGGTTATTATTGTGATGTTAAGTCTGTAGGAACTATTTAAGATGATTATTTTATGCCTACTACTGAATTTGATGATCATGAGTGGGACAATGATGATACTACTTATAATCTTGAAACTATCTTTGGTACCAATTCTGAAAATGATGATAATTGTTGTACTATTAGATCCACCCATGTTCCTTCCAATGATGATATAGAAAGCTCCGAGCTTGTGGATGATGTGCTTGAAAATCCTTTTGCTACTGATGATTATATGCTTGATACATCTCTTTCTAGTAAAAATGATGATATGTTTACAAATGAATGCACTTTGGAAAATAACTACCCTATTGCATATGACGATACTATGCATCCAGTCTTTTATAACTATTATCAAAGATGCTATAACATAGGCTATGATTACAATTATCCTTATGAAACTTGTGATAGTTATGGAGGTATTACCCAAAACCATCTCCCTAATATACAACATATCTATCATGTTGGAGTTCTTTATGATGATTACCATGATAAATATGATATTTTTAGTCCACCTACTATTGAGGAGAAAGTTAATTATGATTATAATATGGCTCCTATATTTGATGATTATGGTTATCAGAATAATAATGATAGTTATTTTTTTGACTTTGCTCCCACTACTATTAATAAGAATGACTATGCTTATGTGGAGAGTATTAATTCTTTTATGCATGTGGCTCATCATAAGAATGTTTTATGTGATAGTTATACTGTTAATTTTATTCATGATGCTACTGAAAGTTATTATGAAAGAGGGAAACATAGTTTTATGCATCTCAACAATATCAAGTTTCCCCTCTTTATGTTGACAATTTTGATGTTGCACTTATTTTGTCTTCCTATGCTAGCCACTTTGTGCTTTATTGACTTATTTTTATACAAGATTCTTTTTCATGGGAAGTGGGTTAGACTTAAATTTGTTTTATATTTTATTCTTGATGCTCTCTTTTCCTTCAATTCATAATTATTATGTGAGCATCTTCTCAAATTATCATGCCTAGCTGAAAAGGCTTTAAAGAAAAGCACTTCTTGGGAGATAACCCATATTTCCATTTTTGCTTTGTTTTTCTCTGTTTTATTTGAGTCAAGGGGTTGTATACTTCTGTAGAAAATCCTTTGTATCTTTATTTTAATGTTTTAGTTGTGCCAAGTAAAGTTTCTGATGAGAGTTGGAGTTGGTTTTGGATTTCTGTGCAGAAACCAGATTTCTGCTATCCACCGTAAACAATCGTGCAAAATCCAGAAAGATCAGAATGACCTGAAATGTTTGTGCTTATTTGTCAGATAATTCCGAGACTTTTTCATTCTTTAAGTTTTTTTATTTGAGCAACGTAAGTGCCCCAAAAAAATTCTTCTTTACAGATTGTTCTAGTTTTGGCAGATTCTGCCATTTTTCTTGCATTTGCTCTTTTACGATGTCAAGTAGATTTCTTTGCTTCACGAAACATCAGTGGCTGTAGCTAATGTTTAAAAGTATCAATAGAACTTGTGCCCATACAGAACCCATGGATTTTTGATTGTTGCACTAACCATGTAATGTGAATTACTCCTTAAGTGTGGTGTGAAGGAAGTTTTCAAGGGTCAAGAGAAGAGGGTGATATATGTGATCAAGAAGAGTGCAAGGTCAAAGCTTGAGGATGCCCCCGTGGTTCATCCCAGCAAATTCTAAGAAGACTCAAGCATCTAAGCTTGGGGATTCCCAAGGCATCCCCTTCTTCATCAACCATTTATCAGGTCACTTCTAGTGAAACTATATTTTTATTCGGTCACATCATATGAATTATACTTGGAGCATCTGTTATTTTGAGTTCTGTTTTATTTTTTTTCCTTGCTGCAATAATATCATTGGAACCTATCATCCTTGTTTGGGAGAGAGACACGCTCCGCTTTTTGTTTGAATACTCGTTATGCTCGTATTCTTAGTTTTTCTTCTAGCTTCTGCAAAAACTCTTGTTTAGCTCTTGTTTTCATTGCATCTCTTATTCAGAGATGTTAGTTTTAGTAGTGTTATGTGAGTACTCTCATGATTTATTTCTGTATCATTTAGAGAGTTTTTGTTGAAACATATTTTTTTTATGGTACTTGTTGGGAAAAGAAACTGCTACATTTGGTATAATTATAAACGATGCAAATAGAAGCTTGTATGGACTATGGCTAGACTTTTTCATATCATGCTAGACGTTATTTTAATTATAAATCCTAGTGGTTATTTAGTAGCATGATTTATCTCAAATAACTAAGAGTGTTTAATGTGCCATTGAAAGAATCATGAGTTGTTCTTGTCATATTGAAGCATAAATTTGTGGTATTCTCCTTTGAATGTTTTATTTGGTTGACTTGGCGCATGCTTACACCGTGTTTATGACTAAGAACCAGTCACTAATAGCCTCTATGATCATTTAGTTTTTGAACTTGTGGTACCACTTATGCTTTTATTAATGATGTTTATGTCGCTATGCATGATTATGGCCATTATTGCTCTCTTGATTTGTCGCTCCCAGTCTTTTTGCTAGCCTCCACATGTACTGAGTATGAGCTCTACTCGTGCATCAAACTCCCAAAAACCAAAGTATGCCAAATGTTTCCACCATACCGATCTACATGTGGTATTTAACCGCCACTCCAAAGTAAATTGCTCATGCGTTACCTTTAAAACTTTTAAAATTACTCTTGTTTTGTGTTCCTGTTTTAGCTCATGAGGACGTAAATAGAGAATCTGTACCTCGCTTGTTGATTGTACTTCCACACTCTGGACCAGTGGCTTCATCCGCTTATCCAATTGATAGAAGAGCTGGAAGCGGGGTGCCCAGCCCCAAATTAATACAAACAAATTCTCTTCACTATTTTTGCCCCTGATTTATCAGTCAAAGCATAATTGTGTAAACAAAAGAGAAAGAGGGATGACCTTCTACACCAGTTGCGTCCTTCAATGGGAGCTGCTCTTGTGAAGTCTAGTTGGCTTATGACATACTGCATTTTCTGTTTACCATTCGTTGACATAAGCATACACCTCCCTAAAAAATAGACACTCCTCCATGGTATGTTATTTTTGGTAGGCACCCGAGGATTTCGTTAGCCATGGTTTGTGTAAGATGGATGGGAGGAGTGTCAAACATTGTATACCTCTGTTTAATAAAATAAAAATCTCTAGCACATGAGTGATCCATGCTTCCCTCTACAAAGGGCCTTTCTTTTACTTTTATGTCGAGTCTCCATCTTCTAACTTTATGCACAGTTGAGAGAGCATAGTTGCCATTCTGAGTTTAATGTTCATTTGTCCCAGAAACATTATTAATTGATTCATGATGTGTTATTGCTTGCTCTCAAATTATTTGTTCTAGTCTTCCTCGTGAACTCTGAAGGTGTCTTGGCATTTATGTTTTTCCCCACTCTTAAGGACTAGTGAAATATCACTTTGCCATGCTTTTTCTATACTTGAAACAAACATATAGCTTTCGATGCATTGTTATTCATGATATTTTATTTGTGTTACTTCTCATGATGCAAGGTGATTGCTATGCTTTATTATTAGAGTTTTATTTATCATGCTTGTGTTGAAGTTCTATGATCTCATCTTACATACGCTTTTACATTATTGATGATCAAGTTTATGTTGGTAGCATGTCACCTAAGAAATTATGTGTTTTTTATCATTTACCTACTCAAGGACGAGTAGGAACTAAGCTTGGGGATGTTGATATGTCATAAACGTATCCTTAATTTCTTATGTTCCATGTTGTTTTCATGTTATTTCCTACATGTTTTCCTTACACTATATGTCATTTTTATCGATTTCCCGGGACTAACCTCTTGACAAGATGCCACACAGCCAGTTCCTGTTTTCTGCTATTTTTAGTTTAAGAAAAGTTGTTATGGAAATATTCTCGGAATTGGACGATCCAAAAGCCAAAAGTCTTAGAAGTCCCGGAGGGTCAAGGAATTCCGAAGGAGACCCGGAGGGGGGCCTAGAGCCCCCACACGATGCTTGGGCGCGGGTGGGGGTGGTGTGGGCCTCTCGGGCGCCCACCACCATCGCCCTTTCGCCTATATATGCCCCCGATGCATAAACCCTAGAGGAATCGGCCTTTTCCAACAAAAACATACGTAGATCCACCGCCGTCGCCAACAAGTTTCGAGGGACATAAATCACTGTTCCCGGCACCCCGCCGGACGGGGAAGTTCCCCCGGGGCCATCTCCATCGACTCCACCGCCATATTCATCGTCGTTGTTGTCTCCTATGATGAGGAGGGAGTAGTTCTCTCCCGGGGCTAAGGGCTCTACCGGTAGCTATGTGCTTCATCTCTCTCTCCCATGGTGTGATCTTTATGTGATCATGAGCTTTGTAATCTAGTTGAATAAGTAGATGTACTCTTCATCTGTTATGCTACTCAAGTGGTTCTGTTATGAGATTTTCGTGAACACTTTGATCACGGTGTAAAGGTCACATTGTGTGCACCGTGTGGTTTAGCATGATATTTATATCTTGTGTTGGATGACCCTATGAAATTGTGGTGTTTGTCTAGTACCTTCTAGGGCGCTCATAGTGATAGCGTGGGGCTAACTAGATACGGGAATGCGACTTTAAGGTGTGCTTTGTACCCCTACGCAATGAATTGGTGTTCGTTATTCAACCGGAGAGTGGTTCGGAGTAGCATAGTGAAGAGAGATATTTATGCATTCAATTATGTTATTATTGTTCAGAGTGTTCACTAGTGAAAGTATGACCCATGGGCCTTGTTTCTAAGCATTGAAACACCGTTTACAATCAGTTCTCCTACATGTTTGCTTGCTGCCATTTTTATTTCAGATTGCTATTATCACTTATAACCATCCATACTACTTGTATTTTACTCTATCTTTGCCGGACTAGTGCACCTATACAACTGACAATTGTATTAGGTGTGTTGGGGGCACAAGAGACTTCTTGTATCGTGATTATAGGGTTGCTTGAGAGGGATACCTTTGACCTCTTCCTCCCTGAGTTTGATAAACCTTGGGTAATCCACTTAAGGGAAACTTGCTGATGTTCTATAAACCTCTGCACTTGGAGGCCCAACACTGTCTACAATAATAGAAGTGTGCGTAGACATCAGTGGCCCAGTCCTTTCTAGAGAAAAGGACAATCCGGTTGGTTTACTTATGATGACTAAACGTTCTCGAGGACACATGGGAATTCTGTCAAGTGCTTTTCCTTCATACAGTTGATTAATCTTTAGTGTTTTGATAGGTGTTGTGTGGGTGAACCTATGCTAATGCACTGCCCTACTTGGACAAATACATACTTGTGATTATACTCCTTGCAAGCATCCGCAACTACAAGAAAGTGATTACGATAAATCTAACCATGTCCTTAAACTCTGGGATCCTACACTCCCTCGTGCATCGGTTTCCTAACGGAGGTTTAGGTTTCTGTCCTCCAGCAACTCCACAATCAGTAGCCAAATACACAATGCATCCCTCTAGGCCCATAAAGGTGAAGTTTCACATAGTCGACGTTCACATGACACCACTAGAAGAATATCACCACAACTTAAATATCAAACATTAAATATTACTCAACATAACTCCACTACTAACATTTTGACTTCTTGATACATCGAAAACGTATCTCTTTTTCCGAACACTTTTCTTATTGTTTTCCTCTAAACTTGTGTGTTTTGAATGCAACTAACACAGACCAATGCTGTTTTCAGCAGAATTACCTTGGTGTCTCATTTTTGTGCAGAAAAATCAACATTCGGGAATTGCCCAGAAAAGACCCCATTGGTCTTAAAACACCGGAAGACCCCGGGAGCCAGAAGGGGGCCAAGAGAGGGGCCAGAGGGAGGCCACACCACCCCCTGGCGCGCCCCCCTAGGAAGCGCCACCTTGTGGTGTGGGCCACCCAGAGACCCCCTCGGGCTCCCCTTTCGACTACATATTGCCTTCAACCCTAAAACCCGAGGGGTTTCGTCATATTCCACAGAAACACAACAGAGCGCCGCCGCCACCCCGAACTTCGATTCGGGGATCAGAAGTTCCTGTTCTGGCACCCTGCCGGGACGGGGAATTGGAGGAGATCATCGCCATCGTCATCACCAACGCCTCTCCATCGATCATCCATGTTTCCCCCATCCATGTGTGAGTAATTCCCCCGCTGTAGGATGAAGGGGATGGTAGGGATTGGATGATATTGTTCGTGTAATAATGTCGTGATTGTTAGGGCATAGTGCCTAGTATCCTCTATTAGTGCTATTGACATTGTTGCAATTTGTTATGCTTAATGCTTTCCACTTTGGGCCTGAGTGCCATGATCTCAGATCTGAACATGTCATTGAATCACGATGATAATTATTGTTTCTTAATCATACCTGCAAGTTGTTTACACATATCGTTGTCCGGAACCCGAGGCCCCGAAGTGACAGAAATTGGGACAACCGCACATGGGTTCACGGAGTGTTAATGCTTTGCTCCGGTGTTCTATTAAAAGGAAAACCTTAATTACCAGTTCATCTATTTACGGGCTGGTAGGACAAAATATGTTGTGCAAGTTCTCATTTCGAGCACGTACGACTATTTGCGGAACACATGCTTATGGTTACTTAGTGCTTGGATGCTTTATCTTATTTATCTGCAATGCCCATGTATTGATTATTATATGAACTATCTTATCCATGCAACGCCTGTTCATCTATCCCTATGCCTACAGTATTTAATCTCGTTGTTTACTTCAAACATCACTGCTACTATTTTCATTCCACTGCTGCTATTATTTCACTACTTCTGCTACTATAAAACTGTTACTACTGATAAACCACTACGAACAAAAGTACTTTCAGGTGCGGGTGAATTGACAACTCACTTGTTAAGGCTCACAAATATTCTTTGGCTCCCCTTGTGTCGAATCGATAAATTTGGGTTTTACTTCCCTCGAAGACTGTTGCGATCCCCTATACTTGTGGGTCATAAAGACTATTTTCTGACGTTGTTGTCAGGGAGCATAGCTTTATTTGCGAGCTCACCGGAGAGTACTATTATCTACTGCCATCATTCATCATGGGTAAGACTCGTGATGGAAAGTTTCCTATATTACCATCCACTACAAGAAGAGGTACAACTATGAACAACTATGTTGCTCTTGATTCACCGTCTGTTATGAGTAAGCTGCTTACACCACCACATACACATGCTACACGTTCTACTTCTGCTGAATCTGAAAATACTTCTGATACTTTTTATGATGCTTCTACTGTTCTTGATAAGAGTGGTTCTCTCGGTCCTTTCTTAGATGCTACTATTGCTAAAGCTAAAAATATTGCAAACACTGAAACTCCTGATAAAAATCCTGTTACTCCTGCTGTTTCACCTGAGCTTAGAGAGAATCCTAGTGAGGATTTTGATGATTCCTATATTGAACTTAATGATGATCTTATTGATGAAATACATGCTATGAAGGATAGAGATGCTGCTATAAGTCTTATTCAAAGTCGTGCTATTAAATATAAATTATCTCCTGGTGCTAAGTTTGCCACTTCTCCCATTAATATTAGGGATAAGGATTATGATTTCTCTCTTGATTTATCTTACATATCTATTGTTGAGAAAGAACCTTTTTGTGGTACTGAAAATGAAAGTGCTATGAAACATATGAATGAGCTCTCCTCTTTGAGTAGTTTATTCTCTGATGATCTTAAAGAAACATAGCTACTTTGTTGCTAAAATATTCCCTTTCTCATTAAAAGATGAAGCTAAAACTTGGTTTAATAATTTGTCTCCGGGATCTATTGATAGCCCTATTGGTTTGGTTAATGTTTTCTTTCAGAATTATTTTCCTGCTAGTGCTCAACATGCTGCTTTACAAAATATATTTAATTTCAAGCAATTGGAAGGAGAGAAAATGCTTGTATCTTGGGCAAGGCTCTGTTCTTTAGTTAGGGCTACACCTGGGCATAAGCTAGAAAATAATGAAATTCTTGATATATTCTATAATGGACTAACTATTGAATGTAGGACATACCTGGATAGTTGTGCTGGTTGTGTTTTCAGGCAAAGAACTCCAGATGAAGATGAGGAATTAATGGCTAAAATAAGCCAAAATCATGATGATTGGACTATGGTTGAGCCTGAGCCGACCCCTACTTCAGTATCAACACCAACCCCCAAGAAGAGGGGAATGATTGAATTAAATGATGAAGTGATGAGAGAAGCCAAGAAATCTCTTAAAGAGAGGGGTATCAAAACTGAAGATGTGAAGAATCTTCCACCTATAGAAGAATTATGTATGCCAATCCCTCACTCATCCACCATTGAAGTACACTCTTTCTAATATTTTGATAGTAGAGATATTCCCTATAATAAACCTCCTGATCAATGTTTAGATGAATTTGATAATTATGTTATTATGCAAGATAATTTTAATATGAGAGTGCAAAATCACCTAATGGAAAACTCTATAGCTATTGATAATTTGCATGGTATTATAGAAATAACCTCTAATGATGTTAAAATGCTTTTTAAACGTTTTCAAATGGTTCAAACTCAAATTGATCAACTTGCTAAAGTGCAAAAAGATTTGCTAGTTAACGCTTCTAAAGAAAAACATGCTTATGAAATAAGAACTAGAAGTGGTATTGCTACACAAGATCCTTTATATCCGGAGGGACATCCTAAAAGAATTGAACAAGATTCTCAGCAAAGTAATAATAATGTTATTCATACTAAGAAGAAAAAGAAGAAGAAACATAAAACTGTTGTAGAATCCTCTGAACTTGCTAAAGATCCTAATAATATATCTATATCTGATGCTGAAACTGAAAGTGGTAATGAAGATAAAAATGCTTCTGATAAAGAAGAACCTGTAGCTGAACCTGAAAAGCAAACTAAAACTGCAAAGTATACTAAGGAGGATTTCATTGCTAATAAACATGGTAATGAGAGAGAACCTTGGGTACAAAAAACAATGCCTTTTCCTAATAAGAAACACAAATCTAAGGAAGAAGAACATTATAACCAGTTTTGTGAGTGGATGAAACCTTTGTTCTTGCAAATTCCTATAACTGATGCTATTAAATTGCCTCCTTATGCAAAATATATGAAAGATATTGTCTCTAACAAAAGGAAGATTCCTAATGAGGAAATTTCCACTATGCTTGCTAATTACTCTTTTAATGGCAAGGTTCCTGAGAAGCTTGGAGACCCTGGTATACCAACTACTCCCTGTTCTATTAAAAATAATTATGTTAGAACCGCTTTGTGTGATTTGGGAGCTGGAGTTAGTGTCATGACTTTTACTCTCTATAAAAGACTCCTCCTAGAAAAATTGAGACCAACTGATATATCTTTGCAAATGGATCATAAGTCTACTGATATTCCTGTGCGTATATGTGAGGATGTTCCTGTTCAAGTTGCTAATAATTCTCTGATATTAACTGAATTTGTTGTGTTGGAAATGCCTGAAGATGATAATATGTATATTATTTTTAGGAGACCTTTTCTTAACACTGCATGGGATGTTATTGATTGCAATCAAGGAAAAGTCACTTTTAATGTTAATTATAAAGAGCACACTGTTTATTTTCCCAAGAAGATTGATAGAAAATATGGTCTAAATTCAATTGAAAATATTGAGACCATCAAGATTGGAGAATTTTATTGTCCTATTCCAAAGCCACCAAAAGAATATGAAATTATTATGATTGGGACTATGACTATCAAGGTTGAGATAACATAATTATTTAGTGATTAGCAAACTTTTGCTTCATATGAAAATTGTTCTGGTAACAAGACTTGATCGCCCTTGTTAACAAAAAGATTTTAAATGAAGTGGGCAATGTTTTCACCTTCCCCATTATATTTTCACCATGTTTAATTCTGTTATTAAATTCCTACTTGAGTACAATCATGTTTTCCACCATACTTATGCATGTTTTCCTAATGTTTTCACCATGATTACTGAGATTATGCATGTTTTCACCATCCATACTTTTGTTTTCACCACTACCACCTTTGTTTTCTTTGGATATTTTTCCATTAGAGTGTCATAGAACCTCTGTAGTGCTGGTTTTGGTTTTGTTTTCCACCTTTTCACTTTCGTTTTCTTGGTTTTTATTAATTATTAAAATTCTGGAAATACCTCAAAAATAAAGTTTCTCGAAAAATTCCAGAAAAATTATAATAAATATTTACATCAAAAATGAGGCAGAGAGCCACCTGGGAGACCCCAGGGGGACCCACCAGTCAGGCACACCATGGGGTGGCGCGGCCATCCCCTGGTTGCGCCAGCACATGGTGTGGGGCCCCTGCCCCCCCACTAACTCTCTCCCCTGCCAAAGTCTTCTCTCTCACCTATCAAACTGAAAAGATTTCCTGGAACCCATGTTCTTGCTGTTCTTCCTCTGGATTTTCGATCTCCTTCTCCAGCCCATCATTTGTGATGAGATTTGGTGTGTTTGATCTCCGGTATGTGACTCCTCCGATGATCCAAGTAGAATTTTGTTTAGTGAAGTATTTCTTGAGTATTTTGGTACTGTATGTGACATCTTATGTGAGTTTCATGCTTGATTTGAGTAGAAATAATGTAGTTTTGATGTATGTTTAGCTCTCATATAAGCCCCTACGGTAGTTTCCACCTTATAGTTGCTTGAAATTAATTTTTGTGATGATTGTTGAAAAATTTCAGAGATGGATGGTTATAATTTTGGAGAGATATTTAGGAGTGATGATCCTAGAAGGACAAGGCCCTCACGCTCATCCACTTCAGTGAGGTCATCGTACAATGAAGACGTTATTGCACCAAGTATTGACGATGCTGGAGGTGATGGTATTGTTAATCCATCTAGCTTTCCTTGCAGTACATTTTTAAGAAGTGCGGGTTTATTAGATGACCTTCGTATGCTTATTGAAAGAGTTGGTCTAACCAACTTTATGGAGGATGAAAGCCCTCAGTATGCCACTCTCACAAAAACTTTTGTTGAGAGCTTTAAATTCAGAACACACATTTTGGTCCAACTATTGCATTCAATTTATATAGTAGTTTTGTTTCTTTGTCCTTGGTAGAGTTTTGTGCTATTATGGGTATCAACGCTGCCGGGATAGCAAGCAGGATTCAAGATAAACCAGCAGACCTCCAGGGGCTCTACCGAGAAATCACCAACGATGACGGTCGCTCATCCCAGCGTGGGAAGATAAGGAACATTCAACTTCCTGCTCTTAGATACTTTACTTTTTATCTTGCTACTAGTATGCTTGGTAGGGAGAACACTAGCAACATTTTTAGTTACCACCTTGCTTTCATTGATGCTGCGCTGAACCGTAGCACGAAGTATAACCTTGGTGCACTTGTTGCACGCCGCCTTGCTGCTACTGGGCCTATTTTTGGGGGCATAATCGTTACACGTGTAGCATCTGCTTTAAATGTTTCCATTACCCCTAATGATGAAATAATTGCTCCATGTAGGCTTAACCTTGCTTCCATGAAGTCCCATCAGTTTGTCACTGCTAAGTCTACCGCTGAACGTTTAGTATATAGAGTTTTATATATAGATGGAGAGGAGCGAAAAGTTATTTTGCCGCAGCCTGTTTTGTTTAAGATTGACAGGTCACCATGGTCGCTCTCTAAGGAGCAGGTAGACGAGTATCTGAGCACCATGGAGTTTCACAGGCAGCAGGAGAGCGAGACGCGCCTCCCGAGGACCACAACACGAAGTACACCGGCGCATCCTCGAGCACATATCAGGAGGAGGGTTCGTCCTCAGCATACTACGGGGGCACCACCTCATGGTCCCCTTGGTGATTGATCTCCACTTAGGCCAAAATCCTAAGCTTGGAGGGAGGTATACCGACATCACACTCATTTATATATCATGTTCGATCAGTTCTTTGTATATCCATGTTTTTCATTTCTTTCGTTTGTTTTCGTTTTCTTTCGTTTCTCTTTTTTTATTGTTCCGTTCTTGTTTTCCAAAACACAAAAAGACCAAAAATATTTCTGTTGTTTCTCTTTGTTTGCTTCTTTTGTTTCTTTATTTGGTTTGCTTTCTTTTCTCGTTTCGGTTTAGTATTCAAAAATCAAAAAATATTTTTATTTGTTTGCTTGTTCTCTTTCTGTTCTTGTTTTAATTGAAAACCCAAAAATATTTGTTGTTCTTCTTTGGTTTTGTAAAGTTTGATGCAGAGTTCAAAAGTCGTCCGTGACTCCATTGGATCTTGGTTTTCATTATATATTATTCGAGCCACAAGTGAAGAGCAATAATGACGATCTATGACAATTCAAGCTGTGGTGAGAGGCTGGTATGAACTCTTTTTGCTTTCATTTTTGTACATATACCCATCCATGTGGCATGCTTAGTTTGTTCATATAAGATGTATGTGATTTAATGGCTGCTTAATAGTTCGTGTCTCTCATGTTTAGTTCCAATTTATTAATAGTAAATGACCTATCGTATAAATATTTGTTCGCATTGTTCTATTCGTAGAAGGGTATGAAATTGTGGTAGCCTCCTCTGACTGTTTCATTTGAATCGACTTGGCACATGCTCACGCATGCTAAGACTGAAAACAAAAAGTCAATAAGCCTCGATGATTTATTTTGCCTCAGATTTCTAGTATCAATTTTATGCCTCGGTTAATTTTGTTTTGTCGCAAACATGATTATGATAGTTGTTGCTCTCTTGATTGTCGCTCCCTTTCTACTGCTAGCCTTCTGATGTACTGAGTATGAGCTCTACTCGTGCATCCAACTCCCAAAAACCAAAGTTTGTCAAATGTGTCCACCATACCTACCTATATGTGGTACTTAACTGCCACTCCAAGTAAATTGCTCATGTGCTACCTTTAAAACCTTCTAAAAATTATTCCTGTTTTGTGCCCCTGTTTTAGCTCATGAGGACGTAAATAGAGAATCTTTATCTCACTTGTTGGTTGGATTTCACACCCCTGGACTAGTGGCTTCATTCGCTTATCAAATTCATAGAAGAGCTGGCAACGGGGTGCCCAGCCCCAAATTAATACACACAAAATCTCTTCACCATTTTTGCCCTTGATTTATCAGTCAAAGTATAATTGTGTAAACAAAATAGAAAGAGGTATGACCTTCTATACCAGTTTCGTCCTTCAAATGAGAGCCGCTCTTGTGAAATCTAGTTGGCTTGTGATGTACTGTATTGTCTGTTTACCATTCGTTGACATAAGCATACACCTCTTTTAAAAATGTTTTCAATGCCTCTGTTTAAGAAAATAAAAGCTCTAGCACATGAGTGATCCATGCTTCCCTCTACGAAGGGCCTTTCTTTTACTTTTATGTTGAGTCTTCACATTCTCACTTTATGCACCTTCTTGAGAGAAATGGTTGTTATTCTTAGTGTAATTTTCTTGTCCCAGAACACGGTTAATTGTAGTATAACTTTGATACTTCCTGGCATTTATGTTTTTCCCCATACATAAGGGCAAGCGAGATACCACTTTATCAGATCCTATTATGAATATTACAATCTTGCAAATAGTTATGCTTCATGTTGTTTATTATTAATATGTTGTTATCTCTTCATGGTTTGCATAACTATTAAGTGACAGTATCTTGCATGTATATTATCATGAGAATAATTAAGTATTTGATCATATAGTGAGTATATTTACATCATATGAAACAAAAGTGTTTGTAAAAGTCTTTTATCGCACTCAGTTGTCACTGAATTGCTTGAGGACAAGAAATAAGCTAAGCTTGGGGGGAGTTGATACGTCGAAAACGTATCTCCTTTTCCGAACACTTCTATTGTTGTTTTCCTCTAAACTTGTGTGTTTTGAATGCAACTAACACTGACTAACGCTGTTTTCAGCAGGATTACCTTGGTGTCTCGTTTTTGTGCAGAAAAACCAACTTTCGGGAAATTTCCCAGAAAAGACCCCATTGGTCTTAAAACACCGGAAGACCCTGGGAGGCAGAAGGGGGCAGGAGAGGGGCCAGAGGGGGGCCGCACCACCCCCTGGCGGGCCCCTAGGCCGCGCCACCTGGTGGTGTGGGCCACCCAGAGACCCCCTCGGGATCCCCTTTCGACAACATATTGCCTTCAACCCTAAAACCCGAGGGGGTCGTCATATTCCACAGAAACACAACAGAGCGCCGCCGCCGCCACCCCAAACTTCGATTTGGGGATCAGAAGTTCCTGTTCTGGCACCCTGCCGGGACGGGGAATTGGAGGAGATCATCGCCATCGTCATCACCAACGCCTCTCCATCGACCATCCATATTTCCCCATCCATGTGTGAGTAATTCCCCCGCCGTAGGCTGAAGGGGATGGTAGGGATTGGATGAGATTGTTCATGTAATAATGTCGTGATTGTTAGGGCATAGTGACTAGTATCCTCTATTAGTGTTATTGACATTGTTTCAATTTGTTATGCTTAATGCTTGCCACTTTGGGCCCGAGTGCCATGATCTCAGATTTGAACATGTTATTGAATTACGATGATAATTATTGTTTCTTGATCATACCTCCAAGTTGTTTACACATATCGTTGTCCGGAACCCGAGGCCCCGAAGTGACAGAAATTGGGACAACCAGAGGGGATGGCTGTGATGTGATGATCACATGTGTTCATGGAGTGTTAATGCTTTGCTCTGGTGTTCTATTAAAAGGAACACCTTAATTACCAGTAGTTTCCTTGAGGCCCCGCTGAAAACGGCTGGTAGGACAAAAGATGTTGTGCAAGTTCTCATTGCGAGCAATATTTACGGAACACATGCCTATGGTTACTTAGTGCTTGGATGTTTTATCTTATTTATCTGCAATGCCCATGTCTTGATTATTATATGAACTATCTTATCCATCCAACGGCCGTTCATCTATCCTTATGCCTACAGTATTTAATCCCGTTGTTTACTTCAAACACCACTTCTGCTGTTTTCATTCCACTGCTGCTACTATAAAACTGTTACTACTGATAAACCACTGCGAACAAAAGTAGGTGCAGGTGAATTGACAACTCACTTGTTAAGGCTCAAAAATATTCTTTGGCTCCCCTTGTGTCGAATTAATAAATTTGGGTTTTACTTCCCTCGAAGACTGTTGCGATCCCCTATACTTGTGGGTCATCACTTCTCCCATGTCCTCAAGAACTCAACGAACTACTCACGAGACATCATATGGATCATGATCAGAGGTGATGTAATGACGAATAAGAATTTGTTCATAAAGTGCAAACACCGATAAATCTCGTAAGCATCAACTACAAACAAGTAATCCACACCGGGAGAGAGATCTAGTGAAGAACAACGATATAGAACCCTGATTGTTATAGCGGCGCGGAGGTGGATGGTGAGGATGATGGTGCTAGTGGTGATGGCGATGACGATGATGATCTTGATGATGCCCGGTGCGATGATGGTGATGATGGCGATCATTTCCCCTCTCCGGGGAGGAATTTCCCCGGCAGATTTCTCCCTGCTGGAGAGATTTTCTCTCTTTGTTGTTTTCCGCCCCGTGGAGGCGGCGGAATATTTCCTCGACTCTTCTTGATGTCTTAGGGTTTTGGGGGGATGAAGTACGCTAAAGGGGACTGCCAGTGGTGGGCTAGGGCACCACACCACATGGCGGTGCTGCCAAGGGGGGGGGGGCGCCACCACATGGTGTGGTCCCATGGTGCCCCCTCTCTCTCCCCTCCGGACTGGCTCCGTCTTCTGGTGAAATAGGAATTTCCCGATGTCCCCCTTCTTCTTCTGGTCTTCAGAAATATGGTATCTCGAAGGTGCTTTTTCAAGCAGATTTCTCGTCCCGACAATTTATTCTCCAATAATGATGAGGACATCCCTAGCTCTTCACCTATTGTTACACATGATAATGTTACTATACAAGATAATGAAGTGAGGATTGGTCCCATGACAAGGTCAAGGACCAAACTATTACAAAAACAGGTGAATTCACTCCTACTTGAGTATAATGTTTATGATTACGAGAACTTTATACTACCTAAATCTATGCATCTATGTAAGATCAGGTTTATTGACAACACAAACATACTTGGAGGGAAACATCAAGAGGAGCTGGAAAACAATGATGAGAAGCTGGAAAACAAGATCACCATGGAGAAAACAAGCCTACAAGGAGGTGAAAACAATCATGATATGGTGAAAACAAGCATAGAAGGTGGTGAAAACAAAAGCACAAGTGTGGAAAACAACCACTAGATTGTTATTCCACACTAGGAGATGGTGAAAACAAGAGGAGGGCGCCCACAATGGATATCAATGCGCCACATATAGTCATATTTGTGTTACACATGGTTTGTATACCATTATGGCCGCACCCCTTAATGGTGGGTCGGTTTGTATCCAATTAGTTAGAGTCCAAACTCTAGATAGGTTGAGTCCTAGTCGGTTTAGGGGTGCTTGCGCAATACCAATGTGGCCGCACCCCTTACCTCTCATAAAACCCTCCTACCTGCGAGTTGAGAGGTTATACTACATTAAACACATAACCCTAGACCTTTAGATCGAATTAGCTTGTAAGCATTCATCTGGAAGTTCATCTGCAAACTTTTCGCATTACCTGCTGTTCCACGGGGAATAAGACGGTACAGGATCACTTGTAGTCGGGGGATTACTTGTGCAAGAGTGTGGAGTTGAGAATATCCTTGGGGTTGCTAGCTGTTGCATTGGCATCAGGGATCAGCCGAGAGAGTTTTCAGTGGCGCACTGGTTATCATACCAAAGTTATCTGTGAGTTCATCGAGAAGATTGGGCCACCCCTTATCAAATAATCATCAAACATGAAAAATAGATGAAATAACATAAGTATCAACTCTAAATACGAAATATATTGATGAATAACAGTGAATTATGGTATAAAATAGTGATACAAAATGGACGTGTTAACTCCCCCAAGCTTAGACCTCTCCCGCCCCTAAGCGAAGCTGAACTCAGTAAACCAGACCACATGTTCATGGAGTGAAGTGTCGATAAACAAAATACAGACAAGAAGCATCACATTTACCAATACACAAGTCATTCTAGACAACAACTTCCTCTCATATAGTTTAACTTGAAAAAAGTAGAGGGATTCACAATAAAGCTAGCTTTAGGTTAGTTTCTTTTTGTTTTACTTTTTGTTTCTCTTAGGAGTTCTATATCCAACCCTTGTGAACCTAGCTACAGCCTTTCTACAGCATATTTAATAGGAACTTGCCAACAAGTATAGCTATTTTTGTGCTCTGACAGGCTGCTCATTATCATCAATACCATTGTGTTCACTTGTTACTTGGTTCATATTGCTCCTAGTTGTGTTTAAGGCCATTGTAAAAATACAAAAAAAATATAGAAAAAGAGTAAAAGTATATAAAAAAAGAGAAAACAGAAAACAGAAAATTGCAAAGAGGCCGAAGTGATATTATTGTTTACTAGTGGAGCTTGCCATTGTGACACTTGGTTTTTCATTGAGCAATCTTGTGCCTGTCTATTGTGAGCCTAGCTAGTGACTTTCTCGTGCATTGCAAAATCTCATCCATATATTTGCTTTGCCACATTTGTCTCCATTATTGGTGTGTGTTTCCTTGCGTATTTTTAAATCATCACAAAACAGCAAATTGGACTTGTTACTTTGGGGATTGTTAGGTATCCATACCAAGCCCCACTAAATAACCTGTTTTCCTTTGTGAGAGTGAAAACCCTGGGTATTCTCTTCTTCACATCACAATATATTAATTGCCTCTACTTGTTGGTAAGTATTTCTATTCACTTTGGAACGGTAAGATAACTCAATTGTCTTGCTAAGTTGTTGAGTGAGCTGCGAGAGAACACCACCTATTGATATTTGTTTCTGTTTTCACTAACCTACTAATGGATCTCTCTAGTGATGCTATTGTGCAGCAAAAGAAGGACCATACAGAAGGAGTGAATTGGAGCGAGTATGAGGCACTACGATATGTGTTGACAAACCAAATGAAAGACAACCACAAAGATCTTGAAATTTTTGTGACTCGTGCTTGTGATCCCCTATATGAAGCAATGCAAGCCACGGAGAATAAAGTGGGGGAGACACATAAGTTGGCTGAGACCAATAATGAGCAAGTCAATACTATACAAACTTCCATTGCTACATTGACTACTCAACTTGAGGCTCTTCAAAATTTGATTGCACAGAGATTGCATGTTCATGATGATGGTAATGCTAGTGTGCATAGTGATATAAATAATGGTTTTGAAGCTCATGATGGGGTGGAAAATAATGGTGGCCGTGGAGTTAGAGGGGAAAGAGGTCGAGGAGGTTTTCAAGGCCGAGCAAGGCGTGTTTCCAATAATATTATTCCTGAAAATAATAGATAGGATGATGGTGGTTTGGGTAAACCCAAATTCTCTATACCACCTTTCAGCTTTGACAACATGGATGTGGAGGAATATTTGCTATGGCAGCTGAAAATTGAGAAGCTATGGCGTTTGCATGATTATACCGAGGACAGAAAAATCAAATTGGCTTCTTCTGAGTTTGATGGATATGCTCTTCGTTGGTGGGACACTACTGTGAGACAAAGACATGAAGATGGTGAATTACCCATTATCACCTGGAATACTATGAAGAGGGTCATGAGGGACAGATTTGTACCACCAAATTATATTAGACAACAATTTGATCAATTGCAACAATTGAGGCAAGGTTCTATGACTGTTGATGCTTATTATCAAGAGATGGAATTAATTATGCAACGAGCACGTGTGAGGGAGCAATTGGAGCAAACAATGCAAAGGTTGATTTCAGGTTTGAATTACAAAATAAAGGGCATTGTTAGGCATCACCATTACACTGATATGCATGACTTATTGCATCATGCTAGAGAGGCTGAATCACATATTAATGAGGAGGCCAAAATTACAGCAAGAACAAGGGGCAAATTTCCCTTGAGATCAACTTCTGTGCCTAGTACACCACCTCCACCTTCTGTTATTCATGGTGTTTCATCATCCAAGGTTGAGCCTAGTACTTCTATGACAAAGAAATCTTCACAACCAACATCTAGTACCACGGGTTCAAGTGCATCCATAGCAAGAAACAGGGATATGGCATGCCATACATGTGGAGGAAAAGGTCATTTTAAGAGGGATTGCCCTAATACAAAAATCATGATTATTAATGAGCACAATGAGTATGAGACAGGTGATGATGTTGATCCTAATGATGATGATGATGGCTATTTGAGTGATTCTGTAAGGACCCCAGACCGGCAGTCTGAAACCCTACGTATGCATACATCCACGATCCCAGAAAGATCAGTCGTGAACAACATACAAAGTTGGCACACAGAAATACATCATCCATTACACGAATACATAAAGGTATTACACAAAGATCACATGATCAAGTTTAACGCAACTGCCACAAGGACAGGCAACTTAATCAAACACAGCGGAAGACAAATAAAACACAACGTAGTTGAGCCCAAGTCACGCCTTAACCTACAGGCTGCTGACCCGGAGACGATCCTAGTTCGCAAAGCCGTCAACTCCGTACTTCTCTTCATAGATATCCTTTGGAGGCTCCTTCTCCAAATCTGATAAGTAGATACCAGGGGCGAAACCATAATGAGTACATTTGAATGTACTCAGCAAGACATCCATCATGTCACTTACCAACATGCAAGTATGCTTATATGGTGGAATAGGTAGGTTATAAATAGGGTTCACTACCAATGGTGTTCATATATGACGACACCACAGTTGCAGTCAGTTTAATCTGTATCTTCGTTGGAGAAGATACTTCAGAAGAAAATAATATAGTTTTATTTCTCTTGTAGATATCACATGTACAAGAGTTTTTGTAAAACTTTGTTAAAGAATATTTTCTCTTTGCAAAACTTCTTGGAATCAGTTTCCAGAAATTCTTGCTTAGAGTAGAAAAGGTTTTCTTTGCAAAACATTTTGTTTTGTATAACATCATCTGGCTTTTCATCATCCACGATACCTCCACGGTATAAGTTTCCATTCCTTTCCGAACTTCCCAAGTTCAATACATCCTTTCCAAAAATTCCCTTTCAAAAACTTCCTTTTTGAAAACATTGACACAATGCTAGCTACATGGCCATTCAACCGTCCATATCCGAGGACGCGGCTATCTCGAAATAGTTTTACTCTGCAGAGGTGTACACATTTCCACCAGATCCAGAATCCGCCATGAAACACCCATAGACTGTTCCCAACCTATGAGAACATCAGATAACTGATCTTGAATATCCACTATGTACAAGCTAGAACATGACTATCTCTTCAATTGGGTTTCCCCCTCCCCGGCAAGCCGTGTCCCACACCGCCCAGACAGGAGGCCCAACTGCTGCATCCGGAGGGAAAATTAATCCCACACTTTAGATGTCCCGTATTCCCCACTCCTAGCAACATTTCGGTTCGGAGGATCCCATCCCCTATAGCACTTGAGATAGCACACATACTAACCATAACAAGTTTTTAATCAAGCCCCTACCCATATTGGGGTAAAGTGGCAGTACGGTAAAGGTTGTCCAGCGAAGACTAGGTTATGTGTCATTTTTGAAAAACACCACTTTCTCAAAAATGACCACTTCCACATTCCTCCGGAGAACAAGGATCCGCCTTTTCTCCGGGTTTTTCCGTAAAGCCTTGGTTTGGTAGAATCACAATTTTAGGGTGTCCACTTAAGGACTAATATATTTGATGGTAATAAATACCATATGGTGGCCTATGGGCTTGGTATTACCAAGTTTAACTATTGGCATGATAGTAACCTATAATATAGTATAGTAGTAATTTCCACCTCAAAAATAGTTTTGATAATCAAGTTTTTGTAAAACTTCAGAGGTAAAACATGCATGATAGATAATGGTAAGTATTGTATCAGCAAGCAATCAGGATGCTTGCCTGGTATCTCCTTGTGTCCCTGGTTTTGGAGTGACTGGAACTTGAAACAGAGCTTCACGACACTTCCTTCCTCTTCGTTTTCTAACGTCGTAAAAGGAATAAAGGACACACATTCAGAACCAATCAAGGCAAGAAACAATACACAACAATACATACAGCAAGGAAATCTAATAATAACAAATCACACAATTTATTAATGGAGGCAAACAATCAAACAAACACACTTGGCAGAAATGCCATTTAATAAGACAGCTTAAGGTTGGAGGAACATATCTCACAACCTTAATATCATGGATTCAGTGGGTGTGCCACTCTCATACCAAGATATTAATAAGACCAAAATACACTTAGTTTCACAAGGGTGAGACTACTAAAAGTGTATAAAACATGCACAACAATAAGCATGGCAATGGGTCTATCAACCAAACAACAAAAAGAAAAAGTTAGCTAATCTGCTAAGCCTAAATTCACATTAAGAACAAATGAAACACATGATTTGTAAAAGTTACTTTTACAAATCAGTGAGCCTACACAAATGTAACAAAGTAATAGACTCATCACAAAACACACAATTTCTCATAGTGAGAACAATA
This sequence comes from Alopecurus myosuroides, assembly GCA_028641055.1. Taxonomy (NCBI): domain Eukaryota; kingdom Viridiplantae; phylum Streptophyta; class Magnoliopsida; order Poales; family Poaceae; genus Alopecurus; species Alopecurus myosuroides. Next base: position 53,486,394 of record CM054063.1, read on the forward strand.
GAAATAATGACTGAAAGGAGGAATCCTATAGACATGCTTCTACTAAAAGTTGGCTATGCAAGCATGCATAATATGTAAAGTACTAACATGCAAACAAGGAACCATGTTATCATTATGGTAAATGAAAACATGTCTTTATGCAAGGATACATAAACATCTACCAAACACAAGTTGGCAGGAAAAATAATTTAACACAAAAACTGCTAAGGAAACTAGTACTACTCAAACATGAAGAATCAATGGATGAATTTCAATCAAGTAATTGAAATACAACCAGAGGGTACATGTCATAAAAACAGGAGTGAAAAACATCTATACTTGCTATAACAAAAATATCCCATTGGATAAAACAATGCATCAATTTGCAGGGCAACTCCTACATACTAGTAGTAATAAAAAGGGCATTACTAGAGGAATCAATCAACACTCCAAAGATGGATTTTTACTAGCAAGCCACACATTATTATAACCACTTACAAACAGAAGCATACACATTTTCATTTAGCACTAAAATTCTCAAAGCAAAAATACTAGGCACTCAATAGTTATGAAACTATATAAAAGAAATGCATCTAGTGTGGGGAAAATAATGTTTCCACCAAAAATGCAATGACACCAGTGGGTGTCCCACTAGCATAACAAAGCATTAAGAGGTCACAAGGCCTCTGGTCATACTTGCTAAAAATTAACAAAATACTAAACTAGCATCTAGTGCAATAACAATACTAGTAGAAAATAATGGGATGCTAACATAAGCAAGGTAATGCTACTCATGCTTTTGTTTTCACTCAAGTGAAAACTCTAGGGTTCAAGTACTCATAAAAACATAACCAAAATGCTACTGGTCCTATGAATACAACACAAAAATATGTGGCTACACAACCACAAATGTTCATGTCAAAAATTCCACACATGAGGGAATTTTTCCAAACATCCTCATAGTTATGGCAAAGCTAATAATGCTTTTCTACCAACTCAAATGCAATCTAGCAGAGGTGATAACAACACCAAATCAGTACCAATATGGTACTGGATCCAATCAACAAATCCAAGTGTTTGCACATAATTTTACCACTCAAAATTATATGCAAGTATTAAACTAGAGAATAAACATATGCTACTAATATAAATCCTATCTCTTCTCCACTCAAGTCCACACAATATAACATGCTAAAATAGCTAAGTAACACTTAGAAAACAAGTTCACACACTTATACATGCTAGAAAACAATATTGCAACACAAAAAATATCATCACACAAATTAATTAACTGAAATGCAAAAATGGCAGAAACAGGTGAAACAAAGATCTGTCCACCAAATTTTATAGGATGCTCTAAAAATTAAACCCTCCTAGGTTTGGATATCCCTAAACATATACAAGACCATCCAATTTAGTTTGAATCAAAATTCATCTTTAATTAATTTATAAAAATCACCAAAGTGCTCTATGGTGTTTTACCAAATTGCATGCCATTTCAAAAATATTAGGAATTTGGAAGCAAGGTTAATTGCTCCTGTTAGGAAATTTCAAGGGCTTTCCAATGCAATTGGCCTCACTTCATTCTGAGTTGTAAAATAAAAATGGTGCTCATTTTGGTGTTTCTGGTACCTGTTGCCAAACCATTTTTCATTTCAAATCTATCCATCCAAATGTAGATCTACAAGTTGGAGGTGGTTCATATTTTGTTTCTTTACATCTGTGAATTTTGGTTTGGTAAAATTCATCTTTTAAGTAGGTTTTTAGAGCTAAAAGTAACCAGGTACTTTCTGTGGAAATTTAAATAGGAAAAAGAACAAAGGATGGGCCAGATCCACTTATTGGGCCGGCCTGGTCGATCTACACCGCGGGCAGAGCCAGCCGCTAGTCGCTGACTCGCGGGCCAGCCGGCCACGCGGGCAGCCACGCGGCAGATCCGTGGCCCCACGGGCCAGTTTGACTCTTCCGCGCGGGGTCAGCGCGCGCTGGCGTCAGCGTGACGCCAGGACGGCGTCACCCGCCGGCGGGACAGCTCCGGCGAGCTCGCACACGGTGAAATCGGCCACGTTTCTCGAATCAAAAACTCTCTACTCGAAGCTCTCGTCGTGGGGAAGCGAAAGGCAGTGGTTTCGTTTCCTGGGCGCAACCGGAGAGGCGGCGGCAACGGGCGGCGCACGGCGGCCGGACGCGGCCACGGCGCGGCCACGCTGGAGAGCGAGAGGGAAGGGGAAAAAGCGACGGGGAGTACCATGTGCTCACCACGAATGCGACGGGAAGCTCGTTTAGGGCGGAGAAGACGCGAGCCGGCGGCGATAGCTCGCCGGAGCTCCGTCGGGCTCGAAGACGCACATGGACGGCGCGGGCACTACGGGTCGTCCCACCTCAATTCCTTTCTCACCGGGCACCTTCTCGACGAGGCGGAGACGATGGCTCCAACGGCTACCGGCGGCGAGGTCTTCTGCGGCCGAATCGGTGACGAGCCGAAACCTAGGGTTTTCGGTTTTGGGTTCTTGAACTAGAGAGAGAGGGAGAGCTCTAGGGGAGAGAGAGGGGGGGCATGTGGGCAGACAAGCACATGGGGGGCCTCTTATCCTCAATGATTCCTTCCCCTCGAAGGCATGGGTAGGTCTCCTGTAACTACAGCATGGCTAGAGGTAGGAGATGACTTGGATTACTTTTTGGTCCCTGTGTATTTACAACTAGGTCCCTGTCCTCTCTGAAAAAGCCTGTTTTCACCAATCAAACAAAGTTTAAATTTTAAATCATTTTTCCCAAAATTCTTATTGGTTAAGATACACAACATATGTGAAAATTGGCTCAATTTGATAAACTTTATAATTCAAAGTTGTTCAAAATCAAATTCTTACATAAATGGACATTGAATTTATTAACCTACTTAGGAGCTTCCAAAAATGATAATTTTTGGCACACATTCCTTATTTGATGTGTTCCTTATGTGGTAGAAAATTCAAGTCATTTAGAGTTACTTCATAGAACAAACGTGTTCAAATTTCAAAAAGGTGCTGTCAAGAAAACAGGGGTTTTTGGCAACTTAAATTATTTCAAAACTTGTGCCCTTTTGGTTTTCATCCTTATTTATGATATAGAGCATGTGGTATTTATTTCATGGCATTTGGAAAAAGTTTGTAGAACAAACTTGTTCAAAATCCCAATTGTTGCTGTGGAGAAAAACCATGTTTTCAGGACTTTAATGGATTCAATTTTTGGTCTCCTCTTGTGTGTGTTCCTTATTTGATATAAGGAAGCAATGGTATTAATTTCAGATCATTTTAAGAAGGTTTCCAATAGTAACTTGTTTGAGTTTTCTGTTTCTGGAAATATTGGAATTTCTATTTAATAAAGCACTTGGCTTTTCTTTAGCAATGCTTTGCCAAAATATTTATATGACTAGGGATAACAATTCAATGCTCTCCAATACCTTTGTTTTTAATCTTGCAAGGTTGGAAAAACATTTGATAATATTTTGGTGAAGCATCTAAGAATGCCTCTTTTTCTGATAATCTTTTTAGGGAAATTTATTAAGTGTTTCCTCTTTCTTAATTTAGGCCTTGGAATAATATTCAACAAGTATGAGTTTTATAAGGTAGTTTGGAAAACTCTTTGATCAATATTTACTTTAGAAAATATTGTCAAAGTCATTGGAACAATATGTTGAATATTTTGTTTTCAATTTCTTAGCCATGTAAGTTTATATAATTAGTTTGTTTAGTTGCACTCAAACAAATACAATCAAAGTTTAATTGTCACAATCAAAGTTTAATTGTCAAGCAATTAGCAAAACAACTGTGTTAACAGGTATTCCAAAATTGGGATGTGACAGATTCTCCATTGGATGCTTATGCTACCACTATGCCATCTATTATTTGCACACAAAAATCTTTGAGTGTTATTCCTAGTCCTAAAAATCAAAGGTGAAATTTGTTTCAAACCAAGGCTGTTATTGGTCCTAATATGGCTTGCAAAGTAATTATTGATGGAGGGAGTTGTAGGAATTTGGCTAGCAAAGATCTATGTGCAAAGCTAAATCTGAAATATTTACCAAACCCTTCTCCTTATCATATACAATGGTTGAGTAGCACTGGTGAGATAAAAGTGAGCCATATGGTGCGTGTGGAATTTCAGATTGGTCCTTATAAGGATTCCATTGAGTTTGATGTGGTTCCTATGACTGTTTGCCACTTATTGTTGGGAAGACCATGGCAATTTGACAGGAGTGTGAAGCATGAAGGGAGACCCAATAATTATGAGTTGAATCACCATTGGAGAACTATTATTCTGATGCCTATGACACCACAACAAATTGTAAATGAGTCTCGTTCCAAAATAGAAGTGAAAATTGAAAAAGAGAGTGAGAGGGATGAGGGAACACAAAATTCACAAGCTGTGGGTAGTAGTAGTCAAAACAATTCGAGTGGTAAAAATAAAAATAAGAGAGAGAGAGCCTATTATGCATGTTAGCCACTAAGGAGGATTTGAGGGAATTTAGGGAGGATCCTACACTAGTCCCTATTGTGCTTATTCACAAGTGAGATATTTTGGTTTCTAATGAAATGACCCCTATTTATCTTGGTGTTTCTAATGTGTTGCAGGAATTTGATGATGTTTTTCCAGGAGAAATTCCCTCGGGGCTGCCACCGTTTAGAGGGATTGAGCATCAAATTGATTTGATTCCTGGATCATCTTTGCCAAACCGAGCCCCTTATAGAACAAATCCACATGAAACAAAGGAGATACAGAAACAAGTACAAGAGCTACTAGACAAAGGGTATATTCGAATCAGTCTTTCTCCTTGTGATGTTCCTTTTATTTTAGTCCCTGAGAAAGATGGTACTTGGCGCATGTGTGTAGATTGTAGAGCAATTAACAACATCACTATTCGTTATCGTCATCCTATACCACGTTTGGAAGACATGTTAGATGAATTAAGTGGTGTTGCTGTTTTCTCTAAAATTGATTTGCGTAGTGGTTACCATCAAATAAGAATGAAAGAGGGAGATGAGTGGAAAACAACATTTAAAACAAAATTTGGTTTATATGAATGGTTAGTGATGCCTTTTGGTTTAACTAATGCACCTAGTACTTTCACGAGACTAATGAGCCATGTTTCGGGAGAATTTATTGGTAGATTTGTGGTAGTTTATTTTGATGATATTCTCATATATAGCCACAATGAACATGAACATATTGATCATGTTAGACAAGTCTTGCATGTGTTAAGAGAAAATAAATTGTATGGTAATCTTGAGAAGTGCACTTTTTGCAAAGACAAGGTCATATTTTTGGGATATGTAGTTTCTAAGCATGGGATTGAAGTAGATACATCAAAAAATGAAGCAATTTGAAATTGGCCTATTCCAACTAATGTGAGTCAAGTTAGAAGTTTTAATGGTCTTGCTGGGTTTTACAGAAGATTTGTGAAAGATTTTAGTACCATTGCTGCACCATTGAATGATCTCACTAAAAAGGGAGTAGATTTCGAGTGGGGGTTGCTCAAGATATTGCTTTTGATACATTAAAGGAGAAATTGATTTCGTCCCCATTATTAATGCTCCAAATTTTGATAAACAATTTGAGATTGAGTGTGATGCTAGTGGCATAGGTATTGGAGGTGTGTTAATGCAAGAAAAGAAACCTTTTGCTTACTTTTCTGAAAAATTACATGGTGCACAATTGAATTGTTCTGTTTATGATAAAGAATTATATGCACTTGTGAGAGTTTTAGAGGTGTGGAAACATTATTTGTGGCCTAAAGAATTCATTATACATTCTGATCATGAGTCATTAAAATTCTTAAAGATCCAATCTAATTTGAATAAGAGACATGCTAAATGGGTTGAATTTATAGAATCTTTTCCATACATCATTAAACATAAAAAGGGATGGATAATGTAGTTGATGATGCTTCGTCAAGGAAAAATATGCTACTCTCCAAATTAGAGATTAAGGTTTCGGGTTTGGAGGGAATAAGAGACTTATATGCTGAGGATAATGAGTTTTCAATGCCATTTGCTAAATGTACTAATGTTAAGGTATGGGAAAAATTTCATATACATGATGTGTTTTTATTTAGAGCTAACAAATTGTGTATACTCGAGTGTTCTTTGCGTTTATTCTTATTACAGGAATAGTGGAGGATTAATGGGACACTTTGGAAGAGAGAAAACATTGCTTATGTTGGCTGATTTTTTTTATTGGGTACATATGAGGAGAGATGTTTATAGATTTGTGCAAAGGTGCATCACTTGCAGTAAGGCCAAATCCAAGTTGAAAACCCACGGGTTGTATACTCTATTGCCTTCACCAGCTACACCATGGGAAGATATAAGTATGGATTTTGTGTTGGGCTTGCCAAGGACGAAAAGGGGACATGACTCTATATTTGTGGTTGTGGACAGATTTTCTAAGATGTCACACTTCATTGCTTGCCACAATAGTGATGATTTTTCCCACATTGATACTCTTTTCTTCAAAGAGATAGTAAGATTACACGGAGTGACAAGGACAATTGTGTCAGATAGAGATGTCAAATTTATGAGCTATTTTTGGAAGACATTATGGGGGAAACTTGGCACCAAATTGCTATTTTCCACAACATGTCACCCCCAAACAGATGGTCAAACCGAGGTGGTAAATAGAACATTGTCAACATTATTGAGAAGCATGATCAAGAAAAATTTGAAGGAGTGGGAGGAGTGCTTGCCACATGTGGAATTTGCATATAATAGGGCTGTGCATTCAACTACTCAATTATGTCCTTTTGAGGTGGTATATGGGTTCAAGCCTACTACTCCACTAGATTTGTTACCACTTCCTACACAAGACAGAACAAATATGGAGGCACCAAAGAGACCTGATTTTGTGAAGAAAATTCATGTGAAAACAAAAGAAGCAATTAAGAAGAAAGTACAACATGTGGCTGAAAGAATTAACAAGAAGAGAAAGGAAGTGATATTTCGGCCAGGTGATATGGTTTGGGTTCATTTTCGAAAAGACAAATTTCCCACATTGCGCAAATCAAAATTAATGCCTAGAGGTGCTGGTCCTTATAGAGTTATTTCAAGGATCAATAATAATGCATACAAGATAGACCTCCCGATTGATGAGTTTGGTGTTAGTAATTCTTTTAATATGGCTGATTTGATACCTTACTATGGAGATGATCTTGCATCGAGGTCGATGCCTTTTCAAGAGGGGGAGGATGGTGAGGACATCCCTAGCTCTTCACCTATTGTTACACATGATAATGTTGCTATACAAGATAATGAAGTGAGGATTGGTCCCATGACAAGATCAAGGACCAAACTATTACAACAACAAGTGAATTCACTCCTACTTGAGTATAATTTTTATGATTATGAGAATTTTATACTACCTAAATCTATGCATCTATGTATGATCAGGTTTATTGATAACACAAACATACTTGGAGGAAAACATCAAGAGGAGCTGGAAAACAATGATGAGAAGCTCGAAAACAAGATCACCATGGAGAAATCAAGCCTACAAGGAGGTGAAAACAAGCATGCCATGGTGAAAACAAGCATACAAGGTGGTGAAAACAAAAGCACAAGTGTGGAAAACAACCACTAGATTGTTATTCCACACTAGGAGATGGTGAAAACAAGAGGAGGGCGCCCACAATGGATATCAATGTGCCACATATAGTCATATTTGTGTTACACATGGTTTGTATACCATTATGGCCGCACCCCTTAATGGTGGGTCGGTTTGTATCCAATTAGTTCGAGTCCAAACTCTAGATAGGTTGAGTCCTTGTCGGTTTAGGGGTGCTTGCGCAATACCATTGTGGCCGCACCCCTTACCCCTCATAAAACCCTCCAACCTGCGAGTTGATAGGTTAGACTACGTTAAACACAAAACCCTAGACCTCCAGATCGAATTAGCTTGTAAGCATTCATCTGGAAGTTCATCTGTAAACTTTTCGTGTTACCTGCTGTTCCACTGGGAATAAGACGGTACATGACCACTTGTAGTCGGTGGATTACTTGTGCAAGAGTGTGGAGTTGAGAATATCCTTGGGGTTGCTAGCTGTTGAATTGGCATCAGGGATCAGCCGAGAGAGTTTTCAGTGGAGCACTGGTTATCATACCAAAGTTATCTGTGAGTTCATCGAGAAGATTGGGCCACCCTTTATCAAATAATCATCAAACATGAAAAATAGATGAAATAACATAAGTATCAACTCTAAATACGAAATATATTGATGAATAACAATGAATTATGATATAAAATAGTGATGCAAAATGGACGTATTAACTCCCCCCAAGCTTCGACCTCTCCTGCCCCTAAGCGAATCTGAACTCAGTAAACCAGACCACAGGTTCATGGAGTGAAGTGTCGATAAACAAAATACGGACAAGAAGCATCACATTTACCAATACACAAGTCATTCTAGACAACAACTTCCTCTCATATAGTTTAACTTGAAAAAAGTAGAGGGATTCATAATAAAGGTGCAAAGAGAAAATCATAATTGCTTATGGTAAACTTTGCTCTTGGTCAGAGAATAACTAACATATTGTACTTATCTTTCAATCAGTCTTTATACTAGAGCTTATATTGCAGAGTTTTACATGCTCAATCATAATAGTCTCCTTACAGTAATTGATAACTTTCAAAGGTATATTCATTCAGATAAAAGCATTGTACTAAAGAAGGAAGGATAAAAGACATGATTGCATAAACAACATATAGATGGTTGGATCACAACAACTCAAATGCTTTCTTAATATGTAAGGGAATATGTTTTACTGACTCAACATAAAAGTAAAATATAGGCCCTTTGAAGAGGGAAGGAGGTATCAACTCATGTGCTAGAGCTTTTTATTTGATAAACCAGAGGCGTTGAAAACAATTTTTGAGAGAGGTGAATGTGTATGTCAACGAATCAACAAGCAGACAATACAATGTCACAAGCTAACTAGATTTTACAAGAGCGACTCCCATTGAAGGACGTTCTTTGTACTGGGGTCAGTAGATCAACCCTCTTCTCTTTTGTTTACACAATTATGCTTTAACTAATAAATCAGAGGCAGAAAGAGTGAAAAGAATTTATAGTAACCAAGTTTGGTGCTGGGCACCCCGTTGTCAGCTCTTCTAGCAATTGGATAAGCGGATGTGCCACTAGTTCAGGTGTGTAAAGTCTAATCAACAAGTGAAATAAAGACCGTCTACCGCGTCCTCATGAGTTAAAACAGATCACAAAACATGTATAATTTTGAAGGTTTTAAAGGTAGCACACGAGCAATTTACTTGGAGTGGCAGTTAAATACCACATGTAGGTAGATATGATGGACATGGTATGGTTTTGGCTCAAGGTTTGGATGCACGAGAAGCATTCCCTCTCATTACAGGTTTTTTGCTAGCAAGGTTGGGTAGAAAGCATAAGAGTTGAGGGAAATAAACAAATATACATGTGATAGAAAACAATCATGGAATCTTCCTTGGAAGTACAAACAATCTTAATTTGAGAATACTAAGCTTATCAGCCAACAAGAAAGAAAGATAATGGAATAATGTATCTACATGCATCTCCCTCTTTTCTATTTAAGCCTCAAAGTATTGTTGCTACCGAGCAATGCTAAGTTTGCTAAAACCAAATAGATTAACTTGATGCTCCAAATTGATACCAATACTAACAACAATATCAATCATATAACAGAAATTGCAAACTAAAATAACGTGTGCAGAAAGTAAACGATAAAACTTCTCATTAATATTCCATAACGGAAAATCACACCAAGGGATACATAGATAACCAACTAAAGGAGAGATACTTCCACACTGCAAACCATCTTATATGATAACTTCTCTACTCATGATATGACTCTACTAAAAAGTAAAAGGGTGAAAGATAAAGGTGTGCCGCGACACTCCCCCAACCTTGGAACAAGCCAAGGGGATGCCAATACCAATGACAAATTACTCCTTCGGTGGTGGTGGTGAATCCTTCCCATCATCAGACTTCCAAGGTAAAGGCTCTCCATCAACAAATGATGACTTGGTCTCCAATATCCTAAAAGTGGCAGAAGAACTTATACGTTTAAACCTGATCTCATACTCATAGTTTTGATTATGCATGTCATAAAGTTTTGCTTGTAATTTGTTGGTGGCCTCGTGGAGCGAGAAGGTATCCTCCCAAAGCTTGGCAGTCTCCTTCTTGTGCTCAACAATGAGTTCTACATTTATTCTGGTGATGATGTCCACTTCACGCTCTGTCATCTTCTTGTACCTAAAGACTTCTTGCTCCAGCTCTTCCACCCTAGCTTCCAGACTGCCTTATCCCTTAAGACCTCGAACATCTTCTTTCTGCACCATCCCATCCTTGAGCAGCAACTCCTTGGGATGCATCTTCAACTCATTCATGTATGGGTTGACGACGTTCACGAAGAAGTTGTCCTTAGAGGGTCCAGAAGAAGACATTGTGGCTCTAAATCTGAAGATGAAATCTAGCAGAAACAGATCGAAACGAAAACACGACGAGAAAACGTTATACAGACCTCGGGGGATCCGGGGGATTATATTGCTAAAAGTTTCGTAACAAAAGGAAGGTACATGGTGAAAACGGGTCGGAGACGGGCTCCGAGGCGCCCACACCATGTGGTGGCGCGGCCAGGGGTGGGCCCGCGCCGTAGCATGGTGTGGTGCCTCCGGGCACTGTTTCCTACGCTTTTTTGTCTTCTAATTTTCCATATTTACTAAAAACAGCAAAAGTATAAGTTGGAAAGTAAAACACGAACTTTTTCTTAACAAAACTGTTACCTATTCGAAAACGGACTCTGTAGTTTCTGGAATTTTCTCTTTGATGAACACTTCCGGAGTCACCACTTGAATAATATCAACATCTTCATTACAAGAATCTCCAGAAATATAATGTTTGAGTCTTTGCCCATTCACCACTTGTGGTTTGTCACCATCATGTGAATTAATCTTTATTGCACCTGAGCGATACACCTCTTCAATAACAAAAGGTCCCTCCCATCTCGAGAGTAATTTTCCTGCAAAAAATCTGAGACGGGGCCTATACAATAGAACTTTCTCACCAACATGGAACTCTCTCTTAAGAATTCTTCTAACATGCCATTTTTTTAACTTTCTCTATAAAGAGTCTAGCATTTTCATAAGCTTAACTTCTCCATTCATCCAAAGAACTCAAATCAAGCAATCTTTTCTTACCAGCAAGTTTAAAATCTCTATTAAGTTCTTTCACTGCCCAATAAGCTTTGTGTTCTAATTCTAAAGGCAAGTGACAAGCTTTTCCATAAACCATTTTACAAGGAGACATACCCATAGGATTTTTATAAGCAGTTATATAAGCCCATAAAGCATCATTTAGCTTACTAGCCCAATTTTTCCTAGATTTATTAACAGTCTTTTGCAAGATAGATTTAATTTCTCTATTTGATAATTCTACTTGCCCACCTATTTGGAGATGATAATCTGAAGCTATTCTATAATTAACATCATATTTAGCAAGGATTTTTCTAAAACTACCACGAATAAAGTGATAACCTCCATCAGTCATAAGATATCTAGGCACACCAAACCTAGGAAAAATAACATCTTTAAGCATTTTTAATGAGGTTTCACCATTAGCACTCTTTGTAGGTATAACATCTACCCACTTAATAACATAATCAACAACAACAAGTATATGAGTATAACCATTTGAAGGAGAAAACGAGCCCATAAAGTCAAATCCCCAACAGTCAAAATGTTCAATAACAAGAGAATAATTCATAGGCATTTCACTGTGTGTAGAAATATTACAAACTCTTTGACATTCATCACAAGATAAAATAAACTTCCGTGCATCTTTAAAAAGAGTAGGCCAATAGAAACCTGATTGTAGAACCTTTTGTGTAGTTCCATCTCCAGCATGATGTCCTCCATAAGCACTACGATGGCATTTTCTCAATATCTCTCCTTGTTCATGTTCTGGAACACATAATTGCATACCATCTACTCCTTCTTTATAGAAGTGTGGGTCATCCCAAAAATAATGCCTCAAGTCATAAAAGAATTTCCTTCTTTGCTGATATGTAAATGTTGGAGGCAAGTACTTGGAAACAATAAAATTAGCATAATCTGCATACCAAGGACTATCTCGCGGGCTTACTTTAATTGCAGCCAACTGTTCATTTGGAAAAATATCATTAACAGGAATAAAATGATAAGCAATGTTTTCCAATCTAGACAAATTAGCAGCAACATGATTTTCAGCACCCTTCCTATCTACAATATGCAAATCAAACTCTTGTAAAAGCAGCACCCATCTAATAAGCCTAGGCTTAGCATCTTTCTTTTCCATAATGTACTTAATAGTAGCATGATCAATATGAATAGTAACTTTCGAGTCAACAATATAAGGTCTAAACTTATCACAAGCAAAAACTACAGCTATGAACTCTTTTTCAGTGGTAGCATAATTCTTTTGAGCAAAATCAAGAGTCTTACTAGCATAATGAATAACATTAAACTTCTTATCTATACGTTGTCCAAGAACAAGACCTATAGCAAAATCACTAGCATCACACACAATTTCAAAAGGTAAATTCCAATCAGGTGGTTGAACAATAGGAGCAGTAATTAAAGCCGTCTTTAGAGTTTTGAAAGCTTCTTTACAATCATCATCAAAAATAAAAGGTACATCTTTTTGAAGAAGATTAGTAAGAGGCTTTGATATTTTAAAGAAATATTTAATAAACCTCCTATAGAAACCAACATGAACAAGAATACTACAAATACCTTTAACATCCCTAGGACAGGGCATTTTCTCAATTGCTTCAACTTTAGCTCTGTCAACTTCAATACCTCTTTCAGAAATTTTATGTCCAAGAAAAATTCCTTCATTAACAATAAAGTGGCATTTCTCCCAATTAAGAACAAGATTATTTTCCTCACATCTCTGGAAAACTTTATCAAGATTGTGCAAACAGTTATCAAATGAAGTTCCATAGACGAAGAAGTCGTCCATGAATACTTCCACATTTTTCTCACAAAAACCATGAAAAATAGCAGACGTGCATCTTTGAAACGTAGCAGGAGCATTACACAAACCAAAGGCATACATCTATAAGCATAAGTTCCATAAGGACAAGTACAAATTGTTTTCTCTTGATCTTGCTTTCTAACAACAATTTGAGAAAAGCCATAATAACCATCAAGAAAGCAAAAAATGAGTTTTCTTAGACAACCTTTCTAACATTTGATCAATAAAAGGGAAAGGATAATGATCTTTCTTAGTAACTTTGTTAACTTTTCTAAAATTCATGCACATTCTGTAACCAACTACTACTCTTTCAGGAATAAGTTCATCATTTTTGTTTGGCACAATAGTAATTCCTCCTTTTTTAGGAACGCAATGCACATGACTTACCATCTACTATCAGCAATAGGGTAAATAATACCAACACCAAGGAGTTTCAATACCTTGTTTCTTACCACTTCCTTCATCTTAGGAATTAAACGGCGTTGATGTTCAACAACTGGCTTTGCATCAGGTTCCATATTAATAGCATGCTGACATATAGTAGGGGAAATCCCTTTCAATTCATCAAAAGTGTATCCAATAGCTCATCGGTGTTTCTTCAATACTTCCAATAACCTTTCCTCTTCTTTAACTAAAAGTTTAAAACTAATAATAACAGGATATGTTTTCTTATCATCAATATGAGCATATTTAAGATTATCGGGTCAAGGTTTTTAATCAAAAACGGGATCCTCCTTGGGTGGTAATGTGGTACCCAAGTCTTCCACCGATCAATTGTGTTTCAGTATCACTGGTTGGCGAAAGAGGATCTCGTCAATATCATTTCTTTCTTCCATAAAGACCTCACTTTAGTGGTCCTCCATGTATTGTTGCAAAGCATTGTTTGGAGCAAGAGCAATAGAGGCAAGTTGTTCAAATTTAAAATCTTCATTAAGCAATTCAGTTTCATAAGGAGCTTTAGCAAATTTAGAAAAATTAAACTCATAAGATTCTCCATCAAATTTAGTTAATATTTTCTCCTTCTTACAATCTATAGCAACACCACAAGTATTCAAGAAAATTCTACCAAAAATGATAGTACAAGTTTTACTAGCAGCAACACCAAGTACTAGAAAATCAGTAGTATATTTAGTTTTACCACATAAAACTTCCACATATCTAACAATACCAATTGGAGAGCACTTGAACTTCCACCAATATCACATAAACCATAATAGCAATGATCACCTATTCTAACAGAAAGCACAGGAACACTAGTTTTTCTAGATCTACTAGGATGTGAAACAATATTAGAAGCATCTTCACAAAAGATAATGTGTCCATCTTCTACACTTTGAGTGACAAGGTCTTTTACTATTGCTACTATAGGTTCAACAGTTATATGTTCATCAGGTTCTATAGATTTCTTTGTACTTTTGTTAACCACACTAGCTATAATAGAATGTTCCTTTACCTTAACAGGGAAAGGCATTTTCTCAATATAAGGTTCAGGCACAACAGGATTAACAGTATGAACTTCTATATTTCTAACAGGAACAAAATTAACAGTATATTTATAAGGTGCATGGTACTTCTTCCAATCCTTTTGGGGAATATCAAGATAAGAGGCAAAAGCCTTAGAAAGGTTCGCAAAGACATGAGAGTCAAGACCACAAACAACACTAACATTATGAAAATTATCGGTTCCCATAAAAGATTGAATGCATTCATAATAATAATTTATACCTGACTTTCTTCCTTTTTCATTCTCCCATCCTTCAATACTTTCCTGAATACGATCAAGAAGATCCCATTTAGTTTCTCCTTTCATACGTGTGAATGATCCAGAACAAGAAGCATCCAATAAATCTTAATCATGAAGAGAAAGCATTCCATAGAAAATATTAATAACAATATTACTCGGGAGCTCATGAATGGGACATTTAATCATTAGTAACTTCAATCTCCCCTACGCCTGGGTAATACTCTCTCCATCATGAGGCCATAAATTATATATTTGATTCCGATCTTCATGAATCTCACTAGGAGTATAAAATTTAGAATAAAAGAGAGGTACAATTTCCTCCCATCCAATAGATCGGCCATTCTTCAGCATTTTATACCATCCCGCAGCTCTGCCCTTCAGTGATAAATGGAACAGATTCCTCTTAACTTGGTCCATAGAAATAATTGCACACTTGAAAAACTCGCATAATTCATGTATAAAGACTAAATGATCACCAGGATGGACAGTTCCATCTCCAAAATAGCAGTTATCCATAACACGTTCAACAATTTTCATAGATATTTTAAAAGGATCCAATTCAGCAGATAACGAGTCATATACTACACTAGCAGTGGCAGTAGTACTCCCAAATAGGGAATCAAATGGAGATCTCTCCATAATAAAATAAAGCAACAGACAGAAATAAAAACAACACTCAAAGTAAAAGTTTCCCATACCAATTCCACTTACCAATAGCGCTTCACTCCCCAGGAACGGCGCCAGAAAATAGTCTTGATGACCCACAAGTATAGGGAGTATATCATAGTACTTTCGATAAATAAGAGTGTTGAACCCAACGAGGAGCAGAAGGTGTTGATAAGCAGTTTGGATAAAGTATTCACTGTAAACACTAGCAGACAAGTTTCCAGGGTTTTTTGATATAGCAGATGAATAAAGTACGATTAAATAAAAGACAGTAATAGTAATTGCAGCAAGTGGACCAATCCTTTCTAGAGAAAAGGACAAGCTGGTTGGTTTACTTATGATGACTAAAAGTTCTCGAAGATACATGGGAATTCTGTCAAGTGCTTTTGCTTCATACAGTTGATTAATCTTTAGTGTTTTGATAGGTGTTGTGTGGGTAAACCTATGCTAATGCACTGCCCTACTTGGACTAATACATACTTGTGATTATACCCCTTGCAAGCATCCGCAACTACAAGAAAGTAATTAAGATAAATCTAACCACATCCTTAAACTCTGGGATCCTACACTCCCTCGTGCATCGGTTTCCTAACGGGGGTTTAGGTTTCTGTCACTCCGGAAACCCCATAATCAGTACCCAAATACGCAATGCATCCCTCTAGGCCCATAAAGGTGAAGTTTCATGTAGTCGACGTTCACATGACAACACTAGAAGAATAACACCACAACTTAAATATCAAACCATTAAATATTACTCAACATAACTCCACTACTAACATCTTGAATTCTCCCATGTCCTCAAGAAATAAATAAACTACTCACGAGACATCATATGGATCATGATCAGATGTGATATAATGATGAACAACAATCTTGTCATAAAGTGCAAACACCGGTAAATCTCGTAAGCATCAACTACAAACAAGTAATCCACACCGAGAGAGAGATCTAGTGAAGAACAACGATATAGAACCCTAATTGTTATAGCGGGGCGGAGGTAGATGGTGGTGATGACGATGACGATGATGATCTTGATGATGCCCGGTGCGATGACGGTGAAGATGGCGATGATTTCCGCTCTCCGGGGAGGGATTTCCCCGGCAGATTTCTCCCTGCCGGAGAGCTTTTCTCTGTCTGTTGTTTTTCGCCCCATGGAGGCGGCGGAATATTTCCTCGACTCTTCTCGATGTCTTAGGGTTTCGGGGCTATGAGGTACGCGAAAGGGGACTGCTAGTGGTGGGCCAGGGCAGCCACACCACCTGGCGGCACGGCCAAGGGGGGGCGCCACCACATGATGTGGGCCCATGGTGGCCCCCTTTGGCTCTTCTCCTAGCTGGCCCCGTCTTCTGTTGAAATAGGAACTTCCCTATGCCCCCCTTCTTCTTCTGGTCTTCAGAAATATGGTATCTCGATGTTGCCTTTTCCAGCTGATTTCTGGTCCCCGACAATTTATTCTCCAATAATCATCAAATATGCAAAATAGATGAAATAACATAAGTATCAACTCAAAATATGAAATATATCGATGAATAAAAGTGAATTATGATATAAAATAGTGATGCAAAATGGACGTATCAACTGCCACACGCGGCCTGATGACCCACAAGTGTAGGGGATCGCAACAGTCTTTGAGGGTAAATATAGCCCAATTTATTGATTCGACACAAGGGGAACCAAAGAATATTTATAAGACTTAACAATTGAGTTGTCAATTCAATTGAACCTGATAAGTGTCTTGCTTCACACAATTTATTAGTAGTAACAGCGATATAACAACATAAGTAGTTTAACAATAGTAATAACAGGAAAACAGTAATATCAATAGTAACATTGAATGTATACAGAATAAGTAACACTACAAAAAAAACGTAGGCATAGGGATGGATGTACGCGTGTTGCATTAATGATATTAACCATACAATAGAGGTAACAGAGGGCATTACAAATATATAAGAGAGTATCCAAGTAACAAACTATCATAAGCATGTTTCCTGAGAATTGTTGTACGTGCTTGCAATAAGAACTTGCACGACATCTTTTGTCCTACCATCCTGTTCCTTCGGGGCCAAAGAGGAACTAATGGTAATTAAGGTACTTGTTCTACCAAGCACTAGAGCAAAGCATTAACATATGGTGGAAACATGCAATCCTCGAACTAGACTCCATCCCCTCTGATATCCCAACCATGTCACCTTGCGGTCTCGGGTTCCGGGCAATAATAAGTGTATACAACCAGTAGATATGATCCAAAACAACAATTATACTCATGAAATCATAACATGTTCATATATGAAATCATGGCACTCCGGCCCTGATGCGTGTGAACACACGTTCGTTGGGAGACCCCAAGAGGAAGGTATGAAGAGTGCATCAGCAAGTTTCCCTCAGAAATAAACCAAGGTTGAATCGACCAGTAGAAGGAAGGAGTAACTTCAAAAGGTTGAAGCAGCTGAGATGGCAGGGCACACTACCGGTTCAGCAGCAATGTGGAACCTACACAACACAATCAAATCACTTTGCCCCAATGAAGCAGTGAGGTTGTCAATCTCACCGGTTTTGCTGAACACAAAGAGGTTAAACGTATGGTGTGGAAAAAAGTAATAAAACAGTAGGAACAATATGAAAGCAGTAGGTGTTTTATCAGTATGAGGAAAATGGGGGGGGGGTCCACAGTTCACTAGTGGTGTCTCTCCGTGAAAGATAAATAACATGTGTGGTGAACAAATTACAGCTGGGCAATTGACAGAAATGAAGGCTGCACCGTAGTGCATATGCAAGACATAAAGATTACTATGTGATTCATGCGGGCATTACAACAAAATACATAGACCGTCATCCAACTGCATATATGTCTAATAATCCACCCTCCGAATATCATCCGAACGAACATTGGGTATTAAGTTGCTAGCAACAGATTATCGCCGTAAGCAAAGTGTGTAATGTAAACAATGTAAACTAGGTAAACACCGTTGTTTTCTCCCTAATGGCAACAACACATCCTCCATCCGTCACGTTTCTGTCACTCGAGCACAGATGAAAAGGATGCATGAACCCACTATCGAGCATAAATACTCCCTCTTGGAGTTACTAGCATCTACTTGGCCAGAGCATCTACTGATAATGGAGAGCATGCAAGATCATAAATAACATATGCATGAAGATAACATGATAGATTTATAATCAGAAGACATAACATTCAACATTCATCAGATACCAGCAAACACAACATGTAGCATTACATAAAGCTGATCTTGATCATGTTAGGCAGCTCAGAAGATCTAAACATGAGGTACAAAGTGGAGAGAACAACTAAAAGCTCATGACTCCTCTAATGGTTTTGGTGATGATAATAAAACAGGTATCCCCTCTACTAACAATGTTGTTTAAGTGTCTACAGCTGGACTCTCATATGACCAACAATAATATCCTTGGAGAGATTCACAGATTTCTGAAGAAGGAGGAAACTGCAGCCGGAATTATTAAGTCTCTCGCTCTGGAATTTCAGGGGGATATAGGCCAGAATATCCGTCCCCAACACCGAAATATTCCGGCCCTCTCGATACTTCAAACGATGAAGTCCTGGCCTCCATTTGCCCACGCACAGAAGCTGGGGCGGAAATTTGCCCGGAAATTTGAAGCATGTTCAAAAAGTCACAGGATGCGTAGCAGCACTAAGCCGATTCATATCTAGACTCGGGGAGAAGGCAATTCCATTGTACCGGCTCTTGAGGAAATCCGACAAGTTCGTTTGGGACCAAGAGGCGGATGAGGCGTTCGAGGCACTAAAGAAGCAATTGTCTGAGGCACCAGTCTTAGCAGCTCCGGGTCCTAAGGAGCCCATGTTACTATATATTGCGGCTGGGCCCCGGGCGGTTAGCGCAGTGGTTGTTGTTGAGCGTAAAGAGGATGGAAAAGATCACCCGGTACAGAGGCCGATTTACTACGTAAGCGAGGTATTATCATAAGCAAAGCAGCGTTACCCACACTGGCAGAAATTGGTTTTCGGGTCTTCATGGCCAGCCGGAAATTGAAACCATATTTTCAGGAACACCCCATAACAGTGGTTAGCTCTATTCCAATGTCGGATATTATCAGAAACTCAGATGCAACAGGGAGAATAGCCAAGTGGGCCATTGAGATGGGAGATTATCATATCAACTACGAGCCCAGATCAGCGATCAAGTCACAAGCTTTAGTCGATTTCATCAATTATTGGACTCACACAAGCATGCCAACAACGACACCAAGTTCCGAGTCTTGGGTGATGCACTTTGATGGTTCTAAACAGTACGAGGGATCAGGAGCTGGGGTGGTACTTACATCACCCAAAGGAGATAAACTGAGCTACGTGTTGCAAATTCACTTTGATTGCTCCAACAACGTGGCCGAGTATGAGGCATTATTACATGGATTGAGAATAGCCAAGGAGATGAACATCAGGCGGATACGATGCTATGGAGATTCGGATCTTGTGGTGCAGCAGGTCTCAGGAACCTGGGATAGAAAGGATGCAACCATGGCAGCATATCACAGAGAGGTGGACAGGGTTGCCGGGTGTTTTTCCGGGTATGAGGTGGAGCATATTGACAGGCGAAAGAACGAGGCAGCAGATGCACTCGCAAGACTCGGCTCGTGCAGAGAGCCGGTTCCACCCGATGTTTTCCTGGACGAGCTATGGCGGCCATCTGTTAAAACCGAGTCTGAGGAAGAGGTGGCTAACCAAGACCCGGATTTAGAGCTTGTGGCCACGGTACGTGCCGCTCCTGAGTGGACAGAGCCGTTTTTAGCTTATTTATCATGGGGCGAGTTACCAGCACAGGAAGTTGTAGCAAGGCAAATTCTGAGACGAGCAAAGGGCTATTCCATCATCAAAGGCGAGTTATATAAAAGGAGTGCAGCAGGAGTCTTTTTGCGTTGTGTAGCAGCAGAAGAAGGCCGGCAGATCCTGAAAGAGATCCATGAAGGCGACTGTGGGCATCATGCATCCACAAGATCCCTTGTGGCCAAAGCATATCGGCACGGTTTCTTTTGGCTCACAGCCTTAGCAGACGCGGAACGCTTGGTGGCAAGGTGTGATGGATGTCAAAGGTACACTCGCCAAATCCATGTGCCGGCTATGGAGTTGCAAACAATCCCATTAACCTGGCCGTTCGCCGTTTGGGGCATGGACATGGTGGGCCCCTTCCACATGTCACCCTGCAAAAAGACCCATCTCTTGGTGGCTATTGATAAATTTACCAAGTGGGTGGAAGTTATGCCAGTTACCAATTATGAAGCAGTCACGACAGTCAAGTTCCTGAAAAGGATTATCTATCGGTTTGGGTATGCTCACAGCATAATAACAGACAATGGAACCAACATTTCCCTTGGTGAGATGGAGAAATCATGTGGTAACAATGGAATCCGGCTTGACATAGCTTCAGTGGCCCATCCACAGGCTAATGGGCAAGTGGAGAGGGCAAATCAGGAGTTACTCCGTGGACTAAAACCACGGCTGCGAGTCCCGTGCATCCGAGCTGCTGGCGCATGGGTCGAGGAGTTACCATCAGTGGTTTGGGGAATCAACACCACACCTAACAGATCTACTAAGATGACACCGTTTTTCATGGTTTATGGTGCAGAGGCAGTATTGCCGAGTGATATCATTCATGATTCACCTCGAGTGTCGGCTTACATCGAGGTGGAGAACGAGAAGACCCGGCAGGACGCCGTGGATATGCTAGAAGAACACAGGGAACAAGCTTTGGAAAGATCAGCCATATACCAGCAAGATCTGAGGAGATATCACAGCCGGCGAGTTAAAACCCGGGTCTTCCAGGAAGGAGACCTGGTTTTGCGCCTGGTACAGTCAAAGGAGGGAAAACACAAGCTATCCCCGCCATGGGAAGGACCGTTCATCATAAGCCGGAATCTGCACAATGGATCGTATTACTTGGTAGATGCAAGGGAAGAGTCGGCTACTGTCAATGACACCGCTCATACAACTTCATCTATGCAAGAAAGAGAAAGACCATGGAACGTGGCTCAGCTGCGTCCCTACTACACTTAGAATAGGCTAGATTCACAAGTGGAATTACACGATGTAACAGGCAGCAGGTTTCAGACGCACTCTTTTCCTATCCAGGGTACCTAAGGGGACTGGAAGGTTTTTAATGAGGCGGCTTGCTGACCTAACTTTTCTCATATCAATAAAGAGATGGTTAAACAATAATATCGTTTCCTTTTGTGTATCTTTTGCCAAGTTTTTTTATTTTCCTGTTGTTTTCTTATTTTCCTTCAGGTAAGTGTTATTTTTTGTTTTTAGCGTATTAGTTTTTCTACTAAGTTACGTCTATCTAGGTCTTGGGGGCTGATTTCTTAAATAGCACAGTTGTAAACTCATAGACCCGGCCACGATGCCATTAAGTTATAAGGGCCGATTACTTGTAATAAGTACGGCTGCAAGCTTATAACCGGACAATAGAGCCAAATTTTCTTGACTTTTATTGCTTAAGCTCGATGTGACTCGCAAAAAGTGGCATGCTTTGCTAGCGTATAATTACAATCAGTCATGATGCCCAATGGGACTTGCCTGACCCTGTCTTTATGCAGTTATAGCAGCATTGATCATCCACGCGAAAGCCGGCTTATAGTAAAAGAAGGTCAAAAGGGTCATCCAAACCACAAGTTATGCAGAGTATAAGGCCAACAGCCGGAAACTCAAAATATATTAAGCATAACTTCAAACCTATGTGGGCCTTAGCAGAAGCAAACTTGTTCTTTTGACAAACTCCAATCCCTCGACTCGGAAATTCGGGCCTTGGGGACTTGGGAATTCGAAAAAGTAACAAATTGTCTAGCTATTCAGCTTAAAAACCCAAAAATCCGAGTCTTGGGGACTTGGGGACTTAGGAAAAATCCACTTGTCAAAGCCCCTGAGACCCGGAAACCGAGTCTCACAAAAGGAAAAATAGCGAAGGTCGGAAAACCAGCAACAAAAAGTTTAAAGCTAGGAAACATCAAATTCACGCAAAAGGCCAGAAGGGCCACGAAAGCTATTAAGGTTTTTAACGTATTACAAACTGGGGAAATAGTACCGAAAAGTGCACAGGCGCACTATCAAAAGAATAATTGTTTTAGATGCCCATTGGCCGAATAAAGTGTTTCTGGCAGTGATAAAAGAAGCTTCACTCGGCATCCTTGGCCGAGTCTTGAATGTTGTCCTTGGCAGCCGGGTCTTGGACTTGCTCTTCAGCGGTCTTCTCAGCACCTTTACCTGGATTGGCAGCAGAGTCGGCGCGAGCTGGTGGACGGACAGCCGGCGTAGAGGTGGAAGGAGCAGTGTCGGCCTCAGCCCTCCTCTTTGCAGCTTCCTCCCTCTTCTGGGCAGATTCCGCCTTCCACCTCTCCAGCATGTCAAAGGGCTTGGGAAGATCTCCTTTGATCAGCTTGTCGTCCGCGTCATAAGGTGTAACAATCCTCTCCAACTCTAGACTGTCGGCGATCTAGCTCGCCGAGTGACGCACCTCAGTTTGAATAGCTTTAAAGTTCTTGGCGGAAAATTTAGAGCCGTCAAGGTTGAACTCAGGAAACCCGGCAACAAGTTTTGCCGGCTCAAGCTTGGGGAAATAAGCCTTGGCCAGCATAAGCCCACGGGTCACCCCAACTCAGCACGAAGAGCGCTTCCAGAGATTGATCCACTCGGGGATAGTGGAGCACGCTTCAAGCGATGTGTCCAGGCCACAATAGCCCGTAGCCGGCCACTGCACAGCCTCCAGGATCCACTTGGTGCCAGCGGAAAATTGTCGGATAACGCCTTTCAGTGTCTTCAACTTCTCAATGTCATCTTCGTCTGGGAGAGCATCACCCGGACCTGCATTATAAACATAAAGGGTTAAAGCAACAACACTCGGTTCTCGTATGTGAAGCAGTATATTTAGCGAGTTACAGATTTTTACCAAGCAAGGCGCGATAAGTGTTGCAATTTGAGCTGAGAGCTTCTTCAACGTATTCTCGGCAGCGCGGTATTTCTTCTTGTACTTTTCAACATCTTTTTCGAGGTTCTGTACTTCAACCTCAAGCCCTACCCGCAGCTTTGACTCGGTCTCGAGGAGCTGATTGGTTTTGGCCAAAATCTCCTCAGAACGAGTCAATTGTGCCTGTGGAGGAGGAAAAAAGGAAAGGTTAGTCGGATATACGAAAAGGCCGGATATAAAAGGAAGTACCGAGTAAAACTCTGCCTAGTTACACTCGGAACTTGGGGACTAGATGAGTATATAAGTAATGTTGATCAGGATTACCTGGTGCTCAGCAGCCATGGCCTCCAAGATATCTCTTTCAGTCGTCTTCAAAGCAAAGAGCGCATTCATCATCTCGTCGTAGGAAAGTTTGTTGAGATCCAGGTTGGAAGAACCGGGATTCTGGTTACCCGGAGATGGAGTCTTCTCCTTCATGGGGGGGGGGGGGGGGGGGACACCCGGGTCGCCTGGGTATTGGGAGTGGGCTCACTCCTTCCTGTGCCCAGGATCACGACATCGTCATCCTCGGGCGTATGCGAGGGGATTGGATACATGGCCTCCTGATCGGCCGGGTCTTTCAACGGAACTTGTTCTTCTCTAGCGCCGCCTGCCATGGCCATCACAGTATCAACCGGATCCTCCTTAGCCGGGTCATCAACATCCATATTGTCCGGGTCACTGGTTGTGACCTTGACTCTGAGGGAAGTAAAGCAGGCAGTTAGTATATAATGAAGGAAACTTATGGAAAGTATTGGTATATCGAATAGCAAGAAAGCTAGCTTACCCGGTATTCACAAAGAAATCCGCCGGAAGGTCGTTGCTAGACCCGGACGAGGCTGATAAAGATTGAGAAAGTGAGACTCGGAGTTGTCCAGCTAGGGGGTGATTGGGAGAAGGATGTCTTTGAGGTGAATTGGAAGGATGGGTTTGGGAAGTACCGGCACGGCGGGATGGGGACGAAGGGATGCCCGGGTTGAGAGGATCCTCACCCGGGGAGTTCCGGGTTACCCTGCGCTTGACCGTAGGGGGCTCCTTCAAGTATGGTGAATCGGACAATTGTTGATTAAGCTCGCACATATTAGCAAATGAATACGGTTTGGAGGACATAGAGGAATATGGAACCTTGAATACGACCCCTCGGGGTTTCCTCTTGGCCCCAACCTCAGCTTCCGGTTCTGCCTCACTTTCATCACTCTGGGTCTCCTCCTGATCTTCCTTATCCTCCTTGTCCTCCTTATCCTCCATCCCTGGAAAACATAGTGTATAGTTGGAAAAAGAGAAAGTGTGGGAAAGCAAGTTAACAGAAATGGGGATAGGTGAGACCCGGATGATACCTTCGTCCGAGTTAGCCGACTCTTCGTCCTCCTCCGAGTTTTCGGAAGGAGGGGGGGTCTCGATCTTCCAGAAGGTGTTGTCTTCCTGAAATAAAAGTACAATGGTAAAAATTAGTGATTATATCAGACAAAGGTATAAGGATAAATAATTAAGGCCGGATCTTACCGCTGGAGCCGGGTTATCGCGAGTAAACGGCTCCAAGCCGGCTACAGTCCGGATCACGTCCATTTTCTCAGTCAAGAAACTTTTGATTATCTTGTTTGTATCAGCGGCTGGGTAGTTCCTCAGCGAGTAGCGGAGTGAATCCGTAACGTGCCCAGAATACTCGCACATCAGCTTGGGCCGGACGGCGTTTGGTTGGATTCGGAAGTTTACCCAAGTTTTAACCAAGTTGAGCCCAAGAAGGCCTTGGGCCGAAAGAACAGCGAGTTTGGCAAGAAAGGGTTTGATGGACTCCCTATCCGACTCAGAAGCGAAGGAATTGAGGTTGTCGGAAAGATCAATAAGGCCTTCGGAGAAACCCGGTAAAGTCTTTTCACCGGGTGAGGAGGTGTCCTGACAGTAGAAGTAGGTCTTCTGCCAGTGCTTGACGTGGGAGTTGAGGCTCAGAGTCGGCATCAAGGAGTTCTTCCGCCTCTGGATAGATACCCCCCCCCCCCGCAAGCCAAAAGGGCCCCGTCACCGCTTTCGTGGCCCGGTTTGCATTGGAACAGTTCAAGGAACATCGCAAGATTTGGAGGAATGCATAAATACGACTCGCACAGAACGATGAAGTGAGTGATGTTCAACATAGAGTTGGGACCTATATCAAACACTCGGAGTTTCTAGTGATCTAGTAATGCACGAAAGAAAGGGTGACCCGGGGGGGCGAAAACCCCAGATCACGTGCTATACGAAAATCACTACCTCGTCGAGACCCGGATTGGGCCGAGTCTCCTCTCCAGGGACGCGCCAGTGGATGTCCTCCCGGGCGGGGAGGACGCCCGACTCTGCGAGCTCATCCAGCTTTGCCTTGGTCACCGTTGACCTTGCCCAGTTGGCGGATATGGATTGAGTCGGCTTTGCCTTCGCCGGCTGTTTCCCCTTGGTCTTCGTGCTGGCTTTGGGTGCCATGTGCGTAGTCTAAAAACAGGAGATAAAAGTGCAGAGTGTAAGTAACCTAAGACCCGGAAATGACAGACTATCCGATTAACCGCATAACAACTACGAAAAACTTTGACAGATCGGATCTAGACGAAAAAATCTACGGAGAAATTTGTGGCTACAGGTAATAAAGTGTGACACCCGGGGTTTTCCCAATTAGAATTGTTTGTTTTTGTTTTAGTGCATCTCGTAACATCATGCCTCATCATGCCTTTTAAAACTTCCAAACTATTTAAAAGTCATCCAATCTTGTTTTCCAAAAAATTTGTAATTAATTTGTTGCATCAATCTGTTTTTAATACTGTCCAAACAATTTCTTAAAAGAAAAAAAAAATCTTTTGAGAGAAGAGAGAGAGCAGCCCAGCAGCCAGCTGGCCTGGCCCAAAGCCAACCCAGCCCATCAAACCAAGCCAGCCTTCTTCTTCCTCTTCCATACAGGAACTTACGCAGGAGGCGTGGCGTGACCCCCTGTCACTATCGATCACACCGATGCCACCACCACCCACGTGCTCCTCCCCTCCTCCTCCTTTTAATCTCCACCGAGGCGAAACCCTAGCTCCCTCCCCCTCCATCCAGCCGCCGCCCCCCCTCGATCTTTCTCTGGTTTTTCTTGCACCCCATCACCTCCACCTCCATGGCCGGAGAAGCAAGCTCACGGAGGCGGGGATAGGGTGGTTGCAACGAGCCACCGATGGCGGGAATGGATCCGCGGTGTCATCCTCGTCCTCTACGCGCAGAACCAGGGACGAGGCTCCCCAAGGACGACGGCACCATGGCCGGTTTCCTCGTCGCTGTACACCTCCGGTCGGAAGCATCCTCGACGGATCCGAGCACGCCCGCGATCTCAACCCCTCGGTGAGCCCAACTGTACATCTTGGCACCTTCTTCCCCTCCCCCCTCGTGCTCTGGGTGGCGCCTTCGAGCGTCACCGCCATCCCCGTCCACCGGCCGTCCGTCCTTGTCCATTCCCCGACAGAAAAGCTTCCCGTGCCATCTCTGCTAACTGAAGAAAATGAGTTCACGTCAGTTTGTAGCGTCCTGCAGCAGCACCTCAAAATCCACGGTGCTCAGATCAGATCACATCCGAGCAATAGCCCAGTGGCCAAAGCCATCCGCGCGCCCGCTGAGGTCGCGGGATCAAATCCCCTCCGGAGCAAAAGCCTCCTGTTTTATTTTGTGTCTGAACCTGACGAAGTGTTGTTTCTGTTACAAGTTCAGTTAACCCGCACCTACACCTCATCTAAATTCAGATACGAAGCATGACACCAAACGAAGCCCAGCACAGTGGCTACGTTCTCTGGATCTCAGCGAGAGATCGCGGGTTCAATTCCCAGCCGAGGCTATATTCTTTTCTTCTTTTTATTCTGTATCTGCAAGTCTGAATCTTTCATGTGAAAGTTCAGTTAGCGTCCAAGCTCTGTGTCATATTCCTGTAGTTCCATACATCATCACCAGCACCAAGCCAGCCTACTGGCTAGGACCCTTGCGCGCAAGCCCCAGGTCCTGGGTTCGATCCCCCCAAGCCACACCCTTTTATTTGCCTTTTTCTTTTTCTGCCCGAATTTCAGAAACATAGATCTGAGCAATTAATTCTAAAATCAATATAAAATTGAATTTTGCTCCAATTTGAATGATTCAAATTCCTGTGGATTCAAAATCTTGTGCCCTTTCCATTAGTAACAAAATTGCAACATGTTTTTGTACTAATTTTTGCACTAAATAATTAATTACTGAAAATGCAATAAAAATTGGAAACTTTGGAATTTCAAAACTTGAGTTTGGTTCACCCAAATTGAGCAAACTTGGGCTCTAAAAATTTGTCTTAACAAACTCTATACATTGGTATTTTATTTGGACACAATTGAATTAATTTTGAACATGTTTCCCTCTGTTTACTAAAAAGGGCAGAATAAGAATGATTATAAAAACTTGCATAATAAATTCATTAATAACCCAAAAATTATGTTTAATAGCTCAAAATGTTCAGTGAAACATTTGCTACATGTTTTCAACCTTTTCAATGCAATTTGTTTATTGTTTTCCCTAATTAAAAGTGGTGCAATAATCCAATGCTTTAATTAAACCTTTTAAATTGCAAAATTCATAACTTGGGCAATTCAAATCCAATTCCAACATGTAAAATATGTTTTCCATCCCATTTTTCATGAACTTTGCAAATAACAACTTTGTTTTATATTTTGAATAATTTAAATTGCTGAAAACAACTGTTTCTTATTTAATGCAATTAAAGTTGCCAAATTATTAACTTGCTTATTTTAAATCCAAATTCAACAAATGAAATATGTATTCCATCTAAAATTTTGTGTTCTTTCCAAATATAAATTTTGTTATCTGTTTTGAACAATTAAAATGGGTGAAAACAACAAATGTTTGTGTAACTCACTTAAGGAGCCAAATTTCGTAACTCAATAAGAAAACTTCCAAACTTGGTAAACACCTTTTCAAATTGAAGCTATTGTTGTTTTCTTTTTGTTTTCCTCATCCATGCATCATGCTAATCCACCTTCACCTGTTGGTTAGTTGTAAAACAATTATTTCAACCTTAATCCATGGGCCTTTCCATATGCAATCCAAATTACATATGGGCCCATTTAAATATGTTTATCATGTCAACTAATCTATCTTGATGCATACTTAAACCTGTCATGCATCCATATCTTGATCATGCTGGATCTTTTGCCGTAGTAGTAATTGTTGCATCCGGTGTTTGTTCGAGGTTCGTTGCTTCTTCGCGGATAGGACGTTGAGATGATGTGAGCAACGACAAGTTCTGCGGATGTACCTCTACTTGCTGGATTCCAGGCAAGTATACTCATTTGCTGCCAAATGGCTGCCTTTCATCACTTGTTACCGATTCTTTCCGTTGTTCTTATGCTAGCCTTATGATTCGATGCTTGTGTCTCGATCCTATTATATGTTTACCTTGCAGCCATGATATAGCCTTCCTTCCACTTCCTATTAACTGTTGTTTGTTTACCTTGTTGGCCCTCGTGTCGTAGTTGCATGCTTAGTGTTGTTTGCGCTCAAGTCTTGTTGTCCGTCTAATCACCTGTTTAGTTGATAGTTGGGTTTCAATTCAATCAACAACATGTTAATGTTTTGGGTAATAATAATTTGATGATAAGGCACCGGCAGGAGGCCCGGGTTAGGGTTTTGAAGCCTGCTAGTGTCGAACCTAATTAGGAAAAGAGTCCTGTCTACTGATCCATGATGAGCGTGCTCACCGCATCCGGGAGGTGGTATGGAACCCCCTCGACTTAGACCTGATCTGCAGCTTGTCCGAAGAGCCACACTTAGTTCGGGTGTTCCATTTGCTCCTTTGCATAATGGGTTGATCCCCCATGGTTACTGATGATGATGATGATGCATATAGGCCGAGGCCTGTATTGCCGGGGTGTTGCGTCCTGCGGGAGTTTTGCACACTTGCGCTGAGTATTCGGCTGCGTGGCTGGGACCTTATAGCTCCGTGGCTCCTAGTATGGGTTGTAGGGATGGTTTGAGTCGTGTCGAGCCAACCTGAGTTTTAGTTGGTGGCTCGAGTGTGTACGGGTACTGGAGCACACCCTGCAGGGATAAATCTTCTCGAGAAGCCGTGTTGTCCGCGGTTATGTGACGACTTGGTGAAAGTACTGGCTAACAAGTACTCAGACAACTTACACCTAATGATAATAACTTGACTAGTAATATAGATTACCTCCACCATAAGAATGATGTCACCCTAATCAACAGTGTGAGTTATCCTTGGGTTGCTTCCTTAGTAGGGGGTAACATTGGATGGGTATTGTTTGGTGAGTAGTTGTAGTTGGTTACGATACGCTACCTTAACCCCCTCTTTTAGCCGGATGCTGTAGTGAGTTCCTGTAGTTAGTTAGTGCAGCTCGCTGCCGCTTATTTGCATCAATCCCTTCCTTTCCGTTGAACCCAAAGTATTTGTATCTTGTGATGATTGTTTACGCCGGTATCTTGTGAGTATGGTTTATCCACTTGCCAGTACTTAACCGTACTGACCCACGAATCCTTTTTCGTGGCTGCATATTCAACATTGCAGTCAACAGGTTTGAAGTCTGACGATGTTAGCTTGGGAATCCCTCCGGCTTGGCCTGGGTAGGGATTGGACGCTCTCGGTTATCTTCAGGACTCTTAGTCCAATTTGTATCTTGTCCGTAGACGGACGATATGCTGTTTCTTCCGCTGTTATTTGGATCTTTGTATTGTATCAGTTGTATCCTTGACTCGTTTGAGTCGTCTTGTATATACCTCCTCTGTTGTTGTTGTGGATTATTCGTGAACTGTTGTAATGTTATCACAAGTGGCAACCTGGAATCGGTTATTATGTGAATTTTGGCGGAAATGCTGAAATCTGCATAGTACCCGATCTCGGGGCGTCACAAATGGTATCAGAGCCTTGGTTCCGATTTCCGATATTGTTTTTATACGAATGGTTATCGAAGTAACGGGTCCGCAAAGCCTGTAGGATAACCTCGCTAACGGTCGTTGTTTCTAGTGTGTCAAAACTATGTTCTGCTAAACTATTTTGGAAACATCTCAATAGGATTCTTGTTTACTCCTTATCTCTATTCTACTTCTCCTTCTATCTTATTTGTTTTGGAGTCTCTCTCCCTCTCAATCTTTCAAAGTGTTAGGATCCTACGTGGGTGGATGTTTTCTGAGCCGTTAACCTAATAGGTTCGATCATCGGAAGATTCCTGGTGGAAGAACATCGTCATCAGCCCGAGCAAGAATCTCTTGTTAGTGGTGTCGAGAAGCCCTTGTTAGTGGTGTCAAGGACATCAACAAGGTGACCGAAGACTCGATAGTCCGGCTTCTTCCTCTCTCTTGGCGTTGGTGGATTGCGAGGGCGCAATCCCTTGTTAGTGGTGTCGGCTGTAACACCCGGGGTTTTCCCAATTAGAATTGTTTGTTTTTGTTTTAGTGCATCTCATAACATCATGCCTCATCATGCCTTTTAAAACTTCCAAACTATTTAAAAGTCATCCAATCTTGTTTTCCAAAAAATTTGTAATTAATTTGTTGCATCAATCTGTTTTTAATACTGTCCAAACAATTTCTTACAAGAAAAAAAAACATCTTTTGAGAGAAGAGAGAGAGCAGCCCAGCAGCCAGCTGGCCTGGCCCAAAGCCAACCCAGCCCATCAAACCAAGCCAGCCTTCTTCTTCCTCTTCCGTACAGGAACGCACGCAGGAGGCGTGGCGTGATCCCCTGTCACTATCGATCACACCGATGCCACCACCACCCACGTGCTCCTCCCCTCCTCCTCCTTTTAATCTCCACCGAGGCGAAACCCTAGCTCCCTCCCCCTCCATCCAGCCGCCGCCCCCCTCGATCTTTCTCTGGTTTTTCTTGCACCCCATCACCTCCACCTCCATGGCTCGAGAAGCAAGCTCACGGAGGCGGGGATAGGGTGGTTGCAACGAGCCACCGATGGCGGGAATGGATCCAAGGTGTCATCCTCGTCCTCTACGCGTAGAACCAGGGACGAGGCTCCCCAAGGACGACGGCACCATGGCCGGTTTCCTCGTCGCTGTACACCTCCGGTCGGAAGCATCCTCGACGGATCCGAGCACGCCCGCGATCTCAACCCCTCGGTGAGCCCAACTGTCCATCTTGGCACCTTCTTCCCCTTCCCCCCTCGTGCTCTGGGTGGCGCCTTCGAGCGTCACCGCCATCCCCGTCCACCGGCCGTCCGTCCTTGTCGATTCCCCGGCAGAAAAGCTTCCCGTGCCGTCTCTGCTAACTGAAGAAAACGAGTTCACGTCAGTTTGTAGCGTCCCGCAGCAGCACCTCAAAATCCACGGTGCTCAGATCAGATCACATCCGAGCAATAGCCCAGTGGCCAAAGCCATCCGCGCGCCCGCTGAGGTCGCGGGATCAAATCCCCTTGGGAGCAAAAGCCTCCTGTTTTATTTTGTGTCTGAACCTGATGAAGTGTTGTTTCTGTTATAAGTTCAGTTAACCCGCACCTACACCTCATCTAAATTCAGATACGAAGCATGACACCAAACGAAGCCCAGCACAGTGGCTACGTTCTCTGGATCTCAGCGAGAGATCGCGGGTTCAATTCCCAGCCGAGGCTATATACTTTTCTTCTTTTTATTCTGTATCTGCAAGTCTGAATCTTTCATGTGAAAGTTCAGTTAGCGTCCAAGCTCTGTGTCATATTCTTGTAGTTCCATACATCATCACCAGCACCGAGCCAACCTACTGGCTAGGACCCTTGCGCGCAAGCCCCAGGTCCTGGGTTCGATCCCCCCAAGCCACACCCTTTTATTTCTGCCTTTTTCTTTTTCTGCCCGAATTTCAGAAACATAGATCTGACCCAGCCGAGGCTATATTCTTTTCTTCTTTTTATTCTGTATCTGCAAGTCTGAATCTTTCATGTGAAAGTTCAGTTAGCGTCCAAGCTCTGTGTCATATTCCTGTAGTTCCATACATCATCACCAGCACCGAGCAAGCCTACTGGCTAGGACCCTTGCGCGCAAGCCCCAGGTCCTGGGTTCGATCCCCCCAAGCCACACCCTTTTATTTCTGCCTTTTTCTTTTTCTGCCCGAATTTCAGAAACATAGATCTGAGCAATTAATTCTAAAATCAATATAAAATTGAATTTTGCTCCAATTTGAATGATTCAAATTCCTGTGGATTCAAAATCTTGTGCCCTTTCCATTAGTAACAAAATTGCAACATGTTTCTGTACTAATTTTTGCACTAAATAATTAATTACTGAAAATGCAATAAAAATTGGAAACTTTGGAATTTCAAAATTTGAGTTTGGTTCACCCAAATTGAGCAAACTTGGGCTCTAAAAATTTGTCTTAACAAACTCTACACATTGGTATTTTATTTGGACACAATTGAATTAATTTTGAACATGTTTCCCTCTGTTTACTAAAAAGGGCAGAATAAGAATGATTATAAAAACTTGCATAATAAATTCATTAATAACCCAAAAATTATGTTTAATAGCTCAAAATGTTCAGTGAAACATTTGCTACATGTTTTCAACCTTTTCGATGCAATTTGTTTATTTTTTTCCCTAATTAAAAGTGGTGCAATAATCCAATGCTTTAATTAAACCTTTTAAATTGCAAAATTCATAACTTGGGCAATTCAAATCCAATTCCAACATGTAAAATATGTTTTCCATCCCGTTTTTCATGAAATTTGCAAATATCAACTTTGTTTTCTATTTTGAATAATTTAAATTGCTGAAAACAACTGTTTCTTATTTAATGCAATTAAAATTGCCAAATTATTAACTTGCTCATTTTAAATCCAAATTCAACAAATGAAATATGTATTCCATCTAAAATTTTGTGTTCTTTCCAAATATAAATTTTGTTATCTGTTTTGAACAATTAAAATGGGTGAAAACAACAAATGTTTGTGTAACTCACTTAAGGAGCCAAATTTCGTAACTCAATAAGAAAACTTCCAAACTTGGTAAACACCTTTTCAAATTGAAGCTATTGTTGTTTTCTTTTTGTTTTCCTCATCCATGCATCATGCTAATCCACCTTCACCTGCTGGTTAGTTGTAAAACAATTATTTCAACCTTAATCCATGGGCCTTTCCATATGCAATCCAAATTACATATGGGCCCATTTAAATATGTTTATCATGTCAACTAATCTATCTGATGCATCCTTAAACCTGTCATGCATCGATATCTTGATCATGCTGGATCTTTTGCCGTAGTAGTAATTGTTGCATCCGGTGTTTGTTCGAGGTTCGTTGCTTCTTCGCGGATAGGACGTTGAGATGATGTGAGCAACGACAAGTTCTGCGGATGTACCTCTACTTGCTGGATTCCAGGCAAGTATACTCACTTGCTGCCAAATGGCTGCCTTTCATCACTTGTTACCAATTCTTTCCGTTGTTCTTATGCTAGCCTTATGATTCGATACTTATGTCTCGATCCTATTATATGTTTACCTTGCAGCCATGATATAGCCTTCCTTCCACTTCCTATTAACTGTTGATTGTTTACCTTGTTGGCCCTCGTGTCGTAGTTGCATGCTTAGTGTTGTTTGCGCTCAAGTCTTGTTGTCCGTCTGATCACCTGTTTAGTTGATAGTTGGGTTTCAATTCAATCAACAACATGTTAATGTTTTGGGTAATAATAATTTGATGATAAGGCACCGGCAGGAGGCCCGGGTTAGGGTTTTGAAGCCTGCTAGTGTCGAACCTAATTAGGAAAAGAGTCTTGTCTACTGATCCATGATGAGCGTGCTCACCGCATCCGGGAGGTGGTATGGAACCCCCTCGACTTAGACCTGATCTGCAGCTTGTCCGAAGAGCCACACTTAGTTCGGGTGTTCCATTTGCTCCTTTGCATAATGGGTTGATCCCCCAT
Source organism: Alopecurus myosuroides (assembly GCA_028641055.1). Classification (NCBI taxonomy): domain Eukaryota; kingdom Viridiplantae; phylum Streptophyta; class Magnoliopsida; order Poales; family Poaceae; genus Alopecurus; species Alopecurus myosuroides. Next base: position 53,520,685 of record CM054063.1, read on the forward strand.
GGTTACTGATGATGATGATGATGCATATAGGGCGAGACCTGTATTGCCGGGGTGTTGCGTCCTGCAGGAGTTTTGCACACTTGCGCTGAGTATTCGGCTGCGTGGCTGGGACCTTATAGCTCCGTGGCTCCTAGGATGGGTTGTAGGGATGGTTTGAGTCGTGTCGAGCCAACCTGAGTTTTAGTTGGTGGCTCGAGTGTGTACGGGTACTGGAGCACACCCTGCAGGGATAAATCTTCTCGAGAAGCCGTGTTGTCCGCGGTTATGTGACGACTTGGTGAAAGTACTGGCTAACAAGTACTCAGACAACTTACACCTAATGATAATAACTTGACTAGTAATATAGATTACCTCCACCATAAGAATGATGTCACCCTAATCAACAGTGTGAGTTATCCTTGGGTTGCTTCCTTAGTAGGGGGTAACATTGGATGGGTATTGTTTGGTGAGTAGTTGTAGTTGGTTACGATACGCTACCTTATCCCCCTCTTTTAGCCGGATGCTGTAGTGAGTTCCTGTTGTTGGTTAGTGCAGCCCGCTGCTGCTTATTTGCAACAATCCCTTTCTTTCCGTTGAACCCAAAGTATTTGTATCTTGTGATGATTGTTTACGCCGGTATCTTGTGAGTATGGTTTATCCACTTGCCAGTACTTAACCGTACTGACCCATGAATCCTTTTTCGTGGCTGCATATTCAACATTGCAGTCAACAGGTTTGAAGTCTGACGACGTTAGCTTGGGAATCCCTCCGGCTTGGCCTGGGCAGGGATTGGACGCTCTCGGTTATCTTCAGGACTCTTAGTCCAATTTGTATCTTGTCCGTAGACGGACGATATGCTGTTTCTTCCGCTGTTATTTGGATCTTTGTATTGTATCAGTTGTATCCTTGACTCGTTTGAGTCGTCTTGTATATACCTCCTCTGTTGTTGTTGTGGATTATTCGTGAACTGTTGTAATGTTATCACAAGTGGCAACCTGGAATCGGTTATTATGTGAATTTTGGCGGAAATGCTGAAATCTGCATAGTGCCCGATCTCGGGGCGTCACATAAAGGTGCATCGTGAGGTGTGCTATTGGATCTAGATTGAGTATTGGTTGTGAAAGAATGAAGCATGGGCTATCCAATCGAGGCGGGGCAAGAAAATCATCTAGGAGCGGATCTGAAATTTGATCTAGTTCAAGCGAGATTGGAGGTGAGATCGATGGAGCTAGGTTGCTTACCGGCGGGATTTGGAGGAGAGCGCGGTGGCGGCAGATGGCGCAGTCACGGTGGCCCTTTGGATCTTCCGGAGATTGGATCGAGGGCGCGGCGGCGGCGGTCAACGGCGGCGCGGCGCGAGCCGATGCGGAGCGCAGGCGACGGCGGTACGCTTCCGGCTGTGTGCCCGTAGACGCCGTGGCCTTGAGCTCGAGCGAAGGAGCGCCGAGGGAGATTGGAAATGAAGGAGATGGGGAAATGGAGTGTGGAGCTTAGGGTCACCCCGGGGACGCTTATTTATAGGCGCGGGTCGAGAGCCCTAGGCCTGAGGAGCGGGAGCCAAATTTTCGGGAGAAGAGGTACCCGACCGGATTTTTTGGGATAAGTGTTAAGTGTTCGTGCGAGATATCCAGAAAAGATCAGAGAAGATCGTCTCCGTGATATTCGGATTAGTTAATGAACAAGGTGAGCCGGGTCTTCTGTGTTTTCCTCGGAGTGTTGACCCGGGAAATGATGTTGGACTTGGAAAAAGCCGGGTTATTATATGGACCACCTGTGGAGTTAGGCCTAGCTATTTTCAAAGCATCCTAACCCGGTATTCTATGAACTTGTATGTTTATTATTTTTGCAGGGAATATCATGCGCTTCAAGGAGGATCCCGTGAAGCCCAAGCTATTCTGGGGACTACTGATGGAGGGATGATAACCCGGTAGGCTAACGTCAGGGTGTAACTCGGCCCAAAAGGAGCTGCGCAAGACCCGGCTTGAGGAAAAGGAGTTTCCAGAAGGCCCAGGAGCGTAGGCTTCGTAACCGGATTGGGGGTTTCGATAAGGAAACTTAGGGTTTGTATGAGGTGACCGAGTAGGACTCCGAGTACGCTTTGGATAGGAAGCCAGGGGGCCGGGTATTATATAAACCGGCTCTCAGGGTTAGACAGACACGAGTTTTTGCTAGTTATCCGAGCATCCCCTGTAGCACGAGAGCTGAGATTGTAACCCTAGATCGGAGATTTGGCGACTTGATTGCCAGAGCTACCAGATCGATTCGTAACATGGTTTCCCTCGAGCTAAACACTCTCCCAAACGCCCGAGTCGAATTACCCCAAGATAAGTTACCCCTGGTAACGTCTGCCGTGATTATCCCATGACACCCTTGGTCCTTAGCAGATTCTGGAGGTGTCGCTGGTGCCTGCGCACAGAAGATGGGGCGGAAATTTTCCCGGAATATTCCGGGGAAAATATCCGGCCCCCTTGTCCTTAGCAAAAATCCGGTGGGCTGCTGCTGCCCGCTTGCAGAGATGGGGGCGGATTATTGGCCGGAAATTTCCGGCCCCAGATTATTGAAAAATCCGCCCCCCTGATATTTCAAATATCCAGCCTGACTACCCCGGAAATTTCCGGTACTAACACCGGAATATTCGGGCCCTGGAATGCTGCAACGGTCAGAATTTGGAGGAGGCTATAAATAACTGTCTTCTTCCTCTAGAGAGCTAGTTCGTCCATTCCTCTCTCTCCTCAATTGTTCAAGAGCTCAAAATGCCTCGATCTCCCTCCTCCTCCAACCAAACTCGTGCCCTTCAAGGATCTCATGGAGGAGGACTAGATCTACCTTTCTACCAAGCCAAAAATTGTTTTCCCATACCATACCCCTTGGGATCTTGTAATCTCTTGGTTGCTTTGTCATCCTAGAGAAACCCTAGTGCTTGTAGCCTCCACCTTGTAGCAAGAAGCTTCAAATAGTTGAGAGCCTTCATCTCACTTGTGGAGTAGCCTCAACCCCCTTGTAAAGGTTGGGTCAACTCCTTCAAGTCGACCTCATAGTGGAAATAAGAATCTCCCTCACCGAAGAAGCTCAAGGAGAACAAGGTGTGCACAACCGTGCTATTGAGGAGTGCCTAGGTGGCTCCCCACCTCTGCAACGTAGACGTATTGTTTTCAAGAAGGAACTACGGGAAACATATCCTTGTCTCCGTGCTTTTCAGTTATGGTTATCTTGTGTCTTGCATTTACTTTTGTTGCATACTTGTTTCTTATCACATAGGGTGTCTACCTAGTTGCACATGTAGATAACCAAGTTGTTTACTTGCTAAAGCCCATCTAAAAGTGAAAAAGGATTAAAATTTGTAGGTTACCTATTCACCCCCCTCTAGTTGACCATTGTGTACTTTCAATTGGTATCAGAGCCTCGGCTCTTATATCGGGCTTAACCGCCTAAGAGTATCATGGCCAACAGATATGATCCCGAATCCTCTAAGGAGGAGCTCTCCAAAATGGCCGAGACTATAGCTAACCTAAAGACAACGGTTGTGATTATTCAAACCCAATTGTCCAAGGTTAGCTCTAGTGTTGGCTCGGAGGTTTCTTCCATCAAGAGGATGTTGGAAAACATGATGGGTAAACCTAAGGGGCACACGGATTCTCCCCATGTCTCCGATGCAGATAGTTCAGAAGAGGAAACTCTTCCGGACGATACCGAGATCGAAGACAACATTTCCAAAGCTAAGGAGAAAGCCACACAAAAGGCTAAGGCAAAGGAGAACTCTAAAGGCTCCAAGTATCAAACGGCTAATGGTTCGGGGTCCAACTCAAAAGTTCCAGCACCTCAAAATTATGACTCCATCCATCCAATAGTTTCAATGCCACACATTCTTAATGTTGGACTTCCTCCCATGCTTAACACTAATGAATTCTCTTCTTGGAAGTTTGAAATGGAGTCACATATTTCTGGCTCTTGCACCGCCTTGTGGAGGAGTGTGATTCATGGGTTTCATCCCCATGACCCAAGCAACTTGACTCCTAGGGAAGATGTGGAATCTCAAGTCAACAAGACCGCCCTTGTCATCATTCAAAAGGCTCTTCCAAGGGAGCATCTCACTCACATTCAAGGTTGCAAGACCGCCAAGGAAGCATGGGACAAGCTTGATACTTTGTTTCAAGGCAATGCTAGCATCCAATCATTCAAGTATGATGTGGCCATTGACAAGTCCGAGAACTTTGTTATGCAAGAGGATGAGTCCCCCGAGGAGCTATATAGAAGAGTTGTCACCCTCGCCAATCAATTGAGGGACTTTGGAAAACAAGAGATCTCCAATGAGTGGATAAAGAGGAAGTTCATCAAAGCTATTACACCTTTCGAGAAGAACCTCTCCACTAGCATACGGACAAGAGCGGACTACAATTCCCTCAACTCCATCAGTGTTCTTAGTGAATTCATCGCCATATCCCTATCACACAAGAGTGCGGATGATGCTCTTGCTCGCTCAAGAGGAATGGGAAAGTCACCCAATCTTGCATTGAAGTCGAAGGCAATGGCTCGAGTTGAAGAAGTTGAAGAAGAGGATGATGATGAGGAAGACTATGAGGACACTTACACTGGCGCTCATAAGTGCATTGCCCTTGCTATGCACGAATATTGGAAGAGATGGGAAGCTCACAAGGCCGGCTGTCCAAGACCTCCACGAAACAAGAACTACAAGAAGAAGGGGGAGCGACCAATGACATGCTACAGTTGTGGAAGTGAAAATCACTTCGTAAAGTAGTGCCCTTTTGAGCCAAGAGAAGAAAATGAAGGCAAGCTAGTCTGCAAGAACAAGGCCAAGGCTCCACAAAACAAGAACTTCGCTAGAAGAGTGCCAAGGGATCTTTATGTTCAAGAAGGGGTGGTGATGGAAACCTATATCTCCGGAGATGAAGGAGAAGATGAAGTTGTAGGTGTGGCCCATGTTGCCATAGCTACCACCTCATCTCCATCGGTCTCTCTATTTGAATCCCCCAATGAGATTGCGGCTATCCAACCTACATGTCTTATGGAAAAAGCCACTTCGGTATCCTCTCCCAACTCCAAGACCATTGTCACTAACCCTCCTTCATTATTGGATTGTGTTGAAAATGTTTGTGAGGAGGATAGTGAGGCAAAGGAGCTAGGCATTTGGTTAGCTAGCCTCAAAGGTAAGGCTAAGGAGAAAGTGAAAGCCCTTTTGCGGCAACTTGATGATGCTAACTCTCTTGTAGATTAAAAGGAGTAAATTATCATGACCTTGGAAAGCCATGGAGGTCACTCTTGCAATGAGAAAGAGCTTGAAAAGTCTCTCGAAAATGAGCGTTCCATTAGAGCCTCCCTTGAGGAGAAATTATCTAGTCTTGAAGAGACTCTTGCTATGAGTGTCTCTAAGCTTAGGAAAGATAATGAACAATCACTTGCTCTTATTAAAACACTTTAAAATGAAGAGTTGAAGCTAGGAATTGCTCACGATGAACTTGTTTCTCGTCATGAAAAACTAGAAAAGGAGGTCACGTCTCTTAAAGAAATTCATGACAAGCTAACCAATCTCGTGATAATATTCTAGCTCAACAATCAAATAAGCAAGTCATGTCCTCTTCATCTACTAGCATTAGCACTTTGCCTAGAAATTCTTGTCGTGCAACTAATCTTGTAGGAAGTGAGAAGACTCTCAATGAGGTGATTCCTCAAAGAGTCAAGAATGGAAAGGAGGGACTTGGCTATGTAGCTAAGTCAAAGAAGAAGTACAAGAAGAACAAGAAGAAGGTCACCTCTCTCTCACAAGGAGTTAATTTTGTGAAGGAGGGAGAGGTGGTCAAAGACAAGGAGACCAACACCATTGTGGGTGGTGACACCTCTAGGGGGAGAACCACTCATAATGATTTTGCTGGCAAATATAATCCATCTTATGTTCTTATGAAATCTAGAGATGGTCATGTGTATGCTAAATATGTTAGTACTTCTTATGGTGATGATTACCATTGGACTATTTGGGTTCCAAAGACCCTTGTTTCTAACAAAAGAGGACCCATTCAACGATGGGTACCTAAATCAAGACACTAATCTATTGTAGGGAAGTGCTTCCGGGTCGAGAAAATGGACGGTGGATAGTGGTGTATGCCAACATATGACCGTAAGCAAGGACGCAATGAGTGAACTTAATACTCCATTACCTCATCTCAATTGCATCACTATTGGTGATAACTCCGAGATAAAGGTATTGGGACGAGGCAAGGTAGCTATCTCAAACGATTTATCAATTGAGAATGTTCTCCTAGTCGAGTCCCTTGGTTACAATCTCATCTCGGTCCTTCAACTTGCAAAAAGTGGTTTTACCTCGTTCTGTAATAAAGAGAATGTGATTGTCACTTGGGAGACGACTCTTAAAGTAGCCTTTGTTGGGCATGTCGAGAACGGCATGTATGTAGCGGACTTCTCTAAAGGAGACACGTGTGCCATGACATGCCTAATGGCTAAACTTGATGTGGGTTGGCTATGGCGTCGCCGGTTAGCTCACACCAATATGAGGATGTTGCATGACCTTCAAAGTGGCAATCATGTTCTTGGAATGCCGAATGCTAAGTTTGCCAAAGACCGTGTGTGTAGCTCTTGCGTTCTTGGAAAGCAACATGGAGAAGCTCACCCCACCAATACCAACATCACCACCTCAAGAATCCTCGAGCTCATTCATTTGGACCTATTTGGTCCCGTATCATATGATAGTCTTGGAGGCAAGAAGTATTGTTTGGTGATTGTCGATGACCATTCAAGATATTGTTGGGTGTACTTCTTCAAGAGGAAGAGTGAGACTTGATGGAGGGATGATAACCCGGTAGGCCAACTCCAAGGTGTAATTCGGCCCAAAGGACGCTGCGCAAGATCCGGCTAAGGATAAAAGAACTTCTAGAAGGCCCAAGATTGTAGGCCTCGTAACCCGGATTGTGGGTTACGGTAAGGAAAGTTAGGGTTTTATACGCAGTGTCCGGGTAGGATTCAGGGTGCGCCCTGGAGGGCAAGCCAGGGGGTTCGGGTGCTTTATAAACCGGCCCCTAAGTTAGGTTAAGAGAGATCCAAGAGTTCTAGCAATATCGCTTGATATCGAGCATCTAGTGTAAACACGAGAGTTGAGTTAATATATTGAGATCGCAGACTCGGCGACTTGATTGCCGGCTACCAGATCGAGTACCATCATGTTTTCTTCTAAGCTAAACCCTCTCCCAAACGCCTGTGTCGTCTTGCCCCAAGATCAGTTACCCCCGGTAACGTCTGCCGTGATTATCCCACGACAGTTGGCGCCCACCGTGGGGCCTGCGTCCAAAGGTGTTTACATCACGGGAGAAGCTCGGAAGAACATGGAGAATCTAGTGATCGGCGAGATCTACATCGACCACGAAGGAGAGAAGATGGTGGACGATTCCGGCTGGGGACCAGAGTCGGATCACCTCGAATCCGGATCTATCATGACAATCGGCCAGATCAGCGTCTTCATCGGTATGGTACGTACATCTGGTTTAAAAGGACAATATCATGTGCATACTACAGGAACTTCTAATAGGGACAAAAAGATACTGAAGCAAGCGGTAAACTCGGTCTCCTCGGCCGTTCCAAGATACCTGAGGTGGTCAGAACAAGATGTAACATGGATCAGAAGAGATCACCCGGAAAGAATAGAACACCCGGGAGTCTTATCATTGGTAGTCGCACCACAGGTCAATGGCTACGAGTTGAAAAAGGTCCTGATGGGTGGCGGAAGCAGCATCAATATTCTGTATTGGGAAACCTTTTTACGCATGGATCTCAAGGAATCTCAGCTACAGAAAAGCTCAACAATTTTTCATGGGATAGTGCCGGGTCACTCAGCATGCCCCGAGGGAAAAATCGCATTGGAGGTAGCTTTTGGAGAATCGAAGGATAATTATCGAGTCGAGTGGATCACTTTCGAGGTGGTCAAATTGCGCAGTCCTTATCACGCGCTGTTTGGAAGGCCGGCTTATGCTAAATTCATGGCTAGGCCGTGTTATGTATATTTACAGCTAAAAATCCCGGGTCCTAAACAAACCATCACCATACATGGAAGCCGGGATATAGCAGCTGAGTGCGATGAAGGAGATTCGGTAATGGCCGAGCAGGCTTGCAGAAAAGAGGAACTCAAGTATTACCGGTCTCAAGTAGACCCGGATGACAGAACATCATTGAAAAGACCGAATACTGAAGACGAGAGAGCGAAATTCAAGGCAGCACAGGACACTAAGATGATAGCTTTTGTCGAAGGTGATCCCACCAAGCAATTTACTATAGGGTCTAACTTGGACAGCGAGCAGGAGAAGGCACTTGTGGAGTTTATTCGTTCTAATGCGGACGTATTCGCCTGGACGCCTAGCGATATGCCGGGTATCCCTACAGAGTTGGCAGAACACAGTTTGCACGTAGACCCTAAGTCCAGGCCTGTGAAGCAGGGCCTGCGGAAAATGAATGAGGAAAGAAGGAAAGCTATAGGAGAAGAAATCGCACGGCTGCTGACAGCCGGCTTCATCATGGAAGTATTTCACCCGGATTTTTTAGCAAATCCGGTTCTCGTGATGAAAAAGACCAATGAGTGGAGGATGTGCATTGATTTTACGAGTCTCAACAAGCATTGCCCAAAGGATCCGTTTGCACTACCAAGAATAGATCAGATCATAGACGCAGTAGCTGGAAGTGACCTATTATGCTTTCTGGACGCGTATTCCGGGTATCATCAGATTAAGGTCAAGAGGGAGGATTGGGAGAAAACATCATTTATAACCCCTTTTGGGGCCTTTTGTTACAAAACTATGACGTTTGGATTGAAGAACGCTGGCGCAACTTCCATGCTTATGTCCATGCTGGTGTATACAGAAGTGCTTTGAGGATCAAATTGGACGCAACGTCCATGCTTATGTGGATGATGTGGTTATCAAGACCAGGAAGGCAGAGACATTTATCGACGATCTGAAGGAGACGTTCAAGAACTTGAGGAGGTATCAGATGAAGCTTAACCCGACGAAGTGTGTATTTGGAGTTCCAGCTGGGAAATTACTCGGCTTTATCGTTTCCGAGAGAGGAATTGAGGCAAACCCAGATAAAATAAAAGCTATCCAGAATCTGAAAAAGCCAGAAAATTTGAAGCATGTTCAAAAGCTCACGGGCTGTGTAGCAGCCTTGAGCCGATTTATATCCAGACTCGGAGAAAAAGCATTACCCTTGTACCGGCTCTTGAGGAAATCCGATAAATTCGTGTGGGACCAAGAGGCGGATGAGGCGTTCGAGGCACTAAAGAAGCAGTTATCTGCAGCACCAGTCCTAGCGGGCCCGGGTCCTAAAGAGCCCATGTTGCTATACGTAGCAGCAGGCCCCCGAGCCGTTAGTGCAGTAGTTGTTGTGGAGCGTAAAGAGGTTGGGAAAGGTTACCCGGTCCAGAGACCGGTTTATTACGTCAGCGAAGTATTATCAGAGGCAAAGCAGCGCTATCCGCATTGGCAAAAGCTGGTTTTCGGGGTCTTTATGGCCAGCCGGAAACTGAAGCCGTATTTCCAGGAACATCCCATAACAGTGGTAAGTTCGATACCAATGTCAGATATCATCAGAAACTCGGATGCGACAGGAAGAATAGCCAAATGGGCGATAGAGATGGGGGATTATCACATCAACTACGAGCCCAGGTCAGCAATTAAATCTCAGGCTTTGGTCGATTTCGTTAATGACTGGACACACACAGGCATGACCACCTTTGCTCCAAACTCCGAATCTTGGATCATGCACTTCGATGGATCCAACCAATATGAGGGATCAGGAGCTGGAGTGGTGCTAACATCACCCAAAGGAGACAAATTGAGTTACGTGCTACAGATTCACTTTGATTGTTCCAACAACGTGGCCGAGTATGAGGCCCTATTGCATGGCTTAAAGGTAGCCAAGGAGATGAACATTAAGAGGATACGATGCTTTGGAGATTCGGACCTTGTGGTACAGCAGGTATCAGGAACTTGGGATAGAAAGGACGCAACCATGGCAGCATACCGCGGAGAGGTTGATAGGGTTGCAGGATGTTTCTCCGGATATGAGGTGGAGCACATAGACAGAAGAAAGAATGATGCAGTAGACGCCCTCGCTAGACTCGACTCGCGCAGAGAGCCGGTTCCACCTAATGTCTTCCTGGATGAATTATAGCGACCATCAGTTAAAACCGAGTCTGAAGAAGAACTGGCAAATCAAGACCCGGATTTGGAGCTCGTGGCCACTGTACGCGACGTTCCCGAGTGGACAGAACCGTTTTTGGCCTACCTATCACGAGGCGAGTTACCACAGCAGGAGGTGTTAGCAAGGAAAATTTTGAGGCGAGCAAAGGGATATTCTATCATCAATGGGGAGTTATACAAGAGAAGTGCAGCAGGAGTCTTTTTGCGCTGTGTAGCACCAGAAGAAGGCCGACAGATTCTTAAAGAAATCCATGAAGGTGATTGTGGGCATCATGCATCCACAAGATCCCTTGTGGCCAAAGCTTATCGACACGGATTTTTCTGGCTCACGGCTCTAGCAGATGCAGAGCGCTTAGTGGCAAGGTGTGACGGATGTCAAAGGTACGCTCGTCAAACCCACGTGCCGGCTATGAAATTGCGGACTATTCCGTTAACTTGGCCGTTCGCTGTTTGGGGTATGGACATGGTTGGTCCCTTTCACATGTCACCTTGCAAGAAGACACATGTTTTGGTGGCCATTTACATGTTTACTAAATGAGTTGAGGTTATGCCAGTCACCAATTGTGAAGCAGTTACAGCAGTCAAGTTCCTGAAAAGAATTATCTACCGGTTCGGGTATCCCCACAGCATAATTACCGACAATGGAACCAACATGTCCCTTGGAGCGATGGAAAAGTTCTGTGGCAACAATGGAATCCGGCTTGACGTAGCATCAGTGGCTCATCCGCAGGCCAATGGACAAGTGGAGAGGGCAAACCAAGAGTTACTTCATGGACTAAAACCACGACTGCGAGTCCCTTGCATCAGGGCTGCGGGTGCATGGGTTGAAGAACTACCTTCCGTGGTTTGGGGTATTAACACTACACCTAACAGATCTACTCAGATGACACCATTCTTCATGGTTTATGGTGCGGAAGCGGTCTTGCCGAGTGATATTATTCATGATTCACCTCGAGTATCAGCTTACGTCGAGGTATAGAACGAGAAGACCCGGCAAGATGTCGTAGATATGTTAGAAGAACAAAGGGAACAAGCCCTAGAAAGGTCAACCATATATCAGCAAGATTTACGGAGGTATCATAGCCGGCGCGTGAAAACCCGGGTCTTCCAGGAAGGAGACTTGGTCCTGCGTCTGGTACAGTCAAACGAAGGGAAACACAAGTTATCACCACCATGGGAAGGGTCGTTTATCATAAGCCGGAATCTGCACAGCGGATCGTATTACTTGATAGATGCAAGGGAAGAGTCGGCTACAGTTAATGACACCGCTCATACCACTTCGTCTATGCAGGAAAGAGACAGACCATGGAACGTGGCTCAGCTACGTCCCTACTATACTTAGTATAGACTATATTGGCAAGTGGAGTTGCACGATGTAACAGGCGGCAGGTTTTCAGACGCACTCTTTTCCTATCCAGGGCACCCTTGGGGACTGGATGGGTTTTTAATGAGGCGGCTTGCTGACCTAACTTTCGCATATCAAGTAAAGAGGTGGTTATTCTTACGTTCTTCACTCTCCGTATGTTGCGTATATCTAGGTCTTGGGGGCTGATTGCTTGAATAGCACAGTTACAAACTCAATGACCCGGCCTTGATGCCTATGAGTTATAAGGGCCGATTGCTCGCAAACGAGCACGGCTGCAATCTTATAACCGGACAAAGTAGCCAAATTTTCTTGACTTTTCTTACTTAAGCTCGATGTGACTCGCACTAAAGTGGCATGATTTGCTCGCTTACGATTACAATCAGCCATGAAGCCCAATGGGACTTGCCTGACCCTGTTTTCGTATAGATGTAACAACATGGTATCCACGCGAAAGCCGGCTTACAGTACAAGATAGTCAAAAGGGTCATCCAAACCACAAGTTATGCAGAGTACAGGGCTAATAGCCGGAAACTCAATATTTATCAAGCATAACTTCAATACCTATGTGAAACGGCTCTGGGTTTGGGCTTAGCAGCAAGCAACTTGTTCTATTGGAAAGACTACACATCCCAGACTCGGCATTTTTGGTCTTGGGGGCTGGGGATTTCGAAAAAGGAAAAGTTGTTCAGTTGTTAAAGCTCAAAAAACCCAAACATCCGAGTCTTGGGGGACTTGGGGACTTAGAGAAAAGTCCGCTTGTCAAAATCCATGAAACTCGGAAACCGAGTCTCACAAAAGGAACCATAAAGAAAGTCGGATATCAAGAACGAGTGGGCTCAAAGATGGATAAATATAAAATCATCCCAACATTCAGAAGAGGCACAAGGCGTATCGAGAACTTAAAGTGCATTACAAATTTTGATACCAGCATCAATGGTTCATAGGCGCATCATCAAGAAATAATTGTTTAAACGGCCTATTGGCCGACTGACGCATATGGCACAGCATCAGGTAGCAGGTATCACTCGGTATTCTGGGCTGCGGCGTCCATCTTCTCCTTGCCCTTGCTATTACTATTGGTGGCAGCAGCACCCGGATCAGCAGCATTGCCGGCTCGCGCAGGAGGAGGGACGACTGGTGTGGAAGTAGCAGGCGCAGAGTCGGCTTCAGCCTTCCTTTTTGCAGTTTCCTCCCTCAACTTGGCGGTTTCCTCCTTCCATCGGGCTAGCATATCGTACGGCTTGGGAAAATCCGACTTAATCGCTTCACCATCAGCACCATAGGAAGGGACAATGGAATTGAGCTCCAAGCTGTCAGCAATCACGCTTGCCGAGTAACGGACTTCTTTCTCGATGGCCTTGAAATCCTTCGGGGAAAATTTGGACCCATCTCGGTTTAATTCCGGAAACCCGACCATCAGCTTGGCCATCTCTAGCTTAGGAAAGTAAGCTTTCGCCAGGGCTAGCCCCCGGGTTACCCCAACCCGGCAGGACGAGCGTTTCCAATGCCAAATCCACTCGGGAATAGTGGAGCAGGCATCCAGCATCCTCTTCAGGTCGACGTGCCCAACACCCGGCCATCGTAGTTCTTCAAGGATCCATTTGGTTCCGGCACATAGTTGCCGGATAACGCTCTTGATGGTCTTCAGCTTGGCAATATCATCTTCTTCCGGCATTACTTCATCCGGACCTGCAGAAAGAAATGAAAACACGAGTAAGGAAACCCGGCTATGTGTCAGACGGATGACCCGGATTATGAATATTATGCTAAGAGTCATACCAATCAAAGCGCGATACGTATCAGCAATCTGGACAGAAAGGTTCACTAGATTATCTTCGGCTGCATGAGCCCTCCTCCTATACTTTCTCGTGATCTTCCCACTCCTCCTGGCCTCAGCCTCGGCCGCCTCACGCAGAGCCACCTCCTTTTCAATACGCTTGGTGGCTTTAGCCAATTTTTTCTCAGACTGGGTCACGAAGTCCTGAGTGGAGATACAGGGATAAAGTAGTCGGAAATACTGTGAAGTTCCAGGCAAATTATCAAGAAATTTACCCGGAACTTGGGGACTAGATAAGGATACAAGCAATGTTATTCGGATTTACCTCATGTTTTGCTATCAAAGCTTCCAGGATATTCTCTTCGTTGGCCCTTAAGGTGTGAAGGGCACTAAGCATCTGGGGGAATGTCATGTCTTCAGGCTTGGTGCCAGAAGAACCGGCAGCTTGAGCCTCTGGATGAAGAGTTTTTCCTGACTTTGGGGTCGAAACCCGGACCGTCTGGTTCTCCGGGTTTGGGGAACCCGTCCTCGTCTCTTGGATCTCAATCTCTTCATCCACGTCTTCAGACGATTTTGGAGACCCGGCTTCTTGCCGGGCCGGGTCATTAAAAGGATCTTGTTCTTGGGCGTCTTCAGCCTCATCACCAGCCGCGGCGTCCGCATTATCAGTTGGTTCCTCCGTCTTCTGGTTATCTGTTTCCATGTTCTCCGGGTCACTAACTGTGACTTGAGCGCTAAAGAAAAGGGAGAGAGGCAGTTAGCAACAGTGATAGAAAGTTGTCAGGTATGAAAGGATGTCAAATAGAAAAGACTTACCCGGTATTTACAGCGTAATCCGGTGGGAGCTCGCTGCTGGAAGCAAATGAAGTCGTCAAAGGGACCGACAGCGGAACCCGGAATTGCCCGGCACGTGGATGGTTGGGAGATGGGTGACGCTGAGGGGATTTGGAGGATTGAGGTGGAGGAGTACCGACCCGGTGGACTGGTGAGGTGGTGATACCGGGGTTAAGGGGATCGTCACCCGGAGAACTTCGGGTCACCCTACGTTTGACCGGGAGGGGATCCTTCAAGTGTGACGAGTGTGACAACTGTTGGTTAAGTCTACGCATGATATCGAAGGAGTAAGGTTCAGAGGATATAGAAGAGAAAGGAACCTTGGAAACCACTCCTCTGGCTTTCCTCTTGGCCCCGACTGTTACTTCCTGATCAGATTCGGTGGCCTCCGGGTCGTCCTCATCCTTCTCTTCTTCGTCCTCCAGCCCTGCGAGCCGAGTATGTATTGATGGAAAAAGTTAAAATGGGAGGAAAGTGATGCAAGTGAAGATGACACAAGATCCGGATAAGAACCTTCATCATCATTGGCCGGCTTGTCTTCCTCTTCCGGGTCTCTGGAGGGGGGGGGGGAGGTTTCAACATTCCAGAAAGGGTCATCAGCCTGAGACAAAAAGATGAAAGTAAGAATTAAAAGCAGTATCTAGTCAAAGTGTGGAAATAAGCTTATGAGTATCGGGTCTTACCGTTGGAGCCGGATTTTCTCGAGTAAATGGAGGTAACCCAGCGATGTTCTTTATGACTTCCAGTTTTTCCGTCAGGAAACCTTTGATGGTTTTGTTGGTGTCGCCGGCTGCAAAGCTCTTGGTGGAATATCGGAGTGCGTCCGTGGCATGCACCGAGTACTCGCACATCAATTTGGTGCGGATAGAATTGGGTTGGATCCGGAAATCAACCCAAGTTTTCACTAAATTGAGCCCAAGAAGACCTTGGGCGGAGAGGACGGCTATTCTAGCTAGTAAAGGCAGGATTGCTTCCCTGTCCGAGTCAGGGGCGAAAGCATTGAATTTCTCGGAGATATCGAGGAGGCCCTCTGAGTAACCCGGCAACCTCTTTTCGCCGGGTGGGGAGGTGTACCGGCAATAAAAGTATGAGAGTTGCCAGTGTTTGACGTGGGAGTTAAGAGTAAGAGGTGGCATTAGAGAATTCTTGCGGCGCTGGATAGAGACTCCGCCGCAAGCAAGAAGTGCTCCGTCACCGCTTTCGCGGCACGGTTTGCACTGGAAAAGTTCGATGAAGAGAGCCAAACTTGGCAGGGTGCACAAGTATGACTCGGACAGAACAATGAAGTGAGTAATATTCAACATAGAGTTAGGCCCTATGTCAAATGTCCTGAGGCCATAATGGCTCAGGACCTCACGAAAGAAAGGGTGACCCGGAGGATGGAATCCCCGGGTCACGTGCTCTATGAAACAGATTACCTCATCCTCGGCAGGTGTGGGCCGGGTCTCGTCACCTGGCGCCCTCCAATGAATGTCCTTCTGAGAGGGGAGAACCCCCAGCTCGGCCAGCTCTTCCAGCTTGGCCTTTGTGACTGTGGATCGCCCCCAATTGGCGGATATGGATTGGGTTGTCTTCGCCTAGGCCGGCTGTTTCCCTTGCCTTTTGGGAGCCATGGGATCAACCTGCAAAACACAAGGAAAAAAGATACAGGAAATGAAACTCGGAAATATTGGGTTACCCGAGTATATACACGAAGTATCGAGAAGATATGAAAACTAAGAATTATCCGGGTATCATGCCATGAGGTGAAGATTACAAGGTATCCGGGTATCAAGTGTAATTATAGAAACTATTGGTTACTTACGTATTGAAAGGTGTTTGAGGAAGACGGATGGTTTCCCATGTATCTACTGCAAGCAAAAGAGCCGGAAGAGGAGGATTTTCCGGGTGTCAATGACATGCGCGGAAAATTGGGATGAAATGGATCTAGATTGGAAAACTTCCGGACGGTTCTACGAAGAAATTTATGATTAATAATGGTAGGAGGGTGGTGTGTGATCATCAATCAGGCTATTGGACGAGCTAGCAAGCATCTAATCAATCTAATCCGGCGCCACAAGAAAAGCGGCCCGCGGATTGACCTAGATCCAATCTAGAGTAAATCGAAAAATTGCAAGACTGAATTAATGGATACAAGGAACTTACTGGAAGGAATTGGAGTCTAGCGCGGCGGCGGCAGATGGCGTGATCTGAATGCCCCTTTGCAACCTCCGATGGGCAGGATGAGGGCGCGGCGGCGGAGCTTGGCGGCGGCACGGAGTGGTTCGAGGACGAACGTAGCCGGCGGCGGTTTGCTCCGGTGGTGAGCTCGGGATTCCTGTGGCGGTGTTGCGCGGGCTCGAGAAGTGAGAAAGGAGAAGGAGTTGGAATGAAACGTTGGGGTCTAGGTTATCTTCTGGGCATCTATTTATAAGGTGCGGGCGGATAAACTTATTCCAACGGGTGGAAGCCGGAAATTTTGGGATAACGGTTATTTGCGCGGATTTTGTGAGATATGCTTTAAGTGCTAGCCGGGATATCCGGACAAAAATGAGAAGGAGATCTTCTCCGCAACATCAGGGTCAATTATCGAGTAAAGCAAGCCGGATCTTTGACATTTTTGTCAGGGTGCTGGCCCGGAAAGTTAGGCAAGGGATTTGGAAAAAGCCGGGTTACTATATGGCCGCCGTGGAGTTAGGCCTAGCTGTTTAACAAAGCAATGTAACCCGGCCTCCACTGAACTTGTAAGTTTGATAATTTTGCAGGGAATAGCGTGCGCTTCAAAGAGGATCCTGTGAAGCCCAAGCTATTCTGGGGACTACTGATGGAGGGATGATAACCCGGTAGGCCAACTCCAAGGTGTAATTCGGCCCAAAGCACGCTGCGCAAGATCCGGCTAAGGATAAAAGAACTTCTAGAAGGCCCAAGATTGTAGGCCTCGTAACCCGGATTGTGGGTTACGGTAAGGAAAGTTAGGGTTTTATACGCAGTGTCCGGGTAGGATTCAGGGTGCGCCCTGGAGGGCAATCCAGGGGGTTCGGGTGCTTTATAAACCGGCCCCTAAGTTAAGTTAAGAGAGATCCAAGAGTTCTAGCAATATCGCTTGATATCGAGCATCTAGTGTAAACACGAGAGTTGAGTTAATATATTGAGATCGGAGACTCGGCGACTTGATTGCCGGCTACCAGATCGAGTACCATCATGTTTTCTTCTGAGCTAAACCCTCTCCCAAACGCCTGTGTCGTCTTGCCCCAAGATCAGTTACCCCCGGTAACGTCTGCCGTGATTATCCCACGACAAGACTCAAAAGAGGGTCATCGAGTTCATCACTTTGGTGGAGCGCCAAAACAATACGAGCATTATGGCAATCCAGAGTGATAATGGCTCCGAGTTCAAGAACTACACCGTGGAGGGATTTCTTAGTGAGGAGGGGATTGCTCATCAATATTCCAATCCCTATACCCCTCAACAAAATGGTGTGGCGAATAGGAAGAACCGGACACTGATGGATGCGGCAAGGACCATGATTGCGGAATTCTCTTCTCCATACAACTTTTGGGCCGAGGCCGTCTCCACCGCTTGCCATGCTAGCAACCGGTTGTATCTCCGCAAGATCTTGAACAAGACCCCTTATGAGATTCTCACGGGCAATAAGCCGGATGTTTCGTACTTCAAGGTCTTTGGTTGTAAGTGCTTCATTCGTAAGAGAGGTAAACGCTTGTCAAAATTCGAGACCAAGTCATATAAGGGTATTTTTGTTGGCTATGCCACAAACGCTCACGCCTATAGAGTCTACAACAAGTCCACCGGACAAGTTGAAGAAGCTATCGACGTGGTGTTTGATGAGGATAATGGGTCCCAAGGGGTCCATATAGATCATGGTGTTGTAGGAGATGCAATTCCTGCCATCGTCATAAGACAAATGGGGATTGGTGAAATAATACTCATTGAGGGTTACCGGATGACGGAGGGAGAAGGACTATGCTCTACTCAAGTGGAGCCATTGACTACACCCATTGATACACAAGCTACCCAACAAGATGCACCAAGCCCTCAAGCTACAAATAAAGGCCAAGCTAATGATCAAGATCCTTCCATCAATCAAGGCCAAGCTAACACTCAAGGCCAAGCTAACACTCAAGGCCAAGCTCATACTCAAGGCCAAGCTCACAATGAAGGATAAGGACAAGACACTCATGTTCGTGATAGAACCCAATACATAAGAGATCCATCTCCCATTGAAGATCAAGATCAAGGAAGAGATGGACATGACTCCGACGATGAAGGTGATGATCAAGACATATCCAAGGAGTCTTTGGAGGAGTTGCTAGCACGTAGGGCAAAGAGAAGGCTAGAGAATCTTGCTCGTGCCGGTCACACGGAGGACATGATTCTTGGACAAGTTCATGGAAGGGTAGTCACAAGAAGACAATTGGCGGATTTTAGCAAGGTGCATGCTTTCGTCTCTCACATTGAGCCCAAGAAGGTCTATGAAGCTCTTGAAGATCAAGATTGGCTTGAAGCTATGCATGATGAGCTCAACAACTTCGAACGCAATAAGGTGTGGAAGTTAGTGCCAAGACCCAAGAATTGCAAGAACGTCATCAACACCAAGTGGATCTTCAAGAACAAGCAAGATAAAGATGGCATCGTCATTCACACAAGGCGAGATTGGTGGCTCAAGGCTTTTCTCAAGTCGAAGGTGTCGATTTCGGTGAAACTTTTTGCCCCCGTAGCTCGTCTTGAATCAATTCGTATCTTTCTTGCATATGCTTAATTTCAAACTACAACAAATGGATGTTAAAAGTGATTTCTTAAATGGTCCTATTAATGAGTTAGTATATGTCAAGCAGCCTCCGGGTTTCGAGGATCCCAACCACCCCGATTATGTCTACAAACTCGATGAGGCTCTCTATGGACTTAAACAAGCTCCACGTGCGTGGTACGAGCATCTTAAAGAGTTTCTAGTGGATCGTGGGTTCAATGTTGGTTTAATCGATCCCACCCTTTTTACCAAAAAGGTTGGAGGTGACTTGTTCATATGCCAACTCTATGTGGATGATATCATTTTTGGTTCTACTAACACCGCATTCAATGATGAGTTTTGCAAGCTTATGACGGATAAATTCGAGATGTCTATGATGGGCGAGTTGGAGTATTTCCTTGGCTTTGAGATCAAGCAACACCCTGAAGGCACCTTCATCAAGCAAGCCAAGTATACTCAAGACATGCTCAAACGATTCAACATGCATGATGCCAAGCCTATGAAAACTCCTATGTCCACGACTATTGACTTGAAACCCGACCCGAATGGTAAAGAGGTAGATCAAAAGGTATACTGCTCCATGATTGGCTCTTTGCTCTACCTTTGTGCATCTAGACCCGATATCATGTATTGCGTAGGTAAATGTGCAAGGTTTCAAGCCTCTCCGAGGCAAAGTCATTTTGAAGCGGTTAAGCGCATCTTTCGCTATTTGGTCCATACCCCAAACTTCGGTCTTTGGTATCCAAAGGGATCAAGCTTTCAGCTCATCGGGTATTCAGATGTGGATTATGTGGGCGAGAAGACGGATAGAAAATCTACATCTGAAGGTTGTCAATTTCTTGGCCGCTCTTTGGTATGTTGGTCTTCCAAGAAGCAAAATTGCATCCCCTCTCCACCATCGAGGCCAAATATATCTCCGCGGCAAGTTGTTGTTCTCAATTGCTATGGATGTGGCAAAATTTTCGAGACTATGGTATTGCCTACGACAAGGTCCCCCTCTTGTGGGACAATGAGAGTGCTATCAAGATCGCCTACAATCCCGTTCTTCACTCCAAGACGAAGCACATTGAAATTCGCCATCACTTCATTCGGGATCATGTTGAGAAGGGCGATATTGACCTCTCCTATGTGCCGACCAATGATCAACTTGCGGACAACTTCACGAAGGCCCTTGACGAACCAAGGTTTCGGGGTTTGAGGAATGAACTAAATGTGACCGATGTGTATAACTTCACTTGAACCCTTTCATAAATACCTTCACTACACATGTTATCTAGGTTTAGATGTAGGCATGGACATAGTGATACGTGCATTTTATATCATCATTTATACCCTCCATATAGGCATTATTGGGATGTTTTATAAATGTTATGTCATTGTTTTGCATGTTTTAGATGATTTTATGGAACTTTCCTACAAAGTCCCTATTTTTGGTATTTAATTTCTGGGTGTCAGAAAACACCTGTTTTCATGTTTTTGATGTTTCAGGAGCTACAGGTATCCAAATTGCGAAAGGAAAGAAACCCTGTCAGTTTTTCTTCGGGAGAAAGGCCGTGGGCACAAGACACAGAGGAGGAGGGCCAGGAGGCCCAAAAGGGGGTAGCCCACGTGGCCAGATTCCCTGGCCGCGTGTGGGGCCCCCAAATGGGCCCACAGCACCTCCTCCCCGAGGTCTTTTTGCTGACGACTCCGTCTTCCCCGAAAAGGAACACCCTAATTTTCCCGAGACGAGACGGAGCCGCCAGGGCGGCGAAACTCTCGAAACTCTCCGCGGGGGAGACTGATCCTGGTGCTCCGGAGCTCCGAGAAGGGGGAAATCATCCCCATCTCCTCCTTGGCGTGGGAGGAGGCATCTCCATCACCATCCTCACCAGCACCTGCATCTCCACCATCACCATCACCGTGATCCACTCCGTTCCCCTCATAGTTTGATCATTGCTACACCCTAGATACGTGTTATTGTACTCTGTTGCATGTTTGGGATTGAGTACTTGTCATTATTTGGTGGTGGATCCATTGTTTCAGATTGTGTTGTACCACATATGTCACCATACATGATCATGTTTGCACGTTGTGAGTAGTTCCCGCATGTTCCTGAGGGCATAGGATGAATTGGCAATGATTTGTTACATACGATGAGTTGTTATTTGGTCTAGTATTTATCTTTTATGTGATTCTATGATGGTGTTGTACGAACGTCGACTGTACAACACTTCACCTACATGGGCTCATAGGAGAACACCGTAGTTTAGTGACGTGATGATGTCTTTAGGTGACAGAAACTTGAGACAGAGTCGTTGAATTGCATTATGAGGGTACTTGTATCGGGGACCTTAGAGCATAAGGCTATGGTGGGACATCATGTCTTAATAATTCTCGTGCTGTCATTTAATTGGCCACGTGATCCATCATAAGGGGTGATAGTTTATTTATTTAGCTATTCCTATTTGTGGCTCCGTCCGAAGAAGATTAAAACTAGACAAGATATACAAACATGTTATGCAATGAATCACTATGTCAGCTAAATCCGTGCAGCCCTCGGGAACGTTTTCCACATATAAGACACAAACACACACTTGAGTTTGTCCTCTTGCACATTAGATGAGTGGGCTTTGTCTCTCATTGAGACCTACTACTTGCTGCAATTTACTTTCCGCATTTTACTTTACTTGCACTACACAATTAAAACACAAAAACACATGTTGCTTTTGTTATTCCTTTGTTATTCTACTTACCAGTTCCTTCTGC
This sequence comes from Alopecurus myosuroides, assembly GCA_028641055.1. NCBI lineage: Eukaryota > Viridiplantae > Streptophyta > Magnoliopsida > Poales > Poaceae > Alopecurus > Alopecurus myosuroides. The sequence goes on from CM054063.1 coordinate 53,542,347, forward strand.
TCCTTGTGGGTTCGACAACCTTTCTAATTCGAAAAGTACTACAATTGATCTCCTGCTATTGGTAAGAAGTTTGGTAAGGAAACTTGAAAGCTGAATTTTACTTGTTGTTGCATCCTGTTATTATTATGGCTTTTATGAGAGATGCTTCGCTGAAACTTGCTTTATATGAGAGTGCTTATGCTATTAAACCTAAAGTTGTTGAAAAAGCACCTCATGATGATGGTTATATTATTCCCCTTGAATTTGTTAAAGCTATTAGGAATGAGTATTTTGCAGGGGATGGAACAAAGGCTGCAAGTGATCACATACGGGCTATTGAGGATATATGTGGGCTAATTAGGATCAAGGCTATTTCTGAGGAGGAGGTAAAATGCAAGTTATTGTACCAGTCCTTAACTGGTGATGCTCGAAAATGGTATATGTCCCTGGATGAAGAAATTACACATAATTGGGATACTTTTATGAAGGTTTTCTTTATTAAATATTTTACTCCTAAAGAGGCTTATGAGAACCGTTGCTTTATATTTAATTTTTGGCCACACCTTGGAGAGAGTATTACTCAAGCTTGGGGGAGGCTTAAGGACCTCCTTCGTAAGAATCCTTGTCATGATCTCACAAATAAACTTATATTGATAAACTTTTATGTGAGACTACCTGATAGGCTAAAGCAATATTTGGATGGTTCATCTGGTGGAAGCTTTACAAATAATACTACAAAAGAAGCTTGGAATTTATTGGAAATTATTTCGAAGAACTCTGAATATTGGGACCTAGACAAAGGTAATGAAGCTTATTTTGATTATGGATATTCATGTGTAGAAAGTTTCTCTAGTTCTATTTTGTTCAAGAATGTTATTAAAGATTTTGGTCTTGATCCATATGTTGCAATTGAAATAGCTAAGAAATTTGCTGAGCACATTCGAATTCCTAAAAGTGGCTTTGATTATTATGTTGAACCTGTTAAATCTTCTAATGTTGTCCCTAAATTTATTAAAGAAACACCAGTGTCATCTGTAGTAATAGAAGAATATATTGAACCACCTCCCTATCCTGAAAAAGTTAAAGAGAATTTGCTTATTGCTGTTGCTGACAAAAGTAGAAAGAGATGTTCTCAACCTAAATAACAGGTGGAAGTCAAGAACCAAGTCTCTATTATTAAGCAATTAAATGAAGAAGATCCTGTTGATGTGTATTTATGTGAAGATGCTACCAAAGTTATTAAAGGGAATTCATCCAAAGTTGGTAAGCCAATTATATCATGCTCTATTGGGACTTCTTGTTATCATGGTTTATGTGATATTGGAGCAAGCATTAGTGTCATTCCATATTCTCTCTATCAAGAAATTAAGCCTGATATTGATCCTATCACCATGGAAGAAACAGGTATGACCATTCAGCTTGCTAATAAAGATTATATTGGTCCCTTTGGAATTGTTAGAGATGTTGAAGTATTGGTAGGGAAAATAAAATATCCTACTGATTTTATTGTGCTTGGTTGTCCACAAGATTCTTTCTGTCCTATTATATTTGGTAGACCTTTCTTACATACTGTTGGTGCTGAAATTGATTTGCCTAGAGAAAGGGTGTTTATTGAATGTGCTAGAGAGAAACTTGAATTTAATTTTTTATATATTTGCTGATAAACCTGCTAAGAAAGAACCAAAATCTAAAGATATAATTGAAACTCTTGCTCATATAGCTGTAGCTTCATCAGACGTGGTGGAACGTTATATGCTTAATCAGGAAGAGCCATTTAATGATGCAGAAAAAGAAGCTTTAGAACAAATATTATGGCAGCAACCTCCACAATTACAATTGCATATCCCACCTGATAATCTAGGAGTACTCCCACCTCCTAAAGGAGATCCTAGTTTTGAATTAAAACCTTTGCCTAAAAATCTGAAATATGCATACTTGGATAAGAAAAATATATATCCTGTTATTATTAGTGCTAACCTTTCAGCTGAGGAAGAAGAGAAATTACTTGATGTGCTTAAAGCTCACCGTAAGGCTATTGGTTATTCTCTTGATGATCTTAAGGGCATAAGTCTAGCTCTATGTATGCATAAATTAATTTGGAAGAAGATGCTAAACCTGTTGTTGATTTCCAACGCCGTCTACATCCAAAAATGAAGGAAGTGGTAAGAAAGGAGGTAATTCGACTCATAGAGGCTGGTATTATTTATCCTATAGCTGATAGTAAATGGGTTAGTCCTGTTCATTGTGTTCCTAAGAAAGGTGGAATTACCGTGGTTCCTAATAAAGATGATGAACTTGTTGCTCAACGTACTGTTGTTGGTTATAGAATGTGCATTGATTATAGAAAATTAAATAAAGCAACTCGTAAGGACCATTATCCATTGCCCTTTATTGATCAAATGCTAGAGAGATTATCTAAACATTCTCACTTTTGTTATTTAGATGGGTATTCAGGCTTCTCTCAAATTCCAGTTCATAGTGATGATCAGGAAAAGACCACTTTTACTTGCCCATATGGTACATTTGCTTATAGGAGAATGCCTTTTGGTTTATGTAATGCGCCTGCTACTTTTCAGAGATGCATGAATGCTATATTTGCTAATTATATTGAAAAGATAGTGGAAGTCTTTATGGATGATTTTTCGGTGTATGGTACTTCTTTTGATAATTGCTTGTTCAACCTTAACAAAGTTTTGCAGCGTTGTGAAGACCAACACCTTGTTCTTAATTGGGAGAAGTGTCACTTTATGGTAACAGAGGGAATTGTTCTTGGGCATCGTATTTCTGGAAGAGGAATAGAAGTTGACCCAGCAAAAATTGAAGCTATTGAGAAATTACCATATCCAAGAGACATCAAAGGTATAAGAAGTTTTCTCGGTCATGCAGGTTTTTATCGTAGGTTCATTAAAGATTTCTCTAAAATATCAAAGCCTCTAACCAATCTTTTGCAAAAGGATGTTCCGTTTTCTTTTAATGATGATTGCATAGAATCCTTTAATGTTTTAAAGAAAGCCTTAATAACTGCACCTATTATTCAACCTCCTGATTGGAACTTGCCCTTTGAAATTATGTGTGATGCTAGTGATTATGCAGTTGGAGCTGTTTTAGGCCAAAGGGTTGATAAGAAATTGAATGTTATTTACTATGCTAGTAAAACACTAGATGGTGCTCAAAGAAATTATGCTACAACTGAAAAAGAATTTTTAGCGGTAATATTTGCATGTGATAAATTTAAATCTTACATAATTGATTCAAACGTCACTGTGCACTCAGATCATTCTGCTATTAAATATTTGATGAATAAGAAAGATGCTAAGCCTAGGCTAATAAGATGGGTACTTTTGTTGCAAGAATTTGATTTACACATAGTAGATAGTAAAGGAGAAGATAATCCCGTAGCTGATCATCTTTCTAGAATGGAAAATATACCTGATGATCCTATTCCTATTAATGATAGTTTTGCTAATGAACAACTTGCCCTTGTTAGTGTTTCTAGTGCTAAAGTTGCATCTCCTTGGTTTGCTAATTATGCAAATTTTATTGTTGGGAAAGTTATGCCACCACAATTTACTTACCAGCAAAGAAAGAAATTCTTTTATGACCTTAGACATTATTTTTGGGATGATCCATTCTTGTATAAGAAAAGTGTTGATGGCATTATTAGACGTTGTGTACCTGAGCATGAACAGCAGGCTATTATAAGAGATTGTCATGATAGTCCCTATGGAGGACATCATGCAGGAGATCGTACTGCAGCAAAGGTATTACAATGTGGTTTTTATTGGCCTACTCTATTCAAGGATTGTGCTGAATATGTTAAAACTTGTGATAAATTTCAAAGAGTAGGAAACATTGGTAGAAGGAATGAAATGCCTATGAACTATACATTACCACTTGAACCATTTGATGTGTGGGGTTTTGACTTTATGGGACCATTTCCTGCATCTAGTACAAAACATACTCACATTTTGGTTGTTGTTGATTATGTTACAAAATGGGTAGAAGCAATTCCTACTAAGAGTGCAGACCATGCCACAGCCATGCAAATGCTTAAAGAAATTATTTTCCCTAGATTTGGTGTTCCTAGATTTTTAATTACTGATGGTGGATCTCATTTTATGCATGGTTTTCTTAGAAAAACATTGGCAAAATATAATGTTAATCATAGAATTGCATCACCCTATCATCCTCAAACTAGTGGACAAGTTGAATTAAGTAATAGGGAAATTAAACTTATTTTAGAGAAAACAGTAAACAGAGCTAGATCTGATTGGCCACTTAAAATTAATGATGCATTGTGGGCTTATAGAACTGCTTATAAAAATCCTATGGGTATGTCTCCTTATAAAATGGTTTATGGAAAAGCATGCCATTTACCCGTTGAATTAGAACATAAAGCTAGATGGGCTATTAAGAAATTAAATTTTGATTTAAAAACAGCGGGGGAGAAGAGATTGCTTGACCTAAATATATTAGATGAATGGAGGAATGAAGCATATGAAAGTGCAAAATTGTTTAAAGAGAAAGTTAAAATTTGGCATGACAAGAAAATTAAAAGAAAGGAATTTAAAGTAGGTGATCAAGTCCTATTGTACAACTCTCGTTTTAAGTTTTCTGCAGGGAAATTAGCTTCAAAATGGCAGGGTCCATTGGTAGTACAGGAGGTATACCGTTCGGGGGCCATCCGTCTTCACGGTGATATGAAGGTAAACCTCATGTGGTCAATGGACAACGCCTAAAACATTATATTGCAGGAAAGAGCTTCATAGGAACCATCGAGGAGATAAAGTTAATGACACCGGAGGAGGTAATTGTAAGGGATCCTGCAGTTTCAGAAACCCAAATTCAATAATTTACAATTATTGTGTTTGGAAGTTTCTTGGAATCGCGTGAAAACTTACGGAACTCATTTTTTATGGAAATTAACGTGTGGGACAAGAAAATTGGAAGGAATTGGACCTCGAGGGGGAAAAGAGGACCCCACACGCGGCCAAATTCCTTGGCCGCGTGGAGGTACCCCTTTTCCACCTCGGAGTCCCGTTCCGTCTCGTTTTCGACTCTGACGCTTCGTCTTACCCCAAAAACCGTCAATATATACCCCCTTTTGTCGATCTAATCCCGCACCGAAAGTTCTCGCACGATCTTTGTTTTGTCTATTCTGTCTGTCAGGTTTTCCAAGCCATGACTTCGGGAGACTCCTACCAATGCACCTCCATGGACGATGATGATGATGAGCTTGAGGGCAACATCCCCACATCCATCCACATGAGGAATAGGAAGAGGAAGGACTACTCGGATGACGAGGACGTGGAGCTTCGCGAGATCATGGATGAAGAACCTGACGAGGAAGATGACGAGGCCATCTTCGACATACCACCTCTTGCAACAACACCTCCATCACCAATCCCTGTTGCTGGCGTACGGGTGAACATGTCTTTTGGAAACAAGAGACAGTCCGCACGTATGAGCACCGGAGGGAAGGCTCCAAGGCACTCACTTGCTAGCAAAAACGCAGTTTGTCCTCTTATTGGCAGGGAAACTCCCACTGAGAAGGATTGCCCTGGAGATTGGGATCACCTTATTCCCAAGAAGAAAGCACCAAGCCCGGAGTGGAAAACTCCCAAGGAGACGGTGGAGAAGGACCTCATGGAAAGGTTGGGAAAAGCTGCAGGAGCATTTGAGCAAGCCTATAACCTCATGATGCGCATCATTGGAGAGCTTGAAGACAACTATGAAGAGAAGAAGAAGAAAGAGTGGTGGGCTGAGTACGAGAAGAAGGGAGAATGAAGAAATTACCGCAACCATCTAAGCTTGGGGGAGTTTCACCTATCCCCCGTCTTTTATCAGCTTTATCATGTCTATCTAGTTTTGGTGTGTCTTGCTTTTATTATCTAGTTATCGTTTTCGTTTAGGCTTGAGTGAGCTCATTGAGCATTATCATGCATCCCCGTCTTATGGTTTATCAATGAATAATAAAGTATGGTGTCATCCATGATTCCCTTGTTTTGGGGATTTATGGGTAACACTCATGCAAATGAGCATGGCATATTTAGAGGTTTCAATCACATCTTGCCTTGAAATTAATTAACTTGAGTGTGTTGGACAATTGTAGAATTATCTCAATATGACATAAATCCACTATCTATCTATTAGCTTAATGGATATTCCGAGCATGTTCACCATGTTATAGTTTCATTTATGCTCTAAATTAAGATGCTTATGTTATTAATTGGCATGGGCTGAATTTGGGATAAGACTCTCACGAACTTTTGAATGCACACATTTATTTCTATTGCACTTAACAAACATGACCCATTAATGGGAGCTAAAAGTTTTGTGCTTGACAAGGATTTTGGCTGGGAGTTGGCTAACACGTGCATCACGTGAAAAGCTTTCAACTTGCACAAAGAAATTTTTATATTTAGTTGATGTCATGTGCTTTCACCATACATGATCATGTTTGCACGTTGTGAGTAGTTCCCGCATGTTCCTGAGGGCATATGATGAATTGGCAATGATTTGTTACATAAGATGAGTTGTTATTTGGTCTAGTATTTATCTTTTATGTGATTCTATGATGGTGTTGTACGAACGTCGACTGTACAACACTTCACCTACATGGGCTCATAGGAGAACACCGTAGTTTAGTGACGTGATGATGTCTTTAGGTGACAGGAACTTGAGACAGAGTCGTTGAATTGCATTATGAGGGTACTTGTATCGGTGACCTTAGAGCATAAGGCTATGGTGGGACATCATGTCTTAATAATTCTCGTGCTGTCATTTAATTGGCCACGTGATCCATCATAAGGGGTGATAGTTTATTTATTTAGCTATTCCTATTTGTGGCTCCGTCCGAAGAAGATTAAAACTAGACAAGATATACAAACATGTTATGCACTGAATCACTATGCCAGCTAAATCCGTGCAGCCCTCGGGAACGTTTTCCACATATAAGACACAAACACACACTTGAGCTTGTCCTCTTGCGCATTAGAGGATTGGGCTTTGTCTCTCATTGAGACCTACTACTTGATGCAATTTACTTTCCGCATTTTACTTTACTTGCACTACACAATTAAAACACAAAAACACCTATTGCTTTTATTATTCCTTTGCTATTCTACTTACCAGTTCCTTCTGCTCCTCGTGGGTTCGACAACCTTTCTAATTCGAAAAGTACTACAATTGATATCCTGCACTTGGGAGCCAGCACATAGGGGGAGCGTATTTCAACTCATGAACCAACACTCCTCCTATCATGCGCAAAACAATAAAACTTCATGCATATCTAGTCATTATGTGAATCATTGTGCTTTAACGTGAGTCATGCTTTTGGGCCCAATATATATCTTCACAGCTCCTTGGTATACACTCAAACACGGTGGCTCCGGCCACCAATATTTCCTTCTTTGTTATGTTATGTGTCTCTTTTGCTCTCTTTTCATTTTTGTGTTTACTGTTGTTGTCGATTTTCTCGTTTTTGGAGGCTGATGACCCACAAGTATAGGGGGTGTATCGTAGTACTTTTGATAAATAAGAGTGTCAACCCCAACGAGGAGCAGAAGGTGTTGACAAGCAGTTTTGATGAAGGAATAACTGTAAATACTGGAAAATAGATTAGTAGGGGTTTTTGATATTGCAGATAAATAAAGTGCGAGTAAATAAAATGCACTAGTAATAATTGCAGCAAGTGGCCCAATCCTTTATTCATCAAAGGACAAGCCGGAGGGTTTACTTATGATTAACAAACGTTCTCGAGGACAGACGGGAGGTTTCTGTCAAGTGCTTGTGTTTCATGCAGCTGAATAATGTTAGGTGTTTTGTAAGTGTTGTGTGGGTGAACCTATGCTAATGTACCATCCCATATAAGACTAATACATACTTGTGATTATACCCCTTGCAAGCATACGCAACTACAAGAAAGTAATTAAGAAATAAATCTAACCATAGCTTTAAACTCCGGGATCCTACGCTCCCTCGTGTAATGGTTTCCTAACGAGGGTTTAGGTTTCTGTCACTCCGGCAACCCCACAATTAGTAGCCAAATATAGGATGCATCCCCCTAGGCCCATAAATAGTGAAGTATCAGGTAGTCGATGTTCACATGACACCACTAGGAGAATAACACCACAACTTAAATATCAAACATTAAATATTATTCACCATTACTTCACTACTAACAACTTGACTTCTCCCATGTCCTCAAGAACAACATGAACTACTCACAAGAAATCATATGGATCATTATCAGAGGTGATATAATGGATGATAACAATCTGGTCATAAAGTGCAAACAACGATAAATCTCACAAGCATCAACTACTAACAAGTAATCCACACCGGGAGAGAGATCTAATGCCAAACAACGACAGAGGCCCCCTAATTGTTACAGCGGGATGCCGGTGGATGATGAGGGTGATGGTATTGGTGGTGATGGAAATGATGATGACGACCTTGATGATGCCCGGAGCGATGATGGTGACGATGGCGGTGATTTCCCCTCTCCGGAGAGGAATTTCCCCCGACAGATTTCTCCCTGCCATAGAGCTTTTCTCTCTTGGGTGTTTTCCGCCCCGAGGCGGCGGCGGAATAATTCTTTGACGATGGAATGAGGATTAGGGTTCCCTGGGGTCCAAGCACGCGAAAAATACCCCCAGAGGTGGGCCAGGGTGGCCACACCCCTAGGTGGCGCGGCCAGAGGGCGCGCCACCCCTAGGTGTGGGCCCCTGGTGGCCCCCCTCCGGCTCTCCTTCTAGCTGGGTTCCTCCTCTGAAGTTTTAGGACACTTTCGGTGTCCCCCTTCTTCTTCTGATCTTCTGAAATATGGTATCTCGACGGTGCTTTTTCCATCAGATTTCTGGTCCCGGTGTTTATTCTCCAAAAATAATAAAACATGTAAAATAAGATAAAATAACATAAGGGATGCATCATAACATGAAATATATCGATGAATAACAGAAATTATGATATAAAATAGTGATGCAAAATGGACGTATAAACTCCCCCAAGCTTAGACCTCGCTTGTCCCCAAGCGAAACTGAACTCAGAAAACATGACCACAGGTTTATGGAGTGAAGAGTCGATAAATAAAATACGGACAAGAAGAATCACAATTACCTATGCACCAATCATTACAGACAGCAACTTCCTCTCATATAACTTAACTTGAAACAAGTAAAGGGAGTGAAAACAAAGATGCAAAAGAGAGAATCAAAATTGGTAATGGCAAACTTCGTTCTTGGTCAGAGAACATTTAATGAAATCATACTTATCTTAGGTGAAGTCTTTTATACCAAGGTTTATATTGTAGAGCTTAACATGTTTAATTATAACAACTCTTTTACAGTGATTCATAGCTTTCAAAGTAATATTCATTCTGATAATAAAGCATGTGCTAAACAAAGAAGGATAGAAAACATGATTGAATAAATCAACATACAGATGGTGAGATCACAACAACTCAAATGCTTACTGGAGACAGAAAGGAATGGGTTCACTGACTCAACATAAAAGTAAAGGATATGCCCTTCGCAGTGGGAAGCATGAATCACTCATGTGCTAGAGCTTTTATTTTGTAAAACAGAGGTATAAAATGGTTGACACTCCTCCCAACCTTTCTTACGCAAACCATGGCTAACCGAATCCTCAGGTTCCTTCCAACAATCACATACCGTGGAGGAGTGTCTAAATTTTGAGAGAGGTGTATGTTTATGTCAACGAATGGCAAACAGAAAATACAGTACGTCACAAGCCAACTAGACTTCACAAGAGCGGCTCCCATTGAAGGACGCAACTGGTATAGAAGGTCATCCCTATTTCTCTTTTGTTTACACAATTATGCTTTGACTGATAAATCAGGGGCAAAAAGAGTGAAGAGAATTTGTATTATTATTTGGGGCTGGGAACCCCGCTGCCAGCTCTTCTAGCATTTGGATAAGCGGATGAAGCCACTAGTCCAGATGTGTGAGTCCAATCAACAAGTGAGATAAAGATTCTCTATTTGCGTCCTCATGAGCTAAAACAGGAACACAAAACAGGGATAATTTTGAAGGTTTTAAAGGTAACACATGAGAAATTTACTTGGAGTGGCGATGAAATACCACATGTAGGAAGGTATGGTGGACACAAATGGCAAGGTTTTTGGGCTCAAGGTTTGGATGCACGAGAAGCATTCCCTCTCAGTACAGGGTTTTGGCTAGCAAGGCTGGGTAGAAAGCATAAGAGTTGAGGGAAAACAAACAAATATACATATGATGAAACCAATCATGCAATCTTCATTGAAATCCCAAGCGGTCTTAACTTGTGAATACTAAGTTTATGAGCTAATAGGCAAATTCCTCTTTCTTATACTAGCATCTCAAAATATTATTTCTACTGACCCAAGCCAAGTTTTCCAAAACCAACTAGATTAACTTAATGATCTCCAGAGTGACACCAAATACTAACAACAAGCTCAACCATATGACAGAAATTTCAAACTAAAATAAGGGGTACAGAAAGTAAATGATGAAACTTCTCATTAATATTTCAAACCGGCAACTCACACCAACGGATACAACGATAACCAACTAAGGAGAGACACTTCCATATTGCAAACTATCCTATATGATAACTTCTCTACTCATGATATGACTCTACTGAAAAAGTAAAAATATGAAATATAGTGATGTGATACCGCGGCACTCCCCCAAGCTTGGAACAAGCCGAGGGGATGCCAAAACCAATGATGATTTATTTCTTCGGCGGTGATGAAGGTGGAATCATTCGGAGGGGAGTCAAAAAGCCTTTGATGATACGAAAAAGCTTAATGTTTTCCGCCTCCAGAATTGCTACCTCGGCCTTGAGAATACGATATTGTTCGCATAATTGATCGGCGACCCGGTGTGCTTCAGCTATCATAGGAAATATGTTGGGGTCTTGATCCTGAGGCACGGTGTGGGGACCTCAGACTAGCAGTCCGAGACCTCCAGTATGCATACATTCACGATCCCATGATCAGTTAGTCGTGAACAACATACTCGAGTTGGCATTGCAGATTACAACATCCAATACACGAATACACAGGTAACACAACTGGTCACATGACTCATTTGAAAACAACTTCCACGCAGGACAGGAACACACACTAAAACAGCAGAAGTCTTCAAAACACACTCGTGGTAAACCCAATTCATGCCTTGACTACCTACAGGCTACTGACTCGGAGACGTTCCTAGTTCGCACAGTCATCAGCGACACCAGCTTCTTCAGGTTCTTCGGGTTTCTGCTCAAAGTCTGGCTAAGACAATAGCCATGGACGAAACCATTGTGAGTACATCGGATTGTACTCGCAAGACACCCCAAATGAAAGCTAAACATGCAAGTATGCATAAATATAGGTGGTAGGAAGGCTGTAATTAGGGTTCAACTAGCTATGATGAATTTAAGACCCATCATAGTTGCACAAGTTTTATTTTTATTTGTTGAAGAAGATACTTCAAAAGATATTTCATTTCTCTTGTAGATACTGCATGCCCACAAGGTTTTGATAAAACATTTTAAATAAAAGAAAGTTTTTCTTTACAAAACTTCTTGGAAGATCACATCTTCAAGAGCATCATTTATCCGGTACCTCAAAGGTACAATCATTCCCTTTCCACGTACCTCTCAGGTACAATTTCCAAAACACTTTTCAAGCTTTTCGAAAAAACATTGACATAATGCTAGCTACATGGCCATTCAACTGTCCATATCCGAGGACGCGGCTATTCTGAATAGTTTTACTCTGCAGAGGTGTACACAATCCACAAGATACAGTACATCCGCTGTGAACAACCACGGACTGTCCAAGACAGTATGCAAACATCAGATAACTGGTCCTAACTATCCACTATGCAGGTGCTAGTAATTGACTACCTCTTCAACTAGGGTTGTTCTCCCCGGCACCGAGTGAGTCTGCCGTATCGATCCGGTTTCCCCTGACTACACACCGCCATGGCAGGAGACCCAACTGTTGCAACCGGTGGCAAACTTAATCCCCACACTCTGCATGTCCCATGTTTTTCCTTTCTGGCAACAATTCGGTTCGGGGGACTCTAACCCTTATAGCACATTGAGGTAGACACGGAATAATACCGATAAGCTTTTAGCTAGACCCCGTTCCCATATTGGGGTAATGTGACAGCACGGCTTGTTTGTCCGGCGAATACTAGGTTATGTTTCATTTTTGGAAAACAAGTCGAAAACATTTCCTCCTTCACAAACCTCCCTCGGACAAGGTCCCACCTTTCCTCAGGGTTTTTCCAAAGCTTTTGTTTTCCAAAAACACCAAGTTAAAATGTCCACTAAGGGACTTAAGTTAATTCAATGATGGATCCAAAATGTCTAACGGGCTTGGTAACACCAAGATTGTGTGGTGGAGTAAGCATATTAGATACATAATAAAGATAGTGGTATAGTCCACTAAGAAAGTAGTTTTTGAATCAAACTTTTGTAAAACTTCATAAGTAAAACATGCATGATAGATAATGATAAGTAAAACAACAAGCAAGCATTTAGAGTGGCTTGCCTTGGCACTGGTCTTGGTCTTCCTCTTGAAATAAACAAGAGTTTCAGTAAAAACCTCTCCGGGAAATAATACCGTCTTTGTTATCTAACGTCGTAAAACAAAAAGGAAAACAACCAATCAGAAACAAACAAGGGAAATCACTTTACAAAAAGTTAACATACAGCAAGCATTTCATCAAACAAGTACACTCACAAACAATATTACTAGGGTGTACACCAACAAGCAAAACATGCACAAACAACACACATGAATAACACTAGAATAGGTGCTATGGATACTCAACCAAAATGGCATAAGTCTAGTGGGTGTGACACTCTCATAACATTCCCAAGTAAGGTTAAATGACTCTCTGGTCATTCATGGGGATGAAAAAAATAACAAGAAAACAACCTAGGAACACATACACATGCATAGGAAAATAATAACAAGCATTACTACAAGCCCATAGTAACACATACTTTTTCTAAACATGGAGAAATAATATAACCAGTAGCTAAGAAACCTAATAACATAGAAAAAACAATACCAAACATGACATGGAATCACTCAATACATGTAAACAATCATGGAGCAAAACAACTACTAAAACTAGACATGGAAAATGGCTATTTAGACATGCATAACAATAATAGATCATCAAACCAGATTTATTCTAACATGATAGATCCATAAGATATCATTTATATAATGGATAAAACAACACTTATACATGCTAGTAATATCAAAATAACAATCTAAGCAATGCATCAATATTTAAGCATACAAATAACTACTATGGCAGAAATCACCTAAAACTAGCATGGCATGCCAAAATGATCTAGACCTTATTCAATCATGCAAGAAAGTATAACATGCAAAAATAATAGTAGCTATGCTATGTAAAACAATACTAAAGAATTTATTCAAGTCATCATACCAATATGAAGAATAACAACATTTAACCTATTAATACTAGGAAAACAACCCTATGAGATAAAAAATTCTAACAAACATGGATTTCACACACAAACCTTGTCATTCTAGTGAAACACTCAAGACACATCTCAAATATGTATTAATACCCTACACATTCTAGGAATCAATTTTATAACAGAAACAATATAACACAACAATTTATACAGTCATAACAATATTAGACAAAAAAGGACTAATTACTAAATAATTCACCAAGCCTATTCTATAACTCCTAAAATCATTAAAATCTAGCATTAGGTGCTCCTAGTCACTAGAAAACCAACACAATTGGATTCACATAAAAAAGATTCACCAAAAAAATTAAATAAATCACAGAAGTGCTCTCTGGCCTAAAACTAACATGCATGTCATTTTCACACAACAACTCGAGTTAACACAAGGCCAACTTCCACAAATAGATATTATCAAGGGCTACTCAGAACAGTTTAGTTTGCAAGATTTGGATACATCAAACTCAAGTTATGAATTTATTGGTGAAAATGAGTGCTTCTGGTATTTATTTTAGTTCTCTTAAAATATTGCACCAAACATGGATCTGCAAGTTGGAGATGATTAGGAATTTGCGGATTAACCACTATGATTTTTGGTTTGACAATATTTGCACCTTAAGTATTTTTAACATGATTAAACCAAAGCACTAGAAAGGGTTCTGTAGGAAAAAGAAAAATTCAACCTGCAGAAAAAGGATTTTGGGCCGGATCTGCGTTCAGAGACAACATAGAGGCCGGGTTCAAAGATTTGGGACGGCCCATCAGAATTTCCCGTGCAAGGATGAAGTCAAAAATCTGACGGTGGGCCGTGGCGGGGCCGGTCCGCAAACGAGGCAGCATATCCAAAGGGTATGCCGCCGTTGGATCAAGATCGGACGGTCGTCGAGGAAGGCATCAGCGGCGACCAAAAGTTACGGTGGTGTCCGCGCCGGCCGTCGCTGGGGAAGTGCGGGTTCGGTGTCGTGGACGCCCATGGTCGTCTGGAGGCGCATGCAGCACCTAAATGCTCCGGAGAGCGTCGCCCATCTAATGCCTGCCCACACGCAAGGCGGGAAGGACATGGGCTTGTCTCGCCATGGAAGCTGCAGGAGGAACTCGAGGTTGACGATGGAGGGGGCTCTGCAAGGAACAAAAGGTTAAAATGGGAGGGGCATGAGTCTTGTGGAAGCTCAAGAAAGGTGGGGGAGGAAACGAAACGACTGGGGGTGATCTGTATCGGCGGCTTCACGAGGGGCTCGCCGACGGTCGTGGCGCTCGATTCCGGCGATGGATGGAGAAACAGAGGGGGCTTTTGATGCAGGGGCTCGATTTAAGATGGGTGTAGGTGGTGTGGCAAGGTTTACAGCAAGGAGGTGGCTCCAGGTGGCCTAGTCACAGAGCATGGTTCTCGGTGCCCATGGCATCCACGGTGGTTGCAGACGAGCTTGCCAACGAGGTGTTCTTAGGGAGTTTTGTGGCCAGGGAGATATGGCACGGTGAGGGCCTTCTCCTGGTGAGAGAAGGAGGCATGAGGTGCACAGGAGCGTCGGCAATCGACGCCGCTTGCTCTACACTCGTAGGTGTTTGACAGCGAGTCGAGGAGGAAGGAGTGCGGGTGGAAGCGAACGGGAGGCACGAGTGTGCTCCTGGATGTCTCATGGAGCTAGTAGACAAGGGTGGAGGGCGGGGTGCGTGACCCAGGTGGCGGAACATGAGCGACGTGTCAGTCATGCCGCTGGGCGCCATGGCCAGCGCAGAAGCAAGGGGAAAGAGACAATGAGAGGGGGATGGCTCTTCGAGGGAGTTCACAGGTTGCACTAGGAGCCTAGTGGTGCACGGGCTCTGCCTGGAATGGACTGCGGAAGTGGAGTAGAAAATGGGTGGTGATCACCATCCTTGTCCTCATGTTGGTGGCTGAGCTAGAAGGAGATAGAGAGAGTTATGGGCGGGTAGACCAAGTCTAGGAGGTGAGGGGGGATATTTACAATGCCAGGGATCAAGAGAGAGGTAGAGAGGATGCAATTATTGGCCAGGACAAGAGTGAACTCACTAGTGACCAGAAATACCGGTGGGTGTTTTTGCTTGTTTTCACCAAAATTTTGAATAGAACATAAGTGAAAGATCATGTCCATTGGGTAGAGAATCAAAAATGGAGTCTAGGGATGGTGGCCTCAAGTTTATCTGAAAACATTTCTTTCACAAAATTTTGGAAATTCATAAAGTATTGAATCTGTTTTTAAATGTTTTCTCCAAAATTTTCAAAACAACTTGCAAATATTTTTGTAGAAAATGGTCCCAAATCACCCTGGCATGTTGGGTAATTTTTCCAAGATTTTAGGAAATACTTTTCTTCACAAAATATTTAGAAGTCCATTTCTGGCCCTTTGGAAAATGGAAAATAATAAATAGTAAAATGCTTTTAAAACAAATATTTTTGAGTTTGGATATATAATATAGGACTCAAAGGTGATTTTTAATAAACAACTCTTTTGAAAATATTTGAGGCACCAAGTGGGAAAAGGGTGAAAAGAGGAGTTTAGTTAATAGGCTAAAAACCATGAGGGAAGAACAATTAAATGGCCATTGGAAAATAAATGGAGCATATAGAGGTGATAGATAAGTCATGAAGATGACAAGGGTAGGTTGATTGGGCTTGAAAATAATAAGGAGTGATTTGGAGCAACATGGACAAAGTGCTTCATGGTAAAAGAGATATGATCATTATTTTGGGGACGCCTTCAAAGGACTTTGAAAGATGATACCAAAGGGTTTCAATATCCAGAATAACAACTTGGATGGACGGTATAGATATTAAACATGATATCCATGAAGGTACATTGATGAATATAACAACATTTGACATAAAGGCATGTCTCCAAAGTTGGAAGTTTTTAAGAAAACAGAAGATGAGGTGGACATATGTTGGAGTATGATATTGATGCGTGGTCTTGTTGTTAATAGGTTTTAATTACTCAAAACAACACACATTAATCAACAAACATAAATAAACACTTAAAGCACACAAAGGGAAGGATCACACATAAAGCAGGGAAAATAATAAGACACACAAGATCACCCAAGCAACTGAGTTCTTCAATTTAATTGCTGGGTGTTTTTCTCAAGTGTTAGATAAAGGTAGTCATCAAGACACACCATGACAAGAGGATTTTGTAAAGAGGTTAAGATCAAAGCTTGTTATTTCCAAAAGAATATAATTGAGGTAAAACAAGGGGTAATATAATCCCCACTTATAGTTTTTACAAAAGAGAAAATGAGAGGAGGTTTTTGGAATACTTGGAAGCACATTTTGGTTGAAAACAGGTAGGATAATATTACCTCCAAAATACATTTCATATGTTTTTGGAAAATACCTTTTGTTTTCTCAAAACTTGGCCTTTGGGTTTCTTCTAAAATCAAAACATTTTTCAGAAAGGTTTTTGCCAAAAGAAGGTGATAGATGAAGGTGATAAGCTTTCTTGTCATGACTTGATCACAAGGGTTGTGTTTTAAGAAAGTTATGATCATTGGTTTTAAGTCAGTTGTTAACAAACTCAAACACAAACACAAACATCAAGCAAAATAGAAAAGAAACACAAGCATTAGTCAAACATATCAAAAAGTTTTCGTTGGCCCTAGTTTTTGGGTTATTGAAAACAAGTTTTTCTTGTCTTCCAAAAATTGGGCTGTTACACACGGTCCCCTGCACATTATGAGAGTAGCGACGCTGAGGGTTAATGGATCCCACAAAGGCGGGGTTGCTCGTTGGCGCTGGTGCATCCCTACGGATCTCTTCCCTCAAGTTGTTAACCATGTCTTCCTTCCTTGCATCTATCTCTTCTTCCGTCGCCCATCCCGCGAAAGCACCCTCGTTGATGTCTTGCTGGATTTGTCGAAGACGGCGTGCAGCGTAATCCTCAATGCTAGAGCCAAAGGGGGACATCTTGACCTAGGAACTCCAAACTCCTGACAGGAAAACAACTCGAAACAAAAACACGACGAGAAAATGATATACGGACCTCGGGGGGCCCGGGGGATTATATAGCAAAAGTTTTACAACGAAAGGAAGGTGCTGGGTGAAAACGGGCCAAAGACGGACTCCGAGGCGTCCTTACCATAGCCCGGCGTGGCCAGGTGTGGGCTCGCACATGGGCATGGTGAGGAGCCTCCGGGCTCCGTCTCCGCCTCGTTTCCGGCTCATAATTTTTCATATTTTCCAAAAACATTAAAAATAAAAGTTGGAAGATGTTCCGCAAACGTTTTCTTACCAAAACTGATACCTATTCGAAAACCGACTCTGTAGTTTCTGAAATATGCTTCTTAATAAATTCCTCCGGGATCATGGCTCAAATACAATCAACACTTTCATTATAAGGATCTCTAGATATAATGCTTGAGTCTTTGGCCATTCACCACTTGTGAAGTGTTGTCTTCAAGGGAAACAATTTTAATTGCCCCCGAATGATATATCTCTTCGATAACAAAAGGTCCTTCCCATCTCGAGAGTAATTTTCCTGCAAAAAATCTGAGATGAGACCTATACAATAGCACTTTCTCACCAACATGAAACTCTCTTTTAATAATTCTCTTATCGTGCCACCTTTTAACTTTCTATTTAAAGAGATTAGCATTTTCATATGCTTCACTCCTCCATTCATCTAAAGAACTTAAGTCAAGCAACCTTTTCTCACCAGCAAGTTTAAAATCTCTATTTAGGTCTCTCACTGCCCAATAAGCTTTGTGTTCTAATTCTAGGGGCAAGTGACAAGCTTTTCCAAAAACCATTTTATAAGGAGACATGCCCATGGGATTTTTATAAGCATTTCTATAAGCCCAGAGAGCATCATTTAATTTCTTAGCCCAATTTTTTCTAGATTTGTTAACAGTCTTTTGCAAGATAGATTTGATTTCTCTATTTGATAATTCTACTTGCCCACTAGTTTGAGGATGATAGGGTGAGGCAATTCTATGATTAACATCATATTTAGCAAGAGTCTTTCTAAAACCACCATGAATAAAATGAGAACCCCCATCTGTCATAAGATATCTAGGCACACCAAACCTAGGGAAAATAATGTCTTTAAGCATTTTTTAATGAGGTTTCACCATCAAAACGTTTAGTAGGTATAGCTTCTACCCATTTAGTAACATAATCAACAACAACAATAATATGAGTGTAGCCTGGTGAAGGAGGGAAAGGACCCATAAAGCCAAAACCCCAACAATCAAACGGTTCAATAACACGAGAATAATTAATAGGCATTTCATTACGTCTAGAAATATTTCCAACCCTTTGACATTGATCAAAAGATAAACTAAACTTTATAGCATCTTTAAAGAGAGTAGGCCAATAAAAAATTGATTGTAGAACCTTATGTGCAGTTCTATCTCCGGCGTGATGTCCTCCATAAGCACTACTATGACATTTTCTCAATATCTCTCTTTGTTCATTTTCAGGAACACATCTTCGCATAATACCATCAACACCTTCTTTATATAAGCGTGGGTCATCCCAAAAATAATGTCTCAAATCATAGAAGAATTTTCTTCTTTGCTGAGATGCAAAGGCATGAGTCAAATACTTGGAAACAATAAAGTTAGCATAATCAGCATACCATGGACTCTCTTGAGAGCTCACTTTTATTGCAGCCAACTGTTCATTAGGAAAACTATCATTAACAGGAATAGGATCATCAGAGATATTTTCTAATCTAGACAAATTATCAGCAACAGGATTTTCAGCACCCTTCCTATCCACAATATGTAAATCAAACTCTTGTAAGAGAAGCACCCATCTAATAAGCCTAGGCTTAGCATCTTTCTTTTCCGCAAGGTACTTAATAGAAGCATGACCAGTAAGAATAGTAACTTTAGAATCAACAATATAGTGCCTAAATTTATCACAAGCAAGCACTACAGCTAGGAACTCTTTCTCAGTGGTAGCATAATTCTTTTGAGCAGCATCAAGAGTTTTACTAGCATAATGAATAACATTTAACTTCTTATCTACCCGCCGTCCAAGAACAACACCTACAACATAATCACTAGCATCACACATAATTTCAAATTGTAAATTCCAACCAGGGGGTTCAACAATAGGGGAAGATATTAAAGACTTCTTTAAAATTTCAAAAGCTTCTTTACAATCTTCCTAAAAAAAAGGTACATCCTTTTGAAGAAGATCAGTAAGAGTCTTTGATATTTTAGAGAAATCTTTAATAAACCTTCTATAGAAACTAGCATGACCAAGAATACTACGAATACCTTTGACAACCCTGGGATAGGGCATTTTCTCAATGGCTTCAACTTTAGCTCTATCAACTTCAATACCTCTTTCAGAAATTTTATGTCCAAGAACAATTCCTTCATTGACCATAAAATGGCATTTGTCCCAATTAAGAACAAGATTAGTCTCCTCACATCTCTGCGAAACTTTATCAAGATTCTGCAAACAATTATCAAAATAAGTTCCATAGACGGAGAAATCGTCCATGAAGACTTCCATAATTTCTTCACAAAAACCATGAAAGATAGCAGACATGCATCTTTCAAAAGTAGCAGGAGCATTACATAAACCAAAAGGAATACGTCTATAAGCATAGGTTCCATAAGGACAAGTGAAAGTTGTTTTCTCTTGATCAGGCTTTCTAACAGCAATTTGAGAGAACCCAGAATAACCATCAAGAAAGCAGAAATGAGTTTTCTTAGACAACCTCTCTAACATTTGATCAATAAAAGGCAAAAGATAATGATCTTTCTTAGTAACCTTATTAACTTTCCTAAAATAAATACACATCCTATAACCAACCACTACTCTTTGAGGAATAAGTTCATTATTTTCATTTGGTACAACAGTCATCCCCTCCTTTCTTAGGGACACAATGCACAAGACTAACCCATCTACTATCAGCAATAGGATAAATAATACCAGCGTCAAGGAGTTACAATACCTCATTTCTTACCACATCCTTCATCTTAGGATTTAAACGGCGTTGATGTTCAACAACTGGATTTGCATCAGGTTCAATATTAATAGCATGCTGACATATAGTAGGATAAATCCCCTTTAAATCATCAAGAGTATAACCAATAGCACCTATGTGTTTCCTCAATATTCCCAATAATCTCTCCTCTTCTTTACCAGAAAGTTTAGAACTAATAATAACATGATATAATTTCTTATCATCAATATGAGCATATTTAAGATTGTCAGGCAAAGGCTTTAAATCAAAAACAGGGTCCTCCTTGGGTGGTAATGTGGTACCCAAGTCTTCCACCGGTAATTATGTTTCAGCATCCCTGGCTGATGTAGGAAAATCTCGTCAATTTTATTTCTTTCTTCCATAAAGACATCACTTTCGTGGTCTTCCATGTATTGCTGCAAAGGATTGTTAGGAGCAAGAGCAATAGCACCCAATTGTTCAACTCTATAATTCTTATTAGGTAATTCAGCTTCATAAGGTGCTTTAGAAAATTTGGAGAAATTAAATTCATAAGACTCTCTATCAAAATTTGTAAGGATTTTCTCCTTTTTACAATCTATAACAGCACCACAAGTGTTTATTAAATTCCTCAATCTATCTCATAGACCCTGAATTTAATAAGACACTTTATGATATTGCATTTAAAACCCTTTTAAATCTTTTCTATGAGGTAATCTTTCTTTTAGTTGGGTTCAGCCAAATTAAAAGATCACAATCAGCTCCCACTTAAGTCCCTTTGCTTTACATAATGAAAAATAAATTCCTTCTTGTTTCATTAACACAACTTAGGAAGTGTTTGGTTTGTGAATTTGTAACGTAACCCATTTACGATGTTAGCTGATTACGCTAAATTGCGTTTGGTTCGACCGGCCCGTAATCAGATACCACGACATCAATTACAAGCCCAGTACGAAATTGTTACCGTCAAAAGTCCCGTGTATTCAGAAAACAATACGACTATCTCGATGTCTTTCTTCTCCACCTCTCCCTTGATCCTTTCTTGCCAAACCGCCGCCGCCTGTTCCTCTCCGTCGTCATCAACAAACAGAACATATCTTCTCTTCTTCGTCTCCACCGGCCACATACACGGTCCCGCCGAAAGCCTCGAGCTGAGTCAAATCCGCTGGCGCCCATGACTCGGGGTTCCATCTGCCGACGCCCAAAAGCTAATTCCTCCGTGCCCTCCATCAACCACGGCTATCGGGTAGAATAGTGGAAGACGCCAGTAGGTCTTCGCCAGCCAGCGTTGGCCGCGGGCGACGCGGCCAAGTGCATCTGCGCTGGGCCTTTCTCAACATGCTCTGGTTGCGCCTCGAGTCCTTGACCATGGCAAGCACTGGGCGTGGCCCCTCTGGACGGCTCAGGCAGCTGTAGTTGGGGAACTCGACCTCCTCCCACTGCCAGTTGTTGTGAGACGCGCCTCTTCGCCGACAGCTCGTCGAAGCAAGTTTACACAAGCAAGTCTTTGGTATAGATTAACGTTAACATTCCACGCTAACCAAACACGTTTCCGTTTTTTCCATTCCATTTACATTAATGGTGTCATTCGTTTCCTTTTACGTTTACGTTACCTCTCGTGAAACAAACATTTCCTTACTTAATACTCATATTGGTAATATTCTCTAATTATTCCAGTAATCAAAATTAATTACACTTAGCAAGATAATTTGCTAGTTGATCTAATAACAACACCAAAAAAAATTATATGATAAGTTTTTCAACTTCATCAATATCATCTATTCGTAATTGATAAAACAATTCTATCAACACTAGCTTTATGAATATAAAATATTCATATATTTTTTTCCTGTGAAAACATTTATTTTTCTTGTGATATATGAAATCACTCCAACTTACTCTCAAGATACAATTTGGGAGTCAAAATGAATATTTTCATTTATCATGGGTCTATATGATAATCCAATATCATATATTTATGAGTACTATTATCTTGTTTGTTTTGTTTTGCACATTGTGTTCATTATCTTGGAACATTGATAAATATTTTACAAAGTGAATATTACATCAAATTTCTCATATGACCTTTATTCAAAATTAAGTTTGAACTTTATGTATCTCATACATAAATTCCCGGACAAGGTGATGAGTTGGAAATATTTGCATGTTTTCCCTTTCATTCACTCCTTCTCCAAAGATTTACAATCTCAAATTAATATAATTTCCACATCTCTTTCATGAGAAGACACTTTTCTCCTTAATCCAATGTGTTTAAAACACATGGAGTAAAAGGTGAAAATTTACTACAAATCAACTTATTGGTTTTATGCAAAACCTTTTAATCAATTATGCTTCATGCTCCCGTTCCTCGTTTCAAAGTTTTAGTTAACTTCTACATCTCACAGAGTAACTCTAGGACCGAAAGAGTATTCCGATTAGATTTTCGCTCTTGCTCAACCATGACAAAAAAATCAAGACACTTTCCCCGTATCCTTTTATATCGGAACAATCACTCTTCATCCTCTCGCCTAGGCTCATACTTTCTACTTCCCATATTAGTTGTCGTTGAAATGGATGTATCTAGTAATAAAACACACCCATTTAGAAACAACTAATATGGAAAGGAGTGAGTGGTATTTTCTTTTCTATTTCAATGACTACTTCTCCACATCGGTTCTAGATAATTCAACGTATATGACGAATTAGCAAACAAAAACGTGTGATTCAAAACAGTTATAAAGATAAAGCCAAATTCTAATGAGCAGAGTGAGACCCATCGCCCAAGGAGGTGGGGCGGGGGCGCCCCCCAAGGTACCGTACGAGTTGTTACCCACTTGGACCAGGTTTTACCTTCTTTATCGTTTCACCTTTTTATATATCTCATTTGAGCCGCCGTTTTGGGATAAGCCAGGTTGTAAACCCCCCACGTTTGTAACTCGATATAGTTTTGATGGCTAGCCCCGTGGGTTTTTGTCTTTCTTGTTGAAAGGGTTTTCCACTTTAAAATTCCGTGTCCCTTATCATGCTAGATATGTTTGTTCGTCGTTCTAGACGAGTTTGAGTTTTCTATTAATACTTTGTGGCACACAATTAATTAGTACTCGTAACTCAGCAAGTGCAAACTAAGGCCAAGATGAGCATTAAGTTTTCCATTGTACATGTAATACTTCATGAAACACAAGCAACTGTAATGCGACATGCCTTAAGGTTTGACTAAGAAATATTATCTTGTACTCACCTTTAATTCATAGAAAATGATTAATCCAATTGGGACTTGGCTAAGTTTGGTCCATCAATTAAGCAGCAAGCAACAAAAGCGACATTAGAGCTAGTACTCCCTCCTTCCTAAAAAAACATGCCTATAATTTTTTGTTAAAAGTCAATTTTTTATGGTTTGACCAACTTATATAAAAAAGGTCAACATTTATATCCCAAATCAGTATAGTTAGAACCGCTATAAATATAGGATTCGGTGTCGTAAATTTAATACTCCCTCCGTCACAAATTAGTTGGCATAGATTTGTTCAAATATGGATGCATCTGAACATATTTTAATGTATAGTTACGTCAATATTTTAACAAATCCATGAGAAACGGAGGGAGTAATTTTTTTAAAAAAACTACAGGTATGCTATTCTGAGACGGAAGGATACCTGTTCGGTGCGTGCATCCAATTCGCACAAATTGCAAAACGTGATGCCGCGGTGCACAAACTTGTCATGCGTATTGGTCAGAGGTGCAAAACGAATCAGAGCCATGCTGCGGCTAATTTGCGGAACGCCCCCTGGAATATTCAGAAACCGCACTGGTTCAATTAAAACCCAAATTCCCCAATCCTAAATCCATAACCCTAGCGGACGCACGCTACGGCGATTGATTTCGGCGGAGCGGCGGATGCAGACGAGCGTTGTTGCGAGGGCACGCTTGGAGATTGATTGCGCGGAGCGGTGGAGCGGCGGACGAGGAAGGGTAGCGCCGAGCACGTCGTTGATGGGGCATGGCTTCGAGCCTATGGCAGCGCGTGGTCTGTGCGCTGGTGGCGGCAGTAGGAACGACGACGTCGACAGCGATGGCTGGGCCAATGTCACTGGGGTCGTTTACTGGCCCCCAAAGATTCATCTGAGGTAAGTTATCGTGCATTTTGGCTGCACATATTGCTGCTCTGGTTCCTCTGTTTCAACTTTCAAGTCATGAAGAACTCTGGAAAATCTGATTGTTTTGTGCTTGTTAGGGCAATGTGAAGCTAAATGATCTAGATCATGGTCAGCAGCAGAGGAATTATGCTGACAGGAAGTAGTACATTAGTACTTTGCTGAAGAAGATCGACGGACAAGACTTGTCATACAGAAACTGAAGCTGGAGAAGAAGATGCTGGTCAGATCTCACAGCCAAGAAATGAGTGTGTGATCTGTTAGAGCCTCTTTGAAGATGAGGGTCATTTGTTCTTCCGTTCTGAGTTTGTCAAACCTGTCTGGAACTGGAACTGATGTCACGTTACAACTGATGAGTGCCATGGTCCACTAGAGGTACTTACTGGAACAGATGCCTCAGCTCCCATATGACAAAAACTGATGACCGTTGCACTCCTTTGGGCATGGTGGACAGAGCAGAATAAGGCTAACCACAAGGCTGCACGACTGCCAGTCAATGAATTTACTTCCTTGATTAGGCGGAGCACCGGGGAATGACAACAATTCTTCAAACCAAAGGTCAAAATTAGCATGAGTGCTGCGCAGTGATGGGACTGTCCTGTACAGGATTTTATCAAGCTATAAATACTGATGGTGTTTTCAGGGGTGTCCTGCAGCAGGGTCTTAACATTGCCAATCGGCTTGGCATTGGGCCTCGTTGTTGAGACGGACTCACAGACTCTGAAACATGCCTTACTGTCCTCTTCCTTCGATCAGTCTAAGCTCGGAAATCTCTTCCTGGACATCAAATACAATCTGATCACCGAGTTTATTGATTATAATGTTCTGTTTTGCCCAAGGGCGTGTAATATACCTGGTCATTTGTTAGCAGCTATGGATAAAGGGGACCGACAGGCCAAACACTATGTATGTCTGTCGGTCTTCCCGAACGATGTAATTAGTCTTGTGGCCAGGCCAGTGATAGTATCCATATCTCTTGCAATGTTGTATGTGCTGATTAGAGGGTTTGTATGAGCTTGAATAATGTAATATATGAGCAATTGTGTCCACTGGAATATGAATACTGTTTATCATATGTGTACACATTTGTGTCAGGTGATTTGAGCTAGATATTTGTGCAGTATATGTGCTAGAAAATAACAGGAAGAAGATATTGCACCAATGTACTGCCAGAAAGTAGCAAAATATGCCCAAGTACTTGTCTGGTGCATCTTAAATTGTGTCAGTGCCTTCAGGAAAAATTATGTGCTGGAATGTGAGCAAAATATGCCATATGGAGCTATTTCTGGAACATCTTAAACATGCCCAAGTACAGATGTACTGGAAAATAACATTTTGCATCTTAAACATGACATCTTGCATAATAACATCTAGAACACAATATGTAGCAAAATATAACATCAGTTTGCCTTGTTTTGCACCTGGAACATTACACTCGGTTTGAACTGAAAAAAAGCAACAAGAGCAAGTACATTCTGGCTGACAGGGGATAACTTGCAGAAAACAGAGATAACGTTCCATTACAAAGTGTTGATCAAACCATCTACGTGACAGACTAGCATTACAATCTGATGATCAAACTCAGAAAGCCAAAACAGCATTCGTGCGGTCATCGGTTCATCTATCTCCTCAACACGAAACAACAAACCTGCATACTCTATCGGAAGAACGGGAAAAGCACAAATCGATCCGATTAAGCAGAGACGAACAGGACAGCATAACCGATCGAGACACTTACTGGAGTTGATCTATCTAATCTACCTACTTGCATGAACTCGCGGTTGACTGCGAATGCGCTCAGACCTCGGAGATGGATCGGTGGAGAGCTTGGCGTTGCGGGGATCGTCCATCCAGAATCCTCGACGCGCCTGATGGAGTCGATCACAGAGGAGGAGGAGGAGGAACTTGGTCCACGATCTGCTCCAACTCCACCAAGGTGTCGCGCAGCGCGCGCAGGGTCACCAGCGCCTCGTCGACCCGGCTGATGGTCTGCTGCAGCCTCAGCTCCGCAGCCGCCATGCGCTCCCAGGGTGGATGCTCACCCCGGCAGAGGCGGAGGGCGAAGTCAGCCGCGAGGCTCTCCGTGAGTGCGTTCTTGAGCCACTCCAGCGCCACCCTCGCCTGGGTGTCGGCCAGCATGTGGTTGGAGTACCAGAGCTGCCACGTGCCTTCGCCTGGGATGAAACCGATGGTCGAGGCGTAGGCGGCGAAGAAGTGGCCGGCCCAGGCGTGGGGGACACAGATGAGGTACCCGAGGTCTCGGACGGCCTCCTGGAGTGGTCCACCAGCGGGTGGCGGGAAGTAGAAGGTGTCGTGGACGAGATCCCCGGCCACGGCGATGGCGCCCGCGAGTGGCCGAGGCCCGTCGAGCAGGGCGTCGATGAGCCTCGCGGCGGGCCCGAGGAGCGGCGGGTCCAGACCTGGGGGCACCACCTCGAACACGTCGCCGTAGATGGTCTCCGCCGCGTCGCCGGGCTCCTGGAGCAGCGCCGCCGCCTCCTGCAGCGTCGCGAGTGCGCCCTCGCAGCGGAGGATGATGTAGTCCACCCCGGTGGCGACGGTGTCCCTAAAGTGCGCCGCCGCATCCGCCTGCTGAGCCGCCGCCGCATCAGTGGCGCCGCTGGAACCGGCACCGCCATCTCTCTCTCGCAGTCGCAGCGCGCGTGTGTTGTTGTGTTGTGTCGTGTGCAGGTGAGAGAATGTGGGCGTGGGATGGAGAGAGAACAGAACGGGGCCAAATTTATAGGCAGCGTGTTACGGCTCGGGGAATTTTTTACAGCGTGGTTACTTTTGCTTCCTTGAGCAGCAAGTTGAGAAATTTACTGTTAATGCGCTCACTGACAAGCGGTGCCCATCGTTTCCATCAGATTTTTTACTTTATCGGGCAGCCACTGTAGAGGTAGTTTCAGTAAACGGCCTAACGGCGGAGGGTAACTAATCTGTTATGGCGTGGGGTTCACAGCTCGCTGTTGGCCTCCACACGAGAACTTGTGTCGGTGTGGTGTGTCCACGACGTTCCAGGTAGGTCCCGATTACGGACGTGGATATGAGGTGGGGCCCGCGAGTAAGATTTTGCTTACGGTTTGTATTTGGATGGTGCTGAACGTTCCCTGGGGCTCGCGCACACTGATCCCCAGGTCGATAGCCGCCTGATGCAGCTGAGTGTGACCATCCGATCCCTCGTCGCATCTCTTTGCGTAGAAAACGCCTGTACAAAAAAGAAGATAAGCGACCGACGCCCACCCAAAACACGTCTCCCAACTTCTCCTCCCAACTTCTCCGTGAGTAAGATTTTGCTTACGGTTTGTAGTTGGATGGTGCTGAATGTCCCCGGGGATCGCGCACACTGATGCCCTGGGGTCAACGGCCGTCTGATGCAGCTCATTCACATCTCTTACCGTAGAAAACGCCCGTACAAAAAAGAAGATAAGCGACAACGCTCGCTCAGAACACATGTCTCCCAACTTCTCCTCCCACCGCACGAGGAGACCTGGGCTCCCGGCTTCCGTCGCCCATGCTAAGAAAGACTGACAGGCTGCTCCCGGCCACCGTCACCGATGCTCTGGACTGATGTCGTTGCTTCTGCACAAGGCCGACGCCAATGCTTGCGGCCGTCTTCGCCGTTGTTCCTTTAGGCGGGCGTCTGTGCTCCAGGCTGATGTTGCCGCTGCTACCTTAGGCGGCCGCTGGTGCTCTAGGCCGCCATCCCGCTTCTGCGCAAGGCCGAGTCGGTGCTCGTGGCCGCCTTTGCCGCTGCCACGTTACATGCCTCCGTCGCTGCTGCTATGTTAGGCGGGAGACGTTGCCCCAGACCGCCGTCGCTGCTGCTACTATATGTCCCCGCCGCTTCTACTGTAGGCCAACGCCGGTGCTCTCAGTCGTTGTTGCCGTTGCTACTATAGGCCAGCTTCGGTGCTTCCGTCCGTCATCGTCTCGTCGCCACTGCTACTATAGGCGGGCACCGGTGCTCCCGGCCGCAACCGCCGCTGCTACGATAGACGGACGCCAGTGCTCCCGTCTGCCATCGTTGCTGCTACTATAGGTGGACGTTGGCGCTCCGGCTGCCGTCGCCAATGCTAAAATAGCCGGACGCCAGTTCATCGCCGGTGTGCCTCCCCGTGTCTGCTGCTACTATATGTCGCCGCCGCTGCTGCTACTATATGTCCCCGCCGCTGCTACTGTAGGCCAACGCCGGTGCTCCCAGTCCTTGTTGCCGTTGCTGCTATAGGCCAGCTTCGGTGCTCCCGTCCGTCGTCGTCTCGTCTCCACTGCTACTATAGGCGGGCGCCGGTGCTCTCGGCCGCAACCGCCGCTGCTACGATAGACGACGCCGGTGCTCCCGTCTGCCGTCGCTGCTGCTACTATAGGAGGACACAGGCACTCCGGCTACCGTCGCCAATGCTACAATAGTCGGACGCCAGTTCATCGCCGGTGTGCCTCCCGTGTCTGCTGCTACTATATGCCGCCGCCGCTGCTGCTACTATATGTCGCCGCCGCTGCTACTGTAGGCCAACGCCGGTGCTCCCAGTCGTCATTGCCGTTGCTACTATAGGCTAGCTTCGGTGCTCCCGTCCGTCGTTGTTTCGTCGCCACTGTTACTATAGGCGGGCGCCGATGCTCCCGTCCGCAATCGCCGCTGCTACGATAGACGGACGCCGGTGCTCCCGTCTGCCGTCGCTGCTGCTACTATAGGCGGACGTCGGCGCTCTGGCTGCCGTCGCCAATGCTATAATAGCCGTACGCCAGTTCATCGCCGGTGTGCCTCCCCGTGTCTGCTGCTACTATATATCACCGCCGCTGCTACAGTAGGCCAACGCCGCTGCTCCCAGTCGTCATTGCCGTTGCTACTATAGGCCAGCTTCGGTGCTCCCGTTCGTCGGCGTCTCGTCGCCACTGCTACTATAGGCGGGCGTCGGTGCTCCCAGCCGCAACCGTCGCTGCTATGATAGACGGACGCCGGTGCTCCCGTCTGCCATCGTTGCTGCTACTATAGGAGGACGTCGGCGCTCCGGCTTCCGTCACCGATGCTACAATAGCCGGACGCCAGTTCATCGCCGGCACTAGTAGAAAACTGTAGCGCACCAAAGAATGGTGCACCATAGAAATTAAATTTTGTGGCGCGCGACAGAACATGCGCCACAGAAATGACAAATTCGGTGGCGCACGGGAGAAGGGTGGTCCACAAAAACTGGGTGGGGCCCACCCCAATCATTGCAGTCGAACGTTTCTGTGGCGCACGTAATATGGTGCGCCACAGAAATGACATATTCTGTGCCGCATGTGCATTGGTGCGCCGCAGAATCCAGCATTTCTATGGCGCACCCATACACATGCACCACAGATTTTTTTTTCCTCTCCAACCCCCCCCCCCCCCCCCAGGGGATCGCCTTTCTAGTTTTCCGCGGGAGAGTTCCAGGTCTAAAAATCATCAAAAAATAAAGTTCTTATAGATGCACGGAGAGTTTAAGGTCTACTTTTTTTTAATCAAATTTTGGAAAATGAATTTCGACTTTCTGAGTACAATTTCGTTAAAAAAAGTAAAATGGGCATAACTTTTGCATACGATGTTGGAAAAAAATGATCAAGATATCAAAAAAAAAACTAGAGAAAAAAAGGAACTCAACCTCACTCGTCTTCGGCCTGTGAGGTTTTTTTAGACTGTCCAAATTACAAAAAGAAAAAAAAGTTATTTCAAACAGAAGATTTTTTCCTACAAAATTAAGAAAAATTGGAAAAAAAATTCTATGGCGCACGGTGGGTGGGTGCGCCATAGAAATGTTGGATTTCTGTGGCGCACGGGTGGTGGGTGCGCCATAGAATTGTTGTCTTTCTGTGGCGCACGGGTGGTTGGTGCGCCATAGAATTTTTGGGCGGGATTCGAAATTTGAATCCCGCCCCTTGTCTTCTCCCTTCTCCTCCACTTCTCCTCTCCCCTTCTCTCCTCTACCTCCACTTCTCCTCTCCCTTTTCCTCCACTTCTCCTCTCCTCTTCTCTCCTCCTCCTCCTCCTCCTCCACCACCTCCGGCGAGCTCCTACTCCTCCTCCTCCACCTCCGGCGAGTTTCTCCTCCTCCACCAACACCACCTCCGGCGAGCTCCTCCCAGTCCACCAACTTCGGTGGCCTCCTCCTCCACAACCTCCGGCGACCTCCTCCTCCTCTTCCAACTCCGGCGACCTCCTCCTCCTCCTCCACCCCCACCTCCGGTGACCCCCTCCTCCTCCTCCTCCACCCACCATCGACCAAGCCATAATACAGCGAAATTCTGGTGGCTAGATCCGCCTTTTTTAAAAAAACTTCAAAAAAAATCTGTGGCGCATGGTGGTGGGTGCGCCACAAAAATATCGTCACAAAAAATTATGTGGCGCATGGTGGTGCTGTGCCACATAATTATATTTTAGTGGCGTAAATTCTATGGCGCACCTAACAAAATTGGTGGTGCGCCATAGAATTGTATTTTGGTGCGCCACAGAAAGAGGTTTATGTAATAGTGCGGTGTGCCTCCCCGTGTTGCCCCTTACCTCGTCAGGACGGACGCATAC
Source organism: Alopecurus myosuroides (assembly GCA_028641055.1). NCBI lineage: Eukaryota > Viridiplantae > Streptophyta > Magnoliopsida > Poales > Poaceae > Alopecurus > Alopecurus myosuroides. The sequence goes on from CM054063.1 coordinate 53,573,450, forward strand.
CCTCAGCTCAAAAGTTCAATCTAGGGCTTCTGCAGCCCTGTTCTGGCACCCTGCCGGAGGGGGGAATCGTCACCGGACTCTTGTCTACGTACGAGAACCATTGCTTACATTACGTACTTTACTTAATGCGATTGTCTGTTGCACACAAAGCAATCACTTCGTTGCTGCAACTTAATACCAGATACATTTGCTGGATAGCTTTCTTGAGGTGGACTATTAGATATGGATGCATTGTTGTAATGCCTATGATGTTAGAACATGTGAACTATATCTCGTCGTAATAGTATTGTTATACTTACATAATTTGTCAATTTCTCAGCTGTAATTTGTTCGCCCGACATGATTTTTTTCAGAGAGACACGCAAGCGAAAGTATGGCCCCCGGTCCTATTTTCCTCATTGATACAACCTTCTTTTAAGAACTTTCATCACTGTTTCTTTGCTGAACCATTTTTTACTTTCATTGTTCTACAATATTATATACGTTTAATTATCTAGTTTCAGCAAGACCGGAAGAGTGACAACCTTCCGGCAAACTGGGGCAACAGAGAGTTTGTGTGTTGTGTGCAGGTCCACACTTGTTGACGCGCCAAACAACAAGCAACCTTTCTCAAGTCTTCAATGTCCTACTTGTCGATAAACCCTGGTTCGTTGATTGGAGGAAAATTAATGCTAGGATGCATCTGAAAGATTGAGAGGCTAACTAGAGGGGGGTGGTGAATAGGTTAACTACAAATTTTAGCTTCTTTTTCGATTTAACAAGATAGTGCTCAAATATAGATTGTCTAGATTATGCAACTAGGTGAACAATCCTATATGTTGAGCAAGTACAAGTAGCACAAGGTATATATATGACTAAGCTAGTAGCAACAAGTAAAGGTAAGTTGAGGGATAACCGAACACAATGACGCGGAGATGTATCCCAAAGTTCACTTCCCAATGGAAGCTGAGCTCCGTTGGAGCGGTGCGGTGCCACCAAAGTGGAACACCGAGTGGCCCTCAAATGGCACACCGTATCTCCTTCGAGTCCTTCCACCGGTGTCGAGTGGCTCGAATCACTATGTTTCCGTTGAGGTTGACAACTAGAACCTTTACAAGGATGAGGCACACTCCACAACTTTGGAGGGTCCTCACCAAATCCCCAGAGCCACCAAGACACCGGGAAGCAAGATTCACGAGCACAAGAGCTTCGGGGACAATAACAAGGTTGCAAGGTCCAATGAGCTAGGAGCAACAAGGTTCTTGGCTCCAAAGAAGTAAGAACAACAAGATCCCTACGGGATGAGTGCGTTGATGACGAATCGTCTTGGTGAAGTTGTAGATCTAGATCTTCTCCTCCAAATCCCAAGAGATCAATGGCTTTGGTTGTGTATTTAGGGAGAACCTTGAAGCTTGGAGGTGGTCAACAATGGAGGTGAGAGAAAGCTTATTTGACACCTCCAAAAGGTAGAAGACAAGTCCTATTTATAGTGGGGGAAGAAAGTTGCCGTTGGGGGGTTTTCTTGTGCTGTGCAGGGTACCCGGCCTGGAGCCCGGCCTGGCCGGCTGGGAGGCTAGCCTGTCGTGCAGGGAGACAAGCCTGGGGGCAGAGGGCCCGTCCTAGGCCGGCAACTAGGCCGGCCAGCACACATACGCGCCCGGCCTGCACAGGGAAGAGCCCGGTGTCGGATATATACCAAATAGGGGTATATCAGATGGTAGTCAAAAGTGCCGGATTACCACGGGTGGCCCAACTGGTAGTGGGCTATGGTCCATTGGGCGGCCCAGTAAGCTGACGCACAGAAGCCGGATTCTAGAAGGACCCGGATCACGCCCCACGTGATCTGGCATGGAGGAGAAGGCGGATTCCTTACTTTCCAAGTTAATGGCTATCGTAGTCTTCTAGGTTTCCTACTCTGTATGCCCTAACCCGGCTATTATATAAAGCCGGGCGGGAGATATGATAGACAGAGACGAAGCTACAGGCTATTACAATGTGAGGTTCTGTTTAGCTATTCGCTGAGGATCAACTTCTCGGCGAGTTAGCCTGTTAGGGCATACACAGGCTTTAGTCCTGATTAGTGAGTTTGCAGGAGTAGGAACGCCGTATTATTACGACGTACCGAACCTAGGTAAATCCTGTGTCTTTGTCTTCAACGCGATCCCGTTTCCCCATGTCTCTACCCGTAGTCTCATGGCACCCCCGTCTATGAAAACTACTACGATGTCTCGACAGTTGGCGCCCACCGTGGGGCAAACGACGTCAGGCGTTAAGTTCCGATCTGGGATACTCGGCGGAATCGGTAGTTCCATAACTGTCGGAAGCCTGGAGTTCGACGAGGACGTCCGACGCTTCCTCGACAATGGATCGTACATACCGGCGCAAAATCATCTGGTAAGTGCCTGCGTGTTACCGATCGGATCTGCTAATATCTTTATCGGACTAACTGCAGAGGCCATGGGGTTTTGCGGTGGAAGCAAATTTATCCCACCCGCCCTATACCCAGTCGAAGATGACTATGATACCGGATTTTACTCAGATCGCCGACACGAAAATGATACACACTTTATCGGTATGGTGCAATCCGAGGTCGCCGAAAACACGGACGACAGAAATCCCGTACAGGAGGCAGAAAGCATCAAACCCACTACAGAGGTGGAAGATCCGACACCCGCCAATCCGGTGATGAACTCGGAAGCTGACTCTGTGCTAGCCGCCATTGAGGCGAGATTAGAGTCAGAAACCGGATCAGATGATTTTGATTCCGAAGACGAAGACGTGGACGCCTTCGAAAGAAAAGTTAAATCTTTTCAAGAGGGATTCCATGAAGTACTAATGGCGAAACCGGCTGAAAACACGGACGCCGACAGTCAGGAAAGCCCTAAAACCCCTCCGCCAGAGGAAGAGAGAGAACATGGAGAAACTTCTCCGATATTTCCCAACGTCAAGGAATTGACAGAGGATGAACCTGCTAAAAAACCTCCCTCTTCCAAGAAAAAGCACAAGACCGCTAAAAACTCCAATACAAGCTCCGGAAGAAGAAATTGGCTGATCCAGCTGATGAAAACCCGGAAGTAGGAGATGCAAGCGGAATAAAACTTGCGGAGAAGAAAACAAAAGAAATCCTTGTTCCGACAATGATAGAGCAAGAAGAACAGGAATTGTTACAAACACAAGTGGGATTGCATGAACCCCCTGAAGTGCTAGAAGCCAGGAGACAAGCTCTCCAACGGCAACAGCAACATCTATTCAGAACTCGTGAACACCTCCAAAAAACCCAGGATGACATCAAGCTCATGAAGGTAGAAATCGAGGAGTACGAGAAAAAGAATAGATCTGGCATTAAACCTACAAGGTTACCCGGAATCGTAAGACCGAAAGTACTGCCGCCAAAAGAAAGGTTTCACAACCCATCTTGGCAAAAGCAAGTAAACGGCAAGGATGCCAGGGGCGAACCAATATACAAAACCGCAGCAGAAAATGCGGAAGCAGCATTTGCCATCCTCAACAATGACATGTACTCCAACGGTGAAAAACTCCAAGGGGTGTATGCTTTCCTAGGAAAAGCATTGCAACAACAACAGCGGGCCCAAGAGCGATCAGGGAAGTTGCACGACGACTCCGCCCTATGCAAAACAGCTACTTGCGCCGCTGGAGCACCTGGACCGGAAGAACCTGGAGATTCCGACAATTCAAAGGACTAGAAAGCGGATCCGAGAAAAGATAAGAAAAATCCCGACAACAGGGATGAAGCATCTAGAACCGGATCTCATCTCCCGAAGGGTGGACGCAAACCCCACGATCGGGAAGAAAAACACCGAAATGATGGCAAAGCAATGCCACCTCCGAGACACCCTGCTGAAAAAGCCGGAAGACATGATGTACCTCACAGCCGTGAGAGATCTCGGACACCTCCTAAGGATAAAGAAAGGCACAGGAGTAGAACTCCGCCTCATCCAAAAGGGCGTGATCTTGAAAGAAATAGAAACGATCCCGGAAAAGCGCGTCCACGCAACAATGGAAAAGAAAGGAGCAGATCCCCTTCTGTCCATTCAGCCGGTAGATATTCCGCGACATGGATAGAGCGGAAAAGGATGATCTATACTTTGGACCTAAGTGTTTCACCGATAGGATCCGAAGGATAACCCTGCATTCTGGCTTTGCCAAGGTCGGTCCAACGTACCAGAAATACACCGGCAGTACAAACCCGGATACCTGGCTCTCAGACTACTATACAGCCGTCCAGATTAACAATGGGAAAGACCTGGAAGCTGTAAAGTTTCTTCCCCTAATGTTACTGGATGGAGCCAGAGATTGGATCAATGGATTGCCATCAAGAACTGTCGACAGCTGGGATGATATGGCTCGAGTATTTACTCAGCACTTCCAGGGAACTTACAAACGCCTGAACAGCATCAACCAGCTGAACCGTTGCACCCAGTTCGAGGATGAACCATACGTGGATTTCATATCCAGATGGACTGCAATGAAGAATAGTTGTTCTGGAGTAACTGACGTACAAGCGATGCATGCTTTCGTCAATGGCCTAAAACCCGGACTAGTACCGTTCATGGTTGGTTCCAAACAGCACAAAGATCTTGGATCTATGCTTACAACCGCCAATGAGCACGCTGCAGCCGAAGACGATATCAGAGCAAGAGGCGGCAATATCGATGCACTGATACTGGCCATGAAAAATCCTCGCTCTGAGAAAAAAAGAACTTCAGATGCAACACCAAAACCCAAAGAGGTTAACATAGCCTTTGGAAGTGAAAAAGGGAACAGATGGAAAGGACGCAGTTCAGAACCAATCAACTACACTAAAGAAGAGTGGGAGAAGATTAAGTCGGAACCCTGCGTCCACCATTCGCAATTTGGGAAACCCACCCATACAAACGCACAATGCCGACTGAATAAGCACATGAAAGGCAGTGCAGGATCCGGAAACAAAGGGAAGAGTTCCAAAAGGAAATTCTCTAAACAAAAGCCAGAAGCTGAGAAAGAAGACAGTGAATCGGACACTGACGAAAAAATCCAGGAACAACAGCGGAAAGGTGAACCCAAGTTTCCGAGAGTTGATGGAGAATGCGCCCTAACTTTCCTAGCAACTCCATCAGCAAAGGTGGCGAAAAGAACACTTCGAGAAATAAATGCGGTTGTTCCGGCAACCCCAAAATTCTTGAAGTATTCGAACACACCAATAACCTAGGATCAGTCTGATCATCCCGGAAATATCCCTGAACCCGGCACACAAGCTCTTATTGTAAGCCCTATTGTCCAGAACACTAGGCTAAAAAGAGTGCTGATGGACGGAGGATCCAACATCAACATAATGTACCTGGATACGTTGAGACATCTGAAAATCTCCGAGACCCAGCTCAATCAGAGCAACATACGCTTCCATGGCATTGTTCCCGGAAGGCAAGCACGATCCCTAGGAGAAATTTCCCTAGATGTCACCTTCGGAGAAAAAGATCACTTCCGTCAGGAAAAAGTATCCTTCGAGGTGGTGCCGTTCGAAAGCGTGTATCACGCAATTCTCGGACGTCCAGCTTTCGCCAAATTTATGGCAAGATCATGTTATATTTATAACAAGCTGAAGATGCCAGGGCCGAAAGGAGGGGTAATCACCATAACTGGAGACTTCAAGCTGGCAAACAAGCTGGAAAAAGAAAACGCCCTTTGCGTTGAGAAGATCATAGCAAAGGAAGATCTGAAAGAGCTGGCTAAGGAGGTATCGCCGACAGAAATGCCGGCAGGAAAAGAAACTCGGAAGCCAGCAGATAGCTTCAAGGCATCCGAGAATACAAGACAGGTAATCCTAGATCCCAAAGATCCGACAATCGTAGTAGGAACTGGGATGACCGACAAATAGGAAGGCGAGCTCATCAAGTTCCTCCGTGAGAACTGGGATATTTTCCCCTGGTGTCCAGCTGACATGCCAGGCGTACCCAGGGAACTTGCTGAGCATCAACTCAAGGTAATTCCAGGCTCCAAACCCGTCAAACAAGGTCTCCGTCGATTTGACGGAAGAAGACGGAAGGCTATTGGCAAGGAAATTATCCAGCTTTTAGTAGCAGATTTCATCCAGGAAGTAATCCACACTGAATGGTCTGCAAATCCGGTATTAGTACCGAAGAAAGACACTACTGCTCTTAGAATGTGTATAGATTACACCGGCTTGAACAAATTGTGTCCAAAAGATAGGTTCGCGTTACCGCGAATCGATCAAATAATAGATGCCACCGCAGGCTCTGAGCTTTTATGCTTTTTGGATGCTTATTCCGGGTATCACCAAATACGCATGAAAAAGGAAGATCAAATTAAGACTTCTTTTATAACCCCGTACGGGAGGTATTATTACGTAACCATGCCGTTTGGCCTGAAGAACACAGGTGCAACTTACCAGCGTTGCATGCAACGTTGTTTGCATAGTCAGATTGGCAAAAACGTCCATGTTTACGTGGACGATATTGCTGTCGTAACCAAGGAAAAAGACACACTCCTTGAGGATTTGCGAGAAACCTTCGAAAACTTGCGCACCTACAAGATGAAGCTAAATCCATCAAAGTGTGTATTCAGGGTTCCCTCAGGAAAACTTCTGGGTTTCATCGTTTCTCACAGAGGAATAGAAGTTAACCCGGAAAATATCAAAGCCATCTTAAACATCTCCAAACCTACGTGTGTGAAAGATGTCCAAAGATTGATGGGTTCCGCCGCTGCCGTCAGCAGATTTATTAGTCGGCTGGGGGATAAAGCCTTACCACTCTACAAGTTGCTGAAAAAATCCGACAAATTCGAGTGGACAGAAGAGGCCGATGCAGCGTTAACCCAGTTAAAGGAAACTTTGATGAAAGCTCCAATTTTGGCATCCCCAAAAGACGAAGAACCTATGCAAAGGGTTATTAGTGCGGTAATCGTTGTGGAACGGAAGAAAGACGAACAAAGCATACCAGACCAGCATCCGGTATATTACATAAGTGAAGTTTTCTCCGAGTCCAAGCAAAGGTACCCACACTACCAAAAACTGGCATATGGCGTATTTTTCGCATCTAGAAAGTTACGCCATTACTTCCAAGGACATTCCATAACAGTGGTATGTAAAGCACCCCTAGGGGATATAATAAACAATGCGGAGGCAACTCGCCGAGTAGCCAAATGGGGTATCGAGCTAGCAGCCTTCGACATTAAGTATCAGCCAAGGACGGCAATAAAATCCCAGGTTCTGGCAGATTTTGTCGCCGACTGGACGGAAGCAATGGAGAAAACACCAATGCCGGAGTCCGAGTACTGGATCATGCATTTTGACGGATCCAAGATGAAGGAGGGCGCTGGAGCTGGTGTAGTCTTAAAATCCCCTAAAGGAGACACAATGGAGTACGTATTACAAATACACTTCAACGCCAGCAATAACGTGGCAGAATACGAAGCTCTGCTTCATGGCTTGCACATTGCAAAAGAAATAGGGGTCAAACGCATTCTGTGCTACGGCGACTCGGATTTGGTACAACATCAGCTCAACCAAACCTGGGACGCAAAGAGCCCTATAATGGCCGAATATCGGAGAACGGTGGACGAGTTCGCCATTTGTTTTTTCGGATTCGAAGTACTCCACGTTAAAAGGGAGGAAAATTGGAACGCGGATGCGTTAGCCCGCATGGGGTCAGAAAGGGTAAAAATCCTACCACCAGGTGTATTCGTCCAGCATTTGTACGAGCCATCCATAAAAGGTGGAGATATCGATTACCCCCTGGCTTCCGAGTCAATTGAAGTTATGCTCGTTAACCCGGACTGGATAATTCCATATTTAAACTTCTTAGTCAACCAGAAGTACCCGGAAGGAGCAGACGAAGTCTTGCAGAGGCAAATTCAGCGCCGATGCAAAGGATACACGGTAATTGATAACTGCCTGTACAAACGCAGTACTTCCGGAATTTTTCTACGGTGTATTTCCCCAGAAGAAGGACGAGAAATCCTGCAAGAAATCCACGCCGGAGATTGCGGACATCATGCTCAATCAAATAGCATAGTTAAAAAAGCATTCCGTGCCGGGTTTTTCTGGCTAACGGCCAAGACAGATGTTGAGCACATAGTTAACACATGTGCAGGGTGTCAATATTACGCCAAGCAGACTAATATGCCGGCCCAAGCACTCAAAACTATCCCAATTACATGGCCGTTTGCGGTCTGGGGGCTAGATATGATGGGACCGTTCAAAACTGTGCGAGTCGGACTTACACATCTACTTGTAGATGTGGATAAGTATACCAAATGGGTGGAGGCTAAACCCATCAAAAAGCTTGACGGTGTAACTGCCAGAAATTTCATCATTGACATAGTCATGAGATATGGCATTCCACACAGCATAATAACCGACAACGGGACAAATTTCTCCATTGGAGAGTTGGCAAAATATTGCCGACAAACGGGAATTCGCCTAGATCTCGCATCTGTGGCACACACGCAATCCAATGGACATGTTGAGAGAAAGAATAGCTCAATCCTGCAAGGAATACGCCCAAGACTCGAATCTCCTCTTCATAGAGCAGCTGGAGCATGGGTAGAGGAGCTACCTTCCGTGCTTTGGAGTATTCGAACGACGCCAAACAGGTCAACTGGGCAAACCCCGTTTTTCCTAGTTTACGGTGCGGAAGCTATTCTTCCAACGGACATGATCCATGATAGCCCAAGAGTGCGGGATTTCGATGACTCGGATGCCGAAGAAGCACGACAGGATGCCGTCGATCTCTTAGAAGAGGAACGAGAGCTTGTGCTTCAAAGATCCGCCATTTACCGGCAAGGTTTACGACGTTATCATAGTCGGAAAATCAGGCATCGTTCTTTTAAAGAAGGTGACTTAGTGCTGAGATTGGTGCAGCAAAGAAAGCACAAATTGGCCCCAGTATGGGAAGGACCATTTGTAATCAGCAAAGCTATGAAAAATGTGTCATATTATCTTGTAGATATTCGGGACACGGAAGACGATCCCGAAAAGCCGAATCGCAAAAGAAAGAGAAAGATAGATGATGAACTAGGAGAGACAAAGAGGCCTTGGAGCATCCAGCAGTTACGTCCCTTCTATACTTAGTTCAATCTCTATGTAAACATCTTTGAGATCATGAAATAAAGTTGTCGGAATTCTTATATCCATGTTTTTACAAGTTTATTATAGTACAAAGCATGATTCCACATTATCTATTTTCCAATGATCTTACAAAATACACAATGTTAACCCGAATTGTGCCTGCGTGCTCGGTGTTTAAAAACTGAATGATTTTTAGCCTGCTAACGGCTAAAGGAAACTCGGATTGTGCCTGCGTGCCCAAGTTTCAGAAAATTCCTTACTTTTCTCTAAGTATTATCTGATTGTTTACGTGTTGGGTCACTGGAGCTAGTTAGTAAAAATGCCTTTAGTATGATCCATGTTTTCGAGTTTAAACTGATTGGTTATACCCAGTTACTCAGCATGATGATTCATAATACTATCGAGCCATTTCAAACACTAAGGACAGTTAAAACACATAAACCAGAGAACTTAGAAGACAAAGGAATATTAAAACCCGGAAACCTTGCAAAGAATTTCATAATTAAAACTGCAAAAGGCGGAGTTCTTGTTTATACAAAAGGAATAGAAGCATTACAATATAAATTACATTGTAAAAGTGCAGTAATGCTCCTATTGTCTACTTTCATCATCCAGGTTAAAGGCAGCCCTTCAAGCATCCGAGTCTTCTTCGCTGCTGTCATTCTCGGGGGCTTCCGGGATCTCCTCTTCTGGATAAGTGATGGAGATGTTCACCATGGAGGCGATCTTGGTGGCGCGGCCTTTGATTTCATCAAAGATGGTGGATCGCTGAGTTTCCGTGTATCCTTGGGGGATACCGGACGCCACGCGTCAAGACTTTGCACCAGGGTAGTGCATACGCATAAGGCCGAGTGCCATGCGTGCACCACCCCGTGCGGCGGAGCGTAGGATGGACTCCCTGGACTCCGCCACCTCCAAGATGGCACCCGGAAGTTTCCCAACTTCCGAGAACTCCCCAGTCCTTGTGGGAAGAAACTTGTTGACTACCTGCATGCCAGCAGCTCTGATCGCAGTCCACGTCTTCCCAAAGGCTTGGATTCTATCAATCCGAGCGAGATCTGGGTTATCTCCTGTTTTTTCAAACAAAACAACCAAAAAGGTTAAGTGAAAAAGCAGAGAAAGAAAACAAGACATGGAAAAATGGTAAATGAAGCAAAACTTACCGATAATCTTGTCGATTTCGGAGCCTTCCTCCAGGCGAAGGTTTAAGGCATTTTCCAGGTCCTGGATAGTGGACTTATCCTTCTCCGCCTGTTCGGAAGCCTTGGAATGAGCAATTCCAAGGGCCAGATTGCTGGCTTCCAGATCCTTTTGGGCCTTCATAAGTTGCTTATGAAGGTCCAGATTCTCCTCACGGAGACTGGCAGCATTGCCGGCATCTTCAGCTATTTGCTTGGCCTTAGCCAAAGCATCTGGAAAGCAAGGAAAATTCCGAGTTTAGAAAAATCCCGGAAAAGTACTTAGACAAAAGGCTGAATCAAAAACTTCAGAGGAAAAAAGTTTACCTGTTGTTTCCGACAGCTTTAGCTGAGACGATGCCAGCTCCGCATCTTTCACGTCAAGAATGGAAAGAAGATTTCTAACTTCCTTGTTCTTGATGGAAAGTTTATTGAAAACTTCCATGTTAATGGTTTCAGCGGTTTGCTGGAACACTACAAGGAAAAGAGTAACTAAAAAGCATCAAGGCAAAAAGTATACATTTTGCTTAATGCTTGGGGGCTAGAGTTAAATACCTGGCTCATTCGCTGCAACCCCGCCAGGTTTTCATTGAACTCTTTCGCGTATTCCGCAAAAAGAATTCCAGCCGCGCTTAGGCCATCGTTGAGGTTCTTGAAGTCCTTGTCGAAGGTGGGAATCTCCTCATCGATTGTCCGAGAAGAATTTCCCACCTCTGGAGCCGCCCTTTCCCTCGTGTCCGTGTCCGACACAACGGGCTGGCTGGGCTCCAACGACTTGGTGGGGGGGGCTGTCGCATGCTCTTCCGCCATCGTGGACGGTGTGTCCGGTGCGATGACGGGAGAAGGTTGAGAGCCTCTGTTGGTCACAGCCTTATGCCTTTTCAGCTTCTTTGGCTTTAAGGTAGAGGGAGGCAGGCTAAAGGCAAAAAACAAAAAACCCGGAAAGAGTTAAAACTCCGAAGATGAAAGAAAACTTTGACAAAAGAAAATAACCCGGACGTTCTAACCTGGAGGTGACGACGGGAATCCCGTCAAGATCGATGATTTCCTCAGAGGAGGAAATCTTCTTGCGCTTTCTCCCACCTGCAAAGGCGGAGCGCAACGCCTCCAGTTCAGCTTCGGAGGCCACCTCCTAATCAGGAAGCTCGGCAATCTGTTGAAAAGGAAAAGCAGAGTTAGAAGCGAAAAATCCGAGAAAACATGGAAAAAGTTTAAACCCAAATAACGGAAATAATACCTTGGGCGCCGGATTGTCGGCCGTATACATTGGCCGACTCGCTTCATATTGGTCGCGTGATGCGAACAACTGGTTTACGCGCCGCCGCAGATCCTTCGCGGCCCAGTCTTTGCTGGTTGTCCGCATTTTGTCATTGGCGCCCGTGTACTCGCAAAGGAGACGGCCGCCATGGTTGGCCAACGGCTGGATCCGCCTATCCAACCAGCAAAGGACTGTGTCCATGCCGGTTAGGGGCGGATCAGAGGAAGTGAGCTTGGCGATGCGCCGCTTGATCCTTAGAAGATCAGGCGGCAGAACTTGGACGGCTTCTGTTCCCCAATTTTCTTGGGGAACAGCAGCGGTGTTTGAGAAAGGTGGAACCCCGATGGCCTTTTTTTTGGGAAAGGAACATCGGGATGATAAAAGAAGGAACCCGTCCAGAATTTGACGGATTCCGAGGTCCTGATCTTGGGGAACCATTCCTCCCTAAATCTCCTAAGAGTGAAGGAGATAGTCCCGCAAGTCGGGAGTGCGCCCTCCGAAGAGTTCCGCTTAACCCCGAAACAGTATAACCAGAAGTCTAACCTAGGTTCTATGCCTAGGAAACCCTCAAAGAGGGCCTGAAAGCCGGCCATATAAAGAATGGAATTGGGTGGCAGGTTATGGGGCTGGATGTTGTAATGGGAGAGAACTTGGAGGAAAAAGGCAGAAGGTGGCAATCCCATACCTCTTAGGAGATGGGAGGAGAGAAGAACCCGTTCGCCGTCGTTTGGCAGGGGTTCGTTCTCGTCCTCCGGGAGCCGCCATTTCCCTTTTAGCACTAACCCCTCCTTTTCCATGTTTGGAAGGAGGGATGGGGGAATGCTGCAGGCAACCCAGTTGCCGACAGTCTCCAGTTCTTCATCCGCTCCGGCGGCGGCGAACGCGGCGGCTTCTGCAGCGGCGAGCTCGTCGCCGAGGAGCGTGATCTTCTCCTCCGCTGTCTCGGGAGCGAACAGCGGAGAAGGCGCGGAGCTTGAGCCCGCAAGATCCGCGGCGGCGGAAGCGTTTCCCTCGTCCACCGCGGTGCTCGTGGTCTTCACCGGCTCGCCGCCGGCGTGCGTCGGGGAATCCAACTGAGGATCCATATTGTTCATTATGTCCTCGATGTCCTGCGCAACGGTGCGTGCGGGCGAAGATGGCGAAGAGGCCATTTGGTGGCGGCGCTGGCTCGCCTCCGGTGAGGTTCTGGGCGCGGTGTGCGTTCGGAAGTGTTTCTCTGCTCGAGAGCTTGGGCGCTGTAATGGCGTTCGAGTGGTTGCGGAAGGTTTTCCGGGAGGACGAAGAAGGCTATTTATAGCCGGAAATCCGTCACGATGCGTGCTAACGGCTCTTTTGACCGTTGGATGATTAACGCGTGTCACTCGCCGAGAAATCCGGGAAATGGATCGACAGGATGATTATGGTTATCTCCTCGTTTCCCGCGAGAATCTGTCAGAGATATGTTTCTGGGTTTCCCGCCTGGAACCCAAACGTCCCTTACGTCAGCAGGATTAAAGTGCTGACGTAGGAGATTCCTTCTCCGTGAAGGATCGTGTGAGAAAAGCCGGATTTTCGGAATTCCGAGTTTTACGTTACCATCTCTTTTCAAAGAAGAATAAGAAGAATCAAGACTGCTGGCCAATATTTCTCGGACAATATGCATTTGGCGAAAGACGGCGAATCAGAGTTTTAATCCTTCTTGGGGGCTACTGTCGGATATATACCAAATAGGGGTATATCAGATGGTAGTCAAAAGTGTCGGATTACCAGGGTGGCCCAACTGGTAGTGGGCTATGGTCCATTGGGCGGCCCAGTAAACTGACGCACAGAAGCCGGATTCTAGAAGGACCCGGATCACGGCCCACGTGATCTGGCTTGGAGGAGAAGGCGGATTCCTTACTTTCCAAGTTAATGGCTACCGTAGTCTTCTAGCTTTCCTACTCCGTATGCCCTAACCCGGCTATTATATAAAGCCGGGCGAGAGATATGATAGATAGAGACGAAGCTACAGCCTAACTCGCCGAGAAGTTGATCCTCAGCGAATAGCTAAACAGAACCTCACATTGTAATTGTATACACAGGCTTTATCCCTGATTAGTGAGTTTGCAGGAGTAGGAACGCCGTATTATTACGACGTACCGAACCTGGGTAAATCATGTGTCTTTGTCTTCAACGCGATCCCGTTTCCCCACGTCTCTACCCGTAGTCTCATGGCACCCCCGTCTATGAAAACTACTAAGATGTCTCGACACCTGGCCTGGGCTGGCCACCTAACAGACGCGCCCGGCCTGAGGCCCGGCCAAGCCGACAACAAGGCCGGTGATACGTCTCCAACGTATTTATAATTTCTGATGTTCAATGATGATATTATGCCAATTGCTACATATTTTCTCCCTTACTTATGTCATTTTTATCGATTTCCCGGACTAACCTATTCACAAGATGCTACAGAGCCAGTTCCCTGTTTTCTGCTGTTTTTTGTTTCAGAAAAGTTGTTCTAGAAATATTCTCGGAATCGGAAAATTCGAAGCCCGAAAGTCTTAGAATTCCCGAAGGTTCCACGGAGTCCCGGAGAGACTTGGAGGGGGGCCTCAGGGGGCCCACACCATAGGGCGGCACCCCCCCTTGGCAGCACTGGGGGGTGGTGTGGGGCCCCCAGGGCTCCAGCACCTTTTCCCTTTTGCATATTTATAATCCTCCGAGGGAAAACCCTGGGGGAATGGACCTTTTCCACAAAATACATCTGTAGCTCCGCCGCCGCCGCCGACAAGTTTCGGGGGATAGATCTCTATTCTAGCACCCTGCAGAGACGGGGAAGTGCCCCCGGAACCATCTCCCTCGACTCCACCACCATCTCCATCACTGTTGCTTTCTCCTCGGATGAGGAGGGAGTAGTTCTCCCTCGAGGCCGAGGGCTCTAACGGTAGCTATGTGGTTCATCTCTCTCTCCCATGGTGTGATCTATATGTGATCGTGAGCTTTTTAATCTAGTTGAATAAGTAGATGTTACTTTTCATCTTGTGCTAATCAAGTGTTTTATTAATATGAACTTTGGAGTCACCTTGTCCCGCGATGTGAAGGTGACAGTGTGCACATCGTGTGTGTCTCCTATATGAATTGTGGTGTTTGTCGAGTACCTTCTAGGGATCTCATAGTGATAGCATGGGGTTTACTAGACATGGGAATGCTTACTTTAAGGAATGCTTTTTGCGTCCTACGCAATGATTAGTGTTCGTTATCCAACTGAAGAGGGTTAAGAGTAGCATAGTGAAGAGAAGATATTTAATTATTCAATTATGTGATTATTGTTGAGAGTGCCCCCTGGTGAAAGTAGGATCCCTAGGCCTTATTTCCACGCTTTGAAAGACCGTTTTCTGCCTGTTGTGCTACATGTTTGCTTGCTGCCATATTTATTTCAGATTGCTATTATTACTTATAACCATCCATATTACTCGCATTTCACTATCTCTTCGCCGAACTAGTGCACCTATATACCTGAAAAGTATATTGGGTGTGTTGGGGACACAAGAGACTTCTTGTATCTTCATTGCAGGGTTGCTTGAGAGGGATATCTTTCACCTCTACCTCCCTGAGTTCGATAAACCTTGGGTGATCCACTTAAGGGAAACTTGTTGCTGTTCTACAAACCTCTGCACTTGGAGGCCCAACACTGTCTACAAGAATAGAAGCGTGCATAGACATCAAGCTCTTTTCTGGCGCCGTTGCCAGGGAGGTAAGGTAAAAGGTACTCTCATCCTTGGGTGTGAGTGCTCGAAGTTATTTCCTTTAGATTACGCAGTTATATCTTTTTGTTCTTGTTTTTATTTTCACTAGTTAGGCTTAATGGAAAACAACAAAAATATGAGAGAACTTTATAATCTTTATCTTGAGTTTGTACATGAAGTGTTTCAAGAGGAAATTTAAAAACCTATGGAACTTTATTTGCATGCTAGTAGCAATGGTATTAGTATGAATTCTTTGCACACCATTATTTCTAATGCTATGGAAAAGTCTAAGCTTGGGGAAGTTGGTTTTGATGAACATGGTAATTTTAGTCCGCCAAGTTTTGAGGGAGAAATTTTCTTTGATGATACTTTGCCTCCAATATATGATGATTATAATGATTATGGTATTCTAGTTCCACCTACTATGGATGATAAATTTTATTTTGATCGTGATATGCCTTGTATATATGATGTTTACAATGATGAACCTTCTATTTTCAGTCCACCTACTACTGAGGATAAAATTAATTATGATTGCAATATGCCTCCTATATTTGATGATTCTGGTGATGCGAATAATAATGATAGCTATTTTGTTGAATTTGCTCCCACTACTATTAAAGAATGACTATGAGAAATAATTCTTTTATGCATGTGGCTCATGATAAAAATGTTATATCTCATAGTTATATTGTTAATTTTGTTCATGATGCTACTGAAGGTTATTCTGATATAGGGAAACATGGTTTTATGCATCTCAACAATATTAAGTTTCCCCTCTTTATATTGGAAATTTTGAAGTTGCACTTATTTTGTCTTCATATGCTAGTCACTTTATGCTTTGTTGGCTTGTTTTTCTACAAGATTCTTTTTCATAGGAAGTGGGTTAGACTTAAATGTGTTTATATTTTCTTCTTGATGCTCTCTTATTGTGATTCAATTCATATTTCTCATGTGAGCATCTGCTCAAATTATCATGCCTAGCTAAAAGGCTTTAAAGAAAAGCACTTCTTAGGAGATAACCCATTTTTTTATATTGCTTTTCTCTGTTTTCTTTGAGTCAAGGGGTTGTATACTTATGTAGGAACTCCTTTGTATCTTTATTTTCATGTATTATTTGATTCAAGTAAAGCCTCTAGTGGAAAGTTGAGACTATATTTCGGATTTCTGCGCAGATAACAGATTTCTATTGTCCACTGTTAAATTCGTATAAAATCACAGAAAATTCAAAATGATCTGAGTTCTTTTTGTGCGTAATCCTGGGCTATATACACAACTTTTCTTAGTTGAACACTTTTTTATTTGAGGAACAGAAGATTTTCGAAAAAAATCATCTTTCCCTGATGTCATGTTTTGACAGATTTCTGCCAATAATTGTATTTGCATCTTAATCTCTTTCTTTTGGTGTTCTTTTGAGAAAAAGAGTTTTAGAAGAAGTTGTGACAGTAGCTAATGTGTTTATGAGTTTTAGTCTTGTGTTGAAACTGAACCGTGTGAATTTATTATTTCGATTTGCACTAACGTTGCTAATGAAGATTGTGAGAAGTTTGGTGTGAAGGAAGTTTTCAAGGGTCAAGAGAAGAGAATGATATGATGTGATCAAGAATAATGAAAAGCCTAAGCTTGGGGATGCCCCGGAGGTACATCCCAGCAAATTTCAAGAAGACTCAAGCGTCTAATCTTGGGTATGCCCAAGGCATCCCCTTCTTCATCGACAAATTATCAGGTCACTTCTAGTGAAACTATATTTTTATCCAGTCACATCTTATGTGCTTTACTTGGAGCGTCTTTTTTTTGTTTTAAGTTTGTTTGGTTTTCTTTTCTGTAATAAATAGTTGGATCCTATCATACTTGTGTGAGAGAGAGACACGCTCCGTTTTTATTGTTTAGAACACTCTAGTTTTCATTCTTATTGTTCTGTGAGTGTTCACTTTTTGCTAGTACCGCATTTAGCCCTTGTTTTCATGCATCTTTTACTCAGAGTTGTTAGTTTTAGTAGTGTTATGTGACTACTCTCATTATTGCTTGATGTATCATTTAGAGAGTTTTTGTTAAAACATATCTTGTATGGTGCTTGTTGGGAAAAGAAACTGCTGCTTCAGGTAGAACTTTTAACGGTGCAAGTAGAAGCTTGTATAGACTGTGGCTAGAACATTTTTATATCATGCTAGATGTTATTTTAGTTTTAAAGCCTTGTGGTTATTGAGTAGCATGATTAGCCTCAAATAGCTGAGAGTGTTTAATGTGCCATTGAAAGAATCATGAGTTGTTCTTGTCATATTGAAGCATAAATTTGCGGTATTCTCCTTTGAATGTTTTATTTGGTTGACTTGGCGCATGCGCACACCATGTTTACGACTATGAACCAGTAACTAATAGCCTCTATGATCATTTAGTTTCTGAACTTGTGGTACCACTTATGCTTTAATTAATGATGTTTATGTTGTTATGCATGATTATGTCTCTTATGCTCTCTTGATTTGTCGCTCCCAGTCTTTTGCTAGCATCCACCTATACTGAGTACGAGCTCTACTCGTGCATCCAACTCCCTAAAACCAATGTTTTCCCATTGTGTCCACCATACCTACCTACATGTGGTATTTAACCACCACTCCAAAGTAAATTGCTCATGTGCTACCTTTAAAACTTTCAAAATTACTCCAGTTTTGTGTTCTTGTTTTTGCTCATGAGGAAGTAAATAGAGAATCTTTATCTCACATGTTGATTGGATTTCACACCCTGGACTAGTGGCTTCATCCTCTTATCCAATTGATAGAAGAGCTGGCAGCGGGGTGCCCAGCCGCAAATTAATGCAAACAAATTCTCTTCACTATTTTTGCCCCTGATTTATCAGTCAAAGCATAGTTGTGTAAACAAAAGATAAAGAGGGATGACATTCTAACCAAATGCGTCCTTCATATGGGAGCCGCTCTTGTGAAATCTAGTTGGCTTGTGACATACTGTATTTTCTGTTTACCATTCGTTGACACTAGCATACACCTCTCTTAAAATATAGACACTCCTCCATGGTATGTGATTGTTGACAGGCACCCGAGGATTCGGTTAGATATGGTTTGTGAAAGATGGTTGGGAGGAGTGTCAAGTTTTTAATACCTATGTTTAATAAAATAAAATCTCTAGCACATGAGTTGATCCCTGCTTCCCTCTGCGAAGGGCCTTTCTTTTACTTTTATGTTGATTCTCCATCTTCTAACTTTATGCACAGTTGAGAGAGCATTTTTCCATTCTGGGTTTTATGTGCATTTGTCCCAGAAACATTATTAATTGATTCATGATGTGTTATTGCTAGTTCTCTAATTATTTGTTCTAGTCTTCCTCATGAACTTTGAAGGTGTCCTAGCATTTATGTTTTGCCCCACCCTTAAGAACCAGCGAAATATCACTTTGCCATGCTTTCTTTATACTTGAAACTAACATATATCTTTCTTTGCGTTGTTATTCATGATCTTTTGTTTGAGTTATTTCTCATGCTGCAAAGTGATTGCTATGCTTTATTACTAAAGTTCTATTTATCATGTTTGTGTTTAAGTTCTATGATCTCAACTTACATATGCTTTTACATTATGATGATCAAGTTTATGTTGGTAGAATGTCACCTCAGAAATTATTTGTTTTTATCGTTTACCTACTCAAGGACGAGTAGGAACTAAGCTTGGGGATGCTTGATACGTCTCCAACGTATCTATAATTTCTGATGTTCCATGATGATATTATGCCAATTTCTACATGTTTTCTCCTTTCTATATGTCATTTTTTTCGATTTTCGAGACTAACTTATTGACAAGATGCCACAGAGCCAGTTCCTTCTTTTCTGCTATTTATAGTTTCAGAAAAGTTGTTATGGAAATATTCTCGGAATTGGAAAATTCGAAGCCCGGAAGTCTTAGAATTCCCGAAGGTTCCACGGAGTCCCGAAGAGACCCGGAGGGGGGGCTCAGGGGGCCCACACCATAGGGAGGCATGCCCCTCCCTTGGTCGCGCTGGGGGGTGGTGTGGCCCCCCCAGGGCTCCACCGCCTTTTCCCTTTCGCCTATTTATACTCCTCCGAGGGAAACCCCTAGGGGAATGGACCTTTTCCGGTAACATCTGCCGTGATGGGGGGATGATAACCCGGTAGGCCAAACTCCCGGGAGTAACCCGGCCCAAAGGATGCTGTGCGAGATCTGGCTAAGGATGAGGAAACCTGTGAAGGCCCGAACTCGTAGGCCCAGTAACCCGGATTGTGGGTTATGGTAGGAGAAAGTTAGGGTTTGTACGCCGGGTCCGGGTAGGATTCAGGTTGCGTCTTGGAGAATAAGCCAGGGGGTACGGATGCTTTATAAACCGACCCCCAGGTCTAGTCCAGATAGAGATCTAAGAACCCTAGCAACATCGTGTGATATCGAGCATCAAGTGTAATCCCAGAGTTGAGTTATTATATCAAGATCGGAGACTCGGCGACTTTGATTGCCGGCTACCAGATCGAATTGCACCATGTTTTCCTCTGAGCTAAACCCTCTCCCAAATACCTGTGTCGTCTTGCCCCAAGATCAGTTACCCCCGGTAACATCTGCCGTGATTATCCCACGACAGTTGGCGCCCACCGTGGGGCCTGCGTCCAAAGGTGTTTACATCACGGGAGAAGCTCGGAAGGGCATGGAGAATCTTGTCATCGGCAAAATCTACATCGACCACGAAGGAGAAAAGGTGGTGGACGATTCCGGCTGGGGGCCGGAGTCGGATCACCTCGAAACCGGATCCGTCGTGACAATCGGCCGGATCAGCGTCTTCATCGGTATGGTATGTGCTTCCAATTCGATCCCTGACAACGTTGGATCTGATTCTATGCAAGGAAAAGCCACGTCTATCCGATCAGATGATGAAGAATCGACTGGAACGACATATCCGGCAGAAGAACCCATCGCGGAGTGGGAACAGCCGGAGGAGCCGGCATGGACCCCACGCGACCGGGCCCAAGGAGAAGATGATACCGGGTCTATCCTGGATCTACTGGAAAACCGGTATGAGGAGAACGGTGAGGAAGAACAGCCTGAATTTACACCGGATATCGTACGCCGAGTTGCAGTCTATGCGGCCCCCGCGGCCAACCAAGGAAACACAACCGCGGCATCAGTCGGGGCGGCTCAGGCAGTGGCCCAGCAACAGGGCGCGGTTAACGGAGACCCGGTCTTGACCCGGGTTGATGGAGAGTCGGCGTCAGTAACCAGCAGAGCAGCGGATGAGGAGTTGCATGCAAACACGTTCGGGTTCTTAGAAAACCGGACAGCAGGGGCGGGTCCTTCGAACCCGCGCCACCCGGCCCTATTCGATAACAATCTGATTCTAGACCCCACGGTTCTCGCAACGGTTATCACTCCGGAAAACGCAGCGGAACGCGTCAGGGATCTGGATGTGGCGCGTCGTGCGCTGGAACAACAAAGAAGGCAGGTAGAGGCAGAAAAGCAAGGGATGGCCACACGACGGCGCGAGCTAGATGCGTTGGAAACCCGGCTTCGAGAGGAAACGTCCAGAATACATCAAAGGCACCACACCAGGTTACCAGCAACGGGCGGGGTTATTAATCCGGCTAATTTATTCGTTACACCTCAGGACCAGCCGATACCAGTGGTGAACCAGGGAACCGCACCCCAACAGATGACAGCAGCGACACATCCGGCGAATGAACGGACCGGATTACCCCCACCACAAACTAGAGTCACAACCGGCAACGATCTACTGCCGCCGCCACCATCACGATTCCGCACACCAGCCGGCCACTACAACAATCCTATGGACAACGTATATGCAGCGACACTCGCATTGAATCAAATCCCTGTGGGAGAGTCGCCCCATGCAGAGAAGACTCGGCAAGCCATCGAGCTGTTGCACACTGCGGTGGCACAGCAAGCCAATTACCCGGATCACAGAAGCGGTATGCACGGGACGCCATACGTCAGTCAGCAGCAAGGGAATATCCAAACAAGTTCAGCGCGGCGGAGGGAAGAGCAGCAGCAAATGCCGCCTCCTCCCCGCGCTCAGGCAGCATCAGCAGCACAGGCCGTCGTGGACAGTTCTAGGGCTCGGAGGGCCGCGGCCGGGTCTGCAGCGCATGGACCTCCCGCAGCACCGCGCCCAGCCGCGCCCCCCGCGGCATCACACGTTTCTAGAGCAAGGCCGGCTTCAACCGTTCTTGCGGGACCCAAGTGTCTCTCGGACAATATTAGAGCTGAACCTTACCCGGAAAAATTCAAAGAGCCAGGGAAAGTAGTGAATTATGAGCCAACCATGGATCCCGAAACATGGCTAAGCAGTTACGAGATGGCAATGTCAATTCGCAACGCGTCCGAGAACCTCCAAGCCAAGTTCATGTATCTGATGATGTCGGAAGGAGCAGCAAAATTGTGGTTCACCAATCTACTAGAGGGATCGATCAAGTCTTGGGAGGAATTGAAGACCGCGTTTGTCAAACACTTTCACGGGACCTGCAGGAAATTATTCACTATTGATGATCTAGAGCGATGCGTCCAGAAGAAGGGAGAATCGGCGCGCAGTTGGGTGCGCCGGGTTATGGAGATACTTCACTCATCCACGGATATCCAGCCCAAGGATGCACTACAGGCCATGGCAAAAACATGCAAGTATATACCTTTAGTGCAAAAGTTAACTCGCATGAAGTCCAGTCGAAATGCGTCGGAAGTCACAATGGGAGAATTGATGGATGCGTGCAACAAACACGCTGCGACAGATACTACAGAAGAAGAAGCTGATGACAAGAAGGCAAAAGCAAACACAAGCGGTAATGGAAGAACCGGCAACGGATCAGCATCAGGTAACAATGGAAATAGCCAGAACAAGCGCCCTTTCGAAGGAGGCTCCGAGTTTGTCGCCAACACAGAAGCAGGGTCTTCGAGGCCAAGAGCAGAAGGAAATTTCAACGGAGGTAACCACAATGGAGGAAATTATCAAGGTCCACCAAGGCCGGGTAACAATTGGGACATATTCAGGATGGCATGTCCGAAGCACAGCAGGAATGGCAGGCCAGCTAACCACTCCCTAGAACAGTGCGCCGATTTACAAAGATGGAAAAATGAGGAAGTGCACAGAGCTATGCGAGGTGCAGGACGGGGAGGAGGACCGGGTCCAGGGGCAAACCCGGGCAACGGCCCACCCCCAGCTGGTAACCCGGCGGCTGGAAATCAAAGTAATAACCAAGGGGGGGCAGGAGGTTTCCAGGCTAACCCCAAACAATTGGGTCAATATCATGTGCATACCACAGGAGGCTCTAACAAGGACAAAAAGATACTGAAGCAAGCGGTCAACTCAGTTTCGTTAGCCGTCCCGAGATACTTGAGATGGTCAGAACAGGAGGTAACATGGAGCAGAAGGGATCACCCGGAAAGAGTGGAACACCCAG
Source organism: Alopecurus myosuroides (assembly GCA_028641055.1). NCBI lineage: Eukaryota > Viridiplantae > Streptophyta > Magnoliopsida > Poales > Poaceae > Alopecurus > Alopecurus myosuroides. The sequence goes on from CM054063.1 coordinate 53,596,068, forward strand.
GAGTCTTGGCACTAGTAGTCGCACCGCAAGTCAATGGGTACGAACTGAAAAAGGTTTTAATGGATGGTGGAAGCAGCATCAATATACTGTATTGGGAAACCTTCCTACGCATGGGTCTCAAGGAATCTCAGCTGCAAAAAAGCTCAACAGTTTTTCATGGGATATTGCCGGGTCATTCAGCATGCCCCGAGGGAAAAATCGCATTGGAAGTAGCCTTTGGAGAGTCAAAGGATAACTATCGAATCGAGTGGCTTACCTTTGAGGTAGTGAAATTGCGCAGCCCTTATCACGCGCTATTTGGAAGGCCGGCTTACGCCAAATTCATGGCTAGGCCGTGTTACGTATATCTACAGCTAAAAATCCCGGGTCCCAAGAAGACCATTACCATACATGGAAATCGAGACATAGCGGCTGAATGCGACGAAGGAGATGCAGCAATGGCCGAGCAGGCCTGTAGAAAAGAAGAACTCAAGCATTACCGGTCTCAAGCAGACCCGGAGGATAGAGCCACATCAAAAAGGCCGAGTACTGAAGGTGAAAGAACAAAATCCAAGGTAACGCAAGATGCTAAAATGGTGGCCTTAATCGAGGATGATTCCCCCAAGCAATCCGCCGTAAAGGAAGAAGCTACACGGCCGCTCACAACCAGCCAAGTCATGGGAACACCCCATCCGGGTTGGCTAGCAAACCCGGTACTCATCAAGAAAAGGTCGAACATATGGAGAATGTGCATTGGTCAAGCCAGACCGGGACCAGTGCTTATGAAGAACTAAATAATGTAACGGGCAGCAGGTTTCAGACGCGCTCTTTTCCTACCCAGGGTACCTAAGGGGACTGGAAGGTTTTTAATGAGGCGGCCTGCTGATCCAAAATTTCTAGTATCAATAAAGAGATGGTTATCAAGTCCTATATCATTACATCCTGATTACAAGTAAGTAGTATCCATGCGACATCAGTAATTCAGTATCATTAAAAGCATCAAGTGCATGTAGGTCTTGGGGGTTGGTTGCTCAAGTGACCAACCACTAACCCGAAAGACCCGGCCTTGATGCCTATAAGTTATAAGGGCCGATTATTCGCAAACGAGTACGGCTGCAATCTTATAACTGGACAAAGGAGCCAAATTTTCTTGACTTTTCTTACTTAAGCTCGATGTGACTCGCACTAAAGTGGCATGATTCGTTCGCTTACGATTACAGTCAGCCACGAAGCCCAATGGGACTTGCCTGACACTGTTCTCGTATGGATGTAACAACATGGTATCCACGCGAAAGCCGGCTTACAGTACAAGATAGTCAAAAGGGTCACCTAAACCACAAGTTTATGCAGAGTACAAGGCCAAAGAATGGAAACTCAACAATTATCAAGCATAACTTCAGTATTCACACGGAATGGCTTTAGGCTTGCGACTCGGTAAAAGATAATTTGTTCTCTGAGAAAGGCCACACCCCCATGACTCGGACTTTGGGTCATGGGGACTGGGGGACTTCGAAACAGAAACAAACTACTTGGCTATCGCAGTTCGAAAAACCTCACCGTCCGAGTCTTGGGGACTTAAAGAAAAAGTCCACGTATCAAAGCCCCTGGTACTCGGAAAACCGAGTCTTCCGAAGGGAGCCAAAATAGAGAATTGGGTATCGAGAAAAAGTTCAAAGAATAGGCAAGCAATACGGTTATCAAAAGACCAGAAAAGCCGCAAAGTACATCACGGGCTAAAGAGTACGTTACAAGGTACGACATCAGTATCAGGGGTGCACAGGCGCACCATCAAAAGCATAACAGTGTGATTACAAAGCATTACAAGGTATTATGATAATACGGCCCTATTCGGCCTCCTGAGTACGGCCTTCCGGGTCTGAGTCCTGGGTTTGCTGCTTAGCCTTCCTGGCACCCTTACCCGGACTCATTGCATCAGGGCGGACTGGTGGAGGGACGGCTGGTGTAGAGGCAGACGGGCCCGATTTTAACTCGGCCTCCCTCTTCGCAGTCGCTTCCCTCTTCCTGGCCGAGCTAGAAACCCACTTCTCCAAGATATCAAAAGGAGGGGGCGCATCCTCCGTAATAACTTTGCCATCAGCGTCATATGCACTCATAATCGTATTTAGATCCAAGCTATTGGCCAAGGCGGTAGCTGAGGGGCGCACTGCGGCTTGTATGGCTTTGAAATCCTTGGGTGTAAATTTGGAACCGTCAGCCTTGAATTCGGGAAACCCGGATGTTACCTTTGCCGGGTCAAGCTTTGGAAAGAAAGCCTTGGCCAGAGTAAAAGCCCGGGTCATTCCCATTCGGCATGATGAGCGTTTCCAGATCTCAATCCACCCAGGCACAGTAGAACAGGCTTGAACGAGATTCTCTTCACCCGGATATACTTCCGTAGGCCACTTCACAGCATCCAATATGAATTTTGTGCCGGCAAAGAAAGTCCGGAGTACAGTCTTGAGGGTTTTAGCCTTGGTAATGGCATTTTCCTCTGGGGCCGCAAGGTTGGCACCTGCAGTCGTAACAAAAGAAAGAGCGTATCAGTAATCCCGAGTCTGTTATAATAAATTAAAGACATGAAGCCAATCAGCAGCAGAAAACTTACTGAGCAAGATCTGATAAGTATCGGAAACCTGGTCCGATAGTTTCTTCAGTTCGGTCTGAGCGGCATTGCACTTCTTCTTGTATTTGGACACATCTTTCTTCAAGGTTTTCATGTCATCCTCAAGGATTTCCCTTCGTTTCATCTCGGCAAGAAGAAGTTGCTCGGTCCTCAGTAAAGTTTCATCAGACCGGGTTATCTGCGCCTGTAAGTAGCAAGGAATGCAAGTATTAGTTGGATTGTATGGAAAGCCGAATGTGGTGTAAAGTACCAAGCATCACTTTTGCAAGTCATACTTGGGACTTGGGGACTAGGTATGCAATATGAGATACAAAGTGTCCTTACCTGATGCTCTGCAGCCATGCGCTCCAAGATCTGGCTCTCTGAAGCCTTCATAGTAAGGAGAGTGTTCATCAACTGATCAAAAGTATCTTTACTCGTATCAGAAGACCCGGGGCCTTGGAAATTCCGGGAAGGAGCTTTCTTCTTAGTAGGAGGCGGAACCCGGGTCATCCGTGTGTCGGAATCCGACGCTCCTTCTTCTTCACCCAAGACGGTGGTTTTGTTCTTCTTGCTTGCATGGGAAGCAATTGGATACTCGGCTCCTTGCGTGTCCGGGTTTGGCGGCGACGCTTGTTTTTCAGCGATGGACGCGGCTGTAGTCTTATCAGCCGGGCTCCCCTTACCCGGGCCCTCGGTCTCCGCTTCCTCTTGATCGCTGACAACGACCGTGGCCCTATAAGGTGTGGTCAATCAGTAGTTAAATACACAGTCAAGAAAGGGTGATGAAATATGGTGGAACATCAGGAAAGGGATCTTACCCGGTATTCACCGCAAAGTCACAAGGAAATCCATCGCTGGACTCGGGAGAAGCTGGAAATTATCAAGTTAGATGTCATATGGGAATGGTTTAAAGAGAATGTCTTGACCCAGAAAAGATAGGGTAATTACCAGCCCGCCGCGGGGGGGGGTCGATGTAATACCCGGGTTAAGGGCTTCATCACCCGGGTGATTTCGAGTTGACCTACGCTTGGGCACGGGCGATTCCTTCAAAAACGGCCAGTGGGATAACGTCAAGATGGCTCAAGTATATCATCAAAATAATGTGAGTTCAAGGCGAGGAGGAGATATGGAACCTTGGAGGTGGCCTCTTGAGTCTTTCTTTTGGATCCGACCTTGACTGTCGGCTCCAGTTCCTCCTCGTCGCTGGCAGATTCTACTTTGCCATCGGAGTTTTCTTCCTCGTCATCTTCTTGTTCTGGATATCATCAAAGTTATGGTTGGAAATGAAGGGATTACGGTGAGCCCGAAGGAGCCAAGTAAAATCCGGAAAGTACCTTCGTCCGAGTTAATAGTTTCCTGCTCCTCTAGACTTTCGGAGCTGGGGGAGGTGTTGGTTTTCCAAAAAGCATCATCAGCCTGAAAGGTGTTAGTGCAAGGGTTATCAACTGTATCAAGTGGAAAGAATGAAGGTAAAGGCGTCAAAGTCGGGTTTTTACCTTGGGGGCTGGGTTCTCAAGTGTAAAGGGCTCTAACCCGGATATGTTCCGGATCACCTCGAGCTTTTCTGTCAAAAAGCCCTTGATGGTTTTATGAGTGTCGCCAGCCGCGAAGATGTTGTCGGAGTATCGGAGCGGGTCTGAAGGTTCCCCCGAATACTCGCACATCAACTTTGTGCGGATGGAATTGGGCTGGATCCTGAAGTCGACCCAAGTCTTCACCAGGTTGAGCCCGATGAGGCCTTGGGCTGTGAGAATGGCGATTTTGGCTAGTAGGGGTTGAATGGCCTCCCTGTCTGAGTCAGGGGCGAAGGCACTAAACTTATCAGAAATGTCAAGAAGACCCTCCGAATAACCCGGCAGTTTCTTTTGGCCGGGTGGGGAAGTGTCTTGGCAGTAGAAGTATGAGAGCTGCCGGTGCTTGACATGGGAATTAAGGGTGAGGGGTGGCATCAGAGAGTTCTTGCGGCGCTGGATAGAAACCCCGCCGCAAGAGAGAAGCGCCCCGTCACCGCTTTCGCGGCACGGTTTGCATTGAAAAAGCTCAATAAAAAGAGCTAGACTTGGTGGAGTGCACAAGTAGGATTCGGAAAGAACAATAAAGTGGGAAATGTTTAGTACGGAATTGGGTCCGATGTCAAAGATGCGAAGGCCGTAGTGACTGAGGACATCACGGAAAAAAGGGTGACCCGGCGGTCGAAAACCCCGGGTCACATGTTCCAGGAAGCAGATTACCTCATCTTTTGTTGGGGTAGGCCGGGTCTCCTTACCCGGCACCCTCCACTGGATATCTTCTTGAGGAGGAAGAACTCCCAGCTCCACCAGCTCCTCTAATTTGGCCTTTGTGACTGTAGACCGCGCCCAGTTGGCGGATATGGAGTTGGTGGTTTTAGCCTTGGTTGGAGTCTTCCCCTGCTTCTTGGGAGCCATGTGGTTGATCTGTAAAGTACAAGATAAAAAGATAAGATGATTAAGATACGGAAATTGCGAGCCGGCCAAGTATAGGCCGGGTAATATTGAGACGTGAAAGACTGTGAGTAGTCCGGGTGTTAGCTTGCAGAATAAAGTTCGAAATTATCCGGGTGTCAAGTATTATGGCGAAAGTTATGGGATCTAAATGTTGAAGAAGCTTTTGAGGGCGATGGGTGACTGTGCAGGCATTTAGCGCGAATGAAAGGAACTAAAAAAGGGGAAGTCCGGCCGGGTGATTGAGGCCAGGGCGGAAATTTTGAGTGGATCGGGCCCCGATTGGGAGTCTTATCTTCAGATTTCTGGCAAAATTAATGCTTGCGGGCGGTAGGAGAGTGGATTGAAATCCATAGTTCACCTATTAGACGAGCTGGAGAGAATGCTAGCAATCTAATTCGGCGTGGCCAAGGAATCAGGGGCGGGTCGATTTGGATCTAATCTAAGATGAAATCAAAAATTGCAAGGGCAAATTAATGGGCACGAAAGGCTTACCAGAGGAGATTTGAGTGAAATCTTGCGGAGGCAAATGGCGCAGTTCTGGTGTCCCTTCGCGGTTCTTGATGGGCCGGATGGAGATTCGCCGGCGGGTCTCGGCGGCGGCGCGGGGCGAGCGGTGGCGGAGCGCAGCCTCCGTCCGATGGGCTCCGGTGATGTGCGCGGGATTCCCGTGGTGGCGCTCAGCGGGATGAGCTCAGAGGGAGAGAGGAAGCAGAGTGGGGGGAAATGAGCCGTTAGGGTTCAGGTTACCCCCCAGGGAGCTTATTTATAGGGCGAGTGGACAGGCCCGGTTCACTGAGCGGGAGCCGGGGTTTGCGGAAAGGTAACGGTCATTTGTTAGAGTTTTTGGCAAGATGCGCTTTGAATGGGGAACGGGGGATCTGAATGAACAAGAGAAAGGGATCCATCCCGTGATATTCGGTTGGTTATCAAGTGCGAAATCTTGACATTTTGGGATTCTACCTGGAAAAATAAGTTAGGTAATTGGGAAAGAGCCGGGTTACTATATGGCCACCATGGAGTGAGGCCTGATTATCTGTTAAGGCATCTTAACTCGGCCTCCACATACTTGTGTGTTTGGTGTCTTTTCAGGGAATAGCGAGCGCTTCAAAGGAGTATCCATGAAGCCCAGGCTATTCTCGGGACTACTGATGGGGGGATGATAACCCGGTAGGCCAAACTCCCGGGAGTAACCCGGCCCAAAGGATGCTGTGCGAGATCTGGCTAAGGATGAGGAAACCTGTGAAGGCCCGAACTCGTAGGCCCAGTAACCCGGATTGTGGGTTATGGTAGGAGAAAGTTAGGGTTTGTACGCCGGGTCCGGGTAGGATTCAGGGTGCGTCTTGGAGAATAAGCCAGGGGGTACGGATGCTTTATAAACCGACCCCCAGGTCTAGTCCAGATAGAGATCTAAGAACCCTAGCAACATCGTGTGATATCGAGCATCAAGTGTAATCCCAGAGTTGAGTTATTATATCAAGATCGGAGACTCGGCGACTTTGATTGCCGGCTACCAGATCGAATTGCACCATGTTTTCCTCTGAGCTAAACCCTCTCCCAAATACCTGTGTCGTCTTTCCCCAAGATCAGTTACCCCCGGTAACATCTGCCGTGATTATCCCACGACAGCTGCCGACAAGTTTCGGGGGATAGATCTCTGTTCTGGCACCCTGCCGGGACGGGGAAGTGCCCCCGGAACCATCTCCATCGACTCCACCGCCATCTCCATCACTGTTGTTTACTCCTATGATGAGGAGGGAGTAGTTATCCCCCGAGGCCGAGGGCTATACCTGTAGCTATGTGGCTCATCTCTCTCTCCCATGGTGTGATCTAGATGTGATCGTGAGCTTTGTAATCTAGTTGAATAAGTAGATGTTACTCTTCATCTTGTGCTACTCAAGTGTTTTATTAATATGAACTTTGGAGTCACCTTGTCCCGCGGTGTGAAGGTGACAGTGTGAACATCGTGTGTGTCTCCTCTATGAATTGGGGTGTTTGTCTAGTACCTTCTAGGGCGCTCATAGTGACAGCGTGGGGTTAGCTAGACTTGGGAATGCTTACTTTAAGGAATGTTTTTTGCAGCCCTACGCAATGATTAGTGTTCATTATCCAACCAGAGAGGGTTAAGAGTAGCATAGTGAAGAGAAGATATTTAGTTATTCAATTATGTGATCATTGTTGAGAGTGTCCACTAGTAAAAGTAGGATCCCTAGGCCTTGTTTCCAAGCATTGAAACACCGTTTTCTGCCTGTTATGCTACATGTTTGCTTGCTTCCATATTTATTTCACATTGCTATTATTACTTATAACCATCCATATTACTCGCATTTCACTATCTCTTCTCCGAACTAGTGCACCTATATACCTGACAAGTATATTGGGTGTGTTGGGGACACAAGAGACTTCTTGTATTTTTATTGCAGGGTTGCTTGAGAGGGATATCTTTGACCTCTACCTCAGTGAGTTCGATAAATCTTGGGTGATCCACTTAAGGGAAACTTGCTTCTGTTCTACAAACCTCTGCACTTGGAGGCCCAACAATATCTACAAGAATAGAAGCGTGCGTAGACATCAGCTGGCCAGGCAGTTTCCCCTTCTTCATCTTCCCCTTCGATTTCTTCTTCCTCCTTCTTCTTTCTTTGACTCTTTTCTTCAACAAACAAGTGTTTCGACTTGTTTTCCTTTCTCCATTTTTGTGCTCTTATAGCTTTGTATATTTGTCATTTGTTTCCTAGAACACTTAAGCACAATGGTAAAATACTTCCAAGTGTTGTAATCAAGCATCAAAAACTAGGATTAGGAAACTTGTCCTTTCAATCTCCCCCTTTTTTATGTTTGATGACAACATATGGATATATAAAAGAAATTGATTGAAGCATTTGTGAGGGAGTAAGAATATATAGAAGCTCCCCCTATGTGTGTGCCCATAATTATAAATTGTGTTATCATATTGAGGGCACATATAATTGGAGCTATTTAGATCTCCCTACATGTTATAGCGAAAGATAAGCTCTAGAGCTATATAGGTTCCCAAAATTGCTTTATGATAGAGAATTAAGCATTTTAGCTCTAGGGATTTATCTACTGAATCCATTGACATTTTATCATAATAATAAGGTAAGATATGGATCCATAGCAATTAATCATGTATGAAAGGATATGATATCAGCTCACCATACTTCTCATCAAAGAGTGAATATTGCTAGGGTAATAGTCTTGACCATAATATGGATATTTCGAGAATGGCATAGTCTTCAACATAGAATAGATATTCCAAAAACGACATAGTCTTACGATAGCACATAGGAATAACAACCATAATACAAATAAGGAGTTCAACTAGATAGAGAAAAAAAATGGCAAATGGATGCATGTTATGCAAATGCAAAGATCACTAAGAGAAATCTCCCCCTTGGCATCAAAGTACCAAAAAGGGGAAACTCAAGCCTCAAAGTCCTCATCATCTTGATGATCATCGTCCTCTTCCTCATCATCATCATCATTGGGTGGTGGTGGAGCCTGACTCGAGCTGGCCTGAGAGGTATTTGCTGCCCAAAATTGTCCAAGAGAAGTGGCATCATTGCCAAGCCAGTAAGTGTGCTTGGACCGCCATGCGGGCTCATCAAGTTCATCAGAACTCACATGACCCGGTGGGAGATGCAAGTGCTCCATGATCTCACGCTGGTGACGACGGTAGGTCTTGCCCTTTTGATAAGCCTTGAAGTCTTTGTGATGTTTATCCACAAAGAAGACATTCATCTTTTGGAGTGCCCGTTTGATACTAAACTTCTGTGGACCCTGAGAGCATGATCTGGAGAAGCAGCTGGGGGGGTCATCATGGGACACCACAACCTGAGGTGGAGCATTAGCTCGTGAGGAGCATGGAGGAGGAACAACATTGTTCTGGGAGGCGCTGAGAAAGGGTTTCATAGTAGGAACAACCATGGCATAGTTGTTGATGAGATGAGCCGGAATCTTGGTGTTGATGAGAGTTTAAAGATAGGATCCATATATGGGAACCTTCTTGTCATGAACCGTAAGCTTCAACTCGTTCCACACGTAATCCAAGACATCCAGATGCTTGTTGTTCCTCTTGGCAGTCACAATATGGTAGAGCAGATTGATCATCCACCGGCGAGCTATCCCCTTTTCCCCAAACATGGCATGCATGGTGTTCCGAAGAATACTATGAGTCACATACCAAAAATCAGAGAAGAGTGCAACCTTGGGGATGTGTTGAGAGCCAAAACCAGTGGGATAGCGGTGTTTAATTTTGTATTTGGCCTTCATGATCCTCCGTTCATCACCATGAATCTGTACATAGGAGAAGGTACATTGAACTGGCTCCGTAATATCAAACAGAGCACCAAACTCGGCCAAAGTGGCATGACACTGAGTACCTCCTCTCATCCAAGTCATGGCACGTCCACCCTCAGTGGAAAAGTGAACTGTGGCAAAGAATTCCTGAAGCAGAGCAGGAGAAAACTGAACAGAACATGCCATAAGCTTGGTAATTTGATGATAGTCCATGAGTTCCATTACCTCAGGCCAAACTGCTCTAGCTGCATCAAGGTCAATGAAATGCTGAGGCACATGATCATTCTTCAAAGTGCAGACCATAAACTCATGAACTTGTTGATGCATCTTGCAATAAGAGCGATTGTTGCAGCAGGTACGATGTGGAAAAGCATACATGTTGAAGTTCATGCGATCATTTTCCCAGTAAACTGTGTTGAGACTCCCCCCAGTTATCATGGACTGGCTCATCTTCATTGACAGGAAGAGGTGGCCCCTGTGGGCGAGTGGGAGTAGAGCCACAAACAGCATTAGCATTCCTCTTGGTTCGCTTGCGAGCATAGGTCGTAGCCATGGGGTCCTTGCCTGAGAATGAATGGAGATGAGTGTACATGATCATAATGAAAACACTGGGTTTGGTTGATAGACTAGTGTCAAAAAAATCACTTAGATTTTTTTTTTGTCATAGGTATAAGAGAACACTAGTGGCAACCCGAAACAGAAAATCCCCTAAGAGATAGGAGACTTAGAGTGTAATGAAACATTTGGTGCAAACCAGTTATTAGAGTGTTTCCTAGGTCATGGCCATATGGTGCAAGAAAAATATTAGAGTGATTTTATATGGCATAGTGGTTAGCACTAGTAGGAAAAGGATTATAGCCACCAGCTTAGCGTTGGCGAACAAGTTTCAGGCTTTGCCAGTGCTATTACCGCTGGCGAACGCCAATAGCAGTTCGCCAGCGCTATATCTACTACCGATGGCGAACAGACCAGCTCGTTCGCCAGCGCTACGGGCGGGACCCCCCTGCGCGCACCCGCCCCTCCCTGAAACTACCGCTGGCGAAGAGGCCTTTGTGTTCGCCAGCGCTAAGTGGACTACCGCTGGCGAACAGCTCTGCCTGTTCGCCAGCGCTAACATGCGCCCTGGGCGCATGTTAGCGCTGGCGAACAGGCAGAGCTGTTTGCCAGCTGTAACCTGGCAGATCTGCCATAAGTGGTACAACCCACCACCCACTTTCCCCTCCACTCCCTTCTCCACCTTGTCCCCTCTTCTCTCTCTCTCTATCTCGATTTTATGCCAATTTCCCCACCCTCCTACTCTCTTTTGAACAACTAAAATTATTTTAGTTGGTATATATATGTTTATCCCCCTCCTAACACCATTTCTACCCAAAGTTTTCCCTTCCTAGGCATCTAGATCTAGAATTACCCCCTCTCTCTCCAAAGCTCCAAAATTCTCCGGATATCATCTCGTTTAGCCATCTATTCATTTGAGATGGGATGAATGATAATATATAATTAAATGAGTTTGTATATGAAATTTGTACGGATACACGAGATATGCAACATGTGTGAAATTTCACCGGATTCAAATATGGTCGTGTGATGGAGACGTTAAATGTGTGCAATTTGTTGTGGAATGAAATTGAGTAGCCAACTGTTGCCGGAATGTTGATTCATTCCCGTCTCGGCATAGTTTGGCACTCCCTAATAACCTCCTATTGGTAGGAAGGTCATGCTGAATTTTTTCGTGAATACGACATGAAGTGAAATTTTGGATATGAAAATGATTTGCCACTTTGCCGGAATGTTGATTCATTTCCGTCTCGGCAAAGTTTGGCACTCCTCTAACCTCCAATTTGTAGGAAGGTCATGCCGATTTTTTTCGTGAATATCGATGTTTGGTTCTAATATTATGTTTGGTTCTAATATTATATTGGCGCGCTCTCGTGCAGGCGACAAATAATGGTGGTCGTTAAGAGTGAACGTGTCGTGAATAGTTACTTGAGACACGCGACAGAAGACATGTTACAAAATGTCGCAAGGAGATGCGATGTCCATGTCGAAAGTGCAAACTAGGAGGCTTGCTCAATCCCTTTGCCGGAGACTTGCTCAGTCACCTCCTCAGGTATGGTTTCATGGATGGGTATAACAGTCAGTGGGTAAGTGATGATGAAGTCCATGGGGCGGCGGTGGTAGGAAATGATGTGCAGCTGGAGAATAACAACGATCGACAAGAACTACAACAGGACCAAGATCAGCCTCATGATCCCGCACATGATCATGGAGAAGATGCTGAACAAGACGTGGAAGAAGACGAGGACACAGGGACACCACTAACGGAAGTTGTGCGTGACCCTCATCTGAAAGAACTGCTTTTGAGAAAGACGACTAACTCGAGATCTGCTGCTAGAGAGAAATCTAAGCTAGCGCAACTAGAGATAGACTCGAAGACACAGTTGTATGCAGGCTGCGGTCCGGGAGAGTCCCGCCTGAGAGTGGCGCTCGATGTTTTGCAGATGAAGGCGAGATACAAATGGAGCGACATAAGCGTCGATGCAAGCCTGCATTACTGGCATGATATCCTTCCAGAGGGCAACACATGTCCTAAAAGTTGCGACGAGGCCAAGAAAGTCGTGTGCCCCTTTGATTTACCTCACGAAAAATACCATGTGTGCATCAACGATTGCTACATTTATCAGAAAGAGGACACGAACAAAACCATTTGTCCAGTTTGCAACGCCGCTCGATACAAGAAAGGGAAGAAGAAAGCTCCTCGAAAAGTTGTGTGGTACTTTTCGCTCATTCCCCGTCTGCAACGGTATTTCACGGACCGCAAGGAAGAAGAGCTCATGCGCTGGCACGCGAAAAGGAGGAATAAAGTTTTGAAAGATCCAAAGCGGAGTGAAAAAGTAAATCTGACACATCCTTCAGATGCAAGTCAATGGAAAGCAATTGAGTGTGAATATGCAACGTTCGGGGCGGAGGCAAGGAACATCAGGTTGGGTGTGAGCACTGACAGACTCAATCTGTTTGGCAACCAGAGCAGCACCCATAGCACCTGGCTCGTGTTTGTATGGATGTACAACATCCCCCTGGTTGTGCATGTAGAGGAAGTATATTCACATGAGTATGCTAATTCAAGGGCCGAAACAATCAGGCAACGACATCAATCTATACCTGAAGCTTCTTAAAGATGAGCTGGACACGCTATGGGCCGAGGAAGGGGTGAACACATGGGATGCCTTCGGTGAACAATATTTCCCAATGAGAGCTGTCTTACTCTGTACGGTTCACGACCTACTCGGCTACGGATATGTGGCAGGCCAGGTGTGCCACGGACATAACAGTTGCGTGAGGTGCATGGATGACCCCACGTTTATGCTACTTCCGAAAGATCCTGGGTCTTTGAAAATTGTTTTCGTTGGCCATCGAAGGTGGCTACCCAACAAAGACCCGTGGAGAAGGTGAGGAGACCTTTTTAACGGTGAAGATGAGCTCCGTGGACCTCCACGTAAGAGGTGCGGCGAAGAAATCTACAAGTTGCTGAATGATTGGAAGGAATGCCCAGAGCCGGGAAAGAAGCAAAAAAGCGCCAAAACCGCTTCTAGATGTATGGAAGACAAGGTCGGTGTTTTGGGACTTGCCATACTGGCCCATTCTCGATACGCCTCACTGCCTTGATCTGATGCATATCACGAAGAATGTGTTTGAAAGTTTGTTTGGCACGCTACTCAACATGCCGGAGAGGACCAAAGACGGGGTGAAAGCAAGAAACGACCTGAAATATTTTGGTATTAGGGTAGATCTTCAGGAGGGACGCAAGGCCAAAAGGGTTAAGAGGAATGACTATTACTGCCCCCCTCCTGCTTCACTCTTAGTCCGGACGAGATCACAAAATTGATGATGTGCCTTCTCGGAGTCAAAGTCCCTAGCGGTTACTCGGGGCTAATAAGCAGATTCCTGGACGCGCAGAAACAAAAGTTTAGCGGGATGAAGTCTCGTGACTGTTACATGATGATGATGCAGATACTTCCGGTTGCGATCTGCGGAATAATGGACAAGCACGTCTGGGAAACCCTATTTGGCCTGTGTGACTTCTTCGACGTGATATCTCGAAAGTCGATCACGGGGAAGATCTCAAGGCTGCAGGAAGAGATTGTCGTGATACTATGCGAGCTTGAGATGTACTTTCCACCATCATTCTTTGACATATGTGTTCATCTGTTGGTCCATATCGTGGACGATATCATCCATCTCAAGCCGTTGTTCCTGCATAACATGATGCCGTTTGAAAGGATGAATGGGGTCATGAAAGGATTTGTTCGCAACAGAGCCCGTACGGCTGGAAGCATCATTCAGGGCTTTCCCACGAAAGAGTGCATCTCTTTCTGCACGAATCATATTGACGTGGAGGACCCTGTTGGTCTGCCCAGAAACAAGCACATTGGCAAGCTCGATGGAGTAGGTCACAAAAATGGACGTAGAGAAGTGCATGTGGATCAGGCTTGTCGACGCACCGACTTTAACAGGGCAAACTTAGTAGCTCTCCAACACATTGACATGGTCGATACTTGGGTGGAAAAACACAAGAGCTCGATTATGAAAAAGTACACTGAACAAGGCAAGCGGAGGACCGAAGGAGAAATAATCAGAGAGCATAACTCCACTTTCTTGCGTTGGTTTAAAGATGAGATCATCGCTAATCCACCGCCAAGGGATTGTGCGAAAAATAAACTATTGTACGCCTTGGCACATGGCCCCGCTCCCAACCTAGCGACGTTTCAAGCATATGATATCAACGGGTTCACTTTCTACACGGAGGAGAAAGACAAAACTTCCGATTATCAAAACTCAGGGGTAACGATGGAATCCTACACCGGTGACAGAAAGTTAAGATACTACGAAAGGATCGAGGAGATATGGGAGCTTAACTACTCTGGAGAGAAGGTGCCCATGTTCCGCGTCAGATGGGCTAGGATGTCGACCGTCAGAAAAGAAGACCAATACTTTACAACCATGGTTATTCCCGAAGCCGGAACTTCATCAAGCGCGAATGTCATAGCGCAAAATGAGCCATGGGTATTGGCTAAGCATGTGTCCCAATGCTTCTTCATAACAGACCCGCAAGGCCTAGCCGTGTTGACGTGAGGAGAGGGAAAAGAAATATCATCGGAATGGGTGGAGTCGTTGACGAGGACGAGTTCGACACGTTCGGCGACCCAAATATTGACGATGATGATAGTCATGCAACATACACAACAAGAAGAAGCAGAACAACGCTACCTAGGCATGGTCTTCCATTCAGAAGAAGAAGTCATGATGTGGGGTTAAATTATGCAACTGCGACCAAAAAAGGCAAAAAGATCAAACGCTGAGAAACTATGTATATATCTCTCTGCCAATTGTATGCGACGAAATTTAATGTACCTTGTTCTGTATTTGAAATGTGTGGACTTATTATTTCAAACATAAAGGAAAAAATGGAAAACAAAATAAAACAGTAGAAAACATAAAGGAAACAACGGAAAACAATAGAACACATAAAGGAAAACAAGAGAAAACAAAAAGAAAATCATGGAAAACAATAAAAAACAAAACAGAACTAATGGAAAACAAAGTAAAATAGTAGAAAACAAAAAGGGAATAATGGAAAACATAAAGGAAACAATGGAAAACATAATAAAACAATAGAAAACAAAAAGTAAATAATGGAAAACAAAATAAAATACGAGAAAACAAAATAAAATACGAGAAAACAAAAAGGGAATAATGGAAAACAAAATAAAACAACAGAAAAACAAAAAGGGAATAATGGAAAACAAAATAAAATAATAGAAAACATAAAGGGAATAATGGAAAACAAAATAAAACAATAGAAAACGAAAAGGAAATGATGGAAAACAAAATAAAATAACAGAAAACAAAAAGGGAATAATGGAAAACAAAATAAAACATTATTATTTGTAATATGTTTGAAATTAATTTGTAATGTGTTTGAATTATTATAAATGAAATGTCTTTGAATAATTTAAACAATAAAGAAAAAAAAGTACCGCTGGCGAACAGCCATCCTAGTTCGCTAGCAGTATGTTACCGCTGGGAAACAGAGAGATGTTCGCCAGCGGTAAGGTACCGCTGGACTTGTTTGCCAGCGCTATTATGGTGATGTGACACTTACGCGCGGGCCCTCTGCCCCTCCCCTCTCTCTAGCAGTACTACGCACTGTGTCGAGCACTTAGTCGTTTTCGCCAAACGCCCCGCGCGCCGGCCCTCCCTCTCTGTTAACTCCGGCGAGCAGGTCTCCGGCGAGCCCAACACCACCACCGCGCCCCTCCCTCCCTCTCCTCGCCCTCCCTTCCCCTCTCCTCGCGCGCCCCTCCCTCTCCTCACCCCTCCCTCTCCCCACTGCCCCCGCGCGAGCACCACCCACTGCCCCGAGCCGCCGGCCATTGCCCCTCCCTCACCGGCGATCACCACCCCCTGGCCACTCCCTCCTCCTCCCCTGCGGCTGCCGCACTGCCTCGTACAGCGGCACCGCCCCTGCTGCCCCCTCTTCTGTCACACACAGAAGGTGCTCGACGAAAGTTCTACAAGAATATCAGGTAATTTTTTTGTTCTGTTTTTGGTGGATCTTAATTGTGATATGCTAAGAACATCAGCGAGTGAGTTGTGTATTTTTTTGTTCTATATTGCCTACTTCATCGTTCTGTTTTGTGATATGCTAAGAACATGAATTAATTCAACTTGTCCGTTCACACTAAATAGCTAGCTAGGTGCATCAGGAATTTTCTCACTGAAATAAGTTCTGTTTTGCCTACTCAATTGGTTCCGATCAGAAATTTTCTCACAGAAAACCTGCAAAGAATGGTTGTCATGTGTTCGCTCTTGGGGCATATGCTGCTTAATTTTCTCACAGAAAACCTGCAAGGAAGGATTATATCATTGTAAATCTGAAGGTACAAGGCACATCATAATTCAAAATTTGAAATCTGGAGAGAAAATTGTAGGAGGGAAAAGCATTGTACCTAGCTAATTCCAGAAAAGCCGCAGCTCTGTTACTGTAGTATGTGGCTACTTTGCTATTTAATTTGATCGCTTCAGTATATATAAATTTACTGCCTTTTGCCATTGTTTCTCCTTAAATGCACTGTCACCCTGTCAAGTAGCAAGCAATAGGATAATTGCGAGTAATTAATTTGGTAGCTTCGGCTAGTTTTATCTGATAGTTGTGACTGATTAATCTGATAGATGCTCCTGTGATAACCCGATAATTATGACTAACTAAGTTGGTAGCTACTACTCGGATAACCGTGGTTTATTAATCTAGTAGCTGCTGCTCGGATAATTTGATAACCGTGATTATTAACTTGGTAGTTGCTGCTGGGATAACTTGATAGTTGTAATTAATTAACCTGACCTGATATTTCTGAGATGTTTACAAATATGTTCTGTTTTTTGGTGGTTGGTGATGGTTGGTGTGATGGATGGTGTGGATGGATGGTGGTGATGGATGGTGGTGATGGATGGCATGGTGATATGGATGGTGGTGATGGATGGTGTGGAGATGGTGCGGTCGTGTGGATATGTGCCCACCTTCGTGTGGATGACAATGATAATATGAGGGGTGGGATTATATGAGCGGTGGGATTTTATGTGCAGGTACCCCACGTGAGGACCTATTTGCCGGAATGTTGATTAATTTCCGTTCCGGCAAATTTGGGTACTCCATTTGTGATATTTTTAGCAAAGGTCATGCCAAAATTTTCCGTGAATTTTGGCATGATCTTTGCTAAAAATATCACATATTAGAGTGCCCGAGAAATTTGGACTCATGGGGTATATATCGTTTAAATTGCAGGATTTGTTGAACTAATTTTGGGTTTTCTCTCCTTAGTTAGATATGGCTCACAACGACGAGGCGGGTGGTTCTGGGATCGGACGCGGGGACGATGATGCGTGGCTTTCTATGCTTAGCGCCGGAGGAGGACCCCTAGATCTGCAACCGGAGCTAGAGACGCAGGGCGATGCAGACGACGAGATGGACGAAACCATTCGTCAGGAGCTAGAGCCGCGCACCGATACATCGGGTGGAGAAGGTCAAGCCGGTAGTGGCACCGGGGATGCCGCCTCCGGTAGAGAGGCGTCGCGTAAGCGCAAAGAAAGACGGCACAACATGCTCACCACCATCCGACAAGAGTTCACGGAAGTGGACCCCAAAAGCGGTGCTCCTATCGAGCCGGAGATTTACTCTAAGGGGTATGGAAACCAGATAGGCTGCATAGCTCGAGACTTTGGCAACGTTAATACGGGCCAACTCAGAGATAAAGAAAACAAGGCTATGGCCGCCCTGCTGATTGAGAAGCTGCACACGAGGTACAAGTTCCCGGATCCTTACGACAACCAAGACCTGAAGAGTAATCTGGTCAAATCGTTAGCACTGGTAAACTTCACCAAGGCGTTTATGACTTGGAGATCCAGTTTGCGGGAGATGATTGCAAAGGGTAAGGGTTTCGATGAGATCCATAAGATGTGGCCCTCCATTTTCGAGGAAGACTTGGCCCAATTCAAGCTCGACGAACTCAAACCGGAAAGGGTGGCGCTGAGTAAATGGGGAAAAGATTTCAGAGCAAAGAACATTGGCCCTCACAATCTCGGAAGCCGGGGTTACCTTGGGAAGCAGAAAGTTTGGGATAAGGAGGATGCGCAGAGAGAAGGGCCGAACCCGTATGACAAGATCACCGACCCGCAGGTGAGAAATTTTGTCAGGGCCCATTATAGGGAAGATCCCAAAAAGCCCAGCGATCTTGTGTTGAACGAGAAGGTCAAGAGCTCGAGAAGAAATATCTCGAGGAAGAAGAAAAAGAACGTCTATCTCAGTCTGACGGGGGGTCCTCGTCGACGATGAACAAGGACCCGTATGACACCCCTTTTATTAGGGCGCTTAACGCGATGAAGGGAGTGCCCCTTGACAAGAAGCCGTATCGTGGCCATGTGCATGGCCTCGGAAAGGGTCATCGCCATGTGCACTACTACCGGGACACTAAGGAGAAGAGAAAGGAGCAGAACAAGGTGACGCAGAAGACGGTCAACGAGCTTCTGAACGAGAGGCTCAACGCGCTCCTCCCTACCATCTGTGCGTCCGTCGCTCAGTCCTTAGCGCCGTGGATGGCAGGTGGAGGACAAGGGACGCTCCCCGAGATCAACCTAGCCCCCATCGTGGCGCCTGCTGCGCAGAACGTGGCCCCCGTCGTGGCGCCTGCTGCGCAGAACGAGGCGGCCCCCAACCCTGAGCCGCAAGGTCGCAAAGATCTGTCGCTGCCCCGTCTCTGCAACGCTGCCGCCGACACTTAGCGGTCCATCGCCCTTGTCCGAGCTCAATGCCCTCACGGTAATTCAGCGTCCACTGCTTAATTATATATTATGACTTGTTTCCTGACGGCCTCAGTCTCTAACAACGATCGCGCGACGTTTCGCAGGCCGACGAGACGGGATGCACATTGCTCCTTCGTGTGAACGACGAGTTAAAGGACGTGGCCAAAGGAAAAATCATAACACCTCTCAACCGCGTGTCCAACGGCGTCCGTATGCCCGACGACGTGCTAAGGGTTACATTAAGTCGGGTGCTCCCTGGTTGCGGTGCTCTCGAACCAACCCCCCCTCTCCCCCCCCCCCCCCCCCCCGCAGCCGACAGCGAGTTAAACCTGGAGCAGTGCTTGGTTTGTCCATTTACATGGCCAAAATCACTAATTCGTTTGGAAACTACTCCTGTCAACACTCCAACACTGGTCCAGGGGTCGGGCACCCAAACCAACACAAAGATTTCTCACCTGCAAAGTCCGTGCAACACGACGGTGACGATGCTGAAGATGAGAACCCCAATGACTACCTCGTCGACGATCCTTACGAGGGGGCTGGCCTTGATGATCTTGATGAACTTCTCTTGCCAGCGGAGGAAGCGGATAAATATCGATGCACAAAGCGTGTTTTCTCTTCTCAAGAACCGGCAGTCCCCGAGCAAGAAGTCATCAGCCAGGACGCCCTCAAAGAGGCGGTAGCAGATGTATTTCAGAATCAGCCTAAGAAGACAGCACGGAAAAGAACTAAGAAGAGTTCTGCCGTTGCATCGATGAGCCAACCGGTGGAGGGGACCAAGTCTAAGCCGTAGACAGGACGGGTATTGGACAGGATACCCATACACGACTGGCATCAGATCCATGAGTTGGGCAAACCGATGCTTCCGCCGAGGTTGGCATCCTTGTTGACAGGTGATATGCTTAGCGTCAATGACGGTGTTCAATTTATGGAGAAGATGCTTCTCAAAGAGAAAAATCCAACGCTACCGATTTTGGTCGCAAAGGTGCCATCTACGGTGGGATTTGTCACTGAAGGCAACGCAAGCAAGATCATCGTGCGATTTGACGACATTTTTCGGATGTTCCACATGAAATCCCTGCACTCATCAATCGTCCGTCTGTTTACGCTCAATTTGGCGCATCAACTATCCATAGAGAATGCCAAAAACATCGGGCTAGCAGACCCCTACTAAATGCACGACATGTACTTGAACAACCCCAAGGGTAGGGCAAAAGCGACAAAGTGCCTCGAACAAGTGTTGCTCACTAATTATATACACAAGAGGATCACCCTCGTGCCTTACTTTCCCGAGTAAGTTATATTTCCCATCTTTACATAAGTTTGCGCATATACAATTAATAGTGGTTACAATTTTTGAGGATAATATATATGGACTCCTGTTTTGCGCAGAAACAAATACGACACCCTCATCATGCTCTACCCGAGAGACGCGCACGCAGTATATCTCGACTCCGGGAGTAGGATGAAGGAGAAGAACTACTCCCTCATCAAGTTTGTTCTCAATGATGCTATGGACGGCTACATCAGTGGGGAAGGATTCCGTGACAGAATAAAACAAATTCAAGGCAAATATGTGTTCAGACACAAAACAGAGTTCCCCTGCCCCAAGCAGGCGCCAGGCGGCCATATGGAGGCATGGTACCTCATCCAACACATGATGAAGATCGTGAAGGACCAACAGAGTCTACAATTCATGTCTGCTGTGGACAAATGGTCTCGCAGCATCGTCGAATGGTCTGATGCTGAATTCAGACAAAACTTTGGTCGCATCCAGCGCAAACTCTGCTCCATCATCTATAGGGATGTAGTAGCTAAAGACTCGGTCTTCCACTGGAACTCCCCACCATCTAACAATGATTTGCGACAATGTGTACTAGAGCAGGCTGACGAGAGACCATTCAACTCGTTAGAAGGTGTTCTTCCGTTCCCGCCGGTGAAGAAACAGAAGATCACAACAACAAGGAAGAAATGATCGACGGTATGTATTCGGTTCGGTACGAATTGCTCCTAATAAGAACTTGTGATTTCCTTTGCCGGTCTAATGCTTTTATCTTGGTCTACAGAGAGATGAACAAGTGGACGGCGCGCTGGCCCTAGCGAAAGATCGCAAGCGGAGGCGGAAGCTAAAGCGGAGGCGGACCGCACACACACACAGATATATATCGCGCGTTGTATGGATGTCATACTTCTGTAATCGTTAAACTAATTAGATGGCTATATTTTTGGTTCGAAATCTTCCGACATAAACATGTTATTGAGATCGATGTGTATTAATATTTATGAGAAGGATGTTATTGAGATCGATGTGTTATTTTCGTTATCGATGGATCTCGGTTTGTGTATTGCATATACATATATGCATATGTATCTAAGAGTGATTTGTATGTGTGAATTATAGAAATTATATAAATTACATGTATTTGCACCTGTATAGTATAATACCAGGAAAATACAAACTGTTATACGAAAATAACAAAAAAAATACAAACCTGGGAGCCATAGCGCTGGCGAACACAGCGCTGCACGCTGGCGAACACAGCGCTGGCAAACACGACCTGGTTCGCCAGCGGTAACATATACTACCGCTGGCGAAGCGCTGTTTGCCAGCGGTAACCCGCTACCACTGGCGAGCTAGCGCTGGCGAACAGCGCTTCACCACCGGTAGCCCATATTTGTTCGTCACTGGTAGGGGTTTTCCTACTAGTGTAGGTAACACTAGTGGCAACAATCCCTAAGCAATAGGTACGTAAAATGCACTAGTGGCAACACTAAACAAGAAATCCCTAAGCAATATGGAATCAATAGGCACTAGTGACATCACGAAAAACGAAATCCCTAAGCAAGAAATCCCTAAGCACTAACCCTAAACAAGAAATCCCCCAAAAAATTAGCCACAATACATGAGATCCCTAAGCAAGATGATACTAGAATGGGCCAATGAGAAACAAAACAAAATAAATGAGTACCCGTTTTGGAAGCCATTGGGAAAGTCTTCAAACAATGAGATGGATATCCTCCAAATCCCCACCAATGAGAAATTCGTTTGGAGGAGTAGGGGAGATAGAGGGTAGGGTAGCAGCTCTGAGGAGAAGGGTGGTTGGGATGGAGTCTAGAGGGAGGGGGTGGAGAAAAGCTTGGGGCTAGGCACCCATAGAGGTTTTCGGGTGGGGGGAGGGAAGAAGAAGATGAGATCTAACCCCCCTACACACGTGGCTTAAGTGGCGTAGGGAAGCCGGCCAGGCCGGGCGCTAGACCGGGCACCTAACCGAGCCGGCCGGCCTCGACCCTGGCCTCGGCCGGGCACCAGCGAACGCCAGGCCGGGCACCCAACCGAGCCGGTCGGTCCCGACCCCGGCCTAGGCTGGGCATCCTGCGGGAGCTAGGCCGGGCACCAAACCGACGGCGCCGGCCCCTAGGCCGGGTATTCTGGAAAAAAATTCCCCCTTTTTTGTTTTTTTTTTGTTTGAATTTTGAATGAATGTTTTTTTTGAGTAAAAAAAATATACTACCAGTTTTAACCAAACATGAATACACGGATTTGTTCCAATTTTTAACAAGTTGTTTGACCATGTACTTAATGCAAAGTTTTGATGATGTATGAAACATGATGTTGGGCACATGGAGTAAAGCATTAGTATGATGATTTCCTCACACGTTTAATGGAGGAAATAATAAAACCAAAAAAATAACAAAGAGGAACATTGGATGTGTTATGGAATAGAAGAGCGAATATGCATATGAATTGAACACCAAATGTCCTATCAATATGAAAAACCAAACAAAACTCGAATCTTCGATTTGGGTGGTGGCCTTAGCCACCATGTATGAGTATGCTCGATATGACACGGCGAAGATATATATTGGGTGCATTGTCGAAACTCATCACTGAAGCACATTATATCATTTGAAATGACCATTATGCATGATTTGTTTATTTATGCATTATAGGAGTAGTGTCGACTCATTGATTGAGCTACACTCCCCCTATGTCTATGCATACATCTAAGAGACAAATAAGAGTCTAGTAGAGGTGTGTATGCAAGATTTTCAATCAACTAAAATTGCTTGCACACACGATATCGAGATCACTCCTTAATTGCTTGAATCTCTTCTCATCTAGAGGTTTTGTGAGGATGTCGGCAAGTTGATATTTGGTGTTGACATAGGAAAGTGAGATATTTCCATTGGCTACATGATCTCAAATGAAATGATACCGAATCTCAATATGCTTGGTCTTGCCATGAAGTACCGGATTGTGACCAATATTTATAGCACTCTCATTGTCACATAAAAGAGGCATTGTCTTTATCTCAACTCAAAAATCCTTAAGACATTGCCTCATCCATAAGATTTGAGAGCAACAACTAGCGGCGAAAATATACTCCGCTTCGGTGGAGGAGGTGGCAATGTAATTTTGCTTCTTGGAAGATCAACACACGAGTGATCTACCAAGAAATTGGAAAGCACCCGAGGTTGATTTTCCATCCACCTTGTCACCTCCCCAATCCGCATCCGAATATCCCACAATATCAGAAGTTGTGTTTGATGGATACCAAAGGCCATGTGTAGGAGTGTCAACCAAATATCTAAGAATCCTTTTGACCACAATCATATGGCTTTCCTTGGGGTTAGATTGAAATCTTGCACACAAACCCACACTAAACATAATATCCTGTCTAGATGCACAAGATAAAGCAAAGATCCAATGATAGAATGATAAAGTTTTGGATCAACCGGTATACCTTCGTGATGCATAGTAAGATTCACGGTTTTTGACATTGGATAAGCTAGTGGATTTGCATTGTTCATATCAAATTTCTTGAGCATGTCTTGAATATATTTTGCTCGAAAAATAAAAGTCCCTTCATAATGTTGCTTGATATCAAAACCAAGAAAGAACTTCAATTCTCCCATCATAGACATCTCAAACTCACTTGTCATTAGTTTGGCAAATTGGTCTACAAAACTCACATTAGAAGATCCAAATATAATATCATCAACATATACTTGAGATACAAAGAAATTTCCATCTACACTTTTGGTAAAGAGTGTGTGGTCAATTACCCCAAGTACGAAACCACGATCTACTAGGAACTCCTTTAAATGATCATACCAAGCATGTGGGGCTTGTTTGAGGCCATACAAAGCCTTATGGAGGTAGTAGACATGGTTAGGATACTTGGAACCTCGAACCCCGTGGGTTGTTTAACATATACCAATTCATTTAGAGGACCATTTAGAAAAGCACTTTTAACATCCATTTGATGCAAGATGAAGCTATGACTAGTGTCAAATGAAAGTAATAAACGAATGGATTCAAGTCTAGCTACAGGAGCGAAAGTTTCACCGTAGTCAAGTCCTTCGACTTGAGAGTAGCCTTGAGCAACCAATCGAGCCTTGTTGTGAATCACTTGCCCATGAGAGTCTTGCTTGTTCTTGAACACCCATTTTTTTTACAATGACATTATGATCCTTGGGTCTTTCCACTAGTGACCATACTTTGTTTCTTTCAAAGTTATGGAGCTCTTCATGCATGGCTTGAACCCAATCTTCATCTTCAAGAGCACCATACACTTTGATAGGTTTAACATGAGAGACATATGAATGAATACCACAAAACTTGAGCACTTGTCCAAGAGTGGAGACACTTTTTCCCAAGCCACCAATAATATTCTTTTGATAAAATGACTTTTGTTGCAATGTTCAGGCTTGACGAGTCATGATACGAATTAGTGCATCATCGCATTATCATTTGGAAGAATATCCTCATCATTTCCTTCATCAAGACCATGATCCATACGGAGTGGAGTTCTTGGTGAAGAATCACCAAAATCATTTCCACCATTATCATTGGGTGGATCTTGATCACTTTCTTGATGAGTGGTATCCACTTGAAGGTCTTGTTCTTGTTCTTGGTCTACCATTTGATTGGTGGTTGATGTAGAGGGCTCCACTTGCGTAGAGCTAGTCCCATCCACATTTGCCACAAGGTGTCCCTCAATGGGTATAAGTAGACCTATACCCATTCTTCCTATGGCTATGGAGGAAGGTTCATCACCTACATCATCACAATCAATTTTCTCCACTTGGGAGCCATTATCCTCATGAAACTCCACATTCATAGATTCTTCAACACACCCGGTGGATATGTTGTAGACTCTATAAGTGTGAGAGTTCGTGGCATAACCAACAAATATACCTTCAAAAGTACTAGGATCAAATTTAGAAAATCTAGTCCCTTTAATGTAAACTTGACATTTACACCCAAAAACTCGAAGATACTTGAGGTTGGGTTTGTTACCGGTTAGGAGTTCATATGGAGTCATACCAATCATCGGACGAAGGAAGAGTCGGTTAAATAGATGACAAGCGGTGTTGATGGCTTCAGCCCAAAAGTTATATGGGGATTTGAACTCGGCCATCATAGTTCTTGCCATATCAACAAGTGTGCGATTCTTCCTCTTGGCTACACCATTTTGTTGAGGGGTGTACGCAGCGGAATATTGATGTCTTATCCCCTATTCACTCAAGAATTCATCCATGGTGTAGTTCTTGAACTCGGACCCATTGTCGCTCCTAATTGACAAGATCTTGGTGTCATATTGGCGTTGCACTTCCGTGTCCCGAGATATGAACCGTTCTTGAGTCTCACTCTTCCTCTTGATATAGAATACCCAAGTGTATCTTGTATAATCATCAACAATCACCAAACAATACTTTTTTCCACCAAGACTATCATATGTGGGAGGCCCAAATAAATCCAAGTGAATATGCTCAAAGGGCCTTGTTGTGGAGATGATTGATGTTTTGGGATGATTCTTCTCATGCATCTTTCCGGCAATACAAGAGCTACAAGGACGATCTTTGGAAAAATTCACACTTGTTAGTCCTACCATGTGCTCACCCTTCACAAGAGTTTGTAGATTTCTGATACCGACGTGGCCCAAGCGGCGATGCCAAAGCCACCCCACGTCGGATTTAGCCATTAGACAAGTGGCGATATGTGTAGTTTCTTTCGAGAAATCCACTATATACATATTTTTTTCCACAAATCCAACAAAGGCTAATTTAAGAGAAATGGTGTGAAGAACAAGCACGTGATGACGCCCAAAGACACATGTAAAATTGCATTCACAAAGTTGCAAGACGGAAAGAATATTATAGCCAAGGGACTCAACAATGAGGACTTTCTCAATGGATGAATCCGGAGAAATGACCACCTTGCCATGTCCCAATACCTTAAGTTGTGAGCGATCACCAATAGTTACATGAGCAAATTTGAGGAGTTGGAGTTTTAAGTCATTTAACACTTCCTTTCTTCCGGTCATGTGTGCGGAACAACCACTATCAATCATCCATGATGTTCCTCCGGAAGCACAACCCTACAATGAATCAACTTCTTGTCTTAGGTACCCATTTTTGGATGGGTCCTTTCTTGTTAGTCACAATGGTCTTAGGAACCCAAATAGCATACTTGTAATCATCACCATATGAGGTGCCAACATATTTTGCATAAACATGACCATCAATAGATTTAAGAAGCACATAAGATGGGTTATACTTTCCCGCAAAGTTGTTGTGAGTAGTAGTGTTCCTAGGAACAATACTCTTAGCAATCATATCAAACTTATCTTCATCATTATCCAACTCCCCCTCCTTCACAAAAACAATAGAGTTAGTGGACGGAGTTAACTTCTTCTTGTAGGCCACCTTGGAACTAGAACCAAAACCAAGGGCTTCCTTTCCAATAACTCTCTTTTGACTACTAAAAAGACCATTAAGGTTCTTTTCCCCTTGGATGCATGTGGCAAGACCTTTGCTGAGTTGTGCCTTCAACCTATTGTTCTCCTCAATGAGAGTTGCCTTGACACACAAAGGGTTAGTAGCACAAGAGTTTGCATTTACATTTTTTTAACCCTTTTAAGGTTTTGAGCTCATTCGAAATTGTTCGATGATAAATTTTAAGCTTATCAAAATACTTAATGAGTTCATTGTAACCTTGGTTAGTTGCATCATTTAAGGCCATGAATTCCGTTACCTTAGCAAAATCATGCTCAAAATCAAGTTTTACTTTAGCTATGTCAATTGCAAAGGTATCCTCTATGCTTTCTCTAAAGCAATATGATTCATCTAGAGCTTTCTAAAGCTCCTCAATTTTACTAGCATCATCACCAGCAAACTTTTCAAGTAATGTTATTCTCTCCTCATGTTCATCAATGAGGCCATGTGCCTCACTTAATTGATCCATGAGAGAGAGACAAACATAGATTTAGGTTCTCCTTCTAGTTTCTCCACAAAGTCTGTCAAGGGGTCTTCCTCGACACAATTTAATAGTGAAGGAGTAGAAGATTTTGGAAGTTTGAGTGTAGGAGTCACCTTTGGGGATATACCCTTGGGCATGAAGCACTTGTGACTCGAGGGACCCTTGTTGTCATTAGGGTTGGAGAAGAGAGAGCTTAAGTTAGGAGGTACGACACCCCTATCCATGGCCGCCATACCTACTTGTTCATCATTACCATCACTCTCTTCACCACTGGACGTGTACTCAACTTCTTTTGCAATCAATGCCCTAGGAGGGCCTCTCTTGATGAAGTTCCTGGACTTGGGAATGAAGGTGGATTTCTTGATAAGTCTTCCACCATTTTCAATTCTACTCTTGAAGGGGCACTCGGCAACAAAGTGCTCGGTATCTCCACAATTGAAGAAAGTTCTTGCCTTCTTCATGCTTGAGACTTCCTTTCCCTTGTTCTTGGTGGCATTTGATCTAAAATCTCCCTTCTTCCACCACTTGAGTTGAGAAAGGGCCAAGCATTATTCATGTGGTGTCTTCATCTCTTTCTCGGAGACCTCATGTGTGGATCCACCATCATCACTTGAGTCATTTTCTTCATGGGGAGTGGCCTTGGCCTTCAAGGTAAGAGAGTGTCTCTTCATTCCGTTTACACGGGCCATGACATCATCGGAGGTTTTTTTCTTGACTTTTCGAGTGATGAAGAGACCCAAAACATAATTGGGGGATAGGTCCAAGTAATCGGCCCTTGATTGCACATTCATCACCATGTTTTCATTGTATGGAATCAAGGTGAGTAGAAATTTCTCCTTGACCCAATTCTCCGTACAGTCCTTGAATCCACAATCTCTCATGTCATTTACGAGAGCCTTGAGTCTTCTTAACATGTCTTCAATGTTCTCTCCATCACTCAAATGAAAGTGTTCAGATTGTCTTTGGATGATTAACTTCTTGGATCGTTGAAGGTTGATGTTGCCGTCATACATATCAACAAGGCAATCCCAAGCTTTCTTTGCACTTGAGAAGGACCGTATGTGCTCAAATCCTTCCTTTTCCATTGCCTTCTCCAACATATGCATGGCATGAGTGTTGAGTTGCTCATCGATGATGTCACTTGAGCTTAAGTTCAAGGGATCCTTTATCTCATACCCCTTATCAACAATTCTCCATATTTGCATTGAAGAGCTTCACATGTAAGACTTCATGGAAGCTTTCCAATTAGTAAAACGATTCATATCTACCATAGGAGGTGGACCAATATGATTAACATGTGGATGTTGAACATTAGGAGCATTGTTATAAGCAAAGCCAAAGGAATTTCCCCTACTACCATTTCCAGGTGCCGATGTTGTGGTTGCTTACTTAGATGCAATGGGATTTCCATGTTCATCTAAGACAACATTCTCTCTAGATTGATTAGATGAAGATGTCAATTCCTTTATTAGTCCCTCCATCTTTTTCTCGGAGCTATCAATCATAGCTTGGATTAGCTTTTGAATCCCCTCCATGGTGACGGGATCATTAGCCATCCTTTCCTCCTCTTTACGCGGTAAAGCCCTTAATAAAGAGACGAGGCTCTGATACCAATTGAAAGATCGAGAGGTTAACTAGTGGGGGTGGTGAATAGGTTAACTACAAATTTTAGCTTCTTTTTCGATTTAACAAGATAGTGCTCAAATATAGATTGTTTAGATTATGCAACTAGGTGAACAATCCTATATGTTGAGCAAGTACAACTAGCACAAGGTATATATGTGACTAAGCTAGTAGCAACAAGTAAAGGTAAGTTGAGGGATAACCGAACACAATGACGCGGAGATGTATCCCGAAGTTCACTTCCCAATGGAAGCTAATCTCCGTTGGAGCAGTGCGGTGCCACCAAAGTGGAACACCGAGTAGCCGTCAAATGGCACACCGTATCTCCTTCGAGTCTTTCCACCAATGTGGAGAGGCTCGAATCACTATGTTGCCGTTGAGGTTGAAAACTACAACCTTTACAAGGATGAGGCACACTCCACAACTTTGGAGGGTCCTCACCAAATCCCCGGAGCCACCAAGACACTGGGAAGCAAGATCCACGAGCACAAGAGCTTTGGGGACAACAACAAGGCTCCAAGCTCCAATGAGCTAGGAGCAACAAGGTTCTTGGCTCCAAAGAACTAAGAACAACAAGATCCCTAGGGGATGAGTGGGTTGATGACGAATCGGCTTGGTGAAGTTGTAGATCTAGATCTTCTCCTCCAAATCCCAATAGATCAATGGCTTTGGTTGGGTATTTGGGGAGAACCTTGAAGGTTGGAGGTGGTCAACAATGGAGGTGAGAGACAGATTATTTGGCACCTCCAAAAGGTAGAAGACAAGTCCTATTTATAGTGGGGGAAGAAAGTGGCCGCTGGGGGGTTTTCTTGTGTTGTGAAGAGGGCCCGGCCTGGGCCGGCAGCTAGGCCGGCCAGCACACCGACGCGCCTAGCCTCAAGCCCGGCCATCAGGCCAGCTAGGCAGCGCCCGACCTGCACATGTGAGAGCCCAGCCTGGGCTGGCCACCAGGCCGGCCACCTAACAGACGCGCCTGGCCTGAGGCCTGGCCAGGCAGTTTCCCCTTCTTCATCTTCTCCTTCGATTTATTCTTCCTCCTTTTTCTTTCTTTGACTCTTTTCTGCAACAAACAAGTGTGTCGACTTGTTTTCCTTTCTCCATTTTTTACCTCTTATAGGTTTGTATATTTTTCATTCGTTTCCTAGAACACTTAAACACAATGGTCAAATACTTCCAAGTGTTGTAATCAAACATCAAAAACTAGGATTAGGAAACATGTCCTTTCAACATCATACCTTCCTCCTGGGGTCTCCCAACAAGCGTGTGATTTCACGCCATCATGGTACAACTGACTTAGTAGTTCCTTATGAAAAAGTGATACTCCAATAATAATGATTGTCCACGTGTTTTCATCAAAAAGTCCGCGGCCATATTTTGCATTATTTCAGTGTACGTTGATGATCTAAACATCATAGGCAACACACAAGATATGGACAAAGCACGCAATCACCTAAAATGAAATTTGAGATGAAGGATTTGGGTAAAACCAAAATTTTCTTGGGATTGCAATTCGAGAACCTTCCTTTGGGTATTTTGGTTCATCAAACCACTTATTTTTAGAAAATATTGGAGAAAATTCAATGAAAAATTCTATCCATCTAAAACTCCCATGGTTGTTTGATCTGTAGACGTAGAGAAACATTAATTTAGACCAAGAGATGATGGAGAATAGATACTCGGATCAGAGTTTCAATATCACAGTGCTATTGGAGAGCTCATGTATCTTGAAAATTGCCCAGGCCTGATATTGCATTTGAAGTGAATTTACTAGCTATACATAGCGCAGCTTCCACTAAACGCCATTGGGCGGGTGTCAATAATATCTTTTGATATCTCAAAGGCACAAAAGATATTGGCCTATTCTATAAATTTTACAAAAAAATTGGACATTGATATGATTAGGTATACCGATGCTGGCTACTTATCAGACCCCCATAATGCCAGACACAAACCGATTTTGTGTTCCTACATGGTGGAACAACTATTTCATGGAAGTCTTCCAAACAGACTCCACTGGCTACATCAACCAGTCATTCTGAAATAATCGCATTATATGAGGCGTCATGCGAATGCGTATGGCTTCGCAGAATGATAAACCACAAAAAATAATGTGCTAAAGGTTCTATCGAATCTCCAACAATGCTACTTGTGTTGCTTAGATCCAAACATGTTACATAAAGAGCAATATCACTAAACATGTTGCACCTAAATTTTTTTATCGTCATTAATTACAAAATAACGTAGAAATAAACATCTTGCAAGTAAAATCATAAAAATAATTTCGCTAACCTATTCACAAAATCCCCATCAGATTTAACATTTGA
The DNA here is from genome assembly GCA_028641055.1 of Alopecurus myosuroides. Lineage (NCBI taxonomy): Eukaryota > Viridiplantae > Streptophyta > Magnoliopsida > Poales > Poaceae > Alopecurus > Alopecurus myosuroides. Next base: position 53,626,998 of record CM054063.1, read on the forward strand.
AAAATATGCTTATGGAATTGGTATGCGACGACTTCGAGATTTGCAAGAATCAAGAGGAGTATCTCATCAAAACATTATATTACACCCCTTTTCCCCTTATGAGTTTACTCACATGGTTCTCGTTAAGGTTTGTAATGAGGTAATATCAACACAAGAATATATGGCATACCTCTTATTTTTCCACTAGGTTTTTTAATGGATGTGTACAAGACATATCAATTGCTCTCTAAACTTTCTAATGTGTTTTGTCTTTTCGAGATTTTCTCATATAAGTTATCAAATAGACAATGACCAATATATGTTGTGTCATTTTTTCCTTAATTTTTCCATTGGGTTTCAAAGAAGTTTTAACAACACATCATATACTATTATCCTCACATTTTTCCCACAGGGTTTTTGAGGGAGTAATTATTAATTTCAAAGATCATCAAAACTATATGGAGTATTCTCAAGATTATACGAGGATACACGACATACAAGACATAGTTTTGTGTAAGGTAGAAGGTCTTAGGATGAGATATCCACTGATTATGGTAGATAACTTAGTGCCTAGAAGCATTTCATCCCGTACGGACACCATCTATTGTAACAAACACATGTTCACCCCAAACAGGCGCCTCCACATAAAACATACGCCTTCTACGGGCGTCCTCTCTCTTGTAACCGATACCGCCAAAAGATGGCAGTCCCGGTATAATACCGAGTTCATGATCAATGAAGTACACAATTCTTTCCATTCCATTTTATTCATAACACAAGTCTCACAAGTTGCAAAACGTGATCCCGCGGTGCACAAATTTGCCATGGGGATTGGTCAGAGGTGCAAAACGAATGAGGGGGCGACATGTAGGACGCCTAAGAGCATCTCCAATGCTCGACGCTTACCAAGACGCTTATATAGGAAAAAATAAACATCATTAAATTAAAAAGCTATTTGGGAAACAGCTTCCCAACGCTAGGCGCTATACAGGGCGCTAAACTGTCCAGCTGCCAGGACCCGCTGCTCTCACATTGTAAGAAAAAAAAGCTAAGCGCTCACCGCAAATATTTGCGCCTGGCGTCCAGGATCAAGGGTATAACTGCTGGGTCGGCTGGGATTATGTTTCTAGCGTCGGTATATTAGCGCTGCATTGTGGAAGCTCTAAACGGGGGTATTTCACGGTTCCCGGATATTAGCCCAAAACGGGGGTATTTCACGGTTCCCGGATTTTTTCCGACGGAGCCCAGTTTCGCCACTTGCTTGGCCGTTTTTATTGCCCGTTCCGCTAGTTTACGGCCCATTTACGCCCGTAAAAGAGACGGACCATCTGAGGTCCTTTTTTCTTTCCGGTCAGAACCCAGCCACGAATAGATCGAGCGAGAGAGAGGGGAAAGGAGCGGCGGCGGAGGCTCAAGATCCGCATCTCACGGCGCTACGGTTGGAGTGTGCCACCGCAGCGAGCACGTCGGCGGTGCCTTGCCCCGTGTACTTCCACGCCGACGACTCCCCACCCTCCAACTTGCGTCCTCTCGGCCAGCGCCGCAATCGCGTCCCCAATTCTGCCCGGCTCCGTCGCGGTGGTTGCGCATCCCCGCCGTCGACGTCTACCTCTTGTCTTCCCCGGCTCCTCTGCAGCTCACCCTTCTATGCTCTAGGATGGCCTAGAGTTTCTACTGTAAGAACCCTAAAATCCCTTGCTTACTTCTGCCTGCAAGAATTCAAATAGGGAAATATATTTTCCAAGAACTTTCTGATTATCTTAGGGAGAGAACGCTTCAAGTGTCTCCACGTGCGTTCGTTTTGTTTGCTTGTCCGTGCGTGAAGTAAAACCTGCAATTGTTGCTCGTGTTCACAAGAATCTTCTGTGTCGGTTGTGTACTCTCGCGGATCATACAGATGCCTGTCTCGAAGCATCGTTATCGATTCACCAGGATGACAAATGCGCGCACATTGCAGGAACATGAATGCTACTAATTCGAAACTTTATTAGATTCTGAAACAGAAACATGGAAAGGAGGAGTCAGGAATGCCTGTCTCATTGTCCTGACAAGCTACAGCCTCGTAAAAATTAAACTACCAAGCTTCCAAAGATACATCAGGGTGCTTTCATGAAAATACTATGAGTTAACTATAGATTAGTTCCATTCTAGATTGGAACCGAAGATATCAGGAACTCGTCTACTACTTTGATAATGTTCCATGCCTTGAATATTGTTGCTTGAATACATATCATCATGTGTGCAGTAGCTAGGACAGCCTAGGGATGTTGTTCCTAATTTCTGAATATAATTTGTTCTCTAAATTACTGGTGTGTCTCTTTACTGGGAATGGTCCAGCTGACTCAACCATGTTCCTGTTTTGTTTTGTTTGCAGGTACTGAACAAAGCCAAACATAGCTGCTCCTGTTTTCTATATTCAAGCCTTTTCTGATCTTAGATTTGTAGACTTTCAAGAACAAGGTACATCTTGTTGCAGCTCATGTTCTTTGAAACAAGCACTAGTACATTTAAATTTATATTGAAGCCAACCGTAGCTGCTACTGTTTTGTATATCTCTTCCCAATATTATTTCTTACTGTCATACAATTTGATGATTGCTTTCTTAGGATAATATGAGTAATTTGGAAATCGCGGTTATTGATTCTGAGGAGGAAGAGGATGAAGAGATGGTTTTTCTTGTGTTTCCTGCATTATACTTATTGTCCAAGAAAAATAAAACTCCAGTTAATACTTCCGTCCTCACGGGTCCTAAGTATATCCAAGAGTTGCTGGATGGTCACCCTACTAGATGTTACGATGTTTTAAGAATGGAGTCCCATATTTTCCAAGAACTTTCTGATTATCTTAGGTCTAGAAAACTTTTACAAAATTCTAGAGGGGTTAGTGTCGAAGAACAACTCGGAATGTTGATGTATATGCTGTCAAGGAATGCTAGCTACCGTACATTGACCGATAGATTTCAGCGTAGCCCTGAAACAGTCCATAGACATATCAATGCATCCATTGATGCAATCACTTCACTGGCATATGATTTCATCAAGCTCCCGTCAACGGATCCTCACTTCAAAATATCATCAAGCCCTCTATATTGGCCATATTTTGAGGTACAATAGATCTATGCAACGTATCTTAGAAATTTATATCCTTTCATGGCACATATAAGTTAGTGATATGTCGTATTATTGCAGAATTGCATAGGGGCCATAGATGGGACTCATGTCCCTGTGACGGTAAATGCCAACGAGGCTGCGCCTTATAGGAACAGAAAGGGGACGCTATCTCAGAATGTCATGGTCGCTTGTGATTTTGATTTGAATTTTGTTTATGCTTCAAGTGGTTGGGAAGGGTCTGCATCAGATGCTGGGGTAATGAATTCTGCTATCCAATCTGGATTTCGCGTACCCGAAGGCAAGTATTATTTGGTTGATGGAGGGTACGCGAATACACCAAAGTTTCTTGCCCCATACAGAAAGGTCCAGTACCATCTAAACGAGCAAAGTCGTGGAAATTGCCGACCGAGGGACTATAAAGAGCTGTTCAACCTTAGGCATGCCCGACTAAGGAACCATATAGAGCGTGTAATAGGAATCTTAAAGATGAGATTTCCTATTCTAAGAGTTGCATCGTACTATCCAATAGATACTCAAGTCAAAATTCCCGTGGTGGCAATGGTATTACATAATATAATCCGCAGTCATAGTGGTGATGAAGAGTGGCTCAAAACGCAAGAGATGCACATCGATGCTAGTAAGTTTGTTGATCTTCCTAGTGGAGACATGACACCTCAAGATGATATAACACCATCAAGTAATCAAAGAAATTTGGGCAATGCTCTTAGAGATGATATAGCAAAGAGGATGTGGGCAGATTATGCAAGAAATAGGACTCGGAGAGTGGAAAGGAGATCTGCTCGATGAAAATTTGCTGTTTTTTTTTTGTAACTAAGGTTGGTAATTAATCTTTGCAATGTAATTCCTGCATGTTAGTAAATGTTATTTGTTTGTCTTCTGCTGCAATAACTTTTTTTGATTTTTTTGTCCTAGGTACAATGACACAGAGAGCGAGATGGACAGCATGGTATGAAAAGGGCCTCGTGGATGCACTTACTGAGTACAATCTTCCTCAATACCGTGGTCAAAATGGATGGACTTCTGAAGGCTGGAACCGAATTGTGAAAGATTTGAACATCCAATTTCCTGAAGCAAAGCTTACCAAGTCTCAGGTTCAAGATAAAGAGGGTCAACTAAAGAAAGATTACAAAGTCATCAAATCCATTATCAATAGAAGTGGCATATCTTGGAATCCAACCACTTGGATGATAAATACCACTCCTGAAAAGTGGGATGAGATCGTTGAGGTACGAATCCCCTATTGGTTGAACTAGGTTACTTATTGCTGTTATGGTTGTTTTTGAGTTAATTAACTAACTTGATCCTTCGATGAATTTTTGTAGGAGGACTCCAAGTTGAGAAGATTTGAAGGCAAGAGTTTCCCACTGTTTGAGGCATTGGATCTCCTTTATGAAGGCAACATTGCCCAAGGAAAGCGTTGCTTAACTTCTAGCCAACCTCCGCCTAGCACTAGTAGGAAACGTCAAAGGGATGAGATCCCTAGCATGAGAAATCTACCTCCAAGAATTGGTATCGTGGCAACTCAAAGGATGGATGATGACACACTTGAGGATGAAGGACAAAACATTTTCAGTGATGTTGAAAGAATGGGTGCTGTTGAAAGAATGGCTGCGACTGGCAGGAGTCTTTCTTATCAATCTTACAATGATGAAGAACATATTGCTCAAGGTGGTGAGGATGATCAAGATATGCATAGGAGTTGTGATCAAGCCAATTCAAAAAGTGGCAACAATGGAGCACAATCGGCGAGACCGAAGAAACAGAAGGCCATCTCATCATTCTCACGCATTGAAGAGACCATGCAAGATTTTGTTAAACTCAAGAGAGAACAAGCGGGAATGAAAGAACAAGCGTCAATTCAAGGACAACAGTACTCCATTCCAAGTTGCTTACAAGTACTCAATGCGATGGATGATGTCTCCGATGATATCAAGGTCCTAGCCTCTGATGTTTTCAAAGATGCAGCAAACCGGGAGCTTTTTCTATCATATGATCCAAGGCTTCGTGGTCTTTGGTTGAAGAAGGAAGTTGCAAGGCTTGGAATTCAGTTGCCTCAATGTAAGTAACGTGTTTTCTTTTAATCATGCTTCACATTCTCGTTAGAAGAGTTCATTCGCTCTGTTTAATATCTTCATAGTTATTTACAGTTAGTATAATCTTGCCATGTGATTCCTCTAGTATGCAGACTTTGAGAAAATATTGTAACTAGCTGCAGCCACAAGTTGTCTTTGGAGCAAAATTAGAGTACTGCTAGGCTGCTAGCCCACCTACTGTCCTGTTGCTCCCATTAGCATCCTTGTCTCCATTCTTTCCATCCTTTTCTCGTTCTTTCATATCCTGCGGCTTCTTGGTTGGATAACCATCTCAGTAGTTAGTACTAGTTAGCTGCAACCTTGCAAGCAATTCGTTGAGCTCCCCTGTTTCTACTCTCTGAACAGACTAGCTGCAGCCAGTTGTACCCTCCTTTTTTCCTTGATGAAAGCTTCACACATTGACCAAGAGATGAAACTTATAGCTTCCTGGAAGAAAATTGTACAATTTGCAATCTGATGGTTCTTCTAGCATGATTGGTTATGCATGTATTGCTCTGGACAAATTTTTAGCGCGATAACTTGCATAGCTTTTGGAGAGAGGCCACGCTATTTCCTTTAGCGCGCTATTTTTTTCGTAGATGAGAATTCCTTTCTATTTGCAAGAGAACCGTATTTATCGACTCCGTTTTTTCTTCTTCAGGATGCTATTGGCTTATGATTGCCGGAGTCGCTGCCGTATGAAGAATCTATCTCAGAATATGTCTGTTAAAACTTGCCACGCTGATGAGACACGAGAAATGAGTTTCAATATTTTGTAATTTAAATTGCTGAATTCATACTTTTAAATTATTATCTGGATGTAAAATATCATGCTGTACTTATATATCTGGATGTTTCCTGATTGGTAAAAATACAAATATTATGTATGATGCTTTAGTACTCCAGTTTACATATTGAGTGCAAATACGCTAGCATGTGGCACGTACATGTGCTCAAAATTATATGTTTTTTATTATGATAGTTTTCTCTGTGTCATATGCTATCCGGATGAATGTGGCGTATGCTATTTTTTTTTTTTTACGTAAACAAACCTGAGGCAGACAGAAGGGAGCTCTCACCGACCCCAACAGCTGAGCTCTATCCGGATGAATGTGGCATGTGCTATCCAAACAGCAGGTTACAGCTGTGATGTCATTCACGGGTATTTTTGGTGCACCCGCAAGTTACGGCAGTGAATAATCCGGGTGGGAAATGTTCCCCAGTTCCCAAGCGGGGCCTAAGTGTCAAGTGGCACGCGCCTGCTGCGGCTAATTTGGGATCGCCCCCCTGGAGCTCTTAGAAATCACATTTGTTCAGTCAAAGCCCAAAATTCCCCAATCTCAAATCCCTAATTCTAGCGGACGCACGCGACGGCGATTGATTGCGGCGGACGCAGACGAGCGTGGTTGCGAGGGCGGGCTTGGAGGTTGGTTGCGGCGGAGCGGTGAAGAGCACGTCGTTGATGGCTTCGAGTCGATGGCAGAACGTGGTCTGTGCCGCTGGTAGGAACGACGACCTCGACGTGGCCAATGTCACTGGGTTCGTTTGCTGGGACCCCAAAGATTTATCCAACGTTTTCTGTGCATTTTGGCTTCACATATTGCTGCTCTAGTTCCTCTGTTTCAAGTCATGAAGAACTCTGGAAAATCTGATTTGTTTTGTGCTTGTTAGGGCAATGTGAAGCTAAATGATCTAGATCATGCTCAGCAGCAGAAGATTTATGCTGACAGGAAGTAGTAGATTAGTACTTTGCTGAAGAAGATTGACGGACAAGACTCTGTCATTCAGAAACTGAAGTTGGAGAAGAAGATGCTGGTCAGATCTCACAGACAAGAAACGAATGTGTGATCTGTTAGAGCCTCTTTGAATGTGTGATCTGTCTGGAACCGATGTCATGTTACAACTGATGAACTGCCATGGTCTATTAGAGGTACTGGTACAGATACTTCAGCTGCCATATGACAAAAAATGATAACCATGGCACTCCTTTGGAAGAGCAGAATAAGGCGAACCAAAAGGATGCACGTCTGCCAGTCAATGAATTTACTTCCTTGGTTAGGCGGAGCACTGGGGAATGACAACAATTCTTCAAACCAAAGTGCGAAATTACCATGAGTGCTGCTCAGCGATTGGACTGTCCTGTACAGGATTTTATCAAGCTTAATTCTGATGGTGCTTTCAGGGGTGTCCTGCAGCAGGTTCTTAACATTGCCGATCAGCTTGGCATTGGGCAAATCGTGGTTAAGATGGACTCACACACTCTGAAACATGCCTTACTGTCTTCTTCCTTCGATCAGTCTAAGGCTCTAAGCTTGGAAATCTCTTACTGGACATCAAATACATTCTGATCACTGAGTTTATTGATTACAACATTCTGTTTGGCCCAAGGACGTGTAATAGACCTGCTCATTTGTTAGCAGCTATGGATAAAGGGAACCGACAGGCCGAACACTATGTATGGTTGTCGGACTTCCCGAACGATGTAATTAGTCTTGTGGCCAGTCATAGTGTTCATGTCTCTTGTAATGTTGTATGCTTTTTTAGCCTTGCTGATTAGAGGGTTTGTGTGAGCTTGAGTAATGTAATATTTGAGCAATTGTGTCCACTGGGATATGAATAATGTTAAATATATGTGTATAAATTTGTGTCAGTGATTTGATCAAAATATATGTGCAAAAATAACAGGAAGAAGATACTGCACCAATGTACTGCCAGAAAATAGCAAATATGCCCAAGTACTTGTCTGGTGCATTTTGTGTCAGTGCTTTCAGGAAACATTATGTGCTGGAATGTGAGCAAAATATGCCATATGGAGCTATTTCTGGAACATCTTAAACATGCCCAAGTACCAATGTACTGGAAAATAACATCTTGCATAATAACATATAGAACACAATATGTAGCAAAATATCATCAGTTTGCCTTGTTTTGCATCTGAAACATTACACTCGGTTTGAACTGAAAAAAAGCAACAAGAGCAAGCACATTCTGGCTGACAGGGACCTCTTCCACATTCATTCAGATCAGAAACAAAGCAGAAGCTACGAAATTAACTTGCAGAAATCAGAAATAGAGTTCCATTACAAACTGATGATCAAACCAGCCAGAATCACACGTAAGAAACTCAGAAAGCCAAAACAGCGTTCGTACGTCCGGTCATCGGTTCATCTATCTCCTCAACTCTACGGGAAACGCACAAATCGATCCGATTAAGCAGAGACGAACATGACAACATAACCGATCGAGACACTAACTGGAGTTGATCTATCTAATCTACCTACTACTTGCATGAACTCGCGGTTGACTGCGAATGCGCTCAGACCTCGGAGATGGCTCGGTGGCGAGCTTGGCGTTGCGGGGATCGTCCATCCAGAATCCTCGACGCGCCTGATGGAGTCGATCACAGAGGAGGAGGAGCTTGGTTCACGATCTGCTCCAGCTCCACCAAGGTGTGGCGCAGGACGCGCAGCGTCACCAGCGCCTCGTCGACCCGGCTGATGGTCTGCTGCAGCCTCAGCTCCGCAGCCGCCATGCGCTCCCAGGGTGGATGCTCACCCCGGCAGAGGCGGAGGGCGAAGTCAGCCGCGAGGCTCTCCGTGAGTGCGTTCTTGAGCCACTCCAGCGCCACCCTCGCCCGGGTGTCGGCCAGCACGTGGTTGGAGTGCCAGAGCTGCCACGTGCCTTCGCCTGGGATGAAGCCGAGGGTCGGGGCGTAGGCGGCGAAGAGGTGGCCGGCGCCGCCGTGGAGGACATGGATCAGGTACCCGAGGCCGCGGACGGCCTCCTGGAGTGGTCCACCAGCGGATGGCGGCAAGTAGAAGGTGTCGCGGACGAGATCCCCGGCCGCGACGATGGCGCCCGCGAGCGGCCCAGGCCCGTTGAGCAGGGCGTCGATGAGCCTCGCGGCGGGCCCGAGGAGCGGCGGATCCAGTCCTGGGGGCACCACCTCGAACACGTCGCCGTAGATGGTCTCCGCCGCGTCACCGGGCTCCTGGAGCAGCGTCGCCGCCGCCTCCTGAAGCGTCGCGAGTGCGGCCTCGCAGTGGACGATGACGCCGTCCACCTCGCTGGTCTCCCTCGCCAGCGTCGCCGTAATCCGCTGCGCCAGGAGCGACGCACGCGCAGCCATCTCTCTCTCGCAGAGCGCGCGTGTTGTGTGCAGGTGAGAGAATGTGGGTGTGGGATGGAGAGAGAACAGAACGGGCCCAAATTTATAGGCAGCTTGTTACGGCACGGGACCGACGAAATCGTGGTTACTTTCGCTTCCTTGAGCGGGAAGTTGAAGAATTTACTTTAATTTACTCTCACTGACAAGGGGCGCCCATCCTTTCCATCAGAGTTTTTACTCCGTTGCGCACGAGTGCAGCTGATGTGAACCCGCGGGCATGTGTTCCCAGCAAATTTCTTTTTTAATGTTGATTTTAACAACTTTGTAAAAGTTGAAAAATCTGTTTAAAAATCAAATGTACATGGAATGGAAATCCAATGCGCCGCGAATGAGTTTCGGGATGAATTTGTATTCACGTTGGCTACAGAAAAAAGACACATTTTCATTGCTAAATGCTATGTCATAAATTTGTCTTTTTACACAGGGAAAATGAAAAAGCATTTTTTCACAAAATTTTATACTATTGCATAATACATGTGTAGGAATACCCCTAATTTTTTTCGAATTTTTTTAACCATTGTAAAAACGATTTTGTAGGAAGGTGCATTTGTACGCCAGTTCAAATGAGTATTTTCCCTCACTATGGAGGTAGTTTTGGTAGATGACGTTACGGTAATTCTCTAAAATGATCCTTTACGTCGTCCCCTTATGTGTGTCACCTTAAGACATGACCCGGACACCTCATTAGTAGGATCTGGATATCCATAATGATCTATGTGCATCGATCGAATCAATCGTCGTTGATCCTTAATATATACTCCTATTCATTTATACATGCCTTGTCCGATACTTGATCGTTGACATCCCTATGTCATGTTCAATCTCGTTATCGACAAGATTCTCTAACTCGTTCTTATGATCCTTCATCCCCGTGACCTAGTCACACACTACATACTATTACATGAAGTCTCACCGAGTGGGCTCGGAGTATCTCTACATTACGTGGATGAACGAATCCCGCTATTGACTACATGCCTCAACATATCCCTTTGAAATACCCAAGTACACCTTTATAATCACCCTGTCACAGTGTGACGTTTGATGCACTCAAACCAGCTTCGAAGATAGCAATTAAGTGAAGTCTCACTGTCAGAGGACTAGGGTACTAAATTTGTAAATACTGCCACTATGAACATCGTAATACAATCGTGTCGTAATACTTAGTTTGAGTATGTTCATCATCTTATTCGCCCAATGGAGTGACTTCACTGTCTACTGACATAAATGTTACAGTATCGTGAAACCTACGATCATCAATAACCAAGTGGACTAGTTTAATATAGAGGCTAACTAAGAACTTTGGTTATCTAATAACCTCTGGTTGTCTGCATATCACACTTGTATTAATGCTTCCTATTAATACAGTTATTGCATGATATAAAACTATTATAAATTTAATGAGTTATGGCATAAATATATACCTAGTGCCTCTAGGGCATAACTATTTCACCCTCTGCCACGAACCTTACTACAAACAATCGACAGTTGGCTCCCACCGTGGGGCTAGCGGCGTCCGGGGTTACGTTCCGAGCGGGACTAGTTGGCGAAATCGGCGACACAATCACGATCGGGAGTCTCGAGTTTGACGAATAAGGATCGCACATCGTTAACAACAACTCCTACATGCCGGCACGAAACCATCTGGTAAGTGCTTGTGTCCTTCCTATTGGATCCACTAATATTTTCATAGGTTTTACCACCGGAGCACTGGGTTTCTATGGTGGAAGCAAATTTATCACACCCGCCCTATGCCCAATCAAAGACGGCTTTGATGTCAGCTGCGGACCCGATCTGCCTTATTCATATGTGGGGGAAGATCGAGATCTAATAACTGTGTATCTGTAAAGTATGATGGGATCCATTGCTTCTTAGGAGATGCCAACATCCATATCGCACTTCGTCGGCATGGTGCAGATATAGCCTGCCGAGGGGGCAGAAGACGGAAAAACCCACAAAGGAGGTGGAATACTGGAAGCCTGCTATTCAAGCAGAAAACTCGGAAGCTTAATCTATCCTTGCAACTATTGAGGCGACACTAGACTTAGAACCCGGATCTGGCTTTTCAGACATATATTCCGACGATGACCGGGAAGCCTCTGAGCGCAAGGTCAAATCTCTGTAAGGGCGCCTTCGCGAAGTCCTTAAGGCTAAAACCGCCGAAAAAGAGGACAACGAGGAAAAATAGGAAGAAGACCTGTAACACCTACACCTGAAGACAACCGCAATGGAGAAGCATAGGACGAGGAAGAGCCGGAAATCCCTGAAGTAAAAGAATTAACCGAAGGAAAACTAAAAAAAAGCCTCCATGCTCAAAGAAAATGAGAAGTCCGCAAGAAAGGCATCCGCAAAAGCTCCGAAGTAAGAGGCAGACATATTGGCCGAATTAGAAAACCAAAACACTGAAGCTGGGGATGTAGTGGTACAAAGACCGGCAAAAAGAAGAAGCAGAAACAACATCAAGATGCTCGAGTACACAAGATGTCCGAGCAATACAAAGTCGATCTTCTCCAAACCCCGGTCATGAAAAACGAACCGCGTCCTGGGAAAACATCGTAAAAGCTTAAGCAACCATTAAGGCACATAAAGAGGAAATCGAGGAATATGAACGTCGAAACCGTTAAAAAATTAAATCTACAAGGTTACCCAGAGTCAGAATACTGGAAGAACCGCCAGCCAGAAGGGACTTCAAAAACCTGGCATGGCAAAGGTAGGTAAAAATCGTCAACGCTAAGGGAGAGCGCATCTACAAAACCGTGGCTGAAAATGCAGAAGCTGCATTCGCCATCTTAAACGATGACCTATACTCCAAAGACAAATAATTACAAGGCGTTTACGATTTCCTAGGATAATATCTAGATCAAGAGCAGTGAGGTCAAGCACGACCAGGGCGGCTTTTTGAAAATTCCACCTTATGCAAAACCGCCACAGCAGCTGCAGGACCTGAGCCAACAGATCCTGGAGATTCCGGTAGTTCAAAAGGAAAGGACGGAGATCCAAAGAAGGACAAGAAAACCCCGAAAGATCGGGATGTAACGTCAAGAACTGGATCTAATTCGACAAATCAAGGGGCATACAAAGCTGAGGCTAGCCGTCATAGGGAAAACAACAACGGCCCTGGCAGAGCTCAGGATGACAGAAACCAGAGGAATGACAAATACGCCCCTCTTCACTCTCAGATGGAGAGATACATGCAAGTTATGCCTCCTCGGAAGATCCCGACTGACAAAGCTAATACGAACATCCCCATCGAAGGGAAAGATCATAGACTCCCCCGCACAACAGGGAGCATGCTAGAAGCCGAACTCCCCCATGTTCGCATGGTAAGAATGCTCGAAGAGATAAATAAGAACCCAGGTGCGCACGTATGTGCCAAGGAGGGTCTAGGGGAAGCACATCCCCCTCATCACTTTCGAACGCGTGGCATTACTCGGATTACAAGATGAACTATACTTCGGCCCAAACTGCTTCACAGACAGAATCCGAGAAATCAATCTGCATTCCGGTTTGCAAAGATCAGACCAACCTACCAAAAGTATACTAGAATTACTAACCCAGATACATGGCTTTCTGATTACTACACATCCATGCAAATCAACAAAGGTACAGATCTGGAGGCAGTAAAATTTCTTCCCTTGATGCTACTAGAAGGAGTACGAGATTGGATCAATGGATTGCCATCACGAATGATCGACAACTAAGAGGATATGGTAGGGTTTTCGCCCAACACTTCATAGGCACGTATAAAAGATCCAAGAGCAACAACAAGCTAAACCATTGCGTCCAGTATGAGAATGAACCATATGTCAATTTTATCTCAAGATGGACAACAGTGAAGAATAGTTGTGCGGGAGTGGACGACACCCAAACAATGCATGCTTTCATAAATGGCTTAAAACTCGGCCTCGTACCATTCATGGTTGGATCCAAGAGGCACAAGGACCTTGGATCTATGCTAACAACAACGAACGAACACGCGGCATCCAAGGACGACATCCGGGCCAGAGAAGAAAATATACATGCCCTCATCAAGAGCAAAAGGACAGCCTGCCCAGAGAAAAATGCCAGTCGTGAAGCAGAGGAAAATTCCAAAGAAGTCAATATTTCCTTTGGAAGGGAAATTCCAAAAAAAAATGGAAATTCAAAGGTGTATAAAGAAAAGAGCCCGTCGTTTACTCCAAAGAAGTACGGGAGAAAATAAATGGAGAAGGCTGCATACACCACAACAAGTTCGGAAAGCCGAATCACACCAACCAGCAATGCTGGCTGAACAAGCACATGAGAGGCAGCGCTAAACCTGGGAACAAAGGACGGAATCCTAAGAGGAAGATCAATAAGCAGAAGCCCGATGCTAAAGGAGAAGCAAGTGAGTGATACACTAATGAACGAATTCAGGAGCAGCGATGGAAAGGGTGGACAAAAATTCCCAAGTGTAGATGAAGAATGCAATCTTACCTTTTTTGCTACTCCATCAAAAAAAAGTGAAGTAGCCATGGAGAGAAATAAACGACACAATGCCACTAACGCCGAAGTACCTCAAATACAAAAAAACGACAATTACATGGGATCAGTGTGACCATCCCGGTAATATCCCAGAACCAAGCACATATGATCTTATAGTAAGTCATGTAGTGATGAATCACATGCCAAGGAGCACTATTGGAAGGAGGAGGCAGTATGAACATCATGTATTTGATTATGTTGGAAAATCTGAACTTCTCGGAAACACGGCTCAACAATGTAAGACTCCACAGCATAGTACCAGGAATGCAAACATCCTCTTTGGGGGAGATCATACTAGAGGTAACCTTCGGGAAGCCGGACCACTTCTGTAATGAGAAGATCTCATTTGAAGTAGTTACATTTGAGAGCGTATACCACGCAATCCTCGGACGGACGGATTTCGCCAAATTCATGGCCCGATGGTGCTACATCTACAACAAGCTCAAGATGCCGGGACGAAAAGGCGGAGTAATCACCATTGAGAAAGAATTTTCCTAGCAAAGGAACTGCAGCTTGGAAACGCCCTTTGCGCCGAAAGGATAATAGAAAAGAAAGGACTGAAGGAACTTGGAAAGGAAGTATCACCGACAGAAATGCCGGCAGGAAAAGACACCACAAAGCCGACAGACAGTTTCAAAGCCTCGAAGAACACCAAGAAGATAATCCTAGCCCCAAAAGATTCGACAAAATACGTTGTCATAGGCGGGGGGATAACGGAGAAATAGGAAGCCTTCTCATCGAGTTCCTCCATGAGAAACGGGAAATTTTCTCCTGGTGTCTTACTTATATGTCAGGTGTACCTCGGGAACTCGCTGAGCATGAGATAAAAGTAAAGTCAGGATAAAAAAACCATCAAGCAGGGACTTCGACATTTTGACGGACCAAGACTGAATGCCATAGGCAAAGAGATCATCCGGCTTTTAGCGTCCGTCTTTATCCGGGAAGTCATTAATAAATATTGGTTCGCCAATCCGGTATTAGTCCCTAAGAAAGATACTATCATACTTAGGATGTGTATATAATAAATTGTTTTCGAAACATCATTTCACTTTACCACGAATCGATCAAATAATAGATGCAACAGCCGCCTTTGAACTCTTATGCTTTTTGGATGCTTATTATATTTATTGTGAAATACGCATGAAGGAGGAATACAAAATAAAAAACTTCGTTCGTAACCCTATATGGTACGTACTATTACATAACCATGCGTTTTGGCCTGAAGATTGCCAGAGCTACATACCAACGTTCCATGCAAAGATGCTTGCATGAGAAGATAGGAAAGTATGCCCACGTTTACGTGGATGATATTGCCTTCGTTTCCAAGGATAAGTATACCGTCCTTGATGATTTCCGAGAAACTTTCGAAAACTTGCGCGCATACAAAATGAAGTTAAACCCATTAAAATGCGTATTCGGGGTACCCTCAGGATAACTTCTAGGTTTTATCGTGTCTCATAGAGGCATACAGTTAATCTCGGAAAATATAAAAGCTATGTTGAACATCAAAAGGTTCACATGCCTAAAAGACATTCGAATGTTCACAGGTTATGCTGCTGTTGTCAGTAGGTTTATAACCCTCCTGGGCGACAAAGCATTTCCACTGTATAAGATACTGAAGAAATTCAACAAGTTCACTTGGACTGAAGAGGCGGATAAAGCTCTAGTGCAATTGAAGGAACCACTGATGAAAACACCAATTTTGGCATCCCCAAAGGAGTATGAACCAATGCTGCTATATTTAACTGTAACATGTAGAGTAATAAACGCAGTGATAGTTATGGAGCAAAAAAAAAAGGGAAGGATAAGAAATTCTGTATTAGCACCTTCTTTCTTACCTCAACGGGGTATTTTCAGAGTCAAAGCAAAGGTATCCACATTATCAAAAACTGGCATATGGCGTATTTTTTGCCTCAAGGAAACTGTGTCATTACTTGCAAGGGCACTCAATGACAATGGTTAGTAAAGCACCACTAGTAGATATAATAAAAATGTCGATGCTACAGGTTGTGTTGCCAAATGGGTGATTGAGATTGCAGCGTTCGACATTAAGTACCAACCCAGGACTTTCATTAAGTTCTAGGTGTTGACGGATTTCATCGCCGATTGGGCGGAAGCAATAGAGAACACACCAACACCGAAATCTGAGTACTGTATTCTGCACTTTGATGGATCAAAGGTGAAAGAAGGCGTGGGAGCTGGCGTTGTCCTCAAATCATCAAAAGGAGATACGATGGAGTACACACTACAAATTCACTTCAACGCTAGCAACGATGTGGCGGAATACGAAACACTTCATCATGGATTCCACATTGTGAATGACATTGTAGTCAAACACATCTTTTTCTACAGAGACTCGGACTTGTTCAGCACATGTTGAACCAAACATGGGATGCCAAAAGCCGCATAATGGTGGAATACGGACGAACAATAGATGAATTTACCATATGCTTTCTTGGATTTGAAGTCAATCACATTCGGCGAGAAGACAACTCAAACGCGGACGCACTAGCTCGAATGGGTTCAAAGAGGATAAAACATTGCCACCTGGTGTATTTGTTCAACATTTGCACAGACCATCAATTAAAGGCGGAGATGTTGACTACCCCCTCATGTCAGAATCAATAGACGTTATGTTCATAACCCCGGATTGGACTGTAGCATGCCTGATTTTTTTAGTAGACCAGGAGTTGTGGAAGGAGCAGACAAAGTCTTGTAGAGGCAACAAATCGCCCCTGCAAAGAATACACTGTCATTAAGGGGAAGTTATATAAAAGTATCACATCCAGAATCTTTCAGAAGTGTGTATCGCCAAAAAAGAAAGTATGATTTTGTAGGAAATACACGTCAGAGATTGCAGACATCATGCTCAATCAAAAAGCATTGTCGATAAAGCATTTTAAGCAGGATTTGTTTGGCTTAGAACCAAGCAGGACGTTGAACATATAGTCAAGACATGTGCCAGATGCTAATTCTATGCAACGCAGACAAATTTGTTGGCACAGGCAATCAAAACCACCCCTATTACATGGTCTTTTGTGGTCTGGTAGCTGAATATGATGGAGCCATTCAGGACTGCAAGGGGCGGACTAACACACCTGATAGTAGTATTTGATAAGTATACAAAGTGGGTAGAAGCAAAACCTATGAAAAAGATTTGATGGTGCGGCGACCAGAAATTTTGTCATTGACGTAGTCATGCGATTCGACATTCCACACAGCATAATAACACACAATGGAACAAACTTCTCCTTCAGAGAATTGCTAAAATACTGCAAATTAAAAGCACTAGAATCCACCTTGACCTAGCCTCTGTAGCTCATCCACAGTAAACAGATAGGTTGAAAGAATGAATTCCTCAATTTTGTAAGGAATACATCCAAGACTCTGTACACTGACCAAGGCAGTGAAGTATCTCGAGAGCTTCATGTTGAGAAACAGTGAGAAGAGGGACATTCTTTTGCCTGTCTTTCCCGAGTAAGTACACATCTGCTCGCGGCCGTCGTAGCTAATGTTTTTTTTTCTAGATTTCATCCATTGCTTATCCTTGTTTCAATTGCATGTGTTGAGCAGGGACACATACTGCACACTTATCGTGGTTTTCCCAAAGTGGTCACTAGCCCAGTACTTCGACTCGTCGAATACGACGAAGAGGAAAGACTACACCAGAATAAGGGGTGTTCTCGATGAGGCTATCAATGGCTACGCCCAAAATGGAGGCACCTTCGAAAAGAAACAAGAATTTATCATGCCGGGTACTAGAAAATACGGGTTCAGGCACGTGACCGAGTTCCCCTGCATCAAGCAGCCGGCTTGAAGCACGAAGGAGGCCTTCTATGCCCTCCATCACCTTAAAGGGATTGTCCGCGATGCAAATAATTTGAATCAGCCTGCTAAACTCCGAGAATGGTCCAATAAAATGGCGGGGGAATCTCACAGGAAGATCTTATTGAAGAATATCATCACATCAAAGTCAAGTTGTCGGAGATACTCATTGTAGATGTCAACAAAAGGGGGGGGGTCCTTAAACAATCCCATAGGGTTATGCCAAAGGGATATCCAGGAATGCCTAGAGCGGCAGGTTGATCGTAGGACGTGGATGACGAAAGACTTATTTAAGCCGTTTCTGGCGCCGTTCACCTTGCTCCCGCCGCGGAAGAGGTCTCATTGATCGAGGTGTGCCTAGCTACTATTAGTTTATTTAACAAAATTTTCTAAATTAGCTCGAAACTTAGTCCTAGCTGTTATTGTCTTGAACTTATGCTTAGTTATCTTGAACTTGTGTGATATCGATGTTGTATATATATCTTTGATGTTAATTATTGTTTCCTTGTTCTAGTTTTTGTGAACATATATGCCTTAGCTGTTTTTGCATTAATTACTAATATGCCTTGTGTCTATCTATATAGATGACGTACTACGTGGTGTTCGAGGGTCGGGTTTCAGGAGTCTATGACGAGTGGAATGACTGTAAAGCACAGGTGCACAAGTTCAGCGGCAACTGCTATAAAGGATACGAGACTAGACACGAGGCGGTTGCCAATTGGAGGGACCACCAGTCGAAGCAGAAGAACAAGATGAAGACCTCCATAGTGCTACCGCTCTTACTTACCATCGCCGCCGTGCTTGTAGTCTATTTCATCCAAGCTTAGGAATTTGTAACTTGACATCATCGATGAACTATGTGGTGACAATGTTCGACAATGTTTGACTAACTTTGAACCAATTTGATACTTTGCACTATGTATCACTATTCTAAGTAATGTGTGACTTATATCTTTGTCAAATATCACTACTATGTTATATATTTTTCAAATATCACTGCCTGTGTATTCAAACTGTATAAATCCTGTAATATACCTGTATTTATACTAGAAACAAATTAAATTTCGAAATACTGTATACTTGTTTTGTGGCGCACCAAGAATTATTTCTGTGACGCATCTCTTTCTGTGGCGCACCAAGGGCGGATGCGCCATAGAATCTACTATTTATGTGGTGCATGTGAGGGGTGCGCCATAGAATCGACTATTTCTGTGGCGCAGGTGTGGGGTGCGCCGTAGAAAATAATTTAATGGCGTGTATTCTGTGGCGCACCCCTGTGGCCGCAGGGTGCGCCACAGAATCCATGTTTGGTGCGCCACAGATGACCCTTTCTGAACTAGTGTGGGTTAGAATTAAATTTGTTTTATACTTGCTTCTTAATGCTCTCTTTTTCTTAATTCATATTTCTTACATGAGCATCTTCTCTCTTTCTATGCCTAGCTAAAAAGGGGTTAACGAAAAGCACTTATTGGGAGATAACTCATGGTTTTATTTTTGCTTTGTTTTTCTCTGTTTTCTTTGAGTCAAGGGGCTGTATACTTCTGTAGAAACTCCTTTGTATCTTTATTTTCATGTATTAGTTGTTCCAAGTAAAGTTTCTAGCGAAAGTTGGAGTTGATTTTGGATTTCTCCGCAGGAAGCTGTCCACCGTAAAAATCGTATAAATTCCAAAAAGATCAAAATGACCTGAAACTTTTTCTGCTTATACCTCAGCTAACTTCGAAAGTTTTTGTTCTTTATGTTTTTCGATCTGAGCAACATAAGTGCCCCCAAAAAAATTGTATTTATAGACTATTTTGGTTTTGGCAAATTCTGCCATTTTTCTTGCATTTGTGTTTTACTATGTCGAGTGGATTTATTTGCTTCATGAAACATTAGTGGTTGTAGATAATGTTTAAAAGTATCAATAGCACTTGTTCCCATGTAGAACCTATGAGTTTTTTATTGTTGCACTAACCCTCTAATGTGAACTACTTTGAGTGTGGTGTGAAGGAAGTTTTCAAGGGTCAAGAGAAGATGGTGATATAATGTGGTCAAGAAAAGTAGAAGGTCAAAGCTTGGAGATTCCCCCGTGGTTCATCCCAGAAAATTATAGGAAGACTCAAGCATCTAAGCTTTGGGATGCCTTGGCATCCCCTTCTTCATCAACAATTTATCATGTCACTTCTAGTGAAACTATATTTTTATTCGGTCACATCATATGAAATTTACTTGGAGCGTCTGTTTGTTTTTCTTTTGTTTTCTATGGTTTTCTTTTGTTTTCCTTGCTGCAATAATATAGTTGGAACCTAGCATTCTTTGTGTGTGAGAGATACACGCTCTGCTTTTTCGTTTGAATACTCGTTATGCTCGTATTCTTAGTTTTTCTTCTAGTTGCTGCAAAATTCCTTTTTAGCTCATGTTTTCCTGCATCTCTGATTCAAAGCTATTAGTTTTAGTAGAGTTATGTTAGTACTCTATTTTTTAAATCCTGCATCTCTTGGAGAGTTTTTTTTAGTGTAAAATGCTTGGTGTTAGAAAGCAGTAATACATTTTCGTGCTTATAACAGTGCAAATAGAAGATTGTATAGACAGTGGCTAGACTTTTTCATATCATGCTAGATGTTATTTTAATTCTAAAGCCTAGTGGTTATTTTATAGCATGATTTGTCTCAAATAGCTGAGAGTGTTTCATGTGCGATTGAAATAATCATGAGTTGTTCTTGTCATATTGAAGCATAAATTTGTGGTGTTGTCCTTTGAATGTTTTATTTGGTTGACTTGGCGCATTGTCACACCATGTTTATGACTACAAACCATTCACTTATAGCCTCTATGATTATTTAGTTTTTGAACTGTAGTACCACTTATGCTTTGATTAATGATGTTTATGTCGCTATGCATGATTTGGCCATTATTACTCTCTTGATCTGTTGTTCCCAGTCTTTTGCTAGCCTCCACCTGTACTGAGTATGAGCTCTACTCGTGCATCCAACTCCCAAGAACCAAAGTTTGCCAAATTTGTCCACCATACCTGCCTAGATATGGTATTTAACCGCCACTCCAAAGTAAATTGCTCATGTGTTACCTTTAAAACCTTCAAAATTTGTGCTCCTGTTTTAGCTCATGAGGACGTAAATAGAGAATATTTATCTCACTTGTTGATTGGACTTTCACACCCTGGACTAGTGTGTTCATCTGCTTATCCAGTTGATAGAAGAGCTGGCAGCGGGGTGCCCAGCCGCAAAACTTAATACGACAAATTCTCTTCACTATTTTTGCCTCTGATTTATTAGTCAAAGCATAATTATGTAAACAAAAGAGAATGGCGGATGACCTTCTACCCAGACGCGTCCTTCTATGGGATACGCGCTTGGGAAGTCTAGTTCTCTTGTGACGTACTGTATTTTCTTTTTACCATTTGTTGACATAAGCATACACCTCTATAAAAAATGTTTTCAATTTCTCTGTTTAATAAAATAAAAAACTCTAGCACATGAGTGATCTATGCTTCCCTTCGCGAAGGGCCTTTCTTTTACTTTTATGTTGAGTCTCCATCTTCTAACTCTATGCACAGTTGAGAGAGGATAGTTGCCATTGTGATTTTAATGTGCATTTGTCCCAAAAACATTATTAATTGATTCATGATGTGTTATTATTTGTTCTCAAATTATTTGTTCTAGTCTTCCTCTTAAACTTTGAAGGTGTCCTGGAATTTATGTTTTTCCACACTCTTAAGGACAAGCGAAATATCACTTTGCTATGTTTTCTCTATGCTTGAAACAAACGTATAACTTTCAAGTGCATTATTATTCATGATATTTTGTTTGTGTTACTTCTCATGATGCAAAGTGATTGCTATGTATCATTGTTAGAATTATATCTATCATGCTTGTGTTTGAAGTTCTATGATCTCATCTATGCTTATTCTTTTACAATTTAGATGATCAAGTTTATGTTGGTAGCATGTCACCTCGGAAATTATGTGTTTTTAATGTTTACCTACTCGATGACGAGTAGGAACTAAGCTTGGGGGTGTTGATACCTCATAAACGTATCATTGATTTCTGATGTTCCATGTTGTTTTCATGCCATATGATACATGTTTTGCCTACACTTTATGTCATTTTTATCGATTTCTCGGGACTAACCTATTGACAAGATTCCATAGAGCCAGTTCCTATTTTCTGTTGTTTTTAGTTTCAGAAAAGTTGTTCTGGAAATATTCTTGGATTGGAAAATTCGAAGCCCGGAAGTCTTAGAATTCCCGAAGGTTCCACGGAGTGCCGAAGAGGCCCGGAGGGGGGGCACTTGGGAGCCACACCATGAGGCGGCGCCCCTGGCCGCGCCTGGGGGTGGTGTGGGCCCCTAGGGCGCCCACCGCCATCGCCCTTTCGTCAATATATTCCCTCCGATGCGTGAACCCTAAAGATATACCATTTTTCCACGAAAAACACACGAGGCCGCTGTCATCGTCAACCCGAGATCGAGAGGGTTCTCGAGTTCTCCCCGGCACCCTGTCGGGAGGGCAAATCATCACCGGAGGGCTCTACACCAACATGCCCGCCTCCGGAGTGATGCGTGATTAGTTCATCCTTGGACTACGGGTCCATAGCAGTAGCTAGATGGTTGTCCTCTCCACTTTACCCTCATGTTTAGATCTCGTGAGCTGCCCTACATGATCGAGATCATCTTATTGTAATGCTACATGTTGTGTTTGCTGGGATCCGATGGTATTTGAATGCTATGTCTCTTGATTATCAATATATCATGTTGTCTTCATGTGTATGTTATTATGATCTTGCATGCTCTCCATTGTTAGTAGATGCTCTGGCCAAGTAGATGCTAGTGACTCCAAGTGGGAGTATTTATGCTCGATAGTGGGTTCATGCCTCCTTTGCATCTATGCTCGAGTGACAGAAACGTGAAATATGGAGGATGTGTTGTTGCCATTAGGGAGAAAACAATAATGTTTACTTTGTTTATATTGTTTACATCACACACTTTTCTTACTGCGATTATCGGTTGCTTGCAATTTAATACCCAACGTTTGTTCGGATGATATTCGGAGGGTGGATTATTAGCATAGATGCAGTTGGATGACGGTCTATGTATTTTTTTGTAATTCCCGCGTGAATCTCATAGTAATCTTCATGTCATACATGTTTCATTATCTATCAATTTCCCACCTGTAATTTGTTCACCATGCATGTTAGCTATCTTTTACGGAGAGACACCTCCAGTGAACTGTGGACCCCGGTCCATTTTCTCATACTGATAATACAACCACTGTTTCCACTGTTTTCACACTGCTACTGCTGTTTTCATATTGTTCTCATACTATTTTCCACACCATACATTTAAACTCTTTGTGTTCAGCAAAACCGGTGAGATTGACAACCTCACTGCTTCGTTTGGGAAAAGTGAATTGATTGTGTTGTGTAGGTTCCATGTTGCTGCTGAATCGGTAGTGCGCCCTGCCACCTCAGCTGCATCAACCTTTAGAAGTTTCTCCTTTCTCCCACTGGTGAATTCAACCTTGGTTTTTTTCTGAGGAAAACTTGCTACTGTGCTCATCAAACCTTCCTCTTGGGGTCTCCAAACGAGTGCAAGAACTGCACCATCAGGGAGCCAAAGAATATTTATAAGCCTTAATAACTGAGTTTTCAATTCAATTGCACCTGAAAAGTTTCTTGCTTCACACAAGTTATTAGTAGTAACAATGATATAATAGCAACATTAGTTTCTGTAAATATTCTCGAAATTGGAAAGTTTGAAGCACGGAAGTCCTATTTTCCCCGGAAGCATCTAGAAGACCGAAGTGGAGACGAAGAGGGTCATAAGGAGGCCCACACCATAGGGTGGCGCGGCCCCCCTTGGCTGCACCAAGGGGTGGTGTGGGGCCCTTGGACCTCCACCGCCTCTGCCCTTTCGCCTATTTAATCCCCCGGGATGGAAAACCCTAAGCACCTGATAAAAAATCCTGAAATGTTCCGCAGCCACCGTCACCGTCAACCCTAGATCAGGAGGATTCTGGAGCCGTTTTCCGGCACCCTGCCGGAGAGGAAATCATCACCGGAGGCTTCTACATCACCATGCCTGCCTCCGGAGTGATGTGTGAGTAGTTCATCCCTAGACTACGGGTCCATAGCAGTAGCTAGATAGTTGTCTCCTCCTCATATGCCTCCATGTTTAGATCTCGTGAGCTGCCTATCATGATCGAGATTGATCTTATGTAATTCTATATGATGCATTTGCTGGGATCAGATGAATATTGACCTTATGCCAAGTTGATTATAGTCTTTATTGCATATGCTATTTGTGATCTTGCATGCTTTCCGTTGCTAGTGCTTGCTCTGGCCAAGTAGTTGCTAGTGACTCCAAGAGGGAGTATTTATGATTGATAGTGGGTTCATGCCTCCTTTTCGCCTGTGCTCGAGTGACAGGAATGTGATGGGGGAGGATGTGTTGTTGCCACTAGGGAGAAAACAGCGGTGTGAGTGCCCACGTGTACAAGCATTACTTACATTACTCACTTTGTTTAATGCAATTATCTGTTGCTTGCAACTTAATACCTAAGGGGGTTCGGATGATAACCTGAGGGTGTATTATTAGTCATAGATGCAGATGGATGTCGGTCTATGTATCTTGTTTTAATGCCCGCACTAAATAACATAGTAATCATCATGTTATAATGTGCACTACGGTGCAACCTTTATTTGTCAATTTCCCAGCTATAATTTGTTCACCCAACATGTTATTTTTATGAAGAGACACCACTAGTGAACCTATGAACCCCGGTCCATTTTCCACACTGTTAAACAAACCACAACAATTTCCCGCTCTCTTTACTTACTGCAAGCATACACTGTTTTTCCACAGTATACGTCTAATCTTTGTTTTCAGCGAGACCGGTGAGATTGACAACCTCACTGTACCGTTGGGACGAAGTATTTTGGTTGTGTTATGTGCAGGTTCCACATTGTTGCTGACACCGGTGAAGCGCCATCACCACCGTCAGTGGCATCAACCTTCCAAAGGTCCTCCTTCTCCTACTGGATTGATAACCTTGGTTCTTAATTAAGGGGAAAACTCCTACCGATGTGCTCGTCACACCCTCCTCTTGGGGTATCCCAACGAGTGCAAGATTTGCACCATCAAGGACTTTTTCTAGCGCCGTTGCTGGGGAGAAGGAAGTCTTCTGGCAAGGGGAGTCTCTCACTCTCAACCTCTTTATTTTGTTTACTGTCTTGTTTTTTATCTTTGTATTGTTTTTATTCTTTATATTGAAAACACAAAAAATTTAGTTTACTTCATAGTTGTTATTTATTTTGTTGCTATTATTCTGCTAAAATGAGTTACTCTGAGAATAATAAGTTGTGTGACTTCACTAGCACAAACAACAATGATTTTATTTGCACACATATTGCTCCACCCGCTCCTACTGATGATTTCTATAAGATTAAACATGCTTTATTAAATCTTGTGATGAAACAACAATTTTCTGGTATTAGTACTGATGATGCTGTTGCCCACCTTAATAATTTTGTTGAACTATGTGAGATCAAAAATATAAATATGTAGATGGAGATACTATTAAACTGAAATTATTTCCTTTCTCTTTGAGAGGAAGAGCTAAAGAATGGTTGCTATCTTTGCCTAGAAATAGTATTGATTCATGGACTAAGTGTAAAGATGCTTTCATTGGAAAATATTATCCTCCTGCTAAGATTATACCCCTAAGAAGTGACATAATGAATTTTAAACAATCTGATAATGAACATGTTGTTAAAGCTTGGGAAAGAATGAAAACTATGGTGAAGAATTGTCCCACTCATGGACTGACTGCTTGGATGATTATACAAAAAAAATATGCAGGGCTGAAATTTTTCCTCAAGGAACCTATTGGATTCAGCTGCTGGAGGTACCTTTATGTCCATCACTTTGGGCAATGCAACAAAGCTTCTTGAGGATATGATGATAAATTATTCAGAGTGGCACACTGAGAGAGCTCCACAAGGTAAGAAGGTAAATTATGTTGAGGAAACCTCCTCTTTGAGTGAAAGGCTTGATGCTATTATGTCTATGATTGTTAATCGTAAAGCTCAAATTGATCCAAATAATGTTCCTTTAGCATCTTTGGTTTCTCCAGAAGAGCATGTTGATGTAAACTTTATTAGAGATAATAATTTTAACAACAATGCTTATAGAAATATTTTTGGTGGAAACAATTATATGCCCTATCCTCTAATAATGGTTATGGTAATTCCTATGGAAACTCCTACAATAATAATAAAAGCTCTACCTATGATCTTGAAAACATGCTTAGAAAATTTATTAGCACACAAACTGCTTTTAATAAATCTGTTGAGGAAAAGCTTGGTAAAATAGATGTTCTTGCCTCTAAAGTACATAGCCTTGCTATTGATGTTGATTTTCTAAAACTGAAGGTTTTTCTACAAGATGTTAAACAAAGTAAAACTCGGAATGCCATACAAGTTCAAATAGACAATAATGTTAGATTAATTGTTGAATTGCGTGCTAGGTGGGAAACAGAAGATGAATTGGCTAGAAAGAATAATATTGCTAGAGTTTGTACTATCACAACCACTAGTAAAACTAAAGTTCCAAGTGCTAGTAAACTTACTACTATCAATGGTAAAGAAGTTGGTGTTAATAAAGTCCATACTCCTTTGGTGAAACGTGCTAAATTGCCTCAAATTGCTGAAACTTCTTATAATAAAAGTGCTGAAATATTTAGAGATGTAGGAGATAATGGTCCTATTACTTTTGATGATAATAAATTTGATTTTGATGATTGTAATATCTCTGAAGTTATTATGTTTCAACAAAAGGTTTCTAGAAGTCCCAATGCTAGTGCCATGAATATGGCCTTTACTAAACATATTACCAATACTCTCATGAAAGTTAGGGAACAAAAGTTGAAACTTGAGACGTCTATCCCTGGAAAATGATGATGGTTGGGAGCCCATCATTAATATAAAAGTAAATGATTTTTATTGCAATGCTTTGTGTGATCTTGGTGCTAGTATCTCTGTTATGCCTCAAAAGCTCTATGATATTCTTGATTTACCACCGTTAGACCACTATTATTTGGATGTTCATCTTGCTGATAATGCAAAGAAGAAACCTCTTGGTAGAATTGATGATGTTCTCATCATGGTTAATAATAACCTTGCCCCTGTTGATTTTGTTGTTATGAATATTCAATGCAATGCTTCTTGTCTTATTGTTTTGGGAAGACCTTTTCTTAGAACTGTTGGTGCTGTTATTGATATGAAAGAGGGGAGTATTAAATATCAACTTCCCCTCATGAAAGGTTTGGAACACTTTCCAAGAAAGAAGATAAAGCTTCCCTTTGCCTCTATTATTAGAGCAAAATATGATTTTGATTCTTATTCACTTGAAAATACTTGAGTTTATATTTTATGCCTAGCTGAAAGGCGTTAAAGAAAAGCTCTACCGGGAGACAACACGTTTTATTTCTCTGTTTTCATTCTGTTTTTATTTGTTTTCTTTGGTGTGCTTTGCACCTGGGTGTTGTCTATTTCCTTAGAAACTCCTATATATATATATATATATATATATATATATATATATATATATATATATATATATATACACACATATATATAGGTAAATATATATATTTTTTATTTTGTCTTCTTGTTGAGCCAAGTAAATCCTCTAATGGAAAGCTGAGCCCATATTTCGGATTTGTGCGCAGAAAACAGATTTCTGCTGTCCACTGTTAATTCCGTTAAAATCACAGAAAATCAAAATGACCTGAGATTTTTTGTTCTTAATCATGAGTTATATACGCAACTTTTTTTAGTTGACCAGTATTTTATTTGAGCGACATAAGATTTTCGAAAAAATCGATCTCTGCCTGATGTTCTGTTTTGACCGATTTCTACCAATTATTGCATTTGCATCTTATTGTCTTTCTTTTGGTGTTCTTTTGAAAAAATATTTTTAAAGAAGTTGTTACATTAGATAACGTGTTTTTGATTGCTATTATTGTGTTGAAACTTAACCATGTGAGTTTATTATTTTGATTGCACTAACGTTGCTAATGAAGATTGTGAGAATTTTTATGTGAAGGAAGTTTTCAAGGGTCAAGAGAAGAGGATGATATGATGTGATCAAGAAGAGTGAAAAGCTTAAGCTTGGGGATGCCCTGGTGGTACATCCCAGCAAATTCCAATAATGCTCAAGCGTCTAAGATTGGGGATGCCCAAGGCATCCCCTTCTTCATCAACAAATTATCAGGTCACTTCTAGTGAAACTATATTTTTATTCGGTCGCATCTTATGTGCTTTACTTGGAGCGTCTTTTATTTTTGTTTTTATTTTGTTTTCCGTTTTTTTTACTTTCATAATAAGCTTGGTTGGACCCCAGCATTCTTTTATTGGAGAGTGACACGCTCTGCTTTTTCACGAGAATACGTTGTATTCTTAGTCTCTGTTTAGCTGCTGCATTTAATTAGCTCTTGTATTGCATGCATCTCTTATCAGAGCTGTTAGTTTTAGTAGTGTTATTTTAGTACTGTCATGTTTTCTTTCTGTATCATAAAGATTATTTTTGTTAAAAATATATCTTGTATGGTGCTTGTTGGGAGAAAGAAAACTGTTGCTTGAAGTAGAATTTATAACAGTACTAGTAGAAGATTGTATAAACTGTTATTTTAGTTTTCAAGCCTTGTGGTTATTGAGTAGCATGAATAGCCTCAAATATCTGAGAGTGTTTAATATGTATTAAAAGATTCATGAGTTGTTCTTGTCATAGTAAAGCATCAATATATGGTATTCTCTTTCGAATGTTTTATTCGGTTGACTTGGCGCATGCTCACACCATGTTTATGACTACAAACCAGTCACAAATAGCCTCCTTGACCACTTAGTTTTTGAACTTGAGATACTTCTTATGTTTTAGTTAATGATGCTTATGTCGCTATGCATGATTATGGCTCATGTGCTCTCTTGATTTGTCGCTCCCAGTCTTTTGCTAGCCTCCACCTGTACTGAGTATGAGCTCTACTCGTGCATCCAAACTCCCTTAAACCAAAAAACTTCCCATTTTGTACAACATACCTACCTACATGTGGTATTTAACTGTCATTCCAAAGTAAAATACTCATGTGTTACCTTTAAAACCTTCAAAATTATTCCTGCTTTGTGTTCTTGTTTTTGCTCATGAGGACGTCAATAGAGAATCTTTATCTCACTTGTTGATTGGATTTCACACCATGGACTAGTGGCTTCATCCGCTTATCCAAATGATAGAAGAGCTGGCAGCGGGGTGCCCAGCCCCAAATTAATACGAACAAATTCTCTTCACTATTTTTGCCCCTGATCATATCATTCAAAACATAATTATGTAAAGAAAAGAGAAAGAGGGATGACCTTCTACACCAGTTGCGGCCTTCACCATGGGAGACAGTCTTGTCAATCCAGTTGGCTTGTGACGTACTGTATTGTCTGTTTACCATTCGTTGACACTAGCATACACTCCTCCTAAAATATAGACATTCCTCCACAAATGTCAAACTTTTAATACCTCTGTTCAATAAAATAAAAAGCTCTAGCACATGAGTGATCCCTGCTTCCCTCTGCGAAGGGCCTTTCTTTTACATTTATGGTTAGTCTCCATCTTCTAACTTTATGCACAGTTGAGAGAGCATTTTTTCCATTCTGAGTTATATGTGCATTTGTCCCATAAACATCAATAATTACTTCATGATGTGATATCATTTGTTCTTAAATTATTTGTTCTAGTCTTCCTCTTGAACTTTGAAAGTGTCCTACCATTTATGTTTTGCCCCACTCTTAAGGACTATCGAAATATCACTTTGCGATGCTTTCTCTATACATGAAACAAACATTTACCTTTCTTTGCATTATTATTCATGATCCTTTATTAGAGTTACTCTCGTGATGCAAAGTAATTTCTATGCTTTATTATTAAAAATTTATTTATCATGCATATGCTTTTACATTAGATTGATCAAGTTTATGTTAGTAGCATGTCACCTCAGAAATTATTGTTTATCGTTTACCTACTCGAGGACGAGTAGGAACTAAGCTTGGGGATGCTTGACACGTCATGAAAGTATCCCTAATTTTTTTGTGCTCCATGATGATATTATGCCAATTGCTACATGTTTTCTCCCTTATTTATGCCATTTTTTTATCGATTTTCCGGACTAACCTATTAACAAGATGCCACAGAACTAGTTCCCTGTTTTCTTCTGTTTTTTAGTTTCAGAAAAGTTGTTCTAGAAATATTCTTGGAATTGGAAAGTTTGAAGCCCGGAAGTCCTATTTTCCCCGGAAGCATACAGAAGACCGAAGAGGGGCATCAGGGGGCCCACACCATAGGGTGGCGCGGCCCCCCTTGGCCGCGCCAGGGGGTGGTGTGGGACCCCTAGACCAACACCACCTCTGCCCTTTCGCCTATTTAACCCCCCTGGATGGAAAACCCTAAGCACGTGATCAAAAATCCCGAAAAAGTTCTGCAGCCGCCGTCACCGTCAACCCTAGATCAGGAGGGATTTGGAGCGTTTTTCCGGCACCCTACCGGAGAGGAAATCATCACCGGAGGCTTCTACATCACCATGCCTACCTCCGGAGTGATGCGTGAATAGTTCATCCCTGGACTACGGGTCCATAGCAGCAGCTAGATGGTTGTCTCCTCCTCATATGCCTCCATGTTTAGATCTCGTGAGCTGCCTATCATGATCGAGATTGATCTTATGTAATTCTATATGCTGTGTTTGCTGGGATCCTATGAATATTGACCTTATGCCAAGTTGATTAGTCTTTATTGCATATGCTATTTGTGATCTTGCATGTTTTCCGTTGCTAGTGGTTGCTCTGGCCAAGTAGTTGCTAGTGACTCCAAAAGGGAGTATTTATGCTTGATAGTGGGTTCATGCCTCCTTGTTGCCTTGCTCGAGTGACAGAAACGTGAAGGGGAGGATGTGATGTTGCCACTAGGGAGAAAACAACGGTGAGAGTACTCGCGTGTATAATCGTTGCTTACATTACTCACTTTGTTTAATGCAATTATCTGTTGCTTGCAACTTAATACCTAAGGGGGTTCGGATGATAACCTGAGGGTAGATTATTAGTCAAAGATGCAGATGGATGTCGGGGTATGTATCTTGTTGTAATGCCCGCACTAAATATCATAGTAATCATCATTGTATAATGTGCACTAAAGTGCAACCTTTATTTGTCAATTGTCTAGCTGTAATTTGTTCACCCAACATGTTATTTTTACGGAGAGACACCACTAGTGAACCTATGAACCTCGGTCCATTTTCCACACTGTTAAACAAACCACAACAAGTTTCTGCTCTCTTTACTTACTGCAAGCATACACTATTTTTCCACACTATACATCTAATCTTTGTTTTCAGCAAGACCGGTGAGATTGACAACCTCACTGTACCGTTGGGGCAAAGTATTTTGGTTGTCTTGTGTGCAGGTTGCACGTTGTTGCTGACACCGGTGAAGCATCAGCACCACCGTTAGTGGCATCAACCTTCCGAAGGTCCTCCTTCTCCTACTGGATTGATAACCTTGGTTCTTAACTAAGGGGAAAACTCCTATCGCTGTGCTCATCACACCCTCCTCTTGGGGTATCCAAACGAGTGCAAGATCTACACCATCAGTATCCTGGTCACAAACTATCATATATACATGTTTTCTGAGAATTGTTGTACATGCTTGCAATAATAACTTGCATGACATGTTTTGTCCTACTATCCTATTTCTACAGGGCCAAAGAGGAACTAATGTTGACTAAGGTACTTGTTATACCAAGCACTAGAGCAAAGCATTAACATACGGTGGAAACATGTAATCCTCGAACTATAGTCCCCCCCTTCGATATCCCAACCATGTCACCTTGGGGTCTCGGGTTCCAAATAATTATAAGTGTATACATCAAGTAGATATGATCCAAAACAACATTATATCATGAAAAAATAACATGTTCACATCTGAAATCATGGTACTCGGGCCCTAAGTGACAAGCATTAAGCACTCCATGTTGCAACAACGAAAATAAACAACTATAGTGGATACTAGGCATCAATCCCTAACAATCTCGTGATTTATTACATGATGAATCTCACCCAATCCCTACCACCCCTTTGCCTACAACAGGGAATTACTCACACATCGAAGGGGGGGACCATGGAGGGTTGATGGAGAGGTGATGGTGATGACGATGGCGATGATCTCCCTCCAATCCCTATCCCGACAGGGTGCCAGAACATGAACTTAAGTCTCTCGAACTAGGGTTTGGGGTGGATCGTTTTCGGGAATATCCTTCGGTGGTCGGAGTTTTTGGGGATCTAGGAGTCTAATGGCCAAAGGGGACCCTCGGGGTGGTACCAGCCCCCTAGGGGGCCACCAGGCACAATCAGAAGTGGCTCGCGGCCACCACCATCCTGGGGCCCAATGCCCCAAAATGGGAGTTTTCCCCACGGGGGCGGGTATCTGTGGGGATTAACCCGCTAATAATTGGGGATGGGGGGAAATTGTCCCCATGGGGACTGCTTGGCAGATACCCGATAGCATAACGGGCGGGGATGGGGGACAAATACGCCTCGTGGAGCCTCCATGGATACCCTTCAACATTATTTTGAGCGATACCCGCAAACATTTGCTACTCTATTTGCATTTCCAATAACATATAGAACAGATTCGCACCAGTTGTCCCAGCCACGGGCCAAGACCAGACCACCTAACCTAACTATCCACACAAGTGCACCACACGCACAGGAACACGACTACACAATACAAACACACAGTAAGAAATTCCCCTCGCTTGTTCCTCTTCTTAGGTCACAGCGTCGCCGCCTTGTCTCGTTCCTATTATGTCTCTCGCTCCCCCTAGCTCTCTTCCGCCGAGACGCGCCTGCACGTCAACCGCTCACGGGGATAGTCTAGCGGGCACTCGCGGGGATAGGTACTAACGGGGATCGGTGCGAGGACGATAGAGTCATCCCCGTTGATCCCCGCCCCCCTTGCCAATGTGACCAATGCCTCCCCTCGAGCTGTATCATCGACGGTGCATCATCACCCTGCAGCTGTGTGGAAGCAACACTGCTTTTTTGATTAGAATGTTCGGCGCCGGTAGCATCGGCTTCACCTTCTACCACGTGAGGTAGGCCGGTAGTACCTTGTTGCTGGCTAAGTCTGTCAATTTGCTCCTGCTGCTTCAGTGCTATCTCCCGCGTATGCTTTATCTATTCTTCAAGTTTACGCCTCCAGTCTACCCGACTCACTGCTTCAGCTGCCTCCAAGTCCTTTCTCCTCTGACGACTTCTATCAGGATATTTCTTACTGTGCTCGGCAAACTCATATTTCCCCGGAACTCCGCCTGGTGTGGTTCGTCTATGCCCTACGTGTTCCTTATTCTTAAGGGCGCGTGGGAGCTCGTCATTTTCTCTATCTGGCTCGAACCTCACCTCTTTAAAATCCTTTATTGTGTTTCTAAGATCTCCGATGGGTAGAGGATTTTCTTCATGCCTTCTATTATATATGCACCTCCCTTCTTTCTCCAACATGCCCACATGCCCGTAAAACCAAAGGAAACATAATTTTCAAAAAATTTCTGGAATTTTCTAAGGAAATTTATTTTCTGCGCAAAACTAGACACCAAGGTAATTTTGCTGAAAACAGCGTTAGTCCGTGTTAGTTTGATCCAAATCATGCAAATATGAGGGAAATAAACAAGAAAAGTTGTTGGAAAACCCCTGGCCCCCTCCGTCTCTCCTTTGGGGTACTTCCCCTGATGACCTAAAATTATCCGGGAGCTACTTCATATAACTTTTCTGCCGCTTCTTCGCGACAGAAACGACAGAGAGAAGAAACACCTTTCTGGCGGGGAGTTTCCGCCAGGGAAATTCCCTCCTCATCAGCACCGTCACCGTCATCGCACCGGTCATCATACCGATCATCATCGTTATCACCATCAGCACCATTATCCTCACCATCCACCTCCGCACCGCTGTAACAATTAGGGTACTATATCGTTGTTTTCCACTAGGTCTCTCTACCGGTGTGAATTACTCGTTTGTATTTGATGCTTGTGAGATTTATCCGAGTTTGCACTTTATGACCAGATTGTTCTTCATCCATTTATCACCTCTGACCATGATCCATATGATGTGTTGTGAGTAGATCGTTTAGTTCTTGAGGACATGAGATAAGTGTAGTATTTAGTGGTCATATTTCGTTGAGTAATATTTACCGGTTTTATATTTAAGTTATGTTGTTATTTCTCTAGTGGTGTTATGTAAATGTCGACAACATAGCACTTCACCTTTTATGGTCCTAGAGGAATGCATTGTGTGTTGGATTGCTTATGGTGGGTTGCCGGAGTGACAGAAACCTAAACCTTAGTTTGCAACACTTCACATAAGCGAGTAGTACATACCACAAGTTTATTGCTGCGGTTACATTTATTTCTTAATTACTTTATTGTATTTGCGGATGCTTTCAAGTAGTGTAATCGTAAGTGTATATTAGTCTAGGATAGGGCAGTGCACTAGCATAGGTCTACCCACATTACACTTACCAAAACGATAAAGATTAATCAACAACTTGTGATGAAAAGAACTAGATGAAACCTCCCGTGTGTCCCGAGGAACGTTTTAGCCATTATAAGAAGCACCACCGACTTGTCATTTATGCTAAAAGGACTGGCTATTTGCAGGAACTATTTACCCTATTGTTATTTACTTGTTATTGCTTTATTATTATTACAAAAAACCCTAAACATTTGTAATAATAATAAAGTCCCAATTAAATGATATACTATGAGATCGCGTCGTCACATGTTGTTAGTATAATCATAGAAATGATAACATATACCCATGCCCTTAGACCATGCGGATATCTAGTTTCTACGTACCAGACGTTTTACCTTGATGCTGTCAAACGTTACCCGTAACAGAAAAATAATAACGGCAGTCCTCAGGTACTTTGAAAAAGTGCGTCTAGGACTTGATAGTTCAAGATTGGGATTTGCTCCTCCGATGATGGAGAGATACTCTTGGGCCCTCTCGGTATTACGGTGTCCATCATCGTCTGGCCAGACACAACATGATGTGATCAACAGGGATACCGGAATATGGAAACGAGAAAATAGAACAAACCGGCAACGAGGATAACTAGGTATCGTGATCAAGTGTTGCTTCAGAGGGATACCGATATAATCTCTCCTCTGCTTATGTTATGTATCGCAGAGCAAAGGGAATTCTGTACGGGAACAAAAGGTTTACTCGACACTACTAGAGAAAAGCTTACCACAGGCGAAAAAAAGGCCTACCACATGCGCATTACAGTTCGCCTGGGACCATATCACCAGTGGTAATCACTTACCCCAGGCGAATCTGGATATGCGCCTGTGGTAACTCAAAATACCGCAGGCGAATCAACCTTATGCGCTTGGGGTAACTGATTTACCTGTGGCGAACAAACCTGATGCGCCTGGGGTATATATGCGCCTGGTGTATTAGTTATTATTCGCCTCGGGTATGTTTTTCCTGTGTCAAAAAATAAAAGAAACCAAAATACTCTCAGTTTGCACAAATATATCAAAATGACAGAAATAACAGGAATAACATGAAAATGACCGAAATAAGTTTCAATTAGCACTAACTTAGACATGCAGAAAATAACATCGATCGATCATCACAACTAGTAGTGTCGAGACATCGTAGTAGTTTTCATAGACGGGGGTGCCATGAGACTACGGTAGAGACGTGGGGTAACGGGATCGCGTAGTAGACACAGAACACAGGATTTACCCAGGTTCGGTACGTCGCGACAGTACGACGTGCCTACTCCTGAACTTCTCACTAATCGGGACTAAAGCCCGTAAACAGGGTTACAATGTGAGGGTTTAGATCTAAGCTACTCGACGAGGATGAGCTTCTCGGCGAGTTGGCGTAGAACTTCTCTGTTATTCGTTCCTTATTTAATCTATCTCCCGTCCGGCTTTATATAATAGCCGGATTAGGGCTTACAGAATAGGAAACCTAGAGGACTACGGTAACTTGTAACTTGGAAAGCAAGAAATCCGTCTTCTCCTCCAAGCCAGATCACCTGGGCCGTGATCCGGGTTCTTCTAGAATCCAGCTTCTGTGCGTCGGGTTACTGGGCCGCCTAATGGACCTGAGCCCACTACCACTTAGGCCACCCTGGTAATCCGGCACTTTATCTACCATCTTATATACCCCTATTTGGTATATATCCGACAGTAGCCCCCAAGAAGGATTAAAACTCTGATTCTCCGTCTTTCGCCAAATATACTTTGTCCGAGAAATATCGAGTCAACAGTCTTGATTCTTCTTATTCTTCTTTTGAAAAAGATGGTAACATGAAACTCGGAATCCTGAAAATCCGGCTTTTCTCTCACGATCCTTCGCGGAAAAGGAACTCCTTACGTCAGCGCCTAAATCATGCTGACGCAAGGGACGTTTGGGTTTCACGCGGGAAACCCTGCAACGTATCTCTGACAGATTCTCACGGGAAACGAGGAGATAGTCATTATCCCCCTGTCGTTTTATTTCCTGGATTTTCCGGCGAGCGACACGCGTTAAACATCCAACGGTCAAATAGCCGTTGGCACGTATCTTGACGGATTTCTAGCTATAAATAGCCATCCTCGTCCTCATCGAAAATCTTCCGCACTCCTCACTGTCCATGCCATTGACGCAAACGAGCTCCTCGAGCGAAGCACTGCCCCGAGCGCACCCAGCCTCAAAGCACGCCGGAACGCAACGCGCCGCCCAGAAATGGCATCCTCTCTGTCCTCGCCCACTCGCGCCGCCATCGACGACCTCATCGGCGACCTGGATCCACAGTTGGGGTCACCCAAGCACACCGGCGACGAGCCGGAGAAAACCGCGGCCTCCGCGGCGGGCGGAGAAAACCTTTCCGCCGCCGCGGACGTTGCGGGTGCGAGCTCCGCAGCTTCCCCGCCGTTTGCCCCCGAAACGGCGGAGGAGAAGATCTCGCTTCAAGTCAACGAACACGCTGCGACCGAAGAAGCAGAATTTGTCGGCAACTGGAATCCGAGTAATTCTTCCCTCGTCCTCCTTCGACAAATGTCAAAGGAGGGATTAATAGTTAAAGGCAAATGGCGAAACTCAGATGGTGAGCTCGAGCCCAAACCGAAAGACGGAGAACGTGTCCTTCTTACCTCTCACATTATGCGAGGTATGGGTTTACCTCCTTCTGCCTTCTTCATAGACATCCTTAACTATTACGGCGTCCAACCACATAACCTCTCTCCAAATTCCATCCTCTATCTAGCTAGTTTCCAAGCTCTTTTTGAAGGATATCTCGGAATAGCTCCTAGTCTAGATTTTTGGCAATATTGTTTTGAAGTAAAACATAACATCACAGAAGGCGTTTACCCTATCTGTGGAACTATATCTTTCACTCTTCGGAAAAATAGAGAGGATTGGTTCCCGAGAATACAAATGCCAGAACCCGCCAAATCCTGGCTGGGTTCTTTCTTTTATCATCAGGACATCCCGTTCCCTGGCAAGGAAATCGGGGTTCCTCCATTTGTTAATTCCGCTGCCATTCCTTTAGAGAGTTGGACAGTTGAAGCAGTTGAGACATTGCCGGAAAATCTAATGAAGATAAAGCGCCGTATTGCCAAGCTTACTTCTTCCAAACCTTCTTTAACTGGGCAGGACACTGTTTTATGCTGGTTCGGACGTCGTATCCAGCCCCTTTCGTTTTGTTCCCGGCTTCTTTGCGAATACAAAGGGCCAGAAGATAGCATGAGGGGAACAGACAAAGCTTACAGCAAGAAAGATTTTATAAAGCGGCTTCACCAACTGGTCGCCACCAGCACTCAAATTGAAGAAAACCTAGCCATTTATCACGTGGAAAACCTGGTTCCTAAGGTATTTATACTTCCCTTGTTTCCGTGTTTTTCTCAGATTAACTTCTATCTCCGCCTTTTAATATGTTGTTAATTCTTTCCTAGTTCAACAAACTCGGAGGAAATGATCTTGCTTCCGATGCCGAACTCAGCGAATTACATGCTAGGTTTTACAGCAACCGGAAGCGCAAAAGGCAGGTGACTTTCGAGGAAATGGTAACTGTTGACGGAATTCCTATCGCCACATCCAGGTACTTTTACTGGAGTTTTCCTAGTTATCATTCTCCTTCGATTCTTCGAGATTTTTACTTCTCGGACATCCTCCTTTCAGACTTGCCCCAACTCCTCTAAAGGCGAAGAAGTTGAAGAAGCATAAAGCTGCTATTAAAGAAGAATCTTCTTCTGCGGCCATGGGCATGAGGGAAAAAACAAAAACACAGACGGGCGGAAATCCTCGATCATTTGTTGGAAACGAACCCATTCCCAATCTGGACAACAATGTCCGGATAAAAGAAGAGCCATTCGACGACCTCGGATATATTCGTCCGGAAGCTAAAAAATTCTTTGCTCCTACCCCTCTGATTCGCCCTTGGCCACAAGGCGGATTAGTTATTCGCAACGATATCGTATTTTCACCTCGTCAGGTCATACAGGATGGCCTTCATCACGTTGGAATTCTTTTCTCAGATTACGCACAAGAATTCAACGAGACATTGGCCAGCTTGCGAGAAATGAGCCAGGTATTATCTCTAGCCCCCAAGCATTAAGTTGAAAACCTGATTTCTTCTTAATGTTTCTTACTATGCTTGCTCACACTTAAGCATTTGGTTTTCATTTCCGAGTTTCAGCATTCTGCCGATGCTATAAACTTAGAAGTTTTTAACAGACTTAATATCAAGAATGAAGAAGTGAAAACTCTTCAATCTATTATTGAGTTAAAAAGCAACGAGCTGGCATCATCTCAGCTACAGCTATCGGAAGCGACAGGTATTTACTCTGTGCAGTTGTTTTTTTGGAAAAATTTTGCCGAATTT
Source organism: Alopecurus myosuroides (assembly GCA_028641055.1). NCBI lineage: Eukaryota > Viridiplantae > Streptophyta > Magnoliopsida > Poales > Poaceae > Alopecurus > Alopecurus myosuroides. Next base: position 53,665,630 of record CM054063.1, read on the forward strand.
TTGTAAACTCGGAATATTTTCTCGCCCTCTAGCCTCTTTAGCTAAAGCCAAAGAATTAGCGGAAGACACCATCAATGCCTCTCAGCTCCGTGAGGAAAACTCAAACCTTCGAAAGGAGCTTTTGAAAGTTCAAGAAGACCTGGAAGCCAGCAATCTGGCCCTTGGGATTGCTCGATCCAAGGCTTCGTTGCAGGCAGCGGAAGATAAATCTGTCATCAATGATTTGGAAAGTATGCTAATCCCGCGTATGAAAGAAGGCACCGAGATTGACAAGGTTCTTGGTAAGTTAACTTTTACCAATATCTTCAAGTCTTATTTTCTGTATCTTTTCACTTAAACCTTTCCTTTTTTCGAAAAAACAGGAAATTTTCCAGGAATTTCTCGGATTGAAAAGATCCGAGCTTTTGGGGAGGTGTGGAATGCCATCAGAAATGCAGGAACGCAGCTGATTAACAAATTCCTTCCCACAAGCAATATGGAATTCTCGGAAGTTTACAAACTTCCGGGTGCCATCACAGAGGTTGCGGAGTCGAAAGAATCCCTTCTACGCTCAGCTGCACGAGGTGGTGCGCGCATGGCACTCGGCCTTATGCGTCTACATTATCCTGATGCTAAATCCTGGCGCATAGCATCAGGTGTCCCTCAAGGATACACGGAAACCCAACGAAATGCGATCTTTGACGCAATCAAAGGGCACGCTACCAAGATTGCCTCTATGGTTAATATTTCCATCACCTATCCAGAAGAAGAAGTGCCTGCAGCCCCCGAGAATGATAGCAGCGATGAAGACTCGGATGTTTGAAGAAGTGCACTTGACCTGGATGATGGATATAGGAGCATTTATTTTTACAATGTAATTCATATTGTAATTCTTCTATTCCTTTTGTCGAAACAAGAATTCCGCTTTTTGCAGTTTTGAATTATGAAATTCCTTGCAAGTTTTTTCGGGTTTTGACTATTCCTTTATCTTCTAAGCCTTCTGGCATGTGCATTTTAACTGCCCTTTAGTCTGTGAAAAAATGACTTAGATGAAACATCATGTTGAGTAACTGGCTATAACCCATCAGTTTTAGCTCAAAAACATGGATCATACTAAAGACATTTTTACGAACTAGCTTTAGTGACCCAACGCACGACCAATCAGATGACGCTTAGAGAAAGGTAAGGAATTTTTTGAAACTTGGGCACGCAGGCACAATCTGAGTTTCCTTTAACCGTTGGAAGGCCGAATCATTCAGCTTTTAAACACCGAGCATGCAGGCACAATTCGGGTTAACATTGAGTATTTTGTAAGATCATTGGGAAATAGATAAAATGGAATCATGTTTTGTACTATAATGAACTTGTAAAAACATGGATATCAAAATTCCGACTTCCTTATTTCATGATCTCAAAAGATGTTTACATAGAGATTGAACTAAGTATAGAAGGGACGTAACTGCTGGATGCTCCAAGGCCTTTTTGTCTCTCCTAGCTCATCATCTATTTTTCTCTTTCTTTTGCGATTCGGCTTTTCTGGATCATCTTCCGTATCTCGAATATCGACAAGATAATATGATCCATTCTTCATGGCTTTACTTATGACGAATGGTCCTTCCCAAACTGGGGCTAATTTGTGCTTCCTTTGATGTACCAGCCTCAGCACTAAGTCACCTTCCTTAAAAGAACGATGCCTGATTTTCCGACTATGATAACGTCGCAAACCTTGCTGGTAAATGGCGGATCTTTGAAGCACAAGATCTCGCTCCTCTTCTAAGAGATCGACGGCGTCCTGTCGTGCTTCTTCGGCATCTGAGTCATCGAAATCCTGCACTCTAGGGCTATCATGGATCATATCCGTTGGAAGAATAGCTTCCGCACCGTAAACTAGGAAAAACGGGGTTTGCCCAGTTGACCTATTCGGCGTCGTTCGAATACTCCAAAGCACAGAAGGTAATTCCTCTACCCATGCTCCAGCTGCTCTATGAAGAGGAGATTCGAGTCTTGGGCGTATTCCTTGCAGGATTGAGCTATTCATTCTTTCAACCTGCCCATTGGATTGCGGGTGCACTACAGATGCAAGATCTAGGCGTATTCCCGTTTGTTGGCAATATTTTGCCAATTCTCCAATGGAGAAATTCGTCCCATTGTCAGTTATTATGCTGTGTGGGACGCCATACCTCATTACTAAATCAATGATGAAATTTCTGGCAGTTGCACCATCCAGCTTTTTGATGGGTTTGGCCTCCACCCATTTGGTATACTTATCTACTGCTACGAGTAGATGTGTAAGTCCGCCTCTTGCAGTTTTGAACGGTCCCATCATATCTAGCCCCCAGACCGCAAACGGCCATGTAATGGGAATATTTTTAAGTGCTTGGGCCGGCAAATTAGTCTGCTTAGCGTAATATTGACACCTTGCACACGTGTTAACTATATACTCGGCATCTGTCTTGGCTTTTAGCCAGAAAAACCCCGCGCGGAATGCTTTTTTGACTATGCTTTTTGATTGAGCATGGTGTCCGCAATCGCCGGCATGGATTTCTTCCAGTATTTCTCTTCCTTCTTCTGGTGAGATGCACCGCTGAAAAATTCCAGAAGTACTGCGTTTATATAAGCAGCCGTCAATTACCGTGTATCCTTTGCATCGACGCTGTATTTGTCTTTGCAAGACTTCGTCTGCTCCTTCTGGGTACTTCTGATTGACTAAGAAGTTTAAGTACGGAATTGTCCAGTCCGGCCTAACGAGCATGACTTCGATTGATTCAGACGCCAGAGGGTAATCAACGTCTCCACCTTTTATGGACGGCTCATGTAAGTGTTGAACGAATACCCCTGGTGGTAAGGTTTTTACCCTTTCTGATCCCATGCGGGCTAGTGCATCCGCGTTCCAATTTTCCTCCCTTTTGATGTGAAGGACCTCGAATCCAAAGAAGCAGATGGCGAACTCGTCTACCGTTCTCTGATATTCGGCCATTATAGGGCTTTTTGCGTCCCAGGTTTGGTTGAGCTGATGCTGCACCAAATCCGAGTCGCCATAGCACAAGATGCGCTTTACTCCTATTTCTTTTGCAATATGCAAGCCATGAAGCAGAGCTTCGTATTCTGCCACGTTATTACTGGCGTTGAAGTGTATTTGCAACACGTACTCCATTGTGTCTCCTTTAGGAGATTTTAAGACTACGCCAGCCCCAGCTCCTTCCTTCATCTTGGATCCGTCAAAGTGCATGATCCAGTACTCGGACTCCGGCATCGGTGTTTTTTCCATTGCTTCCGTCCAGTCGGCAACAAAGTCTGCCAAAACTTGGGATTTTATAGCCGTCCTTGGCTGGTACTTAATGTCGAAGGCTGCCAGCTCAATGCCCCATTTGGCTACTCGGCCGGTTGCCTCCGCATTGTTTATAATGTCTCCTAGTGGTGCTTTACTAACCACTGTTATGGAATGCCCTTGGAAGTAATGGCGCAATTTTCTAGATGCGAAAAATACACCATACGCCAGTTTCTGGTAGTGTGGGTACCTTTGTTTTGACTCGGAAAAAACTTCGCTTATGTAATATACCGGATGTTGATCTGGTATGCTTTGTTCTTCCTTTATCCGCTCCACAACGATTACCGCACTAATAACCCGATTTGTAGCAGTAAGGTATAATAACATGGGTTCTTCGTCTTTTGGCGATGCCAAAATCGGAGCTTTTATCAAGGTTTCCTTCAACTGGGTCAGCGCCGCATCGGCCTCTTCTGTCCATTCGAACTTGTCGGATTTTTTCAGCAGCTTGTAGAGTGGTAAGGCTTTATCCCCTAGCCGACTAATGAATCTGCTGACGGCTGCGGCAGAACCCGTCAATCTTTGGACATCTTTGACGCAGGTAGGTTTTGTGATGTTCAAGATTGCCTTGATCTTTTCCGGGTTAATTTCTATTCCTCTGTGAGAAACGATGAAACCCAGAAGTTTTCCTGAGGGAACCCCGAATACGCACTTAGATGGATTCAACTTCATCTTGTAGGTGCGCAAGTTTTCGAAAGTTTCTCGCAAATCCTCAAGGAGTGTATCTTTTCCCTTGGTTACGACAGCAATATCGTCCACGTAAACATGGACATTTTTGCCAATCTGGCTATGCAAACAACGTTGCATGCAACGCTGGTAGGTTGCACCTGCGTTCTTCAAGCCGAACGGCATGGTTACATAATAGTACTTCCCGTACGGGGTTATAAAAGAAGTCTTGATTTGATCTTCCTTTTTCATGCGTATTTGGTGGTACCCGGAGTATGCATCCAAAAAGCATAAAAGTTCAGAGCCTGCAGTAGCGTCTATTATTTGATCGATTCGCGGTAGCGCGTACCTATCTTTCGGACACAACTTGTTCAAACCTGTGTAATCTATACACATTCTAAGAGCAGTAGTGTCTTTCTTCGGTACTAATACCGGATTTGCGGACCAGTCAGTATGGATTACTTCCTTGATGAAATCCGCTGCTAAAAGCCGGATAATTTCCTTGCCAATAGCCTTCCGTCTTCTTCCGTCAAATCGACGGAGACCTTGTTTGACGGGTTTTGATCCAGGAATAACCTTGAGTTGGTGCTCAGGAAGTTCCCTGGGTACGCCTGGCATGTCAGCTGGACACCAGGAAAAAATATCCCAGTTCTCACGGAGGAACTTGATGAGCTTGCCTTCCTATTTGTCAGTCATCCCAGTCCCTACGACGACAAATTTTGTCGGATCTTTGGGATCTAGGATTACCTGTCTTGTATTCTCGGACGCCTTGAAGCTGTCTGTTGGCTTCCGGGTTTCTTTTCCTGCCGGCATTTCTGACGGCGATACCTCCTTGGCTAATTCCTTCAGTTCTTCCTTTGCTATGACTCTCTGAGCGCAAAGGGCGTTTTCTTTCTCCAACTCGTTTGCCAGCTTGAAATCACCGGCTATAGTGATTACTCCTCCCTTGGGTCCTGGCATCTTCAGCTTGTTATAGATATAACAAGATCTTGCCATGAATTTGGCGAAAGCTGGACGTCCGAGTATTGCGTGATACACGCTTTCGAACGGCAGTACTTCGAAGGATACTTTTTCCTGCCGGAAGTGATCTTTATCTCCGAAGGTGACATCTAGAGAAATTTCTCCTAGGGATCGTGCTTGCCTGCCAGGAACAATGCCATGGAAGCGTATGTTGCTGTAGTTGAGCTGAGACTCGGAAATCTTCAGATGCTTCAGTGTATCCAGGTACATTATATTAATGCTGGATCCTCCATCCATCAGCACTCTTCTTAGCCTAGTGTTTTGAACAATAGGACTTACAACAAGAGCTTGTGTGCCGGGTTCAGGGATATTTCCGGGATGATCAGACTGATCCCAGATTATCGGTGTGCTGGAGTACTTCAAGAATTTCGGGGTTGCCGGAACAACCGCGTTTATTTCTCGAAGTGTTCTTTTGGCCACCTTTGCTGACGGGGTTGCTAAGAAAGTTAGCATTGCTTCTCCATCGACTCTCGGAAATTTGGGTTCGCCCTTACGCTGTTGTTACTGGATTTTTTCGTCAGTGTCCGATTCACTGTCTTCTTTGTCAGCTTCTGGCTTTTGTTTGGCGGGTTTCCTTTTGGAACCCTTCCCCTTACTTCCGGCTCCTGCACTGCCTTTCATGTGCTTATTCAGCCGGCATTGCGCGTTTGTATGGGTGGGTTTCCCAAATTGCGAGTGGTGAACACAAGGTTCCGACTTAATCCTCTCCCACTCCTCTGGAGTGTAGTTGATTGGATCTGGGTTGCGTCCTTTCCACTTGTTTCCCTTTTCTCCTCCAAAGGCTATGTTGACCTCTTTGGGTTTCGTCGTTGTTTCTGGAGTTCCTTTTTTGTCAGAACGAGGGGTTTTCTTGGCAAGTATCAGTGATTCGATATTGCCTCCTCTTGCTCTGATGTCATCTTCGACTGCAGCGTGCTCATTGGCGGTTGTAAGCATAGATCCGAGATCTTTGTGCTTTTTGGAACCAACCATGAACGGTACGAGTCCGGGTTTTAGGCCATTGACGAAAGCATGCATTGCTTGTACGTCAGTTACTCCAGAGCAACTATTCTTCATTGCTGTCCATCTGGAGATGAAATCCACGTATGGTTCATCCTCGAATTGCGTGCAGCGGTTTAGCTGGTTGATGCTGTTCGGGCGTTTGTACGTTCCCCGGAAATGCTGAGTGAATACTCTAGCCATATCGTCCCAGCTGTCGACAGTTCTTGATGGTAATCCATTGATCCAATCTCTGGCTCCGTCCAGCAACATTAGGGGAAGAAACTTGACAGCTTCCAAGTCTGTCCCATTGTTGATCTGGACGGCTGTATAGTAATCCGAGAGCCAGGTATCCAGGTTTGTGCTGCCGGTGTATTTCTGGTACGTTGGACCGACCTTGGCAAAGCCAGAATGCAGCGTTATTCTTCGGATCCTGTCAGTAAAACACTTAGGACCAAAGTATAGATCATCCTTTTCTGCTCTGTCAATGTGTGCAGAATATCTTCCGGCTGAATGGACAGAAGGGGATCTGCTCCTTTCTCTTCCATTGTTGCGCGAACGCGCTTTTCCGGGGTTATTTCTGTCTCTTCCGTGGTCACGCCCTTTTGGATTAGGCGGAGTTCTGCTCCTGTGCCTTTCTTTGTCCTTAGGAGGTGTCCGGGATCTCTCACGCCTGTGAGGTATATCGTATCTTCCAGCTTTCTCAGCTGGGTTTCTCGGAGGTGGCATTATTTTGCCGTCGTTCCGGTTTTTGCCTTCCCGATCATGGGGTTTATGTCCATCTTTCGGGAGATGGGATCCGGTCCTAGACGCTGCATCCCGGTTGTCGGGGTTTTTCTTGTCTTTTTTCGGATCCTCTTTTTTATCTTTTGAGTTGTCTGAATCCCCGGGTTCTTCCGGTCCAGGTGCTCCAGCAGCGCTAGTAGCTGTTTTGCATAGGGCGGAGTTATCGTGCAGCCTCCCTGATCGCTCTTGGGCGCGTTGTTGTTGTTGCAATGCTTTTCCTAGGAAAGCATACACCCCTTGGAGTTTTCCCCGTTGGAATACAGATCGTTGTTAAGAATCACGAACGCTGCTTCCGCGTTTTCTGCTGCGGTCTTGTATATTGGTTCGCCCTTGGCATCTTTGCCGTTTACCTGCTTTTGCCAAGATGGGTTATGGAACCTTTCTTTTGGCGGCAGTTCTTCCGGTCTTGCGATTCCGGGTAACCTAGTAGGTTTTAACGCGGATCTATTCTTTCTCTCGTACTCCTCTATTTCTTCCTTCATGACCTTGATGTCATTATGGGTTTGTTGGAGATGTTGCCGAGATCTGAGTAGATATTGCTGTTGCCGTTGGAAAGCTTGTCTCCTGGCTTCCAGCATCTCAGGGGGTTCATCTGGTCCCACTGGTGTTTGCACTATTTCTTGCTCTTCCTGTTCCGTCATTGGCGGAGCAGTGATTTCTTTGGATTTCTTCTCCGCAGGCTTTGTTCTGCTAGCATCTCCTACTTCCAGGTTTTCATCAGCGAGATCAGCTGATTTTTTCTTCTGGATTTTGTATTGGAGTTTCTTAGCAGCACGGTGCTTTTTCTTGGAAGAGGGAGGTTTTCTGACAGGTTCATCTTCTGTCATCTCCTTGACATTGGGGAATACCGGAGAAGTTTCTCCGTCTTCTCTCTCTTCCTCTGGCGGAGGGGTTTTAGGGCTTTCCTGGCTGCCGGCGTCCGTGGTATCAACCGGTTTCGCCATTAGAACTTCATGGAATCCCTCTTGAAAGGACTTAACTTTCTTCTCGAAGTCGTCCTCATCTTCGGAATCGAAATCGTCCGACCGGTTTCCGACTCTAGTCTTGCCTCGATAGCGGCTAAAACTGAGTCGGCTTCCGAGTTCGTCGTCTTGTCGACGGATGTCGGATCTTGCACATCCGTGGATGTGGGGTCTTCCGTCTCTGTGACGGGTATCGGATCTTCCGTCTCTGCAACGGGTGTATTGTTGTCTGCCTCTTGCACGGGATTTCCGTCATCCGTGTTTTCGGCGACTGCGGACTGCACCATGCCGATGAAGTGTAAGTCACTTTTTTGTCGGCGATCTGAGCAGAATCCGGTATCATAGTCATCTTCGACTGGGTATAGGGCGGGTGGGATAAATTTGCTTCCACCGCAAAACCCCATTAGTTCTGCAGTTAGTCCGATAAAGATGTTAGCAGATCCTATCGGTAACACGCAGGCACTTACCAGGTGGTTTTGCGCCGGTATGTAGGATCCGTTGTCGAGGAAGCGCCCGACGTCGTTGTCGAACTCCAAGCTTCCGACAGTGATTGATCTTCCGATTCCGCCAAGTATCCCAGATCGGAACTTCACGCCTGACGTCGTCTGCCCCACGGTGGGCACCAACTGTCGAGACATCGTAGTAGTTTTCATAGACGGGGGTGCCATGAGACTACGGTAGAGACGTGGGGTAACGGGATCGCGTAGTAGACACAGAACACAGGATTTACCCAGGTTCGGTACGTCGTGACAGTACGACGTGCCTACTCCTGCACTTCTCACTAATCGGGACTAAAGCCCGTAAACAGGGTTACAATGTGAGGGTTTAGATCTAAGCTACTCGACGAGGATGAGCTTCTCGGCGAGTTGGCGTAGAGCTTCTCTGTTATTCGTTCCTTGTTTAATCTATCTCCCGTCCGGCTTTATATAATAGCCGGATTAGGGCTTACAGAATAGGAAACCTAGAGGACTACGTTAACTTGTAACTTGGAAAGCAAGGAATCCGTCTTCTCCTCCAAGCCAGATCACCTGGGCCGTGATCCGGGTTCTTCTAGAATCCAGCTTCTGTGCGTCGGGTTACTGGGCCGCCTAATGGACATGAGCCCACTACCACTTAGGCCACCCTGGTAATCCGGCACTTTATCTACCATCTTATATACCCCTATTTGGTATATATCCGACAAGTAGTCATTACATAACCTCGATCATCAACACATAATACACAATTTTATATTACATAGTCTCGAACAGAGATAGTTCAACGGATAGTTTAGCTAACAAGCAGTAGAGCAAGTAGCATCAACACAAGGAGTATCAGCACGGCGATCGCGAAGGTGGTCATCCGGGCCCTCGTCGTCTCCGTCTTCTCTCTCTCTAGGTAAGTGGCGTATCGAGCTTCCGCCTCCACCATGGCCTTGTACCCCTTGTAGCTGTTGCCGCTGAAACCGTGCACCTGTCTCCGGCATTGTTCCCAATCGTCGTAGACTTCGGGAACCCTACCGATATACACAACATACCATGTCATCTGTGCATAGGACAAAAATACGTGTTTAGCATGGAAAGTGATAATAGACCGCAAATAACTATCAAAGAAATAGAAGCATCAAGGTTTATGAATAAAACACGACAAATAAAGGACTAAAAGTTATATGATGCAAGTGTATACTAACATTTTGTCAATCCTATGGTCTTGGCGGGAACAGACGAATGCCTTCTAGCGTGTTGAATCTCCGGGTGTCACGTTGCTCTCGTAGGTGTGCTTCTATGTCACGGTTGCTCGGTGCTGTGTGGCCGTGGAAGAACAAGCCACCCCGAGTGATGACATCCCACGCGAGTATCGTGCAGATCCTCCGCTGGATGCGGCGGAACTCAGCCCGCACATATTCATCGGGGGTGTTGGCCATCTTTGTGGTCAAGTCTCGGATAGGACTTGGTAACAATACCTGTTGGGCATCCTTTAAGTACTCCCTCATCTAAAAGATGGCATACCAAGCTTCCAACCCAGATTCTTGCTCCGATTGCTTGAGGCAGGGGAAGTTTGTTACGTGGTTGCACACGTAGGCACCTCGGACTATTTTCTCCTTTTTTAGGGGCTTGCCTAAATCGGAGGCGAAGCCGTTGAGGGCAATATTAAGAATAGCTCTTATGTCGCTGTAGTCCTTCTGCGCCGCCCTACCCGCATCGAGATAAGTGCATTGCGACCAATGCGATTCCATGACGATCAGTGTGCATCCTACGTTTCTGCGCAGAACATTTCGAACAAGCCATCAATATCATCAATCAGAATACTAAGGAGATTCTAGAAAGAATGTAATGACGGGAAGCGGAGAGGACTACTTACAGGGGAAAGTATGGCATGAGAATGGCGTTCTTATGCCTGTTATCTATCAAAAAAAACGTTATATAGTTTGTGATAACAACCCGGTCCACAGGTGACCGCAAGTAGTCCTCAACCATGTAGTAGGGGTCCATAATCGCGATGTGCGGGGTATTATCCATGACCATATCGTGCGCCATGCTCAGCGATACCATGCGTACAATGCTTCGGTCGAGATTTCCCAAGTGGAAGACCCTGAATATGTCTTCGTATCTGATGAAGAACACCTCTGCGGGATTTGTATCCACAAAGCCCACGGATCGGGGCACCTTGACCACGTATAGAGGGTAGGAGGGATGTTTCTCACGTAGAAGTTCCGTCTCTCTGAACAAAATCCCATCGTGGATGCTCCTCATGTCACCACCCATGACAGCGACAACCTCTGGCGGTAGCATCGGCTGACCTATCTCATGCACCTTCCTCCACGGGACGGCGGGCGGCAAACAGTCCAGGACTCGGGCGGCCGTTCGCTGGCTACGAGAGGAGGCACCACCTTTCTTCTTGTTGGCTGGCGGCCTCTTCCGATGCTTCTTCACCCTCAAGCACAAGGTAGTGCCGCTTTGTTTTACCGCCTCCTTGGCAGTAGCACGGAGTGTATTCGGGGTAACCACCATAGGTTGTGGAGCCGTAAAGGCCGTCTCCTCCTCGGGAGTTTCTTGGGTTGCCCGTGGAGGGACAACCTTGTCTTGTTGGCTTGCCGCAGGCGCAACAGGTGTAGTAGTGACGACCATGCCTTGGCTTGGCGCCAACCCTGACGTGGTGTTCAGCCGAATAAGCGATTTTGGCCATAGCAAGATTTGATTGTCCAGTTGGCCGAGATTCAGCTCGATGTCGGCTTCGGCGGGTTGATTAGGAGGATACAAGTCCTGGAATCCCGGTAGCACCAGATCGACGCGAACCCGAAGCTTGTTGGCCGGTATATCTCTGCAGTGGTACTTGCGGGAGAGTGGCTGCAAGATGCTCCCATTTGCAACATCCTTCAACTCACTGCCCACTTTTAGCAGGAAGGTGCATCCCGTCGCGTCAGCCTGCGATAACATGCATGGATAGGTCAGAGAGTGGGGTTATATTGAACTGGCTACAGCTTGAGATGGTCAATAATTTACCGTGAGGGCATCGAGCTCGGCTAACGTCGACGGAGCACAGGTTATGGTGGGCTCGTCGAGCAACGATAACATCGACGGACCATCGGCCGCTGTAACATCCCTGATTTTTGGAGACATTCAAAAATCACAAAATTTTGAAACTTTTGTTTTCTACTAATGCAAGCCACCAAAACAAAACAAAAATTCAAAATCAAAACAAGTATAAATTGTTTATATAAATTATTGTGCTCATAAAACAAGTAAAATACATAGAAAAATAAATTTTGCATTTGGGACAGCTCATTAAATTTTATTAAAGCCCAATTCAATTTATTTATAAATTTCTATTTCGAAAGTGACATTAAGTGCTATTAAGGTTTTAGTTAAATTTTCAAAGTTAAACATTTAAAACTTGTGGAAAACAACACCTAATCGTTTACCTTACAAAGATTTTGTTTTTACAAAAAATTTAGAATTTTGTTTGAGGTCATTTGGGGTATTTAATCAAAAGTTATGAATAAAGGAAATAAAAGAAAACAGAAAAAAAGGAGAAACGCGTGTACTATGTCACACCGGCCCAGCCCACTCCTTTCCCTCTCCCCTGCCTCTCGCGCGCGCGACCACTCAAATAGCCGCAACTGGGCCGAGCCCATCCCCTATCTTTCGCCCCCGCACAGCAAACCGGCCCAGGGAAAAGCCCGCAACAGCCCTCCCCTCTCTCTCGCTGACATCACGGCCCCGCAGGTGACGTCATGTGTGACGTTGATAGCATCGACGTCCGTGCCGAGCACGAGAAGGACTCCTCCGCCGCCTCTCTGCCCCCTGTCCCTTCTCCACGCCATCCTGGCCATAAAGGGAAGGCCCCTCGAAGTCCGCGTCTCGAAACCCTAGCCTAGGTCCTCGCCCCGCTGCTGCCCATTTCGATATCGCCGAGATTCGCCACCGCCACCATTAGCACCGCCTCGGGAGCTCGACGATGCCGCCGTCCCGAGCCACAGGAGGGCATACTGAGGTCACGAGAAGGATCGCGAGGATCCGCCGCACACGCCGGTGTGCACGTCGTCGTCGGGAACCCCCAGAGTTGCTGCCGCGAATTCGTCGCCGGAGACTACCACCGTCGCCGTCTCGGGAGTGCACTGCATCGCCGTTTACAAGCACCTTGAGGATAGCCGCGCTCAGCATCGGCCTCGCCTCACCGAGAGGGACCTGTAGATGCCATCGGTGAAGCTGGAGGAGTAGCGCAGCATCGCTGCCGTCCACTTCCGCAACGGGCACCGCCGTCCTCTTCCTCTCCAGGGACAACCTCCGGTGAGCCCCCTCCCTGTTGTTCTCATCCGTTAGATCCCGATCGGGTGACCAGGAGCCGTCCATGTAGCTAATCGTATTAGCCAAAAAGGTAGTGCCGCGTGTCCTGCCCAGTAATCGCCCAGTCCGCAACGCCCCGTCAGCCTTCGTGGTCCGCACCAACCAGAGCCTTCCACGTCGCGCCTAGTCAGCACTACGCAGTCAGCCCGGTCAAACCCTGGTCACAGTTGATTTTAAACCGAATATAAATTCCAGAAAACGTTACAAAACTTCAAAAATCCATAACTTTACTTCTGTAAGTCCAAATTAGATGGTTTTGTACTTCTTGAAATCAGTACAATGTGTAGAATTTATTAAAATGATGAAAACTAAATTTTGATACGTGCACACACTTTCTATTGTTAAATCTTTGTAAATCTTGTTTTGCTAATAACTTTTGATCTATAAATTCAATTTGAGAAAACTTGGACTTTTTGAGAAGCCCTGAACATGTAGAATATTTTAGTAATGTCTAAATTTAAATTTGACTATGTTAAATATATTCAAATTCAAATATGCTTGTTTGGTCATTTTTGGAATAGTTTAAATTCTATAAATTGAAATTTTGTAAATAAAATATTTATGGAGACCTTAGGATGTGTACTAACAGTACCTTGCACCCAAAATAATTTTTGGCTAAGTTAAAATGGTTTTGGTTGTTATATGCTCATATGACTATTTCTGACTTAGTTTATTTTCTGTAATTATTTTCAATATGTTTTCTCTAGCTAATTTGTGCTAAGGACTAACCTTAGACTAGAGAGACCAAAACCAAATCCCTTGGAATGTTTCTAAGTTTTTTTTACCCTAGTTGGCCCTCCTAGTTGAAAACCACAAGTTCGGATTAGTGAAAAGCCATGGAGAGGATGCTATAATTGACTTGAAGATTTTCAACATGAAGAAAGAAGACAAATGAAGGATTTAGCCAAGAAAACAAACTTCAGAAGCATCTCCAAAAAGAAAGATCACTTAGAAGAAAATCAAGAAGACAAGAAGACCAGCCAAATCTCTCTCTTTTTCTCTAAGTCTTTTCTCCCCTTCTTTTATGTTCTCTTTTACTTTGTGCTATGGCTAAGTTAGATTTGACCAGCCACTAGTTTGTATCACAACCATCAAGTGTTAGAAGATTCAATGAAGTCCCCACACCAAGGAGGAAGCTACAAAGGATCCTGAAGATTTTCTAAGACCAAGGCTGTCAAGACTTAGGATTTGTTTTCCAATACTTAGGATTTATTTTCCAAGTAAGATGAAATTTTTTGACCAAGACTTCAACAAGAAGACTTTCCTCAAGAAGAATTCTCTCCCAGAAGATGAACAAGATGAAGATTTTTACAATTCCTTTTAGGGGAACTCTAACAATCTCTACTACCTCTCTTATTCTATATGACCGAGTCCCTATTATTCTAGATAGATACTTCAAATGTTTTTCTTCAACTCAATGAGGAGTACTACAAGCAAGGCCATTGAAGAAACATGAAAGACTTAGACATCAGAAGCCACTCAAGAAGATGGAAGAAGGACTTGGAGAAAACAAGATAGAAATTGATTTGATCTTTGTGTGATCTTTTGATAAAAAACTAACCCTTAGTCACAAAGGAAAAACCACTAACAAGAACTTCTTAGTTCTCTTTGTGTATTGAAATAACAAGTTTTCCTTTTGCATATTAGAGTAAAAGTGATAATCCTTAGTGAAACTTTTGTTCAATAAGTTTGGAATCCTCAAGACACAATCCTTAGCCATTTTCCATACACTAAACCCAAATAAAATAATTCCTTTGTAGAATAAATTGTTGTGTTAAGTTTGTCGGTTGTTATACTTTGTTGTTTTTCTTGTGATTGTTTGTTTATTGTTGTTTACCTTGTGTTGTTTAGATTGTACGGAGAGAACGTTCCATTTTGTGAAGAGAAGGTGATTGTTCTTCACCAACTTCAAAGGCAAGTGACACATCATCAAATCTCCCATATTTTCACTATGCATTATTAGTGTTTTTGAGTAGTATGCATGATAGAGAATTTCTACTAAGTTATTATATGCTATGCAAAATCCCAAGTAGTGTGTAGACACCCTTTAGACTTGTTATTTTGGAGACTAGTACTTAGTAGATGCTTAGCCTTGCTAGAAATTTGTTTTACTCAATGTTGTGGAAAAATTATAAGTATAACATTCAATGAAACACCTGGGTGGATTGGTAATTGCATGGATTATGTTGAGTGGTTACTCAGGGCCATGTCCATGGTGGTTGTCACCTGGGTCACTCCCAGGGCCATGGATGTGGTGGTTGTCACCTGAGGGTACACTTGTGGATTGCCACCCAGGAACAAAGAGATGCCTAAGTCCCTCTAAGTTTAGTGGCTTTCCGTGCAGCCCTTTGACATATGGGCTCTGTCTTGATCAACTAAGTTGTGAGAGTTCAGCCCTTGCTTGACATGAAGATGTAGCAGAATTATAGGTGGAACGGGTCTTGCTGGATGGGTTGAATTCTTGCTTCTAAAAGATCTCGTCTCAATTCTCTCCTTTCCATGATGCACTCCGCGTGTATAGGATGTTTGGGCTAATTGAAGACAAAGGGTGAAAGTGCACAACCTCTGTAGAGTTAGAAACTATGATCATAGCCGTGTTCCCGGTAAGGACGACTTCGAGCAGCTGGACAAGGATGGATGGAAGAATCTCAACACCGTTTTTGAAGAAGTAAAATTTGGCTAAGGAAATATTAGTTGTGGTGCTCATGGGTGTGTCCTATGGTGCCAATCTTTGAAAGAACTCATTTTCAAAAGTGTTAAGGAAAAAATTGCTTTCTGCAAATAGCTAAACTCCACCAAGCCAGATTGCATGTAGTCTAGACTTGCCATTTTAAATCCACCATAGTGTTACTTGCCAATACATTAAATTGTATTGACTCCCTTGTGGCTGCATATTCCATATTGCAGATGAATCTGAAGACGAGTGAGGTTTCATTCAAGATCTCAAGTCTATCGCCAACATGTTTTTGCCTGTGGCACATGAAGAAGATGTGCTCAATGTTGTACTATGTTTTCCGTTGTATTTCTGTTTCCTGCTAGTCTTCTGAGACTATGCAAGTTGTAATCATATTTTGTAAAGAATGGATCATGCGATGTAATAGATTTTGACACAATTGCATGATATTTCATTTTGAAACTGTGGTGCTAGCAATTGATCCAGGGACTAGCACAATAACACATAGTTCTTACATTATTTAAATGTGGGAACGCTACAGCCGCGCCGGACACGGTCGACGGTCCATCGGGGGCAGGCGCGTCAGGCATGGCGGGGGCGGGCGCGCCAGGCACGGCCAACGTCGACGGACCACCGG
This sequence comes from Alopecurus myosuroides, assembly GCA_028641055.1. Taxonomy (NCBI): domain Eukaryota; kingdom Viridiplantae; phylum Streptophyta; class Magnoliopsida; order Poales; family Poaceae; genus Alopecurus; species Alopecurus myosuroides. The sequence goes on from CM054063.1 coordinate 53,681,483, forward strand.
CGGCGGCCGCGCCGAGCAGGACCAACGTCGACGGTCCACCTCCGGTGCCTATGTTGATCGTAGGCATCGGCCCCTGTGCGCCCCCGGCGATGTAGCCACAGAGTTCTTCAAATATGGCAGGTATGAGCTCATTCATCTTTTCCCCGACCTTTTGCTCAATCTTCTTATCCATGTTTTCTTCCAAGTCCGCCACCTTCTTCTTCAGCAACTCCGCCTCCTCGTTCGACTGGCTCTTCTTCGCCGCCCGCGACTCCTTAGTGCTGGGCTCAGCCAAGCCATAGTTGGTGTGCTTCCTATTTAGTCCGCCGCCGGTGATACGACCTAAGTGCGGCCTTTTCAGCGGGTCCTGGCTCTTTGCCTTGTTGTACCCCCTGATAAATGATGATGAGTAGCATGAAATGGTAAATTTCTTACCACTAGTTTCTCAACATTCTTCACGCTATCGTCCGTGACCAAAATAACATTCTCCACCATCTTGGGGTCCGTGACAAGTTCCCCGGTCGGCGTTACTTTTCTGTACCTCGACCTCATGAATTTCTGGAACTGCGGGTCATGGGCATACTTGGCGTAAGGGTTCTCAATCCCTTTTTCAATGTAGGCCTCGTCCTCTTTCTCCCAAACTGGCTCCTTCCCGTCGTAGCCACGACAGCCGAGATTGTGGTGACCGATGTTCTTCGACGCTAGGTCCTTCCCCTAGTCCGTTTGATTCTTAGTGAAATCAAGCGACTGGTTATCTAGGAAAATCTTGAAGTCATCGGGCATAATCCGCGGGAAGTGGCGATGGATCTCTTCGAATGGTTCCTCGTCCCTAATCATCGCCCTCACCATAGTCTTGTAATTGCTCAGGGCTTTGGTGAATCTAGTGAGGGCAAGTTTGTTCACCAGGTTGCCCTTCAGATTCTCGTTGTTGTAAGGGGGGGGGGGGGGACTCGTACCGCGCGTGCAGCCTCGAGATGAGTTGGGCGCACAGAGTTTGCTTCTTCTTGAGAGCCAGATCGTTGATATTCACGATGTCTCGAAGGATCGCGCCAAGTTGGAGGAAGTACCCCTTCACAAGGTCCGTAGGCATTACAGGCGTGCCATTGGAAGGATCCACCTCCGTGAATTTCTCTTGAACGGTGCCGACCTTGTTCGGAGCTTGCTGCCGACGCTTCTTTCCCATCGTGCTACTCTCTGAGGGACCCCGGGCGCCACTATCAGTGGTTTCCGCCTCGCCACCGTTGAGCCCGTCATCATTGTGGGGCTCGACATCGGGGGGCTGGTCAGCCGTCCGATCGTCACCGCCATTATTGGCTCTCTCTTCCTCTTGCGACTCTCTGGCCATAAGCAGGTAGTGGTCCAATAACGCCGGATCCATAGAAGAAGACGACATGCCTAGCTAGCAGTAGACAAAATATATACTAGGTTAGTCACCGGAAAAATTCGGCATGACCTCTGCTATAAATGGTCATGCCGGAGTGCCAGAAATTTGCCGGAACGGAAATGAATCAATGTTCCGGCAAAACATTGGCACTCAATGTACCTGCAACATAAATAGAATGCCACAAAAACTTCCTAGGAACATTCTAGCAATTCATATCATGCCACAAAAACTCCCAGATTGGCTTCAATATTTCCACAATGAATTTTTTCATAGCAGCAATTCATATCATGCCACAAAAACTCCCAGGTTGGCTTCAATATTTCCACAATGAATTTTTTCATAGCAATCAAGCAACCTGCATGTAACTTGAGCATTATTTTCATAACAAAGTATAAAACAGAACCGCTCCACACATACAGAAGTGGTAATTTTCTACTGCTACTGGAACTGCTAGCTAGTCCACTTCCATACAGAAGTGGTAATTTGCAAAGTTTACAAAGTTTTCCTCACAAATATCTTTTAGTGCTTGCTTCTATATAGATAGTGTGCCTGCTACTGGAACTGCTAGTGCTTGCTTCTGCTACTGCTACTGCTACTGCAAAGTTTACAAAGTTTGCAAAGTTTACAAATTTTACTGCTAGTGCTTGCTTCTGCTTCTCCTACTGCTACTGCTACTGGAAATGCTATTTGCAAAGTTTAGAAAGTTTGCTACTGCTACTGGAACTGCTAGTGCTTGCTTCTAAATAGATAGTGTGTCTGAAGAAGTTCTGAACCTAGACTCTAGATCTTTTCGACCTGTCAAGTCAAACTGTCAAGTTTCAGCATGTAGTGTCGAAGATTATCTAATCAAATAATCAAGTTAATCAACTTATAGGTGTTCCATCTTAGATCATGTTAAAAAAAATCAGTAGCGCGAGTGTCTCATGGCCCTGCAGTCCAACCAACCTGTGAATGCATGGCATTTCATTCACAGGTCAAGAAGTTTGTAGTTATGAGCATGCCATTGTAAGATTCTCTTTGAATGGGCAGCAGTGCTGCTGGATTTCTTAGCAGTGAGCTAAAGAAAAAGCTTGCTGAAAATCTATTTTCTTAGCAGGTTGTGGCTGAAGAGAGCAAGCTAGTTTATTTATATCCAATACGTTTTACTTGCAAAAATGAAGAGAACGTATGTGGGCATTCGTAGATTTTATGCACCTAGTTTAAGTATCGCTCAACCTGAACATAAGGGTGAACTTCAAACACAACCAGAACACCATGATGAACCTGAACCTGAACCTGAGCTTGAGCATGTCAGAGTTGATGTCAAACTTCTACAACGGGGTCGGTAAGAAGCAATGGCAGAGACCATCGAATTTTTTTTCTTCTTTTTATTGTTGCTTCTTTACTACCTGATTTATTATTGTCCAAACTGTATGCTTTTGACATGAAAGTTTCCTTGACTCGCCGTTGGCTATACCTAAAGGTCATATCCAACATGAATGAAAAACCTATATGATGACTTGGTCCTATGCAAACATGAATGAAAAGAAACATGAGTTCTAAAAATGGCAAGCTTCAATGAAACAGGGAATTAGAGGTGCTGGAATAGCATCACATGCAAAATCTATCAAAAAGAACTGCAGTTGCCTTTATCGAAGGAAAGCAGATGTCTTTGGTGCATACAAATGGCAATGCTAACTAGTTCTACCAGATCCTTTGATCAACCAATATCATTCCACTATCTGAAACAAGCAAAGATGATGAATGGAACCATTTTACAGGACACTCTTGCTATCCATTTTTATAAATCTCCATCATAGTGGTGATGGTAAAATAATTACTATAGCGACCACTGACTGTGTGCAACCATCGGTTTACCAGACAGGGGGTTGCACCTAGCTATTGATGCTAATCACATGGCTTCAGGGTAACTAAGCACCCCTTTCCTGCTTTGTGAGCATCAAAGTTCACTACTTATAGTTATTTGATGCTTCCATGGAAACACGGTCATTGGAGCAAAATGGAACCAATAAAGTAAAAAGCTTTAGAATCCAAGTACTAAAACAACACGTAACTAAAAAAGACATAATTACTCAGAAACCCAGGATTTCTACTAGGCCCAACTTTATCAGGATCAATTTTGAATTTTGATTTGAAATATATTTCTCCAACTAAATGTGCCTACTCAGATATCGCAAGTGTTTCTCTATGAAAACACATTGTACATATACGCTATTAGCATGTTATATCGCACATATCGCGAGTATTTCCCTCTCTCAACCTTTCGTCACAATCTTACTCTTGCCTTTCTTGGTCGATGTTGAATACGTGACCGCCATATCGTGACTTCTTCTTGTGAATGGAAGACCTGCCCTAGGTAGTGTGGTCCTGCTTCTTCTTGTGCTGTATGGTGCATCGTCTTCACCGGGTTCTTCCATCATCGGGTCTCCGACTAAGCCGTCGAAGTCCTTCTCATCGGCGACTCCATCCATTCCGACGAGGGTCCTTTTTCCTCTCCTTACGACAACACGACTAGGCTTTCTCGTGTCGGTTATGAAGAAGCATTGCTCCACGTGCTTAGCAAATACCCAGGGCTCATTTTGCGCGGTGAGGTTCTTGGACTTGGGTTTGTTGGCTTCAGACATCGACATAGTGGTGAAATATTCGTCTTCTTTCGTGACGTTTGTAGCCCATCTGACATGGAACATCAGCAGCTTTACCCCAATGTAGTCAAGCTCCTAGATTTCCTCGATCTTTCCGTAGTATCTTCTAATCTCTTCGCCCGTGTAAGATTCCATCGTTATAGACGAGTTTTGATATTCGCTACTTTTGTCTCTTTCCTCCGTGTAGAATGTGTACCCATTGATGTCGTATGCTTGACAAGTCATCAGATTGGGCACGGGGCCATATGACAAGGCCAATACAATTTTATCTTTCTGACATGTCATTGGCGGGGGATCGGCATCAATCTGCTTCTTGAACCATGTCGCGAAAGAGGAGTTGTGTGCTCTAAATATCTTATCTTCCGTCATCGGCCTGCGAGCACTGTTTTTTATCGTGGTTTTGTGCTCTTCTATCCAAGGCTCGACATCGTCAATGTGTTGTAACACTACTAGGTGGGCCCTATCAAAGTCGGCTCTCCCACCATAGGAGTCCGCGTCCATTACCCTTTTGCCAGTGTTGTGGCCTACCCCCATGAACCTGTCAAGGTGCTTGTTTGCGGGCAAACCAACAGCTGGCTTCTCATCGCCTAGAAAATTCTTGCAGAAAGAGATGCATTCTTCGGTGAGAAATCCGTGGACGATGCTTCCATCCGGGTGTGCCCTGTTACGAACGAATGATTTGATGATCCCGTTCATTCTTTCTAACATTATCATGTTGTGCAAGAATGCCGGCCCAAGACTGGTGATATCGTCCACGATATGGACCAAGAGATGTACCATAATGTCAAAGAAGGCAGGTGGGAAGTACATCTCAAGCTCGCATAGGATGGTGACGATCTCTTCCTGCAGCCTTCCGAGTTTCTTCACGCTTATCGACTTCCGAGTGATGACGTCGAAAAAGTTATAGAGGCCAGTGAGCGTTTGATGGACGTGCGGTTACATTATCCCTCTGATTGCAACCGGAAGTGTCTGCATCATCATAACGTGACAGTCATGAGACTTCATCCCGCTGAAGATTTTTTTCTCTGCGTCTAGGTATCTGCTTATCAGCCCCGCGTAACCTAAGGGAAATTTCACTCGGAGGAGGCATGTGAATATTTGCTCGAGCTCGTCGGGACTTAGAGTGAAGCAAGAGGGTTTCAGGCGGTGAGTTTGGTGTTGCTTAGCCCTTTTCCGCTTGCGGTCGTCCATCTCCTCCACCTCATCCTCATCCTTTTCCGTCTGTTTACTCGTAGAAGGCGGTAAGTGAAGCTCGCTCCTGATATTCAGGACCATCAGGTCGTATCTTGATTTTGGCCCGTCTTTGGTCCTATCTGGCATGTTGAACAGGGTGCCAAGCAAGCTCTCAGGCGAATAAGGTATCACATGCGCCTGTGCTAGGGGGTGCTACCCCAGGCCACAATTTACCACAGGCGCTTTTGACATTATTCGCCTGGGATATTGAGTAATAGCGCAGACGAAAAAGATAATATTCGCATGCGGTACAGGCACAGTGCCAGGGGGTGGTGGTGGGGTGCCCTGCCACATTTTACCCCAGGCGCATCTGAACTTGGTTCGCCTGGGGGTAGCACACTTACCCTAGACCGCATAGTATCTCTGTTCGCCTGTGCTAAGTAGCCCAGGCGCATGTACTTATCTGTTTGCCTGTGGTAACGCGTGCTGCTATAAGCATTTCTCTTGTAGTGCGAATTCATTCGTGTAACTGTAGGAATCAATATGGATGTCAGATCCCGCTATTGATTATTGAACGAAGGAGTTTGGGGTCATGTCTACATTTTCACCGAAACTACGGGCTCGCACGCTTAAGTATCATCGGTATGTTGAGTACTAGGATGTGATAGTAGTATGATATAATGTCAATGGAATGGTTCGAGAACATCGAAATAGTTTCGGAGAGAAACCATAAAAATTCTGAAGTATCGGAAAGTCCCAGGAAAACTTAAAGGTACCGGAAGGGTCTAGGAAGATTCTAGAGTATTCTAGAACATTCTAGAATGATCCGAAAGACACCATGGGCTGCATGCAATGAATGAGCGGTAACTCCACTCTTTTATGTGTATGCTATTAAGGAGTGGGTTATGTGTATGCTATTAAGGAGTGGTAACCCACTCTTTTATGTGCATGGGTTTAAAGAGGTGGTAACCCCCTCACTAATGGACCAACCATTATATGGAGGTTTCTCCCCTTGGCCTCCCCCTTTGGGATATATAAGGAGAGGAGGAGCATCCCTCAAATTCGTGCTAATTGGATAAAAGGCTGCTGCCTCCTCCCTCTCTTTCTCTCACACTTTCACATCGCCGTAAGGCTGCTCGTGCTCTGTCTTCTCTTCTCCCTAGACTGGCGGAGCGTTGCTGGACTGGTGATCAGATACGCATTGATACTAGCAGAGGCATCATACGTTTGATCCAAGGAAGGAGTGAAAATCCTTGCGGCCGGGAGGGATACACCTAGATGCGGGGATCTGCATCAACGGTTCTTCACCAACAATCTACTTCCGCTACCGGTTGTTGGTAATGATTCAGATCGTCATCTCTCTTGCACCTTCATAGTAGATCCTGGGTTTATGCGTGGGACGGATTTTTTTTATTTTCTACTACGAACCCAACAATAAGTTCTTCACCTAGTGAAATTGTCCCTTTTGGAACATCTATTGGAATTGTTGATCGTGTTATGGATAACCATTATGTCGGTGATGGGACTATTCATCCTGGTGAGCACTACTTTATATTAAAGAATTGTGCGAGTTGTTTAAAATTGCAGGTGTGCCAAGAGATATAATCATGATTAAAATATTTTCCATATCATTGAAAGAAATATCATGGGAATGTTATAGGTTATTGGATGATTCACATTTGCTGGATTTGAAGGAGCTTACATCTCTCTTTTATTTCAAAATTTTGTCCTCTTCATGAAATACATCAAGATCAGAAATTTACTTATAATTTTTGCCTCGTGATGGAGAAAGTATTGCTCAAACTTGGGGGAGGATGAAAACACTAATGCTTAAATGGCCCAATCATAAGCTTCCCAAGGAGATTATTATTAATAATTGTTATGCAAGGCTTTCACATCACGACAATGGCCTTCATGATGTCTCTTCTAATGGTTCCTTCACGAACAATAAGATTGATGCTAAATGGGATCTTATTGAAAGAATTAAGCATAATACTGAAGATTGGGTGATGGACAAAGGTAAAGAGCGAGGTATAAACTATGAATACGATTGCAATAAATGTTTTGCTGAAACTGAAATTTTTAATATGCTTAGTGCTAAGTATGGGCTTGATTCTCAAGTAATTGTTGAACTTTGCAAAACCTTTGCCTCTCATGTTAGTATTCCTAAAGTGAAGTGGGACACGTATCATGAACCTTATAAGGATAATATTAAAGAGAAACAATTCTCTAGTAGTGAAATACTTGTTAACACTGTGGGTCTTGTTTTACCTGATATTCACTTTGATAAACCACCTTTTCCTATTAGGGAAAAAGAACATTCTTTTGCCAATAACATTGTGGATAAAGTTGAAAGAAAGTTATTGAATCCGAAGATCCAATAAACGTGGAACCTACGGTTTCTATGGTTAAAGATCTCGTTGCTGAAAATGTTGATGGATGTGGTATATTTTTGTGAGGCTGCCTCTAACTTAGTGGCACCTAATAAGCATCATAGACCTTTGTTGGAACGCATGTTGTTTCTATCAAAATAGGTGAACGTAATTATTATGGACTTTGCGATTTGGATCAAGTGTAAGTGCCATACCTTTTTGTCTTTATTAAGAAATAATGAATGAAATTGCTCCGTGTGAAATTGGAGACATTGATTTTACTATTCATCTTGCCAACATAAAGACTATTTCACCTATGGGTATTATAAGAGACGCTGAAGTTCTTTGTGGTAAGGCAAAAATACCCCGCTGACGTTTTAATACTTGGTTCAGTTCAAGATAAAGCTTGTCCTATTATATTTGGTAGACCTTTCCTTAATACATGTGGTGTTGTTATTGATTGTAACAAAGAGAAAGTGTTTGTTTGGTGATGAACACTACTAATTTAATTTTAGTAAGATTTTTAGATAACATCACAATAAAGAGTTAACTAATGAAGATCTAGATAATGAGACAATTTCCTCTATTGCTATTCCACCTAATGATCCTTTGCAACTATTAATGGAAGAACATGAGAATGACATGTATATGCGGGAAATAAATGAATTGGAGGATATTTTCCTTGATCAACCTGCTATTATCAAACACAATTTTATTATTGAATATTTAGGTCCACCTTTACCACCTAAAGGAGACCCGGTATTTGATCTTAAAGTTCTTCCTGGCACACTTAAATTGCTTATTTAGATGAAAAGAAAATATATCATGTTATTGTTAATGATAACCTTCTAGAGTATGAGGAAAATCGTTTATTGGACACTCCGGAAGCATCGGGAAGCTATTGGTTATAATTTGGATGATCTTAAAGGAATTATTCATGTTCTATGTCAGCATACAATTAATCTTGAGCTTGATGCCAAGCCCGTGGTTGATCAAAAACGCCAATTAAATCCAAAGATAAAAGAAGTGATGAGAAGTGAAATATTAAAGCTTCTCGAAGCAGGTATTTTTTTTATCCTATTGCTGATAGTAGATGGGTTAGTCATGTCCATTGTGTTCCCAAGAAAGGAGGTATGGCTGTTGTTTCTAATGCTAAAAATGAACTTATTCCTCAAATAACTGTATTAGGATATAGAACGTTCAATGATTTTAGAAAATTAAACAAATCTAACAAGACGGATCATTATCTTTTTGCCTTTTATCGATCAAATGCTAGAAAGGTTGTCCAAAACACTCACTTTTGCTATTTGGATGGTTATTCTGGTTTTTGTCAAATCCATGTTAGAAAACTAGACCAAGAGATAACCACTTTCACTTGTCCTTATGGTACTTATGCTTATAGATGCATGCCTTTTGGTTTATGTAATGCTCCTGCTACTTTTCAAAAATGTATGTGTGCTATTTTTCATGGTTTTTGCGAGGAAATTGTGGAGGTATTCATGGACGATTTCTCTTTCTATGGGACTTCTTTTGACAATTTCCTCTATAATCTTAACGAAGTGTTGTAGGAGTGTGAGGGTACTAATCTTGTATTGAATTGGGAGAAATGCCGCTTTATGGTTAACGAAGGAATTGTTCTTGGACATATAATTTATGAAAGAGGCATTAAATTTTACAAGGCCAAAGTTGATTCAATTGAAAATATGCCCTACCCTAGGGACATCAAAGGTATACATAGTTTTCTTGGTCATGTTGGTTTCTATAAGAGATTTATTAAAGACTTCTCTAAGACTTCAAGACCTATGACCAATCTTCTTCAAAAATATGTTCCTTTTGTTTTTTATGATGATTGTAAGAAGCCTTTGAAGTTCTTAATAAAGCTTTAATAACTGCTCCTGTTGTTCAACCACCTTATTGGAATTTGCCTTTTGAAATTATGTGTGATACTAGTGATTATGTTGTGGGAGCTATTTTAGGAAAAAGAGTAGATAAGAAATTGAATAATATTCAGTATGCTAGTAAGAACTTAGATTGTGCTCACAAAATTATGCTACAACCGAGAAAGTGTTTTTCACTATTATTTTTTCTTGTGATAAATTTAGGTAGTTGTTGATTCTAAAGTCACTATTCATACTGATTATGCTGCTATTAAATATCTTATAGAAAATAAAGATGCTAAGCCTAGGCTTATTAGATGGTTACTCTTGCTACAAGAGTTTGATTTTCATATTGTTGATAGGAAAGAACCTGATAATCATGTTGCTGATAATTTATCTAGAATGAAAAACATTCGTGATGATCATATTCCTGTTAATGATAGTTTTCCTGATGAGAAACTTGTTGCTATTAAGGTATGATGATTATGCTAACTTTATTGTTTCTAAGTTTTTGCCTCCAAGCTTTACTTATCAACAAAAGAATAAATTCTTTTATGATTTGAGGTATTAATTTTGGATGACCCACATTTATATAAAGAAGGTGTAGATGGAATTATAAGAAGATACATACCTGAGCATGAGCAAGAAGATATATTTAGGAAATGTCATAATAGTCCTTATGGAGGGAATCATGCTGGTGAAAGAACCGCACACAAGGTTTTACAATCAGGTTTTTACTGGCTTACTCTCTTTAAAGATCCAAATAAATTTATTTCTACTTGTGATGAATGTCAAAGGGTTGGTAATATTAGTAGACGTAATGAAATGCCTATGAACTATTCTCTAGTTATTGAACCTTTTCATTGTTGGGGATGTTGTTGTTGATTATGTTACTAAATGAGTAGAAGCTATTCCAACTAAAGTGCTGACCATAAAACTTCTATGAAAAATGCTTAAAGACGTAATTTTCCCTAGGTTTGGTGTGCCTAAATATCTTATGACCGATGGAGGTTCTCATTTCATTCATGGTGATTTTAGAAAAACTCTTGCTAAATATGATGTTAATCATATAATTGCTTGACATTATCATCCTCAAACTAGTGGCCAAGTAGAACTATCAATCAGGGAGATCAAATTAATTTTGCAAAAGAATGTTAACAAATCTAGAAAGAATTGGTCTAATAAATTTAGTGATGCTTTGTGGGCTTATTGAGCTGCTTATAAAAAAAACATGGGCATGTATCCTTATAAATAGGTTTATGAAAAAGCTTGTCATTTACCCCTTTGAGCTAGAACACAAAACTTATTGGGCTGTTAGAGAACTTGATTCTGATTTCAATTTAATTGGTGAGAAAATAATGTTAGATACAAGTTTTTTAGATGAATGGAGAAGTGAAGCTTATGAAAATTCCAAGTTGTTCAAAGAGAAAGTTAAAATATGGCACGACAAAAGGATTCTCAAAAGAGAATTTAATATAGGTGATAAAGTATTATTGTATAGGTCTCGTCTCAGTTTTTTTGCAGGAAAATTACTCTGTAAATGGGAGGGACCATTTTTCGTGGAAGAAGTTTATCGGTCTGGCGCTATCAAGATTAATAACTTCCAAAGCACCAATCCAAAAGTTGCGAATGGCCAAAGACTCAAGCATTATTTATCTGGTTATCCATACAACGTGGAAACTGATATTGTTCGGGTACTCGCTCCAAAAGATCATATTAGAGCAAATACCCAAGCAAACCAAATTAATAATTGGAGTAGGTAACAGTTTTGGTAAGAAAACCTTCGCGAAACATCATAGAAATTTTGTATTTACTATTGTCAAAAAATAAAAAAAATTGGCACGAAAAAAGTCGGAGTCGGGGCTTGAGGCCACCAGGTTGACACCAGGCGCGAGCTCCTTCTTGGCCGTGCCTGGTGGGCTCCTGGAGGCCCCAAAGCTCGAATCCAACTCGGCTTCAACTTTTTATCTTCCTTTCATTCAGTAACTTTTTGCTATATAATCCCCCGGATTTTCCCTCGATCGTATATTGTGTTTTCGACGAGTGTTGTTTTTGAGTTGTTTCTGTCAGGAAGCCGGAGGTTTTTTAGGTCAGATGTTTCCCTCTCAAGCTGCCCACGGTGGGAGTATTACCTTATTTTAGGAATATGGATTATGCTAGGGATGCGGGAATAGGAAGCTTTGGTCCTGAAGTCAGACAAGAGTGGGAGACTCAACTAAGAGTTGGGATTCACCTATGGACAAGCTCATGAGTCGTGTTGAGAACAAAACCGAGATGATTTGCAACCTGTGTTTTCAAATTGAAGATCTCAAGGAAGTGATTGAGAAACTTATTGAGGCCATCTAAGGACTACCGAAGGATCAAGCTTAATCACTATGGGTAACAGGCACTCCCTTGGCTTGTTCCAAGCTTTGCGGAGTTGCCTCGATATCACTATCTTTACTTTTATTATTAGAGTCATGTGTCCTATCATGGTTAGGGAGGTTATCATATAGTATGTTTGTTTGCAAGTTGGGCTATCACTCATTTATAAGTGAAGCTTTGTATCCGTTGGTGTGAGTTTTCCTTTGATGAAATATTGATATGAAGTCTTCTTCTTACTTACTTGAACTTTATATTCTATTCATGGAAATTATTATCGCATGCTTGTCTTCTGATTAGTATTGATCTCATGTTGGGTAAAGTAGCAGAAATTTATTGAGTATTGGCAAACATAGCATTGGTCATAGCAACAACACTTAGAGACTTAGAACAAATAAGAGAGATTTCACATGAAAATATATTGCCCCATAGATCTTTTATGCTTGCAAAACCTTCATTTTTTATGTTCTTATGATTGATGTGTTATGCTGACAAGGAAGACAATCACAATACTTTATGTTTTATATCATAGCATAGTTTATATTTGTTTTCATCTCTCAACATAGTATGTTTGCTACAAGCCTTTGCTAACCAAAAACCCTGTAATGAGTATCTCGTGCATGAAAATGTGAACCACGCTCCCCCCACAAGTGTTCACCATACCTTCCTATACGTGGTACTTCACCGCCACTTCAAGTAATTTTCTCGTGTGCTACCTTTAAAACCTTCCGAATATTAAACTTGTTTCGTGTTCCTATTTTAGCTCATGAGGAAGTAGTTTAAAGTTTATCATGTATTATGTGAAGCAAGGCTCTTCTCTCTTATTTCACCCAATGAGTATGGAATCTGTGCTCATCTAAATTTGCAAGAGAGCTGGTGCCAAATAATAAAAGGAACTTCCCCATGGTTTGATGAATGTTGGTGGGCACCTTTGGATACGTCTAGCCCTAGTTTGTGAAAAGCAAGGCGGGGGAAGTGCTAACCTTAATAAAGAAATGGAAACTGCTCTAAAAAGTCTAAACACTTTGCTTTACATGGGTTATGATAAGTTCTTCACTACCATTCGTTGACGTAGACATACACACACCTCATAATTACATTTTCAATACCTCTATTTTACTAAAATAAAAATCTCTAGCACGTGAGTAATCTCTGCTTCCCTCTGTGAAGGGCCTTTCCGTACTTACATGATTGAGTCAGTTTCACCTATTCCTTCTACTCTCTACTAGCAAACTTATGATGTTGATCTGTGATGCATTCTTTCATATGTTCATGATGATATTTAACCATGGTTTATTGCAATTGACATTACCATCATGGTAAGTGCTACGCCTTGATGGTGCCTTAGCGGGGAGACTTCTTGATGATGATGAATTTTAAGTCCCCGACAATGGCGCCAGAAATTCTTGATGCTTGTGATCGCGTGTTGGTAACCCCAAGAGGAGGGTGTGATGAGTACAGCGGTAAGAATTTCCCTCGGTTAAGAACCAAGGTTATCAATCCAGTAGGATAAAGAGGATCTTCGGAAGGTTGATGCCACTGACGATGGTGATGGCGCCTCACCGGTGTCAGCAACAACACGGAACCTGCACACAACACAACCAAAATACTTTGTCCCAACGGTACAGTGAGGTTGTCAATCTCACCGGTCTTCGCTGAAAAAAAAGATTAGACGTATAGTGTGGAAAATGGTGTATGCTTGCAGTAAGAAAGCATGGAATTGTAGTGGTTTGTTTAACAATGTAGGAAAATGGACCGGGGTTCATAGGTTCACTAGTGGTGTCTCTCCATAAAAGATAGCATGCTGGGTGAACAAATTACAGCTGGGAAATTAACAAATAGAGGTTGCACCGTAGTGCACATTCATGACATGATGACTACTATGATATTTAGTGCGGGCATTACAACAATATACATAGACCATAATCCAACTGCATCTATGACTAATAATCCACCCTCAGGTTATCATTCGAACTCCCTTAGGTATTAAGTTGCAAGCAACAGATAATCGCATTAAGCAATGTGTGTAATGTAAGCAATGATTGTGCACGCGGGCACTTACACCGCTGTTTTCTCCCTAGTGGCAACATCACATCCTCCCCCGTCACGTTTCTGTCACTCGAGCATAGGCGAAAAGGAGGCATGAACCCAACTATCGAGCATAAATACTCCCTCTTGGAGTCACTAGCAACTACTTGGCCAGAGAAACCACTAGAAATGGAAAGCATGCAAGATCACAAATAATATATGCAATAAAGACTATAATCAACTTGGCATAAGTTCAATATTCATCGGATCCCAGCAAACACAACACATAGAATTATATAAGAACAACCTCGATCATGTTAGGCAGCTCACGAGATCTAAACATTGAGGCATAAGAGGAGAATACAACCATCTAGCTACTGCTATGGACCCGTAGTCCAAGGATGAACTACTCACGCATCACTCCGGTGGTAGGCATGGTGATGAAGAGGCCTTCGGTGATGATCTCCTCTCTGGCAGGGTGCCGGGAGAAAGCTTCAGAACCCCCCCCCCCCCCCGATTTAGGGTTGACGACGACGGCGGCTACAAAACTTTTTGGGGATTTTTTATTAGGTACCTAGGGTTTCCTTCGGAGGGGAATAAATAGGCAAAAGGGCGACGTCGTTGTGCGGCCAGGTGGCCTCACCACCCCAAGGCGCGGCCAAGGGGGGCCCACGCCTGGCTATGGTGAGGACCCCTTGGTTCCTGTCTTTGACTCTTCATCGGACTTCTGGATGCTTCTGGGGGGAAATAGGAACTTCGGGATTCGTGGCGTCCAATTCAGAGAATATTTCCAGAACAACTTTTCTGAAATAAAAAACAACATAAAACATGGAACTGGCACTTGGCATCTTGTTAATAGGTTAGTCCCGGAAAACGTGTAAAGATGCTATAAAGAAGGGAGAAAGCATGTAGCAATTGGCATAATATCAACATGGAACATCAGAAATTATAGATACTTTGGAGACGTATCGGTAAGCAAGTTGAAAGTTGAGCTTTTCTAACTAGCATCTTCCTTTGCTTCAGCTGTTTCGCCTCCTTTTTTAAGAACATAATCCCTGGAAGTTTTCTATTCATGAAATTACTTTGTGATAATGGAAGCATGTGTAATTTTCTTGATAGCTCTGACATAGCCTTCCGGAAAGATAAGATTGATAATTTGATATGATAGTTGTTCTCATAACCAAGAACAAAGTTTTCCATGGCTCAATGAATTTGCACTCACTATACCTTTATATGTTCGGAGCATTAATTCTCCTTGAGAAGCATTATGGGAAAGATTATTGTATAGAATTGTTAGTGTTTATTGAGTAATTCTTGATGCTTCATGTCCGTATTCTTTATTATCGACACCTCACATCATAAAACCAGTCGTCGTGTTTTCTGAGTTCAGTCTTCGCTTGGGGACAAGAGGAGTCTAAGTTTTGGGGGAGTTGATACGCCCATTTTGCATCACTATTTTATATGATAATTTTCCCCTATTCATTGATATTTTCCTTATCAGAGTACTATACTTATGTTATTTCGTTGTTTTCTCTTCGTTTTACAGTTTTATGAAATTATTTATCAGAGTCAGAAATCAGCTGGAGAAAAAACCTGTTAGAGGGGATATCTTTCGGACGTCATAAAAATCATAAAACAACGTTTCGTGAGAAATCACCTGGGACCTTCCACAAGGACCCTTCTATGGTGGTCATAGTGACAACATGGGGTTAACTAGATATGGGAATGCGACTTTGAGGAGTGCTATTACAGCCCTACGCATTGAATTGGTGTTTGTTATTCGACCAAAGAGTGGTTCGGAGTAGCATAATGAAGAGAGATATTTATGCATTCAATTATGTTATTATCTTTGAGAGTGTCTGAAGGATCGAGAGGTTAACTAGAGGGGGGGGGGTGAATAGGTTAACTACAAATTTTAACTTCTTTTTCAAGTTAGCAAGGCAAAGCTCAAATATAGATTATCTAGAGAATGCAACTAGATGGACAATCCTATATGTTGAGCAATTACAACTAGCACAAGGTGAGTAATATGACTAAGCTAGTAGTAACAAGTAAAGGTAAGTTGAGGAATAACCAAACATAATGACGCGGAGATTTATCCCGAAGTTCACTTCCCAATGGAAGCTAATCTCCGTTGGAGCGGTGCGGTGCCACCAAAGTGGAACACCGAGTAGGCCTCAAATGCCACACCGTATCTCCTTCGAGATCTTCCACCGATGTGGATAGACTCGAATCACTATGTTGCCGTTGAGGTTGACAACTAGAACCTTTACAAGGATGAGGCACACTCCACAAGATTGGAGGGTCCTCACCAAATCCCAAGAGCCGCCAAGACTCCGAGAAGCAAGATCCACGATCACAAAAGCACCGGGGATATCAACAAGGCTCCGAGCTCCGATGAACTAAGAGCAACAAGATTCCTAGCTCCAATGAACTAAGAGCAACAAGATTCCTAGCTCCAATGAACTAAGAATGACAAGATCCCTATGGGATGAGTGGGTGGATTTCTAATCGGCTCGGTGGAGTTGTAGATCGGGGGTGTCTCCTTCAAATCCCAAAGTATCACGAGCTTTGGTTGGGGATTTGTGGAGTTCTTGTTCTTGAGCTTGAGCTTGGTCAATCAATGGTGGTGAGAGAGAGTGTGAGTGGGATTGACTCAGCACAAAGGTAGATGGAGACCCCGTATTTATACTCTCGTCGAAAATACGGCCGTTTGGGGGGTTTTCCCCTTTCCTGCGACCCACCCCGGCCTAGGAGCCGGCCTGGCCGGCCTGGAGGCAACCAGGGCCGGGCCAAACCCACCCCGGCCTAGGGGCCGGCCTGGGGCCGGCGTGGGCGTCAGGGGAGGCCGGCGTGGGCAGCCAGCCCGGCCTGGGGCCGGCGTGGAGCAGGGGGGAGGTCGGACCCCCACCCGGGCGCCCCGGCCTGGAGGCCGGCCTGGGGCCGGCGGGGGCAGAGGGGCGAGGCCGGCCCCCCACCCGAACCGCCCGGCCTGGGAGCCAGCCTGGGGCCGGCGTGGGGCTGGCCAGGGGCGCTGCCAGCCCGGCCTGGGGCCCGGCCAGGCCGGCCTGGAGGCCGGCCACCCCTTTGCCTTCTTCTTTTCACCCTTTTTCTTCGCCGTTTCTTTTCTCCTTTTCATCGTCTTTTCCCGTAACTTTTTCTCACACATTGCTGAACCTTGTACGACATTTACGGGTCGATATTTTCTGAGTACACTTAGCAAAGCACATTAGTCCATCTATATGTTGTAATCAAACACTCAAAACAGGATTTAGAACCTATGTTCTTTCAATCTCCCCCTTTTTGATGTTTGATGACAACATACGGATTTGCATAATAGATAATTTTGCATGGCTATTTGTGAGAGAAATAACATATATTCGTACTCCCCCTATTTGTGTGCCCATAACAATTGACATGTATATTTGATAATCATGATGATGTTGAGACTATAACATATTTATGTGAAGGGCAAGAAATTAGTTCAACCATGATGTTTACCCTTGAAGATATACATGTATGAACAATGATGTTTACTACTATGAAGATCTTACCATACCATTCTTCTTACGAATAATAACTTCCCTCAATATGGCTTCAACACATTGAAATAGTGAGTGGATGAAATAACTTGATAATCTTGTTATGATCTTCAATAACCATTGTCACACACATAATAGAGAGTACGATAGATAATTAAGGACATAGTCTTACAATAACACCAAGGTTCACAAACCACACAAATAGTTTCAACTAAAAAGCAAATCACGAAGATAAGACACAAATGAATGCATGTGATGCAATGCTATGCGTGAGTGTTTCTCCCCCTTGGCATCATACACCAAAAAGGGAGAAAAATGCAACCCGATCACTCGTCGCCCATCTCCTCCTCATCCTCATCCTCATGGAAGCCCTCTGGAGGAAACTGACTGGAGCTAGCCTCAGCGGTGGTGTAGGGCCCCGCAAAAGAGCCGAGAGAGCTAACATCATCTCCACACCAATAAGTATGCTTAGACTTCCACTTCTCCTCGGCAATCTCGTCGGAGCTGGAAGGACTAAGAGGAATCTTGAGAGCAGTTTGGATGGCACGCTGACGGCGACTAGAGGCCTTCCCTTTGCGATAAGCCTCATAATCTTGATGTTGCTTATCAATGAAGAAGCAATTCATCTTCTGAAGAATCTTCTTAAGATTAAATGTCTCAGGAGGAGGAGAAGGTGAAGGAGAGCGGCGAGTAACTGACTCGGTGCGGGTACGCTTAGGCCTTGGCTCATGAGCAGTCTCAATGGGAGCATCATACATAAGAATGTTCTTATTTGGAGTCACTTTGTCATAGTTGTTGACGAGACCTTCGGGAATGCGGGTCTCAATAAGACGCTGAATGTATGAGCCATAGATGGGTACCCTCTTCTCCTTAACCACATTCTGCATCTCATGCCACATGTAGTCTAGTACATCCAACTGCTTCTTTGCTTGCATCCAAGACTCAATGTGGAAGAGGAGGTTGATCATCCACTTGCGTACCTCGCCCTTCTCACCAAATTTGGCGTTGATGGTGTTGCGAAGAACGGCGTGGACCATGTACCAATGCTCAGAGAAGAACTTGATCTTAGGAATATGCATGGAGCCGTTACCTTCGGGATAGCAATGACGAAGCCCTTCCTTGGCCTTCATAATCTTGGTGGACTCCCCATGAATGCGGAAATAGAATGTATAGTCAAACCGATATTCGGGGATACCCAAGATAGCACCAAACTCATCCATAGTAGCCTCACACTTGGTTCCACCGCTCATCCATATCAAGGTAGGTGGGAGACGCGTGGGGCCACCAGAGGCGAAGTGAACGGTGGAGTAGAACTCCCTGATCAACTCTGGAGAGAACGGATGAGCCAGTGTGTCACCCATGAGAGGAGTGAGGTTGTGGTAGTCCATGATGGTCATCACTTCAGGCCACTTGTTGCGAGTATACTCAATGTCAAAGAAGCGTTGATCCACATGAGTGTGCTGTAGCTTGCCAAGAATGAATTCATGCATGACTTGATGCATCTTGCAATAAAACCGAGGATCCGAGCACGTCCTTTGACCAAACTCATACGGGTTAAATTTCAGCCTAGCTTCCTCAAAATCAGCGGCACTAAGGCCACCCCAGTTCTTGATCACGGGCTCCTTCGGATTGATTGGAAGGGTGGGGGCATGTCTCCGTGAGGGAGTGGAACCAGCAACCTCCAAGGCACTCTTCTTGCGAGAGGTGCGAGGACGGAGAGAGCGAGAGTCATCATCGTGGGGAGGAGAAGCACCTGAAACATATGATGCATGGAGATGGAACATGATAATGAGTGCACATGGTCGCTTGTTTTATGTGAGAGAAACAAAAATTAAACCATGAATCTATGGGACAATGACATGGTAAACGAAATACTAGCCCAATAGTTAGTGAAAACAAGATGAGGGGTGTTTGCATATTATCATATCATGTGGATAAAATTGTTTGATGTGAAACAAAATATTTGGCATTTAAGCATACGAACGACCATGAGGATGTAAAAAATATTTAAGTGATATCATACACACTAGGTCACAAGGATAGAACAATTGTATCAATAATAGGAAAAGATTAATATGTAGGCATGGTCACTTATGAAGGGGATGTGCAAAGCTAGGTGAGACATGGTATCATAGGACTAGGTGAGCAACATCATGGCATAAGCATAAGAATATATGGAACACATGTCATGAACAAAACATGATAGAACATAGTGGTATGAACCCTAGTATTAATAGTGGGAGAGAAAAAAACTTAGCATATGAATCCTAGTACAAGCATACCCATGGATAGGATTGAATCGAGTGACATAGGAGTGGCATGAACCCTAATCTTGAATAGATGGAAACAAAAGATCTAGCACATGAACACTAGTACAAGCACACACATGGATGGCACTAACATACACATAACACATAGAATAGCCCATAGAAAAATTACCCGAGTTCGAAGCCATTGTTAAGCAAAAACCACTAGGAAATCAAGTGTCCCGATCTCCTCCAATAAGGGGTTAGTGAGAAATCCGTGTGGAGGAGAGGGAGGAGAAGGCCGAGGGCTTGCGGATCCGTGAATTTGGGCGGAGGGGATGGGCTAGGGAGGTGGGGGGGAAGGGGGGGCAAGAGCACCAAGGTGCTCTAATGGGGGTGGAGGGAGGAGGAAGAAGGGGTTTGGGGGTGGTTGGTGGGGGGAGGGGGCGTGCGTGTGTGTGCATAGGGGTGGAGGCGTGGCAGCGCCCACCCCGGCCTGGTGCCGGGCGGGTGGCCGGCCAGGCCGGCCAGGGCGTGTGCTGAGAGGGGGACCCCGGCCTGGGGCCGGGGCGGGGGGGGCGGGGCCGGCCGCGAGGCCGGCATGGTGGCCGAAGGCGCCGTCCTAGCCCCCGGCCTGGGGCCGGCACGGCGGCGGCTGGGGCCGGGGTGGGGTGTGCACGCGGATTTTTTTTTTTTTTGCTGTTGGGGTGGGCTAGGCTAGTGTGTGTGTGTGTGTTTTTTTTTTCTTTTTTTTGAAACAAACTAAAATAAGATGAACCTACCCAACTTCTCAAACCACAACACACGATACAAAAATGAGCAATATTGCAATTTCAAGAAATTTTCATGAAATATAATCTAACAACATTTTCTTGAGTGTGTTTCGTAGAGCACTTTTATTTGACCATGTGCACGAATGATATGAGGATGATGACATGCATATGATGTTTTCATTTGTATCCAATGGGGAGAAAAAAGAAAATGAAATGAGCAACATTGGATACCAATGAAATATGAAATCAAATGGAGAAGCAATTGAGTGACCACTCGAACACAAATGTCGTATAGAAAAATTGGCGGTGGCCGTAGCCACCATGTATGAGTATGTTCGATATGACACCGCGAAGATGTATCTTGGGTGCATTGTCGAGACTCATCATTGAAGCACATAATGTCATTAAAAATGATCATTTAGGCATGATTTGTTTATTTATGCATAATAAAGGTAGTGTTGGCTCATTGATTGAGCTACACTCCCCCTATGTCTATGCGTGCATCTAAATCCAAATAAGAGTCTAGTAGGGGTGTGTATGCAAGATTTTCAATCAACTAAAATTGCTTGCACATATGATGTTGAGCTCACTCCTCAATTCCTTGAATCTCTTCACATCTAGAGGCTTGGTAAGGATGTCGGCAAGTTGATCTTTAGTGTTGACATAAGAGAGTGAGATATCACCATTGGCCACATGATCCCGAATAAAATGATACCGAATCTCAATATGCTTGGTCTTGCCATGAAGTACCGGATTGTGACCAATCTTAATGGCACTCTCATTATCACATAAAAGAGGCATTGTCTTAATCTTAATTCCAAAATCCTTAAGACATTGCCTCATCCATAAGAGTTGAGAACAACAACTTGCGGCGGAGATATACTCCGCTTCCGTGGAGGAGGTGGCAATACAATTTTTCTTCTTGGAAGACCAACACACGAGAGACCTACCAAGAAATTGGCAAGCACCCGAGGTTGATTTTCTATCCACCTTGTCACCTCCCCAATCCGCATCCGAATATCCCACAAGATCAAAAGTTGTGTTTGATGGATACCAAAGACCATGAGTTGGAGTGTCAACCAAGTACCTAAGAATCCTCTTGACCGCAATCATATGGCTTTCCTTGGGGTTAGATTGAAATCTTGCACACAAACCCACACTAAACATAATATCCGGTCTAGATGCACAAAGGTAAAGCAAAGATCCAATGATGGATCTATAGAGTTTGGGGTCTACCGGTATACCTTCATGATCCAAAGAGAGATTTGTGGTAGTTGGCATTGGATAAGGTAATGGTTTGGCATTAATCATATCGAATTTCTTGAGCATGTCTTGAATATATTTGGCTTGACAAATAAAAGTCCCTTCATGATATTGCTTGATCTCAAAACCTAGGAAGAATTTTAATTCTCCCATCATAGACATCTCAAATTCACTTGTCATTAGTTTGGCAAATTGATCTACAAAACTCACGTTAGAGGATCCAAATATGATATCATCAACATATACTTGGCATACAAAGAAATGTCCATCTACACTCTTGGTAAAGAGAGTGGGATCAATTACCCCAAGTACGAAACCACGATCTACTAAGAACTACTTTAAGTGATCATACCAAGCACGTGGGGCTTGTTTGAGGCCATACAAAGCCTTATGGAGGAAGTAGACATGGTTAGGATACTTGGGATCCTCGAATCCCGGAGGTTGTTTAACATATACTGTCGTGGGATAGTCACGGAAGATGTTACCAGGGGTAACTGATCTTGGGGCAAGTCGACACAGGCGTTCGGGAGAGGGTTTAGCTCAAGAGAAGACATGGAACAACTTGATCTGACAGCCGGCAATCGAAGTCGCCGGATCTCTATTCTCGATACAATAACTCGATTAGGGTTTACACTGGATACTCGATATCACACGATATTGCTAGGGTTCTTAGATCTCTGCTCAAAACTATACCTGGGGGTCGGTTTATAAAGCACCCGTACCCCCTAACTTATTCGGCAAGACATATTCCGGATCCTACATGAACACGGCGCACTAACCATAACTTTCCTTTACAATAACCCATAACCCGGGCCGTTAAGCCCACGAGTTTGGGCCTCCACAAGCTTCTTTATTCTTAGCCGAATCCTGCACGCCATTCTTCGGGCCGGGTTATTTCCTCAGAGCTTGGCATACCGGGTTAGCATCCCCCTGTCAGTAGTCCCCAGAATAGCCTGGGCTTCATGGATCTCCTTGAAGCGCTTGCTATTCCCTGCAAAGATATCGATCATACGGGCGTATGAAGACCGGGTTAAGACGTTTTGATATTCGGCTAGGCCTCACTCCATGGTGGCCATGTGATAACCCGGATTTGGCCTCCAGACATTTAGGTTCAAATTCCCAGGTCCAGACTACAACAAAAATGCCAAGATCTCATGCTCGATAATCAGTCCCGTCATTACGGGGCAAATCCTTTCCTTCTTCTGTCCCAATGCCTCGCCCAATACTCGACGCATATCTCGCAAGATCTTCGCTGATAACCTTTACCCCGCGATTTCCGGCTACTAGCCGTTAGGATAGGCTCACCCTTGCCTTATAAATAGTACTTAATGGGCAACCCTAAACCTCTCACCACGCCACAACTTCCCCTCTTCTTCCTTGCTCCCAACACCCTCGCAACACCACCGTGAGGAGCTCGCATCTGTTACCAACGCAAGATTACCAGCGGCCGCGCCCGCCCTTGAGTCGCCTTACGCCACCGTCAAGTGTCACCGTTGCTCCTCCGTTTCTCTCATTCGAGCCACGCCGCCCATCGCCATCGTATTAGACTCCAATCTCCCCGGTAAGCTCCTCGCAACGAGTCAATTAATCCTCACAACTTTCAATTTATCCAAGATCGGATCTAGGTCAACCCGCAAGTCATTTGTCCGATTGCACCAAATTAGATCGACTCGAGGCCTGCCAACTCCTTTAATCATCTGCCCTATAGTCACAAATGATCCTCCAACCCTCATTGATTACCAATTTTACTTAAAAATCATCCGCAAGCATTTCCATCTAGATCCGTTCCTCCTCGATTTTCCGCTTATTGCATTGACACCCGGAAAAACCCTCCTTTTCCAGCCATTTCATTTGCGATATAAATATGGGCAACCATCCGTCATCCCCGAATACCTTTCCCCATGTAAGTGACCAACAATTTCACAAATGTGCTCAATACCCGGACAGCCCTCGGCTTCACACCTTCTTGATACCCTTATACTCGGATGTCTCAGTATTCCTGGGTCTTATTTCACACGCCTCTTCTCTTTGTGTTTTGCAGGCTGGCCCCATGGCTCCCAAGCGACAAGGAAAACAACCGGCTCCGACGAGGACCACCCAAACCATATCTGCCAACTGGGGGCGTTCCACAACCACCAAAGCCAAATTGGACGAGCTAGCCGAATTAGGAACCCTCCCTTCTCAAAAATACATCCACTGGAGGGTCCCGGGTAATGAAACTCGTCCCACCCCCGAAGAAAACGAGGTAATCTGCTTCGTTGACCACGTGACCCGGGGATTTCGTCCTCCGGGTCATCCTTTCTTTAGGGAGGTCTTAGATCATTATGGACTCCGGGTGTTCGACATAGGGCCTAACTCCATGTTAAACATTACCCACTTCATTGTTCTATCTGAGTCGTACTTGTGCATGCCACCGAGTCTGACTCTTTTCATTGAGTTATTCCAGTGCAAGCCGTGCCGCGAAAGCGGCGACGGAGCGCTTCTCACTTGCGGCGGGGTATCAATCCAACGCCGTAAGAATTCTTTGATGCCAACCCTCAACCTGCACTCCCACGTTAAACATTGGCAGCTATCCTTCTTTTACTGCCACGATACCTCCCCCGACAGCGAAAAGAAGCTGCCGGGTTACTCAGAGGCCCCCCTCAAGCTCTCCGAGTCTTTCAATGCCTTCGCATCAGACTCAGACAGGGAGGCAATCCTTCCTTCGCTAGCCAAGATAGCCATTCTCTCAGCCCAGGGCCTCCTAGGGCTCAATTTAATAAAAACTTGGGTCGATTTCCGAATCCAACCTAATTCCGTTCGCGCCAAACTGATGTGCGAGTATTCGGGGCACACCACGGACGCGCTCCGCTACTCCACCAAGAGCTTTGCGACCGGTGATACTATAAAGACTATCAAGAGCTTCTTGGCGGAGAAACTGGAGGCGATAAAGGGCATCGCCGGGTTACCTCCGTTTACCCGGGAAAATCCAGCTCCAGCGGTAATACCCGGCGCTCATAGCTTGTTTCCACATTTCAACTCGATACTGCTTCTAAGCCTTTAATCTTATCTTTTTACCTCAGGCTGATGACCCTTTCTGGAGAGTTGAACCACTCCCCCCCTCCAGAGACCCGGAAGAGGAGGACGAGGCGACTGACGATAGTGAAGGTATTCACTCAGGATCTGCATATTTTTACTTGCATTACTTTCCTCTCGTCTGTCTTTTTCCCAATGAATGCACACCCGGTTCGCAGGGCTAGAGGATGAGGGTGGAAACAATGAAGACGACCCGGAGAAAACCGAGTCTGACCCAGAGGCAACAGTCGGGGCCAAGAGGAAAGGCAGGGGGACAGTGTCCAAGGTTCCTTTTTCCTCACTATCCTCTGAACCTTACTCCTTTGACGTCATGCGGCGACTTAACCATCAATTATCAAATTCATCATGCTTGAAGGATTCCTTCCCAGCCAAACGCAGGGTAACTCGGAGCTCCCCAGGCGAAGATCCACTTAACCCGGGCATCTCCGCCCCCTCGGTCCCTCGTGGCAGTGCTCCTCCATCTCGTTCTTCCAACTCTCCTCAACGCCACCCTTCTCCTAACCACCCACGTGCCGGGCAATTCCGGGTTCCACTAGTGGTTCCTGCGAATACCTCGTCTGCTTCCAGTGGCGAGCTCCCACCGGATTACACCGTAAATGCCGGGTAAATTTTTGCCTTACTATTTCTTTTTGCATCTAGCGAACTTTCATCCGAGCCGCCATCATCATTAATAACTGCCTTTTTTTCATCTTTCTTTCAGCGCTCAGGTCACCGTCAGTGACCCGGAAAACACAGAAACGGATAACCTCCAGGTGGAGAAGCCGACTAACGACGCAGACGCCGCAACTGGTGGTGATGCAACCACTAACCGGGAACAAGGCCCTCTGAACAATCCACTTTCCCAAACCGTCGGATCTCCTTCCTTATCGGAACCAGTAGACGAAGAGATAGAAATTCTAGATACAAGGATGAGCCCTCCCAACCCGGACACTCAGACTGTCCGGGTCTCCACTCCAAATGCAAGGAGAACCCCCCTACCAGATGATCAAGCTGCCGGCTCTTCCGGGACTCGCTCCGAGGAGTTAACTTTTGCCCAGATGCTAGAAACCCTGCGCGCCTTAAGGGCTAACGAGGAAAACATCTTGGGGTCTTTAATAACCAAACACGAGGTAAGTCCGATTAATGTTGCTTGTACCTTTGTCCAGTCCCCAAGTTCCGAGGGAGTTCATTCATGACTTGCTCGGTACTTTTATTATACCAATGACTGATAACTGTGCTCTTCTACCTGACTAATGCTTTTTTAACATCCATGCAGTCTTTCGTGACTCAATACGAGGAGAAACTTGCGGACGCCGCCAAGCTCGTTGAAAAGGAGATATCTTTACGTGAAGCAGCCGAGGCTGAAGCCAGGAGGAATAGGCAATTAATGAAGAAGTACCGAAGAAGGGCTCACCAAGCCGAAGATGACCTGACAAGCCTTTCCGTCGAAATATCTGACACCTATCGTTCTTTGCTTGGTATGCTTCCTTCTCCGGTTTTACCCTTTTGACAAACAGCAAAAGTTTTCCGGCTTATATCTTCATTTTACTTCAGGCCCGGACGAAGCCATGCCGGATGAAGACGACATTGCCAAGCTGAAAACCATAAAGAGTGCTACCCGGCAGCTATGTGCCGGGACCAGATGGATCCTTGACGAGTTACGGTGTCCGGGTAGAGGACATGTTGACCTGAAGAGGCTGTTGGACGCCCTATCCACTATTCCCGAGTGGATTCGGCACTGGAAGCGCTCATCTTGCCGGGTTGGAGTGACCCGGGGGCTTGCACTTGCGAAAGCTTATCTCCCCAAGCTCGAGTTAGCAAAGCTTATGGGCGGCTTCCCAGAGTTCAAGCTTGACGGAACCAAGTTTTCAGTAAAGGATTTCCAGGCCGTCCAAAAGGAGGTCCGTTACCCGGCCAGCGTAATTGCTGATGAACTGGATGTCAACATACTTGTTCCAGCATATGATTCTGCCGATAAAGTAATTAAGTCGGATCTTCCTGAGCCGTATGACATGCTGGCTCGGTGGAAGGAGGAAGCTGCTGCGATAAGGGCGGAGGCTGCCAAGAAGCAAGCTGAAGCCGGCTCTGCTCCTGCTGCCTCAACATCAGTTGCTCCGCCCCCTGCAGGGGCCGGCGCCGCCGATCCGGGTGTTGCTGCTACCACCAATGATGGCAAGGGTAAGGCCAAGATGGGCGCCGAGTGATATATGGTTTCCAATGCCTCTTCTTAAGCGTCAGTCGGTCGACATACTTTTTGAAACAGTCATTTTTTAGGCGGTGCGCCTGTGCACCTTTGATATTTTTTCACCAGTATTTTGTAATACACACTAAGGCCTTGATATACTCGATGCCTGTTCCGACCTTTTTAAGTTTAAGCTCATCTGTTCTCGATATCTGGCTTTATTGATTGCTCCTTTTGTGAAAACTCAGTTTCCGGGTCTCATGGGTATTGACAAGCGGATTTTGCTTCGAAGTCCCCAAGTCCCCAAGACTCGGATATTTGGATTTTTGCGACTATACAAGTAAGCCAGTTCTTTTCAAGATTTCAAGCTACCGGGCCCGGATTGCCGAGCCTAGGACACTTGATCTTGAAAAGGGAACAAAATGCTTATTGCTATTTTCACAAAGACCCATGAGTTGTTTCACATCGGTTTTGAAGTTATGCTTAATAGTCATTGAGTTTCCAGCTATTCAGCCTTGTACTCTGCATAACTTGTGGTTTAGATGACCCTTTTGACTGTCTTGTACTGTAAGCCGGCTTTCGCGTGGATACCATGTTGTTACATCAATACGAAGGCGTAGCCAGCCAATTCCCGTCGGGTTTCATGACTAACTGCCATCGTAAGCGAACAAATCATGCCACTTTAATGCGAGTCACATCGAGCTTAAGTAAGAGTAGCCAAGAAATTTGGACTTCTTTGTCCGGTTATAAGATTGTAGCCGTACTCGTTTGCGAGTAATCGGCCCTTATAACTCATAGGCATCATGGCCGGGTCTTTGAGTTTGTAACTGTGCTATTTAAGCGACCAGCCCCCAAGACCTAGATATACGCATCGTACTGAGAATACATAACCTGATAACAACCATCTCTTTTCTTGATATCCATCTCTTTACTTGATATGAAAAACTGATAACAACCATCTCTTTTCTTGATAACCATCTCTTTACTTGATATGAAAAATGTAGGTCAGCAAGCCGCCTCATTAAAAACCCGTCCAGTCCCTAAGGGTGCCCTGGATAGGAAAAGAGTACGTCAGAAAACCTGCTGCCTATTACATCGTGCGATTCCCCTTGCCAATATAGTCTTTACTAAGTATAATACGGACGCAGCTGAGCCACGTTCCATGGTCTATCTCTTTCTTGCATAGATGAAGTGGTGTGTGCGGTGTCATTGACTGTAGCCGACTCTTCCCTTGCATCTATCAAATAATATGATCCGTTATGTAGGCTCCGGCTTATGATAAATGGTCCTTCCCATGGTGGTGATAATTTGTGTTTTCCTTCGTTTGACTGTACCAGACGCAGAACCAAGTCTCCTTCCTGGAATACCCGGGTCTTCACACGCCGGCTATGATACCTCCGTAGATCTTGCTGATATATGGCTGATCTTTCCAGGGCTTGTTCTCTTTGCTCTTCTAACATATCTACGGCGTCCTGCCGGGTTTTTTCGTTCTCTACTTCGACGTAAGCTGATACTCTAGGCGAATCGTGAATAATATCACTTGGTAACACTGCTTCCGCACCATAGACCATGAAGAAGGGTGTCATCTGAGTGGATCTGTTAGGTGTAGTGTTGATACCCCAAACCACAGAAGGAAGTTCCTCGACCCATGCACCAGCGGCCCTGACACAGGGTACTCGCAATCGTGGTTTTAATCCGCGAAGCAATTCTTGGTTTGCCCTCTCCACTTGTCCATTGGCCTGGGGATGAGCCACCGATGCCACATCGAGCCGGATTCCATTGTTGCCACAAAACTTCTCCATCTCACCAAGGGACATGTTGGTTCCATTGTCGGTAATTATGCTGTGGGGGTACCCAAACCGGTAGATAATCCTTTTCAGGAACTTGACTGCTGTAGCTGCTTCGCAATTAGTAACTGGCATAACCTCAACCCACTTGGTAAACTTATCAATGGCCACCAAAAGATGTGTTTTCTTGCATGGTGACATATGGAAGGGGCCAACCATGTCCATACCCCAGACGGCAAACGGCCAAGTTAACGGGATAGTCCGCAACTCCATAGCCGGCACATGGGTTTGGCGAGCGTACCTTTGACATCCGTCACACCTTGCTACCAATCGCTCCGCATCCGTTAGGGCCGTGAGCCAGAAAAACCCGTGTCGATAAGCTTTAGCCACAAGAGACCTTGTGGACGCATGATGTCCACAGTCGCCTTCATGGATTTCCCTGAGAATCTGTCTGCCTTCTTCCGGCGCTACGCAGCGCAAAAAGACTCCTGCTGCACTTCTTTTGTACAATTCCCCATTGATGATAGAGTACCCCTTTGCTCGCCTCAAAATTTGCCTTGCTAATACCTCCTGTTGTGGTAACTCGCCTCGTGATAGGTAGGCCAAAAACGGTTCTGTCCACTCGGGAATAGTACGTACAGTGGCTACGAGCCCTGAATCCGAGTCTTGATTGGCCAATTCCTCCTCTGACTCGATTTTAACTGATGGTCGCCATAATTCGTCCAGGAAAACGTTAGGTGGGACCGGCTCTCTGCGCGAGCCGAGTCTGGCGAGGGCGTCGGCTGCCTCGTTCTTTCTTCTGTCTATATGCTCCACCTCATACCCGGAAAAACATCCTGCTACCCTATCAACTTCCCTGCAGTATGCCGCCATAGTTGCGTCCTTTCTATCCCACGTTCCTGACACCTGCTGTACCACAAGGTCCGAATCTCCGAAACACCGTATCCTCTTGATGTTCATCTCTTTGGCTACCTTTAAGCCATGCAATAGGGCCTCATACTCGGCCACGTTGTTGGAACAGTCGAAGTGAATTTGTAGCACGTAACTCAATTTGTCCCCTTTGGGTGATGTTAGCACCACCCCAGCTCCTGATCCCTCGTACTGCTTTGATCCGTCGAAGTGCATGATCCATGACTCGGAATTTGGAACCGTTGCAGTCATGCCTGTATGTGTCCAGTCGTTAACGAAATCAACTAAAGCTTGAGACTTGATTGCTGACCTGGGTTCGTAGTTGATATGATAATCCCCCATCTCTATCGCCCATTTGGCTATTCTTCCCGTCGCGTCCGAGTTTCTGATGATATCTGACATTGGTATTGAACTAACCACTGTTATCGGATGCTCTTGGAAATACGGCTTCAACTTCCGGCTAGCCATAAAGACCCCGAATACCAACTTTTGCCAATGCGGATAGCGCTGCTTTGCTTCTGATAATACCTCACTGACGTAATAAACCGGCCTCTGAACCGGGTAACCTTTCCCGTCCTCTTTGCGTTCCACGACAACCACTGCGCTAACGGCTCGGGGGCCAGCCGCCACGTATAGCAACATAGGCTCTTTAGGACCCGGCGCCGCTAGTACTGGTGCTTCAGATAATTGCTTCTTTAGTGCTTCAAACGCTTCATCTGCCTCTTCGTCCCATACGAATTTATCCGATTTCCGCAAGAGCCGATACAAGGGTATTGCTTTTTCTCCGAGTCTAGATATGAATCGGCTCAAGGCTGCTACACAGCCCGTGAGCTTTTGAACATGCTTCAAGTTTTCCGGCTTTTTCAAACTCTGGATTGCCTTGATTTTATCCGGGTTTGCCTCAATTCCTCTCTCGGAAACTATGAAGCCGAGTAATTTCCCCGCCGGAACTCCGAACACGCACTTCGTTGGATTAAGCTTCATCTGGTACCTCCTCAGGTTTTTGAATGTCTCCTTTAGATCATCGATAAATGTCTCCGCCTTCCTAGTCTTGATGACCACGTCATCCACATAAGCATGGACGTTACGTCCGATTTGGTCCTCAAAGCACTTTTGAATACACCGTTGGTAAGTTGCGCCAGCGTTCTTCAACCCAAACGTCATAGTTTTATAACAAAAGGTCCCAAACGGGGTTATGAATGATGTTTTCTCCCAATCCTCCCTTTTGAGCTTAATCTGATGATACCCGGAATATGCATCCAGGAAGCATAACAGATCGCTTCCAGCTACTGCGTCTATAATCTGATCTATCCTTGGGAGCGCGAACGCATCCTTTGGGCAATGCTTGTTGAGACTAGTGAAGTCAATGCACATCCTCCACTCGTTGGTCTTTTTCATCACCAGAACCGGGTTAGCCAACCAATCCGGGTGAAATACTTCCATGATAAAACCGGCTGCCAATAGCCGAGCGATCTCTTCGCCTATAGCTTTCCTTCTTTCCTCATTCATTTTCCTCAAACCCTGTTTCACGGGCCTGGACTTGGGATCCACATGCAAACTGTGCTCAGCCAATTCTGTAGGGATACCCGGCATGTCGCTAGGTGTCCAGGCAAACACATCTGCATTCGAGCGAATGAACTCCACGAGCGCTCCCTCCTGCTCTTTTCCCAGGTTAGACCCTATGGTAAATTGCTTAGTAGAATCCCCTTCAACAAAATCTATCTTCTTGGTGTCTTGCGCTGCCTTGAATTTTGCTCTCTCATCCTCAGTATTCGGCTTTTTCAAGGCTGTTCTATCGTCCGGATTTACTTGAGACCGGTAATATTCGAGCTCTTCCTTCCTGCATGCCTGCTCGGCCATAACTGAATCTCCTTCGTCGCACTCGGCCGCTATATCCCGGTTCCCATGTATAGTGATGGTCCGTTTAGGACCCGGGATTTTCAGCTGCAAATACACGTAGCACGGCCTAGCCATGAATTGGGCGTAAGCCGGCCTCCCCAACAGCGCGTGGTAAGGACTGCGCAACTTGACCACCTCGAACGTGAGCCACTCCACTCGATAATTATCCGTCGATTCCCCAAAAGCAACTTCCAAGGTGATCCTTCCCTCGGGGCTCGCCGAGTGACCCGGCACGATCCCGTGAAAGATTGTCGAACTTTTCTGCAGCTGGGACTCTTTGAGACTCATCCGTAAGAAGGTCTCCCAATAAAGGATGTTGATGCTACTTCCACCGTCCATCAGGACCTTCTTCAGCTCGTAACCATTAACCTGTGGAGCAACCACCAACGCCAAGACTCCTGGACGCTCCACTTTTTCCGGATGATCTCTTCTGCTCCACGTTATCTCTTGTTCTGCCCATCTAAGATATCCCGGCACGGCTGATGAAACCGAATTTGCCGCTTGCTTTGATGTCTCTTTGTTCCTGCTAGAAGTTCCTGTAGTATGCACATGATATTGTCCTTTTAAGTTAGTCGTTCGTACCGTGCCGACGAAGATGTTGATCCGGCCGATTGTTACGACGGATCCGGTTTCGAGGTGATCCGACTCCGGCCCCCAGCCGGAATCGTCCACCACCTTTTCTCCTTCGTGGTCGATGTAGATCTCGCCGATGACAAGA
Organism: Alopecurus myosuroides; assembly: GCA_028641055.1. NCBI lineage: Eukaryota > Viridiplantae > Streptophyta > Magnoliopsida > Poales > Poaceae > Alopecurus > Alopecurus myosuroides. Next base: position 53,713,672 of record CM054063.1, read on the forward strand.
TTCTCCATGCCCTTCCGAGCTTCTCCCGTGATGTAGACACCTTTGGACGCAGGCCCCACGGTGGGCGCCAACTGTCGTGGGATAGTCACGGCAGATGTTACCAGGGGTAACTGATCTTGGGGCAAGTCGACACAGGCGTTCGGGAGAGGGTTTAGCTCAAGAGAAGACATGGAACAACTTGATCTGACAGCCGGCAATCGAAGTCGCCAGATCTCTATTCTCGATACAATAACTCGATTAGGGTTTACACTGGATACTCGATATCACACGATATTGCTAGGGTTCTTAGATCTCTGCTCAAAACTATACCTGGGGGTCGGTTTATAAAGCACCCGTACCCCCTAACTTATTCGGCAAGACATATTCCGGATCCTACATGAACACGGCGCACTAACCATAACTTTCCTTTACAATAACCCATAACCCGGGCCGTTAAGCCCACGAGTTTGGGCCTCCACAAGCTTCTTTATTCTTAGCCGAATCCTGCACGCCATCCTTCGGGCCGGGTTATTTCCTCAGAGCTTGGCATACCGGGTTAGCATCCCCCTGTCATATACCATTTCATTTAAAGGTCCATTTAGAAAGGCACTTTTAACATCCATTTGATGCAAGATGAAGTTATGACTAGTGGCAAATGCAAGTAATATACGAATGGATTCAAGCCTAGCTACGGGAGCGAAAGTTTCACCGTAGTCAAGTCCTTCGACTTGAGAGTAGCCTTGAGCAACCAATCGTGCTTTGTTGCGAATCACTTGCCCGTGAGAATCTTGCTTATTCTTGAACACCCATTTAGTTCCAATGATATTGTGATCCTTGGGTCTTTCCACTAGAGACCATACTTTGTTCCTTTCAAAATTATGGAGCTCTTCATGCATAGCTTGAACCCAATCTTCATCTTCGAGAGCATCATACACTTTGACGGGTTCAACATGAGAGACATATGAGTGAATACCACAAAACTTGAGTACTTGTCCACGAGTGGAGACACTTCTTCCCAAGCCACCAATGATATTCTTTTGATATAGTGACTTTTGTTGCAATCTTGATGCTTGACGAGTCATGATGCGAACTAGAGCATCATCGGGATGTTCATTAGGTGGAATATCCTCATCATTTCCTTCATCAAGACCATTGTCCACCCTTATCGGAGTTCTTGGTGAAGTATCACCAAGACCATCTCCACCATTATCATTGGGTGGATCTTGATCACTTTCTTGATGGGAGGTATCCACATGAATATCTTCTTCTTGTTCTTGGTTTACCATTTGATTGGTGGTTGATGTAGAGGGCTCCACTTGCGTAGAGCTAGTACCATCCTCATTTGCCACAAGGTGTCCCTCAATGGGTATAAGTGGACCTACACCCATTCTTCCTATGGCTATGGAGGATGGTTCATCACCTACATCATCACAATCAATTTGCTCCACTTGGGAGCCATTATCCTCATGAAATTCCACATTCATAGATTCTTCAACACACCCGGTGGATATGTTGTAGACTCTATAAGTGTGGGAGTTCGTGGCGTAACCAACAAAAATACCTTCAAAAGTTCTAGCATCAAACTTAGACAATCTAGTTCCCTTTATGTATACTTGGCATTTGCACCCAAAAACTCGAAGATATGAGAGGTTGGGTTTGTTACCGGTTAGAAGCTCATATGGAGTCATGCCAATCATCGGACGAAGGAAGAGTCGGTTAGATAGATGACAAGCGGTGTTGATATCTTCGGCCCAAAAGTTATATGGGGATTTGAACTCGGCCATCATAGTTCTTGCCATATCAATAAGTGTGCGATTCTTCCTCTCCGCAACACCATTTTGTTGAGGGGTGTACGCGGCGGAATATTGATGTCTTATCCCCTCATTACCCAAGAATTCATCCATGGTGTAGTTCTTGAACTCGGAACCATTGTCACTCCTAATGGATAAGATCTTGGTGTCATATTGGCGTTGCACTTCGGTAGCCCAAGTAATGAATCTTTCTTGAGTTTCACTCTTCTTCTTGATATAGAAAACCCAAGTGTATCTTGTATAATCATCAACAATAACCAAACAATACTTCTTGCCACCAAGACTATCATATGTGGGAGGACCAAATAGGTCCATGTGAATGCGCTCAAAAGGTCTTGTTGTGGCGATGATTGATGTTTTAGGATGATTCTTCTCATGCATCTTTCCGGCAATACAAGAGCTACAAGGACGATCTTTGGAAAAATTCACACTTGTTAGTCCTACCACGTGCTCACCCTTCACAAGAGTTTGTAGATTTCTCATACCGACGTGGCCTAGGCGACGATGCCAAAGCCACCCCACGTCGGATTTAGCCATTAGACATGTGGCAATATGTGTAGTTTCTTTCGAGAAATCCACTACATACATACCGTTTTCCACAAATCCAAGAAAGGCTACTTTAAGAGAAATAGTGTGAAGAACAAGCACATGGTGACGCCCAAATACACATGTAAAATTGCATTCACAAAGTTGCAAGACGGAAAGAATATTATAGCCAAGGGACTCAACAAGGAGGACTTTCTCAATGGATGAATCCGGAGAAATGACCACCTTGCCATGTCCCAATACCTTAAGTTGTGAGCGATCACCAATAGTTACATGAGCAAACTTGAGAAGTTGGAGTTTCAAGTCTTCTAATACTTCTTTGCTTCCGGTCATGTGTGCGGAACAACCGCTATCAATCATCCATGATGTTCCACCGGAAATGCAACCCTACAATAAATCAACTTCTTGTCTTAGGTACCCATTTTTGGATGGGTCCTTTTTTGTTAGTCACAAGGGTCTTGGGAACCCAAATAGCATGCTTGTAATCATCACCATATGAGGTGCCTACATACTTTGCATAAACATGACCATTAGTAGATTTTAGAAGCACATAGGATGGGTTAGACTTTCCCGCAAAGTTGTTGTGAGAAGTAGTGTTCCTAGAAACAATACTTTTAGCAATAATATCAAACTCATCTTCCTCATTAGCCAACTCCCCCTCCTTCACAAAAACAATAGAGTTAGTGGAGGGAGTTGACTTCTTCTTGTAGGCCACATTTGATGTGGAACCAAAACCAAGGCCTTCTTTACCAACAACTCTCTTATGATTGCTCAAAAGATCATTGAGGTTCTTTTGCCCTTGGATGCATGTGGCAAGGCCTTTGTTGAGTTGTGCCTTCAACCTATTGTTCTCCTCAATGAGAGTTGCCTTGACACACAAAGGGTTAGTAGCACAAGAGTTTTCATTCACAACTCTAACTCCTTTTAAGGTTTTGAGCTCATTTGAGATAGTACGATGATCAATTTTAAGCTTATCAAAATCCTTAATGAGTTCATTATACCCTTGGTTAGTTGCATCATTTAAGCTCATGAATTCCGTTACCTTAGCAAAAGCATGTTGACAATCAAGCTTAACTTTAGCTATGTCAATTGCAAAGGTTTCTTCAATGCTTTCTTTAAGGCAATGTGATTCATCTAGAGCTTTCTCAAGCTCCTCAATTTTACTAGCATCATCACGAGCAAACTTTTCAAGTAGCATTATTTTCTCCTCATGTTCATCAATGAGGCCATGTGCCTCACTTAATTGATCCATGAGAGAGACAAAGATGGATCTAGTTTCTCCTTCTAGTTTTTCAACAAAGTTTGTCAAGGGGTCTTCCTCGACACAATTTAGTAGTGAAGGAATAGAGGAGTTAGCAAGTTTAAGTGTAGGAGTCACCTTTGGGGGTATACCCTTGGCCATGAAGCACTTGTGAATCGAGGGGACCTTGTTGTCATTTGGGTTGGAGAAGAGAGAGCTTAAGTTAGGAGGTATGACGCCCCTAGCCACGGCCGCCATACCTACTTGTTCGCCTTCACCATCACTCTCTTCACCACCGGAGGTGTACTCGACTTCTTTAGCAATCATTGCCCTAGGAGGGCCTCTCTTGATGAAGTTCTTGGACTTGGGAATGAAGGTGGATTTCTTGATAAGTCTTCCTCCATTCTCAATTCTACTCTTGAAGGGACACTCGGCAACGAAGTGCTCGGAATCTCCACAATTGAAGCAAGTTCTTGCTTTCTTCGTGCTCGAGGATTCCTTCCCTTTGTTCTTGGTGGCATTGGATCTAAAGTCTCCTTTCTTCCACCACTTGTGTTGAGCAAGATCCAAGCATTCTTCATGTGATGTCCTCATTTCTTTCTCGGAGACCTCATGCGTAGAGCCACCATCATCACTCGAGTCATTATCTTCATGGGGAATGACCTTGGCCTTCAAGGCAAGAGATGCTTTCTTTGCTCCGTTCACACGGGCCATGACATCATCGGAGGTTTGTTTCATGACCTTGAGAGTGATAAAAAGGCCTAAGACATCATTGGGGGATAGGTCCAAATAGTCGGCCCTTGCTTGTACATTCATCACCATATTTTCATTGTATGGCATTAAGGTGAGTAGGAATTTCTCCTTGACCCAATTCTCCGTGCAATCCGTGAATCCACTATCTCTCATATCATTTACAAGAGCCTTGAGTCTTCTAAACATGTCTTCTATGTTCTCTCCATCGCCCAAATGGAAGTGTTCAACTTTTCTTTGAATGATTGACCTCTTGGACCTTTGGAGGTTGACATTGCCGTCAAACATATCAACAAGACCATCATAAGCTTTCTTTGCACTTGTGAAGTACCGGATGTGCTCAACTCCTTCCTTCTCCATTGCCCTTTCCAACATGTGCAAGGCATGAGCGTTGAGTTGCTCATCAATGATGTCACTTGAGCTTAGATTAGCGGGATCCTTTGGCTCATATCCTTTTTCAACAATTCTCCATATTTGCATTGAAGAGCTGCACATGTAAGACTTCATGGAAGCTTTCCAATTAGTAAAACGATGCCGATCCACCAAAGGAGGTGGACCAAGATTAGAAACATGCGGATGTTGAACATTAGGAGCATTGTTGTATGCATAGCCAAAAGAATTGCCACCACTACCATTTGATGGTGCACCATTATTTAAAGGTGAAGTTGTATCACTTCCTTCTTTAGTTGGCAAGGGGTTTCCATGTTCATCTAAGATAATCTTTTCACTAGGTTGCTTAGATGGAGATGTCAATTATTTTATTAGTCCCTCCATCTTCTTCTCGGAAGATTCAATCATAGCTTGGATTAGCTTTTGAATCCCATCCATGGTGACGGGATCATCGGCCATCCTTACCTCCTCTTTAGGCGGTAAAGCCTTTTATAAAGAGACGAGGCTCTGATACCAATTGAAGGATCGAGAGGTTAACTAGAGGGGGGGTGAATAGGTTAACTACAAATTTTAACTTCTTTTTCAAGTTAGCAAGGCAAAGCTCAAATATAGATTATCTAGAGAATGCAACTAGATGGACAATCCTATATGTTGAGCAATTACAACTAGCACAAGGTGAGTAATATGAATAAGCTAGTAGTAACAAGTAAAGGTAAGTTGAGGAATAACCGAACATAATGACGCGGAGATTTATCCCGAAGTTCACTTCCCAATGGAAGCTAATCTCCGTTGGAGCGGTGCGGTGCCACCAAAGTGGAACAACGAGTAGGCCTCAAATGCCACACCGTATCTCCTTCGAGATCTTCCACCGATGTGGATAGACTCGAATCACTATGTTGCCGTTGAGGTTGACAACTAGAACCTTTACAAGGATGAGGCACACTCCACAAGATTGGAGGGTCCTCACCAAATCCCAAGAGCCGCCAAGACTCCGAGAAGCAAGATCCACGGGCACAAAAGCACCGGGGATATCAACAAGGCTCTGAGCTCCGATGAACTAAGAGCAACAAGATTCCTAGCTCCAATGAACTAAGAGCAACAAGATTCCTAGCTCCAATGAACTAAGAATGACAAGATCCCTATGGGATGAGTGGGTGGATTTCTAATCGGCTCGGTGGAGTTGTAGATCGGGGGTGTCTCCTTCAAATCCCAAAGTATCACGAGCTTTGGTTGGGGATTTGTGGAGTTCTTGTTCTTGAGCTTGAGCTTGGTCAATCAATGGTGGTGAGAGAGAGTGTGAGTGGGATTGACTCAGCACAAAGGTAGATGGAGACCCCGTATTTATACTCTCGTCGAAAATACGGCCGTTTGGGGGGTTTTCCCCTTTCCTGCGACCCACCCCGGCCTAGGAGCCGGCCTGGCCGGCCTGGAGGCAACCAGGGCCGGCCTGGAGGCAACCAGGGCCGGGCCAAACCCACCCCGGCCTAGGGGCCGGCCTGGGGCCGGCGTGGGCGTCAGGGGAGGCCGGCGTGGGCAGCTAGCCCGGCCTGGGGCCGGCGTGGAGCAGGGGGGAGGCCGGACCCCCACCCGGGCGCCCCGGCCTGGGGCCGGCGGGGGCAGAGGGGCGAGGCCGGCCCCCCACCCGAACCGCCCGGCCTGGGAGCCAGCCTGGGGCCGGCGTGGGGCTGGCCAGGGGCGCTGCCAGCCCGGCCTGGGGCCCGGCCAGGCCGGCCTGGAGGCCGGCCACCCCTTTGCCTTCTTCTTTTCACCCTTTTTCTTCGCCGTTTCTTTTCTCCTTTTCATCGTCTTTTCCCGTAACTTTTTATCACACATTGCTGAACCTTGTAAGACATTTACGGGTCGATATTTTCTGAGTACACTTAGCAAAGCACATTAGTCCATCTATATGTTGTAATCAAACACTCAAAACAGGATTTAGAACCTATGTTCTTTCAGTGTCCACTAGTGAAAGTATGATCCCTAGGCCTTGTTTCTAAGTAGTGAAACACCATTTACAATCAGTTCTGCTACATGTTTGCTTGCTGTCATTTTTTCAGATTGCTATTACTACTTATAATCATCCATATTACTTGTATTTCACTATATCTTCGCCGAACTAGTGCACCTATACATCTGACAATTGTATTATCGTAATTGCAGGGTTTCTTGAGAGGGATATCTTTGACCTCTTTCTCCCTGAGTTTGATAAACCTTGGGTAGTCCACTTAAGGGAAACTTGTTGCTGTTCGAGAAACCTCTGCACTTGGAGGCCCAACACTGTCCACAAGAATAGAAGCGTGCGTAGACAGCACCCATCGGGCCCCACTCCGGCCTCACTGATTCACAACGAGGTGCCTCCAGGCCGACTCCACAAGTCAAGCCAAGTAATGGTCAAACTAGGTTGACCATGCAGAAACATCTTTAGTCGCCTACGGGACTCGATAGACAAAAGTAGAGGAAAAATGAGGAAAGCTAAGCGATTGGGGCGGAAATGAGGAAAGCTACACGAATGGGGAAAAATGAGCAAAACTAAGCGTAGGGGGCGCAAGAAAGTAATAAGCCGAATTAGTATTCAAATAAAATATAGTAAAAGGGTTTTCTTTCATATAATAAATCTTTGGGAACTCATTTTCTTAAATTTGGTTTGCTCTAAATATTTCTCACTAATCTTTGAGGGTTTTATAAAGTACCCAAAACAATTATTTTAAGATCCTTCAACTATATAAAAGTAGTTTATTAGTTTAATATTTCTCATTATAATTCTTTTGGAGATTTTTATTATCCTCTATATTTGGTTTCTTTTAACATATACAAGAGTTCCATTTTTTTGTGAATTTGGTTTTGTTTTATAACATTCCAAAACTTTGGGACTACGAACTATCACCGTTAAAAGAAATCTCGTCCCGAGATTTGGAGAAGCTAGAAAGAAATATGGGTTCCAGGACAGCTAGGTTTGGGGAGTGGTTGGGCTATAGCCCTTAAAAATCTTTTGTGGGTAGTGTCACACACATGATAGGTTTATGGTAGTTTAACCATGTCTTCATCTGTTGAGGGATGCTTATTGCTCGATCCATAAATATGGTATATACTGGCAGCTGGTCTACGATTTAGATTTTTTCCCTACGAAGTCTGCCAAGATCACTATGCAGATAATGAGGCATGCATATACATGCGAGGATCTGAAAAACAACTCACTAGGAAGTGGATTCGATGTAGTCGTAGAAAAGTTCTGAACAATAATATATCCTCACAACTAAGCCTAGTTGCAAGGATGTCGCTAAGTATTCCCTCCTGAGGATCACACATGTAATCCCTCTTATGGTGTGCACCCGTACGCTCATGTCAACCCGTCAGTGCTCCGTCATCCAAGACTCGACACCGACGAAGAGATACATCCTTCCGACGTTGCTAGTTTGTAGCTCTAATCAACTATGATTAGAGATATTATGAAACTGGAAGTTCTCAACACATGAGAGAGAAAATATTTAGAGTTAGGTATAATCAGGAGAGTATAACTCAAAACCCCGATTATAAGAGGCTCTAATCCATTTAGATATTTTTCTAATTAAAGGCTCTAATTCAATTAGAGGTTCTCTAATTATACTTCTAATTAGAGGCTCTAATTTTATATGCCCTCTAATTAGATCTCTAATTCTATGAGAGAAAGAAGGCCAACAGGCTCAATTGATATGTTCTCCAAAGAGGAGGGGTAGGAGATTATATGGGTGGAGCTAGGAGGACACCTTCCAAAGAAGGGGTCGGTTTCCCCATCCTCTTCCTTGGCCGCACCACCCTCCTAGGGGATTTCAGAACGGACTGCCTTGTGGAGTCCAATCCCCCCCCCCTTTTTATTTTTTTTCTTTTCCCTCTCACTTATTTATCAAATAAACCAGGAAAAATATTACGGAAAAATTGTGCACTTTGTAAGACCATGGGACCCACCTAGCATTCCCTTAAAATAGGTTGTGCCCATAGGAGAAAATCAGCCCCCTCCGGCACTGCTTCCATATAAGGAAAGTTCCTAGGAACTTTTCCGGAACCCCGTTACCCCTATAGATAAAATTATCGATATTATCTAATGATGTTAGAAACTCATCTGAAGATGACATCCTTACTTTTGTTGGGGCGCTTCTCAGACCACTTCCCCTGGCGTCCGTTCGATCGAGCCTTCTAGGCAATCCCAGCCGTATGCTCCTTTCACATCGCGAGATAAAAACCAGCATCCCCGCGGTAGAATCCCTAGACGAGCTCCTCCAGCTAGTGAGCGGCGCGCCCTCTCCCCTCCCCCCTCCTTTTGTTCTTCCCTACCGCCCTCCTTTCTCCTCCTCGGCTTCTCGCGCCGCCAGCCTGTCATGATCCTCTGTCCCTGACCCTGCTAGTATCACTGTCTCTGAAGATGCAAAGGAGCAGGTGTTCATCCGTCAGTTAGCAAAGGATGGAGATCGCAGGATACCGTTTCGTTTATGAGGATCCGACGGTCCAATTCAATCTACGTCAGATAACGGTTCCCGCCGTCCCTTTTCCCTAGGTTCTGTTACTTTAGCATCCTACATACTTTGCCGTCCTCCTCCGTCTGATTTGGCTTGGATATAAAGCAAACAGCTGAGGCTATGCAATCCTTATCTCGTTTATTATCAAAGGAACATGAACCCTAGCCGCCACCGGCGCTAGTTAGCTCTCTCTCTCTCACCTTAATTTTTCCAATTCTCATCAGTTTGCTCTGCTTTCCCTCACCTTCAGTCTAAATTGCGTGTGATTGTTACCTCAAATAAGCAGGGTGTGACAATAGTGGTATTAGAACAGCGATTTTGGTCTTGGATCTCGATCGGTGAGCCTGTTGCTGAGGGTTTCGGGGCTAGTCCTCGTGTAAAATTCCGGAAGCAGACTCGCACATGATCGGGTTCAGGGGTACTATGGAGGCGCACGGGTGTAAATTCAGGGCAGGTTGAGGAAACTCACGGTTTCCTTGGTAAAACCCCTTGTCTTTGGTTTGCACTTGCTAGGAGATGGGAAAGACCCAGACTGGAGCAGATGTGGACGGGGAAATGGAAGATCTTGTTACTAGGGGTGAATTCGAGCAGTTCAGTGTGGAACTTCAGAAGAAGTTTGATGAAGTTGCTCGAGGCCAAGTGGAATGGTCAAAGCAGCAGGGGCTGCAGCAGCTGAAAGCGCCAAGAGGTTTGACCAGCTAGCAGCTTTACTCGGGGGGTGGGCACACATAAGGCAGTGATGGATGATCCAGGTGCCTCCACCCAAAATTCTAGTGTGCAAGGGCAAGGGCGTCTCGGGTTGCAAGGAACTCCAGTGCCTTCAGAGGAGTACATGTGGAAGAGCTAGGCTCAAACAGGATGCCTCAAGCTAGATTAACCAACAACTTGGCACCACTGATTGCTGATGCACCAGAGCAGGTAGACTCCAGCAGCAAGGAGGGAAGGTGAGGTAATGCACATGCCAATTGTTGTGGGAAATGAAGCATTAAATCGGCCACAACAGGAAGGGGAGCATGTAGGAGGGGGCATCAATGGCCAATTGTTGTGGGAAATATTAAGATTTTATCTCAACCCTTTATATTTTGCTCACAAGTGACTACGAATTTCATGTCTATTCCAAAATACCATGTCATTTTTCTTTTGAGACAATATTCATTTTATCTCAAGGAAATTCAAAATTACTTTTAGAATTACCTTTAGCAGACCTATCATATTCATGTTTATTAAATTCCTCAATCTATCTCATAGACCCTGAATTTAATTAGACACTTTATGATATTGCATTTAAAACTCTTTTAAATCTTTTCTATGAGGTACTCGCTTCGTCCACTTTTATAAGAAACACTTCTTACATTTCAATAGGAAGAAGTATGCCTTATAAAAGTGGACATGGGGAGTATCTTTCTTTTAATTGGGCTCAGCCAAATAAAAAGATCACAATCAGCTTCCACTTAGTTTTAAGTCCCTTTGCTTTACATAATGAAAAAAAAATTATTCTTGTTTCGTTAACACAACTTAGGAAGTGTTTGGTTCGTGAATTTGTAATGTAACCCATTTACGATGCTAGCCGATTATGTTAAATTGCATTTGGTTTGACCGGACCGTAATCAGATACCACGGCATCAATTACAATCCCAGTACGAATTTGTTACCAACCAAAGGCCCGTGTAATCAGAAAACGATACGACCGTCTCGATGTCTTTCTTAGCCACCTCTCCCTTAATCATTTATTGCCAAACCGCCGCCGCCTATTCCTCTCCCGTCGTCATCAACGAACATAACATATGTTCTCTTCTTCGTCTCCACCGTCCACATACACAGTCCCTCCTAAAGCCTCAAGCTCGGCATGTGCGCCCGGCGCCGCCCAGGCGTCGCCATCCGCGAGTCAAATCCTCCGGCGCCCACGACTCGGGGTTCCATCTGCCGACACCCAAAAGGTAATTCCTCCCTTCCCTCCATCAACCGCGACGATCGGGTAGAATAGTGGAAGACGCCACTAGGTCTTCGCCAGCCAGCGGTGGCCGCCAGGACGCGGCCAAGTGCATCTGTGCTGGGCCTTGCTCAACATGCTCCGGATGCGCCTCGAGTCCTTGAACATGGAGAGAACTGGGCGTGGCCCCTCTGGACGGCTCAGACATCTGTAGTTGGGGAACTCGACCTCGTTCCACTACCAGTTGCTGTGAGACGCGCCGCTTCGTTGGCAGCTCGTGGAAGCAGGTTTACACAAGCAAGGCTTTGTTATAGATTAACGTTAACATTCCACGCTAACCAAACATGTTTCAGTTTTTTCCATTCCATTTATATTGACGGTGTCATTCGTTTCCTTTACGTTTACGTTACCGCTCGTGAAACAAACATGTCCTTACTTAATAATCATATTGGTAATATTCTCTAATTATTCCAGTAATCAAAATTAATTACACTTAGCAGGATAATTTGCTAGTTGATCTAATAACAACACCAAAAAAATTATATGATAATTTTTTTAACTTCATAATTATCATTTATTCGTAATTGATAAAACAATTCTATCAACACTAGCTTTATGAATATACAGTATGCATATATTTTTTCCTGTGAAAACATTCATTTTCCTTGTGATATATGAAATCACTCCAACTTACTCTCAAGATACAATTTTGGAGTCAAAATGAATATTTTCTTTTATCATGGGTCTATATGATAATCCAATATCATATATTTATGAGTACTATTATCTTGTTTGTTTTGTTTTGCACATTGTGGTCATTATCTTGGAACATTGATAAATATTTTACAAAGTGAATATTACATCAAATTCCTCATATGACCTTTATTCAAAATTAAGTTGAAATTTATGTATCTCATACATAAATTCCTGGACAAGGTTATGAGTTGGAAATATTTGCATGTTGCCCCTTTCATTCACTCATTCTCCAAAGATTTGCAATCTCAACTTAATATAATTTCTACATCTCTTTCATGAGAAGACACTTTTCTTCTTAATCCAATGTGTTTAAAACAATGGAGTAAAAGGTGGAAATTTACTACAAATAAACTTATTGGTTTTATGCAAAACCTTTTAATAAATTATGCTTCATGCTCTAGTTCCCCGTTTCAAAGTTTTAGTTAACCTCTGCATCTCACAGAGTAACTCTAGGACCGAAAGAGTATTCCGATTAGATTTTCGCTCTTGCTCAACCATGACAAAAACAAATTAGGAGACTTTCCCCATATCCTTTTATATAGGAACAATCACTCTTCATCCTCTCTCCTAGGTCATACTTCCTACTTCGCATATTAGCTGTCGTTGAAATGGATGTATCTAGTAATAAAACACACCCATTTAGAAACAACTAATATGGAAAGGAGTGAGTAGTATTTTCTTTTCTATTTCAATGACTACTTCTCCACATCGGTTCTAGATAATCCAATGTATATGACGAATTAGCATACAAAAACTAAACCCAAGACGATGTTTTTTTGTGTGATTCAAATTCAGTTATAAAGATAACGCCAAATTCTGATGAGCAGAGTGAGACCCGTCGCCCAAGGAGGTGGGGCGGGGGCGCCCCACAAGGTACCGTACGAGTTGTTACCCACTTGGGTCAGGTTTCACCTTGTTTATCGTTTCACCTTTTTATATATCTCATTTGAGCCGCCGGTTTGGGATAAGCCAGGTTGTAAATCCCCCACGTTTGTAACTCGATATAGTTTTGTTGGCTGGCCCCGTGGCTTTTTGTATTTCTTGTTGAAAGGGTTTCCACTTTAAAAATTCCGTGTCCCTTATCATGCTAGATATGTTTGTTCGTCGTTCTAGACGAGCATGAGTTTTCCATTAATACTTTGTGGCACACAATTAATTAGTAGTCGTAACTCAGCAAGCGCAAACTAAGGCCAAGACAAGCATTAAGTTTTCCATTGTACATGTAATTCATGAAACACAAGCAATTGTAATGCGACATGCCTTAAGGTTTGGCTAAGAAATATCATCTTGTAATCACCTTTAATTCATAGAAAATGATTAATCCAATTGGGACTTGACTAAGTTTGGTCCATCAATTAAGCAGGAAGCAACAAAAGCGACATTAGAGCTAGTACTCTCTCCTTCCTAGAAAAGCATACCTATTAAAAGTCAAATTTTATGGTTTGACCAACTTATATAGAAAAGGTCAACATTTATATCCCAAATCAGTATAGTTAGAACCGCTATTAAATATAGGATTCGGTGTCGTAAATTTAATACTTCCTCCGACTCAAATTAGTTGTTATAGATTTGTTCAAATATGGATGTATCTAGACATATTTTAATGTATAGATACGTCCATATTTTAACAAATCCATGAGAAACGGAGGGAGTAATTTTTAAAAAAACTACAAGTATGCTATTCTGAGACGGAGGCAGTACCTGTTCGGTGCGTGCATCCAATTCGCACAAATTGCAAAACGCGATCCTGTGGTGCGTAGACTTTTTTTTTTAGAAACACAGTAAAAACGCAAGCGCTTATATACACGCGCATACACTCAACCCTATGAACACACACGCATATCCTACCCTTATGAGAACCTCCGAGAGACTGAGCCGGCGGGTCTTGAAATTGACGAAGTCACCACAGACGTCTCGATGTCGACGGGAACGTCGCCTCCCACTGAAAAAATATTCCGCCTAAATGTAACACACATGTGCCAAACGTGGGGTTTGAACTATGGTGGGCTGGGGTTACAACCACCCTCCTAACCATCCAACCACAGGTTGGTTTGCACAAATTTGGAACTTATAGAAAGGACAGTGCTGGGCATCCCCGGGGGATGAAAATTTTCCATCCCCCACATCCCCTTGAGGACACGTGTCACTTTTTGCCCAAATATCCGTACTTGTTCTGTGTAGCAAAAAAAACCCGCTTTTGGTTCTATAGAAAAAACGATTTGTGTAAAAATTAAAGAAAAATGCCAGACCTCGCTGAAGAATTCGCCGGAGACCTCGCCGGAGTTACTATAGCAAACAAAGCGTACTACTGTAGCAAAATTAATTTCGTCGGAGACATCGTCAGGAGACTCTCGCCGGCGATCGCCGGAGAACTCCCCCCGGACAAACTCATAGCAAAAATATTGTACTAATATAGCAAAATAATTGTTCTATTATAGCAAAAAAATTGACATCACCAGAGTTCTAGTAGCAAAAAATTTGACAAAAAATAGCAAAAAAAAACTAATCCGTAGCAAAAATTTCGCCATCCCCGGTGAGCGTTGACAATGTCGAGGATGGAGCACGGCGCGGCCTCCATGCTCGTCGTCGCCATGAGCTGTGGGGGAGGACACAGCGGGTGGCTGCTGGACTACGGCCTCGTCGAGGACAATGCAAGGACAGGCGACTGGAGGAGCGGCGGCACCGTCGCATGGTGGTGCACCACGCATCCGGTGAGGTAGCATCACCGAGATCCTTTGGGAGCACCCCCGTCCGCCTACGGAAGCATCGTTGAGGACCGACGGCAACACTGCAGTGGATCGACGGAAGCATCCACGACCAGTCGCGGGCAGCACCGCCATGGATCGACGGAAGCATCCACGACTCCGAGGCGGCAGCGAAGGCCTCGGCCTCGACGTCGGCGGCGGTGCGCCCGGCTTCGGGCTCGGGGAGAACGTCGTAGCGCTGGGAGAGGACGCTAGGCGCGGCCAGGGTCGCGCTGGGAGAGCACGCTGGGCGGCAGCGAAGGCCTTGACCTCGACGTCGGCGGCGGTGTGCTTGGCCTCGGGCTCGGGGGTGGTCGGAGATGTCGCTCGGCCTCGGGATCGAGGCTTGTTCTGCCTTGAACGCGGACGGGGCACCGGAGGCGTGTCGACCTTAGAGGCGGAAGGAGTGGTGGGGGACGAGCTTGGAGGAGAAAGGAGTGGACGGCGGCGAGCTTGGAGGAGAAAGGAGTGGATGGCGGCGAGCTTGGAGGAGAAAGGAGTGGATGGAGGTGAGCTTGGAGGGTGGGGATGAGCATGTCGAGGCGGGATTCGAGCTTGGAGCGCTGGTACGGGCGGCGGCTTAGGAGAGAGGATGGGGATGGAGGGACGAGCGTGAGGGAAGAGGAAGAGGTAAGGCTCTCCGCGCGTGCCTCGCGCGTGGGGCCACCCTAGCCACGCGTCGCGTGCGTGACCCCGGGGACGCGTCGCGTCCGATCCCCCGGATGATTCTGAGCGTTTTCCTTATAGAAACCGCGTCGTGGGACGCTTAGAGCATCTCCAGCCGTTCGGCCCCACAGGGCCGATTTTCGGCGTAAAATAGCGCCTCCTGGAGGCTGCCCGGCGGTATTCTCGCCCTAAGGGGCGAGGGTTTCCAGGCACGTACCCAGGCGACACCCCGGGATTTGACTGAAAATGAACAAATTCGAACAGATTTGGCCAAAATTTAGAGGATTCATATTTATATCGCCGAATATATGGTGAATTTATAGGGGGCGATTAAAATAACTACTAAAACTACTAACTAGGCGTCCGGCTTCTTCTTCAGGGTGGTGTAGCTGCAGCCCTGGGCGAGGTCGCGCCGTAGCTCGGGGCTGGCGCGTCGTCGTCGTCCAGCACGATGACGTTGTTCTCCTCGCGGCCGCCCCTACGGGCGGCAAACTCCTCCAGTGCGCGCCGCTGCTTCGCCACCTCCGCGGTGATGTGCTCTTTGCGCGACCAGTCGAGCGCTGCCGCCAGGTCGATCTCCAGCTCGTCGTCGTCCTCCTCCTTCTTCGGCTTGATTAGCCGGCTGTTGCCCCTTGGCGGCGAAGGGGCGCGTCGTTCGCCGATGACGACTCCCCGGGCTGCGCGGCGAGCAGGGGGAGCAGAGTGCTCGGTCGCAGCTCCGGATCGGTCTTCACCGGGCGCAGCTCCGGCGTACGCGCGCTGCCGGAGGATTGCGACGAGGAGGACGACGACTCCGCCACCATCTTTCTCGCCGCCCACGGGCCGCCCGCACAGCGCCGAGTGAAGCCTGGAACCCACGGCGGGGGTAGAGGATATCCCAGGTGAGGTTCGTTGCCGTTCTCGACGTGTTCGAGAACCGCGTCGAGGGTGCGGCCCGGGGCGCCCCACCAGCGGCGGCGTCCGTCGGGGTTGCCGTGCGGCGGCGAAACTGGCTCCTCGTAGGCCTCGAGCTCGGCGTCGCGCCGTTCCTGGAAGTAGACCACCCACGCTCCGTAGTTCGCGGGGTGGAAGCGCGGCTCAGCTCGCTGCGCCGGAGTCAGGCGGGTTCGCTCGTCGTGGATCGCGGCGACAAAGTTGTCGGCTTCAGGGACGGGCGGCACCGACAGGCCACCCGTGCTCAGCCTCCAGTCGCCGGGCAGGCGCATGTCAGGGGGCATCGGGTAGCCCGCCGCGTATAGGAGGCTCGCCTCCTCCTCGCACAGCCACCGCCTTCCGAAGCTGTTAGCCGCGGCGCCGTCTCCGGGGAAGCGTGACGCCATCGCCGGGGAAGAGTGAGTTCTGGGCGAGAGGTTTGGGCGAGAAGGGGGGCGAGTGGGGAGAGGAGGACGGCGGAGGGGTTTTTTTATTTAGGCGAACGGGCGCGGCTACCGGCGCACCGCCATTACTTCGCCGTAGGCTGTTCGGCTGCTCCAGTCAGTCGCGACGGCGGCATTAACACGCGCGGGAGCCGAGGAGGGAGACGTGCTCTCTCGCCGACAGCGCGGGTCCACGTGGCGAAAAGAATGCGCGGGAGCGTTTTCGCGGCATTTTCCTCCATCCGGCGCCCCCACAGCGCCGCGGCGCGCTGGGTTTGGTCTGGATCGCCAGGTGCTAAATCGTCCCAAACCGGCGCTATTTAGACTTCTAGTGGACGAGTGGGCGAAAAACGGCGCAAAAAAACCACTCTAGCGGACGCCCCAAAACCCAAATTCCCCAATCCCAAATCCATAACCCTAGCGGACGCACGCTACGGCGATTGATTTCGGCGGAGCGGCGGATGCAGACGAGCGTTGTTGCGAGGGCGCGCTTGGAGATGGATTGCGCGGAGCGGTGGAGGGCTGGGGCGAACGAGGAAGGGTAGCGCCGTGCACGTCGTTGATGGCTTCGAGTCTATGGCAGCGCGTGGTCTGTGCGCTGGTGGCGGCAGTAGGAACGACGACGTCGACAGCGATGGCTGGGCCAATGACACCGGGGTCGTTTACTAGACCCCAAAGATTCATCTGATATCTGTGCATTTTGGCTGCACATATTGCTGCTCTGGTTCCTCTGTTTCAAGTCATGAAGAACTCTGGAAAATCTGATCGTTTTGTGCTTTTAGGGCAATGTGAAACTAAGTGATCTAGATCATGGTCGGCAGAAGAATTATGCTGATAGGAAGTAGTACATTAGTAGTACTTTGCTGAAGAAGATCGACGGACAAGACTTGTCATAAAGAAACTGAAGCTGGAGAAGAAGATGCTGGTCAGATCTCACAGACAAGAAATGAGTGTGTGATCTGCTAGAGCCTCTTTGAAGATGAGGGTCATTTGTTCTTCCGTTCTGAGTTTGTCAAACCTGTCTGGAACTGATGTCACGTTACAACTTACAACTGATGAACTACCATGGTCCACTAGAGGTACTTACTGGAACAGATGCCTCAGCTCCCATATGACAAAAAATGATGACCGTTGCACTCCTTTGGGCATGGTGGACAGAGCAGAATAAGGCTAACCACAAGGCTGCACGACTGCCAGTCAATGAATTTACTTCCTTGATTAGGCGGAGCACCGGGGAGTGACAACAATTCTTCAAACCAAAGGTCAAAATTAGCACGAGTGTTGCGCAGTGATGGGACTGTCCTGTACAGGATTTTATCAAGCTATAAATACTGATGATGCTTTCAGGGATGTCCTGCAGCAGGGTCTTAACATTGCCAATCGGCTTGGCATTGGGCAAATCGTGGTTGAGACGGACTCACAGACTCTGAAACATGCCTTACTGTCCTCTTCATTCGATCAGTCTAAGCTCGGAAATCTCTTCCTGGACATCAAATACAATCTGATCACCGAGTTTATTGATTATAATGTTCTGTTTTGCCCAAGGGCGTGTAATATACCTGGTCATTTGTTAGCAGTTATGGATAAAGGGGACCGACAGGCCGAACACTATGTATGGCTGTCGGACTTCCCGAACATTGTAATTAGTCTTGTGCCCAGTGATAGTATTCATATCTCTTGCAATGTTGTATGTGCTGGTTAGAGGGTTTGTATGAGCTTGAATAATGAATACTGTTTGACATATGTGTCCACTGGAATATGAATACTGTTTGACATATGTGTACACATTTGTGTCAGGTGATTTGAGCTAGATATTTGTGCAGTATATGTGCTAGGAAATAATAGGAAGAAGATATTGCACCAATGTACTGCCAGAAAGTAGCAAAATCTGCCCCAAGTACTTGTCTGGTGCATCTTAAATTGTGTCGGTGCTTTCAGGAAAAATCAAGTGCTGGAATGTGAGCAAAATATGCCATATGGAGCTATTTCAGGAAAAATCAAGTGCTGGAATGTGAGCAAAATAACATCTTGCATCTTAAACATGACATCTTGCATAAAAACATCTAGACCACAATATGTAGCAAAATATAACATCAGTTTGCCTTGTTTTGCACCTGGAACATTACACTCGGTTTGAACTGAAAAAAAAGCAACAAGAGCAAGTACATTCTGGCTGACTTGCAGAAGTATTCAGATCAGCTATTAACTTGCAGAAAACAGAGATAACGTTCCATTACAAAGTGTTATCAAACCAGCCAGAATCACACGTTTACCCATCTACGTGACAGACTAGCATTACAAACTGATGATCAAACTCAGAAAGCCAAAACAGCGTTCGTGCGGTTCATCTATCTCCTCAACACGAAACAACAAACCTGCATACTCTATCGGAAGAACGGGAAAAGCACAAATCGATCCGATTAAGCAGAGACGAACAGGACAGCATAACCGATCGAGACACTTACTGAAGTTGATCTATCTAATCTACCTACTTGCATGAACTCGCGGTTGACTGCGAATGCGCTCAGACCTCGGAGATGGATCGGTGGAGAGCTTGGCGTTGCGGGGATCGTCCATCCAGAATCCTCGACGCGCCTGATGGAGTCGATCACAGAGGAGGAGGAGGAGGAACTTGGTTCACGATCTGCTCCAACTCCACCAAGGTGTCGCGCAGCGCGCGCAGGGTCACCAGCGCCTCGTCGACCCGGCTGATGGTCTGCTGCAGCCTCAGCTCCGCAGCCGCCATGCGCTCCCAGGGTGGATGCTCACCCCGGCAGAGGCGGAGGGCGAAGTCAGCCGCGAGGCTCTCCGTGAGTGCGTTCTTGAGCCACTCCAGCGCCACCCTCGCCTGGGTGTCCGCCAACATGTGGTTGGAGTACCAGAGCTGCCACGTGCCTTCGCCTGGGATGAAACCGATGGTCGAGGCGTAGGCGGCGAAGAAGTGGCCGGCCCAGGCGTGGGGGACACAGATGAGGTACCCGAGGTCTCGGACGGCCTCCTGGAGTGGTCCACCAGCGGGTGGCGGGAAGTAGAAGGTGTCGTGGACGAGATCCCCGGCCACGGCGATGGCGCCCGCGAGTGGCCGAGGCCCGTTGATCAGGGCGTCGATGAGCCTCGCGGCGGGCCCGAGGATCGGCGGGTCCAGACCTGGGGGCACCACCTCGAACACGTCGCCGTAGATGGTCTCCGCCGCGTCGCCGGGCTCCTGGAGCAGCGCCGCCGCCTCCTGCAGCGTCGCGAGTGCGCCCTCGCAGCGGATGATGATGTAGTCCACCCCGGTGGCGACGGTGTCCCTAAAGTGCGCCGCCGCATCCGCCTGCTGAGCCGCCACCGGCATCAGTGGCGCCGCTGGAACCGGCACCGCCATCTCTCTCTCGCAGTCGCAGCGCGCGTGTGTTGTTGTGTTGTGTCGTGTGCAGGTGAGAGAATGTGGGCGTGGGATGGAGAGAGAACAGAACGGGGCCAAATTTATAGGCAGCGTGTTACGGCTCGGGGAATTTTTTACAGCGTGGTTACTTTTGCTTCCTTGAGCAGCAAGTTGAGAAATTTACTGTTAATGCGCTCACTGACAAGCGGTGCCCATCGTTTCCATCAGATTTTTTACTTTATCGGGCAGCCACTGTAGAGGTAGTTTCAGTAAACGGCCTAACGGCGGAGGGTAACTAATCTGTTATGCGGTGGGGTCCACAGCTCGCTGTTGGCCTCCACACGAGAACTTCTGTCGGTGTGGTGTGTCCGTGATGTTCCAGGTAGGTCCGATTACGGACGTGGATATGAGATAGGGCCCACGAGTAAGATTTTGCTTACGGTTTGTATTTGGATGGTGCTGAACGTTCCCTGGGGCTCGCGCACACTGATCCCCAGGTCGATAGCCGCCTGATGCAGCTGAGTGTGACCATCCGATTCCTCGTCGCATCTCTTCGCGTAGAAAACGCCTGTACAAAAAAGAAGATAAGCGACCGACGCCCACCCAAAACACATGTCTCCCAACTTCTCCTCCCAACTTCTCCGCGAGTACGGTTTGTAGTTGGATGGTGCTGAACGTCCCGGGGGATCGCGCACACTGATGCCCTGGGGTCAACGGCCGTCTGATGCAGCTCATTCGCATCTCTTACCGTAGAAAACGCCCGTACAAAAAAGAAGATAAGCGACAACGCTAGCTCAGAACACATGTCTCCCAACTTCTCCTCCCACCGCACGAGGAGACCTGGGCTCCCGGCTTCCGTCGCCCATGCTAAGAAAGAACGACAGGCTGCTCGCGGCCACCGTCACCGACGCTCTGGACTGATGTCGTTGCTTCTGCACAAGGCCGACGCCAATGCTTGCGGCCGTCTTCGTCGTTGTTCCTTTAGGCGGGCGTCTGTGCTCCAGGCTGATGTCGCCGCTGCTACCTTAGGCGGCCGCTGGTGCTCTAGGCCGCCATCCCGCTTCTGCGCAAGGCCGAGTCGGTGCTCGTGGCCGCCTTTGCCGCTGCTACGTTACATGCCTCCGTCGCCGCTGCTATGTTAGGCGGGAGACGTTGCCCCAGACCGCCGTCGCTGCTGCTACTATATGTCCCCGCCGCTTCTACTGTAGGCCAACGCCGATGCTCCCAATCGTTGTTGCCGTTGCTACTATAGGCCACCTTCGGTGCTTCCGTCCGTCATCGTCTCGTCGCCACTGCTACTATAGGCGGGCACCGGTGCTCCCGGCCGCAACCGCCGCTGCTACGATAGACGGACGCCGGTGCTCCCGTCTGCCATCGCTGCTGCTACTATAGGTGGACGTTGGCGCTCCGGCTGCCGTCGCCAATGCTAAAATAGCCGGACGCCAGTTCATCGCCGGTGTGCCTCCCCGTGTCTGCTGCTACTATATGTCGCTGCCGCTGCTGCTATTATATGTCCCCGCCGCTACTACTGTAGGCCAACGCCGGTGATCCCAGTCCTCGTTGTCGTTGCTGCTATAGGCCAGCTTCGGTGCTCCCGTCCGTCGTCGTCTCGTCGCCACTGCTACTATAGGCGGGCGCCGGTGCTCCCGGCCGCAACCGTCGCTGCTGCTACTATAGGAGGACACAGGCACTCCGGCTACCGTCGCCAATGCTACAATAGTCGGACGCCAGTTCATCGCCGGTGTGCCTCCCCGTGTCTTCTGCTACTATATGTAACACCCGGGGGATTTCCCCAATTAGAAAATTGCTTGTTTTATTTTTTTTCGCATCACAACATCATGCATCATCATGCATTTAAAACTTGCACACTCTTTAAAAATTCATCAAATCATATTTTCTAAAAATTTGTTTAATTGATTAATCAATTTTTAATAGAACCAAAACACTTTCCGGAAATAATAAAACAAAAAAAAATGTTTTGGGGGCCAGCCGAGCCAAGCCAGGCCGAACTAGGCCTAGCAAGGCCCAGCCAGCCAGCCCACCTGAAACCCTAGCTCCCCCTTGTCCCTTTTCCACTCCACCCCCGCCTCCCTTCTCCAAAACGCCATCAGGTCCCTCCTCTGTTTCTCTCAGACACACGCACACACACGGAAACTCACGCACGCACACCCACGCGAGGAGAGCCAACGCGTACGCTCCCCCTTCCTCATCGACCGCCGCCAGGAGGGGATCGATCGATCCCCTCGTCCCCTTCCTCCCGAGCCCAGCTCGATCCCCTTCCTCGCTCCTTCCTCCCATCGACCCAACCCTTTCTTCCCGTCGCCTCCTTCTAGCCCCTAGCGCCGCCTCCCTCAATCTCTAGTCGCCGTCTGTCCACCACCGGGGCTCCTCCCCACCTCCAAGCTCGTCGCGCTCCTCCTCCCCGCACCCGCATTCTGGAGCCTTCCGCTGCGGCCGTTACTGCTCGGTGGAGGGCACAAAAGGGGGGTGTAACATCCCAAGTATGAAAAACACCATTAGAATGTTTGCTTTTGCTAAATTATGTTTTGCATCATGTCATCATAAGCATTGCATTTGTTTTCCCTTGTTTTCCATTTGAATTTCAAACCAAATTTAAAATTCTTGTTTCATACTTGTTCTGTGTAACAGCCCAAGTATGAAAACCATCCCCTTAGAATGTTTGTTGCATGTTTATTTAAGTATTGCACCATGTTATCATATTGTTTCCATGTTGTTTGCATTTGTTTCTTATTTGGTGCATTTGTTTTCCACTGTTTTCACAACTCAAATTCAAACTTTATTCAAACAATGGTTTCATACTTGTTCTGTTACAACTTTTTGAATAAGAATCACAACTAAAAACAACCAATTTGTTTCATGTTTTGCCTTAGTGATCACTTGTGAAAATGATGGTTTTGAATCAATCATTTAATTCCACAAACACATTTAAAATTTCAAATCAAAGCACCAAAATAGAACCATTTTGAAATCATGTTGTTAACAAAACAAATCAACTCAATTTGTCTAATTACCATAGGGGTTACCCTATTTAAATGTTGGTTTTATTAATGATCTTTAATATTAAAAATATCACCTAAATTTGTTTCAATTTCAAACAGCAAACAAAAATTCAACTTTTTTGAAAATAAAAGTTAAAACCTGTTTGCAAATGACCTAAAGAGGTTACCCAAATCTTTTTCCAAATTTATCACCAAGTTAAACCTATCAAATGCTTCCATTTACTTTTCAGCAAAAAAAAAGAGGAGGAAGAAAAATAGAAAAAAAAGGAGGAGGGCAGCCATCCACTCTTCTCTCAGCCCAACTGCTTTCGGTCCAGCCCATCTCCACCTGTCATCTTCAACCTACGTCATCTCTGTACGAACCTCGCAGAACCACCCGATCTCCTCTTCCCCACGCCGATGTGCAGCCGTACTAGGTTGAGCTCCCCTTAAAACCCCACCCTAACCTCTGCTGCTAGCCTAGCCCAACCCTAGCGCCGCCATTCTCTCCCGCTACTGCCTCCCTCACCTCTCTGCAACTCGCCTACTCTGCACCTCTCTGAACCGGCGAGGGTCGCCGCCGGGAGGACCATGCTTCCCTCCGTGGAGCAGAGGAAATGGATCCATCGTCGCGCCCTGGCCATCCCCAACATCACCGTCGAGCTCGAGGGGGCTGCTAGCGCCGCCGCCGACCGTGTTTCCCGCCGCCGTCGACTGTCTCCAACGAGCTCTGCATCGGAGGTGAATTGTGCCCTCCGCTCACCGTCCTCCTTCTTTCCGTCCTCCTCACAGCTGCACGCGAGCCCACAAGCGCACCACCACGGTTGCGGCAGCGCAGCACGCGCACGGTGGCCGTCCGCCGGCGAGTCGTACCGCCGTTGTACGGTCTCTGAACCCATCTGTTTCAGTCGACAGTCGATTGCCTGACGAAGTTCAGGCCAACTGAACTTTGGTTCAGTTACGCCGCAGCTATCCCTTAAAACATTAGCCTGTTCCCTTCTGTCAACGATCTCTTCCACAGCGCAGTGGTAGCATCTGCCCGCGCGCGAGGCCAGGTTGCGGGTTCGAGCCCCGCTGCGCCCCCCTTTTTCCTTTGGGTTTTCTTCCCCTGCACCAGTGGCCCACCCGTCAGCCGCGGTGGTTGCCACGCGCGCGCCACGCTGGCCCCTCTGGCCCACGCGGCAGGGGCAGTGGGTAGAGAGCTGCTCGGTAGCAAATGTTTCAGTGCAAATTTCTAAAATTCCAAATTTCTTTTTAATTAGCAGAATTAAAACAAAACTTTAAAATTCAATATCTTTTGTTTTATAATTCCAATAAATACAAACTTTATATGAATTCTGATCCAAATTTTCTAAACTTTCCAAATATCCAATTTGTATACTGTTTTGGAAACTTCAAATGCATTTAAAAATTCAAATTTAAATAATTCAAATGTTAATTTGTAAATTCCATAACTAATCATTTATTAATCCAATAAATGCAAATAAAATATGTTTTCCATACCATTTTAAATAACCTATTCAAATATAATTTTTGTTTTCTGTTTTGAATAATTAAAATTGCCTAAACCATTTAAGTCTTGTTTAATGCAATTAAAAATTGTTTAATATTGTTTACTTCATAACTAATTAATCCTAAGTCCAATTTCAAAATGTGAAACATGTAATCCAACTAAAATTGGATAACCTTTTCAAATATCAACTTTGTTATTTGTTTTGAACACCTTAACTTGATGAAAACAACAACTACTTGTTTAATGCCATTAAGTAACAATAATTTTCCAAACTTTGTTAATGATTTCTAAAATTGTTAACCATCATTCCAATTGCATTTAAATTGTTATCTTCTTGTTCCTCATCATGCATGCATCATACTAACTCACTTACACATGATGCTTAGTGATAGAACAATTAGTTCAACTCTAAGGCATGGGTTTGCCATATGCAATCTTTGCATATGGAATCCATTTAAACTTGTGTATCATATCAACTAGTTACTCTCATGCATCTAATAACATGACATGCATCATCCCATGTTTGTGCACCTATTGCCATGATAATGATTGTTTATCTTTCTGCCTTGTTTGTTTGCTTCTTCCTGGATATACGACGACGTTGAGACCGACGATACTTACGACACCCCTTCTAAGGAGTTAGCTCAGTACCAGGCTACTGGGTTTTGCAGGCAAGTTATCACTCACATGAACCATTGTGTTCCTTTCAACATTGGTTACCGATACTTTCCGTTGTCTATTCTGCTAGGCCTATGATTAGTTGCTTCTGTTACGAACCTATCACATGAATCCCTTAACCCTGCTATTGCCTCACCTCCACACCTATAACCATTGTTTAAGCCCGTGTCTTACTAGCATGCTTAGGGTTGTTTTGCTCGAGTCTGTTACCCGTTACTTTCTGTTATTATTCCATTATGTTCTGGGGGCTCGATGTTTAATCAATCAATCAATCATGCTACTGTTATTGTTAAATAATAATTCGATGATAAGGCACCGGCAGGAGGCCCTTTGTGGTTTTGAGGCCTGCTAGTGTCGACCCTAATAGGAAAAGGGTCTTGTCTACTGATCCATGATGAGCGCACTACCCGCATGTGGGAAGCGAGTATGGGCGCCCCCCTCAATTTGACTCGATTCGCATCTCGTCCAAATCGCCTCATTTAGTTCGGGCTTTCCATTTGCTGCATGCATGATCTTGCGAGCCCTTGGATCCCGGGTGGAACTTTCGTAGTCGGCATATAGGAGGACACGTTCTTAGAGTGCTATGAGGGTCCATTTTCTTCTGGGCTCGATTAGCCGTGCGCCTAAGGTGCTTTGGGCTTGATGCGAAGAAGAGTTGAGTTGTGTAGAGTACCTCGCTTGGTGGGTTAGCTCCCCATCTGGCGGGTTATTCTT
The DNA here is from genome assembly GCA_028641055.1 of Alopecurus myosuroides. Classification (NCBI taxonomy): domain Eukaryota; kingdom Viridiplantae; phylum Streptophyta; class Magnoliopsida; order Poales; family Poaceae; genus Alopecurus; species Alopecurus myosuroides. The sequence goes on from CM054063.1 coordinate 53,739,600, forward strand.
GCGTGTACGGCTAAATTGGTGCAACCCTGCAGGGATAATCTTCTCGAGAAGCCGTGTTTTCCGCGGTTATGGATTACTTGGTGAAAGTACTGGCTAACAAGTACTCAGGACAACTTAAACCTAATGATTAACAACCTTACACCCAATGATTAACAACTTGACTAGTAATAGGCTTATTGACACAATAATATGAACCATCATTAATTCAACTGTGTGAGTTATCCTCGGATTGCTTCTTTGGATAAGGGGCGAGATCCAGGATGGGTTTGTTTGGAGTTATCTTTCAGTTGGTTACCATCCTCGATCTTATCTCCTTTCTGTTAGCCGGAAGTGGTAGAATTTCTGTAGTTGGTTAGTGCAGCTAGTTGCCGCATCTTTTATATCCCCTCTCTTCCGTTGAACCCAAAGCATCTGTGCTTGGTGTTGACGGGTTACACTTTGGTGAACTGTGAGTCTTGCTTGCCAGTACGTTTATGTACTGACCCCTTTGGGGCTGTGGTTTCCGCAGACCGACGTTTCCGAGGATCTACATGATGGCAACTACGTGGAGTATGACGATACTGCTGACGAGTAGATAGCGGACCCGGGCAGGATCCGAGACTTCGTGGATGGGCTCCGTCTTTTCGTTTCCGGCCTCTTAGGCCTATTTGGTTCTTGTCTGTACTCAGACATGTTGAATGCTTCCGCTGTATTGTAACGATGTATTGTTGGGGCATGTGCCCTCTGAATGATTGTATTTGCTATCTCTGCTCTAATGAGAGCCATCTGCAACTTATTTCAATCTTTTGTGTCGTAGAGATCTGTTGTGATATCACTTGTTAAACGCCGTTGACGTACCATGTGTGTATGGTTTGAAGTACGTCGACGGAAGTGCCTTTGATCTCTAGTGGATAGTTTACATCGACGATGGAATAGCAGGGCTTGTGTTGTCGCGCATAAGCGCAGGCCTACCAGGAAGCTGGGACGTGGGAGCAGTTATGCCCCATAATCCAAGCATCTGCTATCCAGTTCGTACGGTGAGTATCCCCTAGAAATCAGGGTGCGACATTCTGTTTCAATTTTTTCAAATGAAAATTACAAATCAAACCAATCATTAGTTTCCATTAAACTTGAAATTAAAAACTATTAACTTCCTCTTTTCAATAATCCAAATTAATACCAATTGCACTCAAATTCATTTGAATTTTTAAACAGCAACCAAACTTTAAATTTTTGAAAAGAAAAAGTTGCACAACTGTGCTTTTGTAAATAACAACCTATAAAAATTATCACCAAAATTTAAAACCCCCAAAACCCCCCCTAATTTCTCTCCTTTCCTATCTTTTCTTTTCAGCAAAAAAAAAGAGAAAAATAAAACAAAAGAGAGGGGAGAGGGCAGGCCAGCCAAGTGAGCTGAGCCCACCAGCCCCCAGGCCCAGCCCCACGGCCTGCGTACCCCTTCGTCCACCTCTGTACGGAGACAGAGAGAGGAGGGGGCTCCCCCACCGAGCAGGAGCTCACATGCTCCCTCCTCCCCTATATGTACCTCCCTAGGTCGTGCCCTAGCTTCCTCTCTACCTCCTCCATCTCTCTGCCACCGCCGCCATCTTTCTCCTCCTCCTTTCTTCTCTCTCTCTCTCTCGCTGGTTCTATGTTTCTCCACCACCGCGACAGCAGCCGGCGATCGCCGTCGCCATGGCTCTCCTCTGCGCAGGTTGAGCACGGGAATCGTTTCCCCGTGCCTCCGTCTACCTCCTCGACACCACAGCAGGGACTGGGAGAAACGGGATCATCGCCGCCGTCCCTGTCCACGTCGCCGGCCACCTCCACCGCACCGGGCTCCTCCTCTCCTTCTACTCCCCGGTGAGCACCACGTCCTCCTCCTTCCCCTCTGCATCCGCGGCCAGCACGCACTCCTCGCACCCCTCACTGCACACGCCACGGGCACGCAGCAGCACAGCGCGCAGCTCGTCGCCGGCGTCCACCACTCCGCCGCTGCCAACATGTTTCAGAAAGACTGAAACTTTCTTTCAGTTTCAGTTAACTGTCGAAACTGAACCTCAAAACCCCGCGTTCCCCTCCACTGTCACCAATCGATCCGCACCGCAGTGGCTAGATCTAACGGTGCGCAGCGCATCGGCGCGGGTTCGAACCCCCGCGGCGCAGATTAAAACCAACCTTTTTGCTCCTTTGCCACGCATGCACGCAGGCCCCACCTGCCATTGGCAGTGGTGGCCACGCAGGTACACACACGCGCGCCACGCAGCGCCAGCTGGGCGCTGGCCCACAGGCCAGTGACCCAGGGGTTGCTCTGCTGCGTAGAAAAGGTTTCCAGGGGCCTTTCTGAAACTTTCTTTTCGCATCCAAGCCCCTGGACCAAATCTGAAACTTTTAAATTCACAAACTAGCCCCTGTAAATTCAAATTCAAATAACTTGTGCATTTCAAATCCAAATGGAATAAATAAAATATGTTTTCCATACCAAATTTAATCCTCTACATGTTTAAACCATTTGTTTACTGTTTTGAACATTTCAAATGTTTTCAAAAATTCAAATTCAAACTACTATTTCAAACTTGGTCAAATTCATAACTAATTCAAATTTAATTCAAATGGCACCTATAAAATATGTTTTCCATGCAAAATTGAACCACCTTTCCAAATATAAACTTTGTTTCCTGTTTTGAATAATTAAAATTGGTTAAATAATTTAAACCTTGTTTAAATCATTTAAAATTGCTAAATTCATAACTTGGTCAAACTAAATTCTTTTGAACATATAAAATATGTTTTCAAACCAGAAAACTATAATCTCTTCAAATATGAATTTTATTTAATGTTATGAACAAATAAAAATTCAAATAAATTCATACTTGAATTAAATTCATTTAAATCTTGTTTAAACTTGTTTAATTCATAATTAATTCATTTTAAATCCTTTGTCAACAAATGAAACATGTATTCCACCTAAAATTTTGTGTTCTTTCCAAATATGAATTTTGTGATCTATTTTGAACAATTAAAATTGGCGAAAACAACAAATGCTTGTGTAACTCATTTAAGAAGCCAAATTTCATAACTTAATAACTAAATTTCCAAACTTGGTAAACACCATTTCAAATTGAATCTATTGTTGTTTTCTTATTGTTTTCCTCATCCATGCATCATTCTAATCAACTTTCACATGATGGTTACTTGTAGATCATTTAATCCAACCTTAAATCATGGGCCTTTCCATATGCAATCCAAATTGCATATGGGCCCATTTAATTATGTTAACATGTCAACTAGCTTATCTTTGATGCATCAATTAAATCTCCATGCATCATCCCATGATTGTGCATTATGCCATGTTATTGATTGTTTGTCTCTCTGTGTTGTTTGTTTGCTTCTTCTCGAATAGACGACGACGTTGAGACAGACGAGGTTTACGACACTACTTCTGAGGAGTTAGCCCAGTACCAGGCTACTGAGTTTGCAGGCAAGTATTCACTCACATGAACCATTGTGTCCTTTCCACACTGGATATCGATACTTTCCGTTGTCTATCCTGCTAGCCTTAAGATTCGTTGCTTGTGTTCCGATCCTATCACATGTTATCCTGTAACCCTGATATAGCCTACCCTCCACACCTATAACCCCGTTGCTTGTTGCCTGTGTCTTACTAGCATGCTTAGGGTTGTTTATGCTCGAGTCTGATGACCGTTATTTCTGTTATCTTATTTATTATATTCTGGGGCTCGATGTTTAAACGATAACCTGTTAATGTTTGAGGTAATGCTAATTTGATGATAAGGCACCGGCAGGAGGCCGGGTATGGTTTTGAGGCCTGCTAGTGTCGAACTCAGGAAAAGTTCTTGTCCTCTAGATCCATGATGAGCGCGCTAACCGCATGTGGGAAGCGTGTATGGGCGCCCCCCTCAATTTGATTCGATTCGCATCTCGTCCAAATCGCCTCATTTAGTTCGGGTTTTCCATTTGCCGCATGCATATGCAGTTGCGAACCCGAGGCCAGGATGGTAACTTTTGTAGTCGGCATTTAGGGAGACACGTTCTTAGAGTGCTATGAGGGTCCCCTTTTCTTCGTGGGGCTTGATTAGCCGTGCGCTCAATTGCACGGGGTTCTTTGGGCTTGATGCGAAGAAGAGTTGGGTTGTGTTGAGTGTCTCGCTTGGTGGGTTTGATCCCCGTCTGGCGGGATATTTTTACGTGTACGGCCAAATTGGTGCATCCCTGCAGGGTTAAATCTTCTCGAGAAGCCGTGTTGTCCGCGGTTATTGATGACTTGGTGATAGGGCTGGCTAACAAGGATTAGACAACTTACACCTAATTTAATACTAATGTTGAATAGTAATAGACCTTATTGACACAATAACTTGAACCTTCACTAATCCAACTGTGTGAGTTATCCTCGGATTGCTTCTTTGGATAAGGGGCGAGATCCAGGATGGGTTTGTTTGAGATTAGTGGTAGTTGGTTCCGATACGCTATCTTATCCCTTCCTTTTAGCCGGATGTTGTAGCGTGTCTCTGTAGTTGGTTAGGCAGCCCGCTGCCGCACTTTTGTATCACCTATCTTCTGTTGAACCCAAAGCATCTGTACTTGGTGTTGCCGGGTACACCTTGGTATCTTGTGCGTCTTGCTTACAAGTACTCGTCTGTACTGACCCCTTTGGGGCTGAGTGTTCTGCAGACTACGTTTCCGAGGATCCCCATGGTGGCTACTACGTGGAGTATGACGAGGCTGCTGACGAGTAGATAGCGGACCCGGGCAGGATCCGAGACATCGTGGATGGGCTCCGTCTTTTCGTTTCCGGCCTCTTAGGCCTATTTGGATCTTGTCTGTACTCAGACACTTTGGATGCTTCCGCTGTGATGTAATGATGACTTGTTGGGACATGTGTCCTCTGGATGATTGTATTTGCTATCTCTGCTCTAGTGAGAGCTATTTGCCACTTATTTCTATTTCTTTGTGTCTTAGAGATTTGTTGTGATATCACTTGTTCAAATGCCGTTGACGTACCATGTGTGTATGTTATGAAGTACGTCAATGGAAGTAGTCGGATTTCTATGGGATGGTTTACGCAGACGATGAATAGTAGATGGTTGGTTGTCACACGTTTACGTGTTGGCCTACTCACATTGAGATGCGGGTGCCGGTATGCCCCGTAAGCCATTTATCTACTGTTTAGCGGGCTGTGAGTATCCTCTAGAAGTCCGGGTGCGTCAGGGGGCGCCGCGCGCGTGGCCCAAACCCTAGCTAAATCTCTCCGCGGGCGCTCCTGCCGGCGGAATTCGGACGCCCGGGGCCTGCTCCGGTGCATGCGACCTCTGGCGGCGGTGGCCGTGAGATCTATGCGCGCAGGCGGAGCCGGGGGAGTGGAGTGCGACCGTGCGAGTGATGGTGTCGATCGTGGATGCGGTGGTGGCCGTCGCGGTCCTGGCGCTGGCCACGGTGGCGTGGCGCTGGCTGCAGCGCGCGGCCGAGAGGAGGGACGAGGTGCAAAGGCTGGCCTGGCTGGCGTCGCAGGAGCCCGACCTCGGGGAGAGCGAGGTGTACTACTATGCTCACCACGGCTCGTTCGGGCGCGCCGCCGACGCCATGACGGAGGCGCCCCTATGGACGGCTCCTGCGCCGCGGGTCGAAGAGGGTGAGCGGGAGCCCGCGACGAACCCTTTGGCTCCGGCAGCGGCCGGGAAGAAGGGGTCCTGCGCGGTCTGCCGCAAGCCGACTTCCTTCAGGTGCAAGCGCTGCAAGGGCGTCAAGTACTGGTGTTCGACGGAAGTACCCCAAGAGGCTGGACTCCTCGTGAGAACTTTTATGTGCTTCTGTTCCGTTTGCCGGGGATGATGCTCCGTGCCGTGAAATTTCTGTGGTAGTGACCATCGCCGAATGGAAACCATGACGCCGTGTCCGATGTCATCTTCCGTTGCACCAATGTTTGTTTGTGTTGGACACCTTCATGCGTGTCCCCGACCTCGAAGATCGGAGATGCCAAAAACCTCCTCGACAAGTACACCAACGCCGTGAACCCCATCAACCCCGAAGATGTCGGATGTGACGGATACGTGGAACCGCCAAGTTCGCCATCGACCCCGAAGACGGTAATAAAGCACGGTTGGGCCACGACTACCTCGACCTCCGGAAGTGAACGACTACGTCCACTATGAACCACTACTTCCACGACGTCGACTACTCCTTCTACAACCCGAGAACGACTACTTCCTCTACGCCCGTCTACTTCCTCTACGTCCGAAGATGCTACCTTCGAATCCGAAGACCCTCTCTTCCAACGTGCGAACCCAAACCCTAACCCCTATAGGCGTATTTTCTAAATACCATCTTTTTTATAAATGTCATCTCATTCATGTGTTGCATTGCATCTTGTGGGTGCGGGTAATAGTAATATCATCTAATAGTTAAATATGGAATGAGTTGGGACAATTAAATATTGTTCCGGTTCCATTTAAAATTGCATAGCTCATCTTTATGTTATCTCGCCATGTTAACTCAACGCTTAATATTGATGGGTAGATAAATAACTCGAACCTCCTAAATTAGATGTTGGGCTTCCGGCTCAATTTAAATTGATTTAATTGCATAAATCATAACTAATTCATTTTAACTCCAAATTTGAAAAGTAAAATATGTTTTCCAATCAAAATTCTCTGAACTTTGCAAATATCAACTTTGTTTTCTATTTTGAATAAATCAAATTGCCGAAAACAACTATTTCTTAATTAATGCATTTAAAATTGTCAATTTAATAACTTATCTAAAATCCAAATTCAACAAATGAAATATGTATTCCATCTAAAATTTTGTGTTCTTTCCAAATATAAATTTTGTTATCTGTTTTGAACATTTAAATTTGGTGAAAACAACAAATGTTTGTTTAAATCATTTAAAATGCCAAAGTTCATAACTTAATAAATAAAATTCCAAACTTGGTAAACAACATATCAAACTGAAGCTATTGTTGTTTTCTTATTGTTTTCATCATCCATGCATCATTCTAATCAACTTTCACATGATGGTTATTTGTAGATCATTTAATTCAACATTAATTCATGGGCTTTTCCATATGCAATCCAAATTGCATATGGGCCCATTTAAATATGTTTACCATGTCAACTAGTTTATCTTTGATGCATCCTTAAACTTGTCATGCATCCATATCTTGATCATGCTGGATCTTTTGCCGTAGAAGTAATTGTTGCATCCGGTGTTTGTTCTAGTTCGTTGCTTCTTCCCGGATAGGACGTTGAGATGATGTGAGCAACGAGAAGTTCTTCGGATGTACCCCTACTTGCTGGATTCCAGGCAAGTATACTCACTTGCTGCCTATGGCTGCGTTTCATCACTTGTTACCGATTCTTTCCGTTATCTTTATGCTAGCCTTATGATTCGATGCTTGTGTCTCGATCCTATCTTATGTTTACCTTGCAGCCATGATATAGCCTTCCTTCCACTTCCTATTAACTGTTGTTTGTTTACCCCATTGGCTCTCGTGTCGTAGTTGCATGCTTAGTGTTGTTTGCGCTCAAGTCTTGCTGTCCGTCTTATCACCTGTTTAGCTTGATAGTTGGGTTTCAATTCAATCAATAACATGTTAATGTTTTGGGTAATATTAATTTGATGATAAGGCACCGGCAGGAGGCCCGGCGTGGTTTTGAGGCCTGCTAGTGTCGACCCTAATTAGGAAAAGGGTCTTGTCCTACGATCCATGATGAGCGCACTAACCGCATGTGGGAAGTGAGTATGGGCACCCCCCGCAATTCTGATTCGATTCGCATCTCGTCCAAATCGCCTCATTTAGTTCGGGTTTTCCATTTGCCGCATGCATATGCAGGTGCGAACCCTTGGCGCCAGGGTGGAACTTTTGTAGTCGGCATTTAGGGAGACACGTTCTTAGAGTGCTATGAGGGTCCCCTTTTCTTCGTGGGGCTTGATTAGCCGTGCGCTCAATTGCACGGGGTTCTTTGAGCTTGATGCGAAGAAGAGTTGGGTTGTGTTGAGTGCCTCGCTTGGTGGAAGTGCATTTCCATCTGGCGGGTCATTCTTACATGTACGGCCAAATTGGTGCATCCCTGCAGGGTTAATCTTCTCGAGAAGCCGTGTTGTCCGTGGTTATGGATGACTTGGTGAAAGTGCTGGCTAACAAGTGCTCAGACAACTTACACTTAACGATGATAACTTGACTAGTAATATAGATTACCTCCACCATGAAAATGAATGTCACCCTAATCAACAGTGTGAGTTTCCTTGGGTTGCTTCCTTAGTAGGGGGTAACACTGGATATGTATTGTTTGGTGAGTAGTTATAGTTGGTTTTGTCGCGCTATCTTATCCCTTTCTTTTAGCCGGATGTTGTAGCGCGTCTCTGTAGTTAGTTAGTGCAGCCCGCTGACGCTTCTTTGCAATAATCCCTTCCTTTCCGTTGTACCCAAAGTATTTGTATCTTGTGATGATTGGTTACGCTGGTATCTTGTGAGTATGGTTTATCCACTTGCCAGTACTTAACCGTACTGACCCACGAATCCATTTCGTGGCTGCATATTCCACATTGCAGTCAACAGGTTTGAAGTCTGACGACGTTAGCTTGGGAATCCCTCCGGCTTGGCCTGGGCAGGGATTGGACGCCATCGGTTAACTTCAGGACTCTTAGTCCAATTTGTATCTTGTCCGTAGTCGGACGCTATGTTGTTTCTTCCGCTGTTATTTGGATCTTTGTATTGTATCAGTTGTATCCTTGACTCGTTTGAGTCATATTGTATATACCTCCTCTGTTGTTGTTGTGGATTATTCGTGAACTGTTGTAATGTTATCACAAGTGGCAACCTGGAATCGGTTATTATGTGGATTTTTGCGGAAATGCTGAAATCTGCATAGTGCCCGATCTCGGGGCGTCACACTATATGCCGCCGCCACTGCTGCTACTATATGTCGCCGCCGCTGCTACTGTAGGCCAACGCCGGTGCTCCCATTCGTCATTGCCGTTGCTACTATAGGCTAGCTTCGGTGCTCCCGTCCGTCATTGTTTCGTCGCTACTGTTACTATAGGCGGGCGCCGGTGCTCCCGTCCGCAATCGCCACTGCTACGATAGACGGACGCCGGTGCTCCCGTCTGCCGTCGCTTCTGCTACTATAGGCGGACGTCGGCGCTCTGGCTGCCGTCGCCAATGCTACAATAGCCGTACGCCAGTTCATCGCCGGTGTGCCTCCCCGTGTCTGCTGCTACTATATATCACCGCCGCTGCTACAGTAGGCCAACACCGCTGCTCCCAGTCGTCATTGCCGTTGCTACTATAGGCCAGCTTTGGTGCTCCCGTTCGTCGGCGTCTCGTCGCCACTGCTACTATAGGCGGGCGTCGGTGCTCCCGGCTGCAACCGTCGCTGCTATGATAGACGGACGCCGGTGCTCCTGTCTGCCATCGTTGCTGCTACTATAGGAGGACATCGGCGCTCCGGCTTCCGTCACCGATGCTACAATAGCCGGACGCCAGTTCATCGCCGGCACTAGTAGGAAACTGTAGCGCACCAAAGAATCGTGCACCAGAGAAATTAAATTTTGTGGCGCGCGACAAAACATGCGCCACAGAAATGACAAATTCGGTGGCGCACGGGAGAAGTGTGGTCCACAAAAACTGGGTGGGGCCCGCCCCAATCATTGCAGTCGAACATTTCTGTGGCGCACGTAATCTGGTGCGCTACAGAAATGACATATTCTGTGCCGCATGTGCATTGGTGCGCCACAGAATCCAACATTTCTATGGCGCACCCATACACATGCACCACAGATTTTTTTCCCTCTCCAACCCCCCCCCCCAGGGGATCGCCTTTCTAGTTTTCCGCGGGAGAGTTCCAGGTCTAAAAATCATCAAAAAATAAAGTTCTTATAGATGCACGGAGAGTTTAAGGTCTACTTTTTTTTATCAAATTATGGAAAATGAATTTCGACTTTCTGAGTACAATTTCGTTAAAAAAAGTAAAATGGGCATAACTTTTGCATACGATGTTGGAAAAAAATGATGATATCAAAAAAAAAAAATAGAGAAAAAAAGGAACTCAACCTCACTCGCCTTCGGCCTGTGAGGTTTTTTTAGACTGTCCAAATTACAAAAAGAAAAAAAAAGTTATTTCAAGCAGAAGATTTTTTCCTACAAAATTAAGAAAAATTGGAAAAAAAAATTCTATGGCGCACGGTGGGTGGGTGCGCCACAGAAATGTTGGATTTCTGTGGCGCACAGGTGGTGGGTGCGCCATAGAATTGTTGTCTTTCTGTGGCGCATGGGTGGTTGGTGCGCCATAGAATTTTTGGGCGGGATTCGAAATTTGAATCCCGCCCCTTCTCTTCTCCCTTCTCCTCCACTTCTCCACTTCTCCTCTCCCCTTCTCTCCTCTACTTCCACTTCTCCTCTCCTCTTCTCTCCTCCTCCTCCTCCTCCTCCACCACCTCCGGCGAGCTCCTACTCCTCCTCCTCCACCTCCGGCGAGCTTCTCCTCCTCCACCAACACCACCTCCGGCGAGCTCCTCCCAGTCCACCAACTTCGGTGGCCTCCTCCTCCACAACCTCCGGCGACCTCCTCCATCTCTTCCAACTCCGACGACCTCTTCCTCCTCCTCCACCCCCACCTCCGGTGACCCCCTCCTCCTCCTCCTCCTCCACCCACCACTGACCAAGCCATAATACAGCAAAATTCCGGCGGCTAGATCCGCCTTTTTTAAAAAAAAATTCAAAAAAAAATCTGTGGCGCATGGTGGTGGGTGCGCCACAGAAATATCGTCACAAAAAATTATGTGGCGCATGGTGGTGATGTGCCACATAATTATATTTTAGTGGCGTAAATTCTATGGCGCACCAAACAAAATTGGTGGTGTGCCACAGAATTGTATTTTGGTGCGCCACAGAAAGAGGTTTATGTAATAGTGCGGTGTGCCTCCCCGTGTTGCCCCTTACCTCGTCAGGACAGCCGCATACCCTCAGCTCAAAAGTTCAATCTAGGGCTTCTGCAGCCCTGTTCTGGCACCCTGCCGGAGGGGGGAATCGTCACTGAACTCTTGTCTACGTACGAGAACCATTGCTTACATTACGTACTTTACTTAATGCGATTGTCTGTTGCACACAAAGCAATCACTTTGTTGCTGCAACTTAATACCAGATACATTTGCTGGATAGCTTTCTTGAGGTGGACTATTAGATATGGATGCATTGTTGTAATGCTTATGATGTTAGAATCTGTGAACTATATCTCGTCGTAATAGTATTGTTATACTTACATAATTTGTCAATTTCTCAGCTGTAATTTGTTCACCCGACATGTTTTTTTTCAGAGAGACACGACAAGCGAAAGTATGGCCCCCGGTCCTATTTTCCTCATTGATACAAGCTTCTTTTAAGAACTTTCATCACTGTTTCTTTGCTGAACCATTTTTTACTTTCATTGTTCTCCAATATTCTATACGTTTAATTATCTAGTTTCAGCAAGACCGGAAGAATGACAACCTTCCGGAAAACTGGGGCAACAGAGAGTTTGTGTGTTGTGTGCAGGTCCACACTTGTTGACGCGCCAAACAGCAAGCAACCTTTCTCAAGTCTTCAAAGTCCTACTTGTCGATAAACCCTGGTTCGTTGATTGGAGGAAAATTAATGCTAGGATGCATCTGAAAGATTGAGAGGTTAACTAGAGGGGAGTGGTGAATAGGTTAACTACAAATTTTAGCTTCTTTTTCGATTTAACAAGATAGTGCTCAAATATAGATTGTCTAGATTATGCAACTAGGTGAACAATCCTATATGTTGAGCAAGTACAAGTAGCACAAGGTATATATATGACTAAGCTAGTAGCAACAAGTAAAGGTAAGTTGAGGGATAACCGAACACAATGAAGCGAAGATGTATCCCAAAGTTCACTTCCCAATGGAAGCTGATCTCCGTTGGAGCGGTGCGGTGCCACCAAAGTGGAACACCGAGTGGCCCTCAAATGGCACACCGTATCTCCTTCGAGTCCTTCCACCGGTGTGGAGAGGCTCGAATCACTATGTTTTCGTTGAGGTTGACAACTAGAACCTTTACAAGGATGAGGCACACTCTGTCGTGGGATAATCACGGCAGACGTTACCGGGGGTAACTGATCTTGGGGCAAGACGACACAGGCGTTTGGGAGAGGGTTTAGCTCAGAGGAAAACATGATGCAACTCGATCTGGTAGCCGGCAATCAAAGTCGCCGAGTCTCCGATCTTAATATAATAACTCAACTCTCGGGTTACACGGGATGCTCGATATCAAGCGATATTGCTAGGGTTCTTGGATCTCTCAACTAGACCTAGGGGTCGGTTTATAAAGCACCCGTACCCCCCGGCTTGTTCTCCAAGACTCACCCTGATCCTACCCGGACACGGCATACAAACCCTAACCTTCCTTTACCGTAACCCACACTCCGGGTTACTAGGCCTACAAACTTGGGCCTTCCGGAAGTTTCTTTATCCTTAGCCGAATCCTGCACAGAGTCCTTTGGGGCCGGATTACGCCTTGGAGTTGGCCTACCGGGTTATTATCCCTCCATCAGTAGTCCCCAGAATAGCTTGGGCTTCACGGATTCTTCCTTGAAGTGCTGGCTATTCCCTGCAAAAATACCAATCTCACAAATATATGGAGGCCGGGTTAAGATGCTTTGATAAGTAGCTAGGCCCAACTCCACGATGGCCATATGGTAACCCGGCTCTTCTCCAAATACCCGGCTTAGCTTTCCGGGTCTAAACCCTGATAAAAGTGCCAAGATTCTGCACTTTACTCGATAATTGACCTTGATATTATGAAGAATATCTCCTTCTTATTTCTGCCCAGATATCACGTTGAACACTTAAAGCATATTTCGTAAAATTCAAACAAATAGCCGTTACTCCGCAATCCCCGGTTCCCGCTCGCGGAACCAAACTTATCCACATGAACCGTTATAAATATGCCCGTAGGGGTAACCCTAACCCCAACGGCTCACTTCCCCCCATTCCTCTTCCTTTCTTTCTCCGTGCTCAATCTCACATAGCGCCGCCACGGAAATCCCACGCGCATCTCCGGAGCCTATTGGCCGGCGACTGCGCTCCACCACAGCTCACTCTGCACCGCCGCCAAGATCCGCCGCCAAGCCCCCAACCGGCCCGTCGGGAATCGCAAAGGGGCATCAATCTTGCGCGATTTGCCTTCGTCGAGCTTCACTTCAATCTCCTCCAGTAAGATTCCCATACCTGTTAATTAGCCTCCGCAATTTCTTGATTTTCTTCAACTTAGATCTAGATCAGCCCGCCGGTCACTTTCCCGGTCATGCCGAATTAGATCGCTTGTATTCATTCTAGCTCACCCAATACGTGGGATATGGACTTTATTGCGTTTTCCTACCGCCCACATTTGTTAATTTTACCGCAAATCTAAAAACGGAATCTCCAATCTCGGCTCGGGCCACTCAGAGTTTCCGCCCTTATCTCTGTCACCCGGAAAATCCTCCCCTTTCCGGTTCTTTTTATTCGCAATAAGTGCCTGTGCAACCATTCATCATCCTCAGAAGATCTTTCAATGCATAGACCCCCATAACTTTTATTACGATGCTCGATACCCGGATAATTCGAACCTCACTCTGCAGAGTGACACCCGGATAGTATGCAATTTCCATGTCTCGATATCATCTACCGATACTCGGCCTGCTCACAGTTTCCGTGTCTTATTCCTTGTATCCTTCTACCTCGTGCTTTGCAGGTCAACCACATGGCTCCCAAGAAGCAGGGAAAAACACCGACCAAGGCCAAGACCACCAACTCCATATCCGCCAACTGGGCGCGATCTACGGTCACCAAGGCCAAGTTAGAAGAACTGGTCGAGCTAGGAATTCTTCCCCCTCAAGAGGATATCCAGTGGAGGGTGCTGGGTAAGGAGACCCGGCCTACACCGGCAAAGGATGAGGTAATATGCTTTGTAGAGCACGTGACTCGGGGCTTTCGTCCTCCAGGTCACCCCTTCTTCCGCGACGTCCTGAGCCACTATGCCTTCGTGTATTTGACATAGGTCCTAATTCTGTGTTAAATATCTCCCACTTTATCGTCCTTTCCGAGTCATACTTGTGCACTCCGCCAAGTCTGGCTCTTTTCGTTGAGCTTTTCCAGTGCAAACCGTGCCGCGAAAGCGGTGACGGAGCACTTCTCGCTTGCGGCGGGGTTTCTATCCAGCGCCGCAAGAATTCTCTGATGCCACCCCTTACCCTTAACTCCCACGTCAAGCACTGGCAGCTCTCGTACTTTTACTGCCAAGACACTTCCCCACCCGGCCAAAAGAAACTGCCGGGTTACTCAGAGGGCCTTCTTGACATCTCTGAGAAATTTAGTGCCTTTGCCCCTGACTCGGACAGGGAGGCAATTCAACCTCTGCCAGCCAAAATCACCACTCTAACGGCCCAAGGTCTCATCGGGCTCAACCTGGTGAAAACTTGGGTCGATTTCCGGATTCAACCCAATTCCATCCGCACAAAGTTATTGTGCGAGTATTCGGGGCAAACCACAGACCCGCTCCGGTACTCTGACAACAGCTTCGCGGCTGGTGACACCCATAAAACTATCAAGGGTTTTCTGACAGAAAAACTTGAGGTAATCCGGAACATAGCCGGATTAGAGCCCTTCACACTCGAGAACCCAGCCCCCAAGGTGAAGATCCAATTTTGACGTCTTTACCCTTGCTTTTTCCACTTGATACAGTTGATAACCTTTGTACTGATACTTTTATTTCAGGCTGATGATGATTTTTGGAAGATCAACACTTCTCCTAGCTCCGAGAGTCCAGAGGAGCAAGAAGAGGCCATTAACTCGGACGAAGGTGCTCTCCGGATTTTATTTGGTTCCTTTAAGTTCGTCGCAACTCCTTCATTTTCTAACTATCTTTGATGATATCCAGAACAAGAGGAGGATGACGAGGAAGAAGAAACTGACGGCAAAGTGGAATCCGCCAGTGATGAAGACGAAGTGGAGCCGACAATTAAAGTCGGATCTAAGAGAAAACCCCGGGGGGTCGTCTTCAAGGTATCATATCGCCTCCTTGTATTCGATTCGTATTCCCTTTGGTGATATACATGAGCTAACTTGGCATTACTCCACTGGTCGTATTTGAAGGAGTCGCCTATGACCAAGCGCAGAGCGACTCGGAATTACCCGGGTGATGACGCTCTTAACCCGGGTACTCCGTCGTCTCCGGCTCGGCGCACCGGTACTTACCTTATCCTTTGTCAGAGGAAACAATCTTTCCGAACCATTCTCTTACGAAATCTCACTTGATATTTTTCAGATTCACCCGGGTCTGGCAACGAATTTCCTTCAGACTTTGCGGTGAATCCCGGGTAAAGTTCCTTTTCTGACGTTCTATCGCATCTTCATCACCCTTTCCTGATTGCACACTGATTGCTCACTCTCACTATCCATAGGGCCACTGTCGTTATCAGTGACCAAGAGGATATGGCAACCGATAACCCGGGTAAGGGAAACCTAGCTGATAAAACAACAGCCGAGTATAGCGGCGAAGAACATGTCACCAATAAACCCGGGCACACAAGAAGCCGAGTATCCGATCGCCTCCCACAT
The DNA here is from genome assembly GCA_028641055.1 of Alopecurus myosuroides. Classification (NCBI taxonomy): domain Eukaryota; kingdom Viridiplantae; phylum Streptophyta; class Magnoliopsida; order Poales; family Poaceae; genus Alopecurus; species Alopecurus myosuroides. Next base: position 53,755,194 of record CM054063.1, read on the forward strand.
AAGCAAGAAGAAAAGAGCTGCAACCTTGGGTGCAGGAGAAGGAGCATCGGATTCCGACATTCGAATGACCCGGGTGCCGCCTCCCACTAAGAAGAAGACTCCTTCTCGGAATTTCCAAGGCCCCGGGTCCTCTGATACGGGTAATGGCACTTTTGATCAACTGATGGACACTCTCCTCACTATGAAGACTTCAGAGAGCAATATTCTGGAGCGCATGGCCGCAGAGCACCAGGTAATAATACTTGATATCTCGTAGTGCATGCCTAGTCCCCAAGTTCCGAGCATGACTTGCTTAAGTTGTGCTTGGTACTTTACGCAATACTCAGCTTGCCATAATATCCGACTGATACTTGTGCTCCTTGCTACTTACAGGCGCAGATTACCCGGTCTGATGAAATTTTGCTCAAGACCGAACAACTTCTTCTTGCCAAGGTAAAGCGGAGAGAAGCCCTCGAGGATGACGTGGAAAACTTGAAGAAGGATGTTTCTAAATACCAGAAGAAGTGCAATACTGCTCAAACCGCACTGAAGAAACTATCGGACCAGGTCACCGATACCTATCAGATCTTGCTTAGTAAGTTTTTGCTGCCGACTGTCTTCGTGCCTTTACTTTATTGTATGATACTCGGGATCACTGATACGTCCTTCCTTTGCTTCAACTGCAGGTGCCAACCTTGCAGCCCCAGAGGAGGATGCCCTTGCAAAGGCTAAAACTTTAAAGACTGTGCTCCGGACGTTCTTTGCCGGCACGAAATTTATATTGGACGCCGTGAAGTGGCCTACTGAAGTATACCCGGGTGAAGAAAATCTCATCAAAGCCTGCTCCACCGTGCCCGGCTGGATTGAAATATGGAAACGCTCGTCATGCCGGATTGGTATGACCCGGGCCTTTACCCTGGCTAAGGCTTACTTTCCAAAGCTTGACCCGGCAAAGATGATATCCGGGTTTCCAGAATTTAAAGCGGATGGCTTCAAGTTTACACCCAAGGACTTCAAGGTCGTACAGTCTGCAGTGCGTCATTCGGGCACCACTTTGGCCGATAGTATGGATCTAAACACGATTATGAGTTCATACGACGCTGAAGGAAAAATTGTTACAGAGGAAGCACCCCCGCCTTTTGATATTTTGGAGAAATGGGCTGCTGATTCGGCTAGGAAGAGGGAAGCAACTGCAAAGAGAGAGGCCGAGTTATCAGGGCCAGCCACCTCTACACCAGCTGTTCCTCCACCAGTCCGTCCTGCCGCAAGGAATCCGGGTGACGATTCCGGAATAAAGCAAGTCCAGGAGCAATACCCGGAAGGTAAGGGTAACGATGTGGACTCTACGCAGGAAGCCGAATGAGCAAAACGCCATAAAAATACTTCAATCATTTGATGTTTTTACTCAAAACAAGTATTCTTTTGACGGTGCGCCTGTGCACCCTTGATACTAGTGTCGCAACTTGTAATGCACTTTAATTCTGTGATACACCTCGTGCCTTTCTAGGCCTTTTTGATGAACTTGATACTTGCCTATTTTTGGACTTATTCTTGATATCCGACTTTCTTTTTATTTCCTTCTTTATTTCCGAGTACCGTGGGTTTTGACAGGTGGACTTTTCTTTAAGTCCCCAAGTCCCCACGACTCGGACGTTGGGGTCTTTCGAGCTTAGCGATGAAACAGCTTGATTCTGTTTCGAAACCCACAGTCCCCAAGGCCCGAATCTCCGAGTCTGTGGTGTGTGGTTTTTTCGAAGAGAACAAACTTGTTGTCGCTAAGCCAAAACCCGGAATTGTTTCATATAGATAATGAAGTTATGCTTGATAAACGTTGAGTTTCCAGCTATTAGCCTTGTACTCTGCATAACTTGTGGTTTAGATGACCCTTTTGACTATCTTGTACTGTAAGCCGGCTTTCGCGTGGATACCATGTTGTTACATCTATACGAAAACAGGGTCAGACAAGTCCCATTGGGCTTCATGGCTGATTGTAATCGTAAGCGAGCAAATCATGCCACTTTAGTGCGAGTCACATCGAGCTTAAGTAAGAAAAGTCAAGAAAATTTGGCTCCTTTGTCCAGTTATAAGATTGCAGCCGTACTCGTTTGCGAATAATCGGCCCTTATAACTTATAGGCATCAAGGCCGGGTCTTTGGGTTTGTGGCTGCGCTACTTGCGCAACCAGCCCCCGAGACCTATCTATACCCAACATTCTTGATGATACTGATGTATTGATGTCACATGGATACTACTTACTTGTAATCGGAGCAAAGGCTGTAACAAGATAGGACTTGATAACCATCTCTTTATTGATGCGAGAAAGTTTGGATCAGCAGGCCGCCTCATTAAAAACCTTCCAGTCCCCTTAGGTACCCTGGGTAGGAAAAGAGCGCGTCTGAAACCTGCTGCCCGTTACATTGTTTAGTTCTTCTTGGGCACCGGTCCCGGGCTGACGTGACCGATACACATTCTCCACATGTTTGACTTTTTCATGATGAGTACCGGGTTTACTAGCCAACCCGGGTGAGGTGTTTCCATAACGTGGCTGGTTGTAAGCGGCCGTGCGTTTCTTCTCTTATAGCGGATTGTTTGGGGGAGTCATCCTTGATAAAAGCTACCATTTTAGTATCTTGTGCTACCTTGGACTTTGCTCTTTCGCCTTCAGTACTCGGCCTTTTTGATGTGGTTCTGTCCTCCGGGTCTGCTTGAGACCGATAGTGCTTGAGTTCTTCTTTTCTACAGGCTTGCTCGGCCATCGCTGCGTCTCCTTCATCGCATTCAGCTGCTATGTCTCGATTTCCATGTATGGTAATGGTCTTCTTGGGACCCGGGATTTTTAGCTGTAGATACACGTAACACGGCCTAGCCATGAATTTGGCATAAGCCGGCCTTCCGAATAACGCGTGATAAGGACTGCGCAATTTGACTACCTCAAAGGTGAGCCACTCAACTCGATAGTTATCCTTTGACTCCCCAAAAGCTACCTCCAATGCGATTTTTCCCTCGGGGCACGCTGAATGACCCGGCACTATCCCATGAAAAATTGTTGAGCTTTTTTGTAGCTGGGACTCCTTGAGGCCCATGCGTAGGAAGGTTTCCCAATACAGTATATTGATGCTACTTCCACCATCCATCAAAACCTTTTTCAGCTCATACCCATTGACCTGTGGTGCGACTACTAATGCCAAGACTCCCGGGTGTTCTACTCTTTCTGGGTGATCCCTTCTGCTCCATGTTACATCCTGTTCTGACCATCTCAGGTATCTCGGGACAGCCGACGAAACTGAGTTGACCGCTTGCTTCAGTATCTTTTTGTCCTTGTTAGAACCTCCTGTGGTATGCACATGATATTGACCCAATTGTTTGGGGTTAGCCTGGAAACCTCCTGCCCCCCCTTGGTTATTACCTTGATTTCCAGCCGCCGGGTTACCGGCTGGGGGTGGGCCGTTGCCCGGGTTTCCCCCTGGACCCGGTCCTCCTCCCCGTCCTGCACCTCGCATAGCTCTGTTCACTTCCTCATTTTTCCATCTTTGTAAGTCGGCGCACTTCTCCAAGGAGTGGTTAGCTGGCCTGCCGTTCCTGCTGTGCTTCGGGCATGCCATTCTGAATATGTCCCAATTGTTACTCGGCCTTGGTGGTCCTTGATAGTTTCCTCCATTGTGATTACCTCCGTTGAAATTTCCTTCTGCTCTGGGTCTCGAAGACCCGGCCTCTGTGTTGGCGACAAACTCGGAGCCTCCTTCAAACGGGCGCTTGTTCTGGCTATTTCCGTTATTACCCGGTGCTGATCCGTTGCCGGTTCTTCCGCTATTACTTGTGTTTGCTTTTACCTTCTTGTCATCAACTTCCTCCTCTGTAGTATCTGTCGCAGCGTGTTTGTTGCACGCATCCATCAATTCTCCCATTGTAACCTCCGACGCATTCCGACTTGATTTCATGCGAGTTAACTTTTGCACTAAAGGTATATACTTGCATGTTTTTGCCATAGCTTGTACTGCATCCTTGGGCTGAATATCTGTGGACGAGTGAAGTATCTCCATAACCCGGCGCACCCAACTGCGTGCCGACTCTCCCTTCTTCTGGACGCATCGCTCTAGATCATCAATAGTGAACAATTTTTTGCACGTCCCATGAAAGTGCTTGACAAACGCGGTCTTCAATTCCTCCCAGGACTTGATCGATCCTTCCGGCAAATTGGTGAACCATAACTTTGCTGCTCCTTCTGACATCATCAAGTACATGAACTTGGCTTGGAGATTCTCGGATGCGTTGCGAATCGACATTGCCATCTCATAACTGCTTAGCCATGTTTCTGGATCCATAGTTGGCTCGTAATTCACTACTTTTCCTGGCTCTTTGAATTTTTCCGGGTAAGGTTCAGCTCTGATATTGTCCGAGAGACACTTGGGTCCCGCAAGAACGATCGAGGCCGGCCTTGCTCGAGAAACGTGTGATACAGCGGGGGGCGCGGGTAGTCCATGCGCTACAGACCCGGCCGCGGCCCTCCGAGCCCTGGAACTGTCCACAACAGCATGTGCTGCTGATGCTGCCTGAACGCGGGGAGGAGGCGGCATTTGCTGCTGCTCTTCCCTCCGCCGTGCTGAACTTGTTTGGATATTCCCTTGTTGTTGACTGACGTATGGCGTCCCGTGCATCCCACTTCTATGATCCGGATAATTGGCTTGCTGCGCCACCGCAGTGTGCAACAGATCGATTGCTTGCCGGGTCTTCTCTGCATGGGGTGACTCTCCCACGGGGATTTGATTTAATGCGAGTGTCGCCGCATACACATTGTCCATGGGATTATTGTAGTGACCTGCTGGTGTGCGAAATCGTGATGGTGGCGGTGGTGGTAGATCGTTGCCGGTTGTGACTCTAGTCTGTGGTAGGGGTAACTCGGCCCGCTCATTTGCCGGATGTGCCCCCGCTGTTGCCGGTTGGGGTGCGGTCCCCTGGTTCACCACTGGTATCGGCTGATCCTGAGGTGTGATAAATAAAGCAGCCGGATTAATAACCCCGCCCGTTGCTGGTAACCTAGTTTGATGCCTTTGATGTACTCTAGATGTTTCCTCTCGGAGCCGAGTTTCCAGCGCATCCAGCTCACGTTGCCGCGTGGCCATCCCTTGCCTTTCTGCCTCTACTTGCCTTCTTTGCTGTTCCAACGCACGACGAGCCACATCCAGATCCCTGACACGTTCCGCTGCGTTTTCTGGAGTGATAACCGTAGCAAGAACCGTGGGGTCTAGGATCAGATTATTATCGAATAAGGCCGGGTGACGCGGGTTCGAAGGACCCGCCCCTGGTGTCCGGTTTCCCAGGAATCCGAACGTATTTGCGTGCAACTCCTCGTCTGCTGTACGGCCGGTCACTGATGCCGATTCTCCATCAACCCGGGCTAGACCCGGGTCTCCGTTAGCCGCGCCCTGCTGCTGGGCCAATGCCTGAGCCGCCCCGACTGTTGCCGCGGTTGCGTTCTCTTGGTTGAGATTGGCCGCGGGAGCCGTGTAGACCGCAACTCGGCGTACGATACTTGGTGTAAATTCATGCCGTTCTTCTTCGCCGTTATTCTCCTCATACCGATTCTCCAGCAGATCCAGGATAGACTCGGTATCATCCTCTCTTTCGACCCGGTCGCGCGGGGTCCATGCCGGCTCCTCCGGCTGTTCCCACTTCGCGATAGGTTCTTCCGCCGGATATGTCGTTCCAATCGATTCTTCATCATCTGATCGGATAGAAGTGGCTTCCCCTGACACAGAATCAGATCCAAAATTGTCAGGGATCGAACCGGAAGTACATACCATACCAATGAAGACGCTGATCCGGCCGATTGTCACGACGGATCCGGATTCGAGGTGATCCGATTCTGGCCCCCAGCCGGAATCATCCACCGTATTTTCTCCTTTATGGTCGATGTAGATCTCGCCGACGACAAGATTCTCCATGTTCTTCCGAGCTTCTCCCGTGATGTAAACACCTTTGGACGCAGGCCCCACGGTGGGCGCCAACTGTCGTGGGATAATCACGGCAGACGTTACCGGGGGTAACTGATCTTGGGGCAAGACGACACAGGCGTTTGGGAGAGGGTTTAGCTCAGAGGAAAACATGATGCAACTCGATCTGGTAGCCGGCAATCAAAGTCGCCGAGTCTCCGATCTTAATATAATAACTCAACTCTCGGGTTACACGGGATGCTCGATATCAAGCGATATTGCTAGGGTTCTTGGATCTCTCAACTAGACCTAGGGGTCGGTTTATAAAGCACCCGTACCCCCCCGGCTTGTTCTCCAAGACTCACCCTGATCCTACCCGGACACGGCATACAAACCCTAACCTTCCTTTACCGTAACCCACACTCCGGGTTACTAGGCCTACAAACTTGGGCCTTCCGGAAGTTTCTTTATCCTTAGCCGAATCCTGCACAGAGTCCTTTGGGGCCGGATTACGCCTTGGAGTTGGCCTACCGGGTTATTATCCCTCCATCACACTCCACAACTTTGGAGGGTCCTCACCAAATCCCCAGAGCCACCAAGACACCGGGAAGCAAGATTCACGAGCACAAGAGCTTCGGGGACAATAACAAGGTTCCAAGGTCCAATGAGCTAGGAGCAACAAGGTTCTTGGCTCCAAAGAATTAAGAACAACAAGATCCCTACGGGATGAGTGGGTTGATGACGAATCGTCTTGGTGAAGTTGTAGATCTAGATATTCTCCTCCAAATCCCAAGAGATCAATGGCTTTGGTTGTGTATTTAGGGAGAACCTTGAAGCTTGGAGGTGGTCAACAATGGAGGTGAGAGAAAGCTTATTTGACACCTTTAAAAGGTAGAAGACAAGTCCTATTTATAGTGGGGGAAGAAAGTTGTCGTTGGGGGGTTTTCTTGTGCTGTGCAGGGTACCCGGCCTGGAGCCCGGCCTGGCCGGCTGGGAGGCTAGCCTGTCGTGTAGGGAGACAAGCCTGGGGGCAGAGGGCCCGTCCTAGGCCGGCAACTAGGCCGGCCAGCACACCGACGCGCCCGGCCTGCACAGGGAAGAGCCCGGCCTGGGCTGGCCACCAGGCCGGCCACCTAACAGACGCGCCCGGCCTGAGGCCCGGCCAAGCCGACAACAAGGCCGGTGATACGTCTCCAACGTATTTATAATTTCTGATGTTCAATGATGATATTATGCCAATTGCTACATGTTTTCTCCCTTACTTATGTCATTTTTATTGATTTCCCGGACTAACCTATTCACAAGATGCCACAGAGCCAGTTCCCTGTTTTCTGCTGTTTTTTGTTTCAGAAAAGTTGTTCTGGAAATATTCTCGGAATTGGAAAATTCGAAGCCCGAAAGTCTTAGAATTCCCGAAGGTTCCACGGAGTCCCGAAGAGACTTGGAGGGGGGCCTCAGGGGGGCCACACCATAGGGTGGCACCCCCCCTTGGCCGCACTGGGGGTGGTGTGGGGCCCCCAGGGCTCCACCACCTTTGTCCTTTTGCATATTTATAATCCTCCGAGGGAAAACCCTGGGGGAATGGACCTTTTCCACAAAATACATCCGTAGCTCCGCCGCCGCCGCCGACAAGTTTTGGGGGACAGATCTCTGTTCTAGCACCCTGCAGGGATGGGGAAGTGCCCCCGGAACCATCTCCCTCGACTCCACCGCCATCTCCATCGCTGTTGCTGTCTCCTCGGACGAGGAGGGAGTAGTTCTCCCTCGAGGCCGAGGGCTCTAACTGTAGCTATGTGGTTCATCTCTCTCTCCCATGGTGTGATCTATATGTGATCTTGAGCTTTTTAATCTAGTTGAATAAGTAGATGTTACTTTTCATCTTGTGCTACTCAAGTGTTTTATTAATATGAACTTTGGAGTCACCTTGTCCCGCGATGTGAAGGTGACAGTGTGCACATCGTGTGTGTCTCCTATATGAATTGTGGTGTTTGTCGAGTACCTTCTAGGGATCTCATAGTGATAGCGTGGGGTTTACTAGACATGGGAATGCTTACTTTAAGGAATGCTTTTTGCGGCCCTACGCAATGATTAGTGTTCGTTATCCAGCTGGAGAGGGTTAAGAGTAGCATAGTGAAGAGAAGATATTTAATTATTCAATTATGTGATTATTGTTGAGAGTGTCCCCTGGTGAAAGTAGGATCCCTAGGCCTTATTTCCACGCTTTGAAAGACCGTTTTCTGCCTGTTGTGCTACATGTTTGCTTGCTGCCATATTTATTTTAGATTGCTATTATTACTTATAACCATCCGTATTACTCGCATTTCACTATCTCTTCGCTGAACTAGTGCACCTATATACCTGAAAAGTATATTGGGTGTGTTGGGGACACAAGAGACTTCTTGTATCTTGATTGCAGGGTTGCTTGAGAGGGATATCTTTGACCTCTACCTCCCTGAGTTCGATAAACCTTGGGTGATCCACTTAAGGGAAACTTGTTGCTGTTCTACAAACCTATGCACTTGGAGGCCCAACACTGTCTACAAGAATAGAAGCGTGCATAGACATCAAGCTCTTTTCTGGCGCCGTTGCCAGGGAGGTAAGGTAAAAGGTACTCTCATCGTTGGGTGTGAGTGCTCGAAGTTATTTCCTTTAGATTGCGCAATTATATCTTTTTGTTCTTGTTTTTATTTTCACTAGTTAGGCTTAATGGAAAAGAACAAAAATATGAGAGAACTTTATAATCTTTATCTTGAGTTTTGACATGAAGTGTTTCAAGAGGAGATTTAAAAACCTATGGAACTTTATTTGCATGCTAGTAGCAATGGTATTAGTATGAATTCTTTGCACACCATTATTTCTAATGCTATGGAAAAGTCTAAGCTTGGGGAAGTTGGTTTTGATGAACATGATAATTTTAGTCCCCCAAGTTTTGAGGGGGAAATTTTCTTTGATGATACTTTGCCTCCAATATATGATGATTATAATGATTATGGTATTCTAGTTACACCTACTATGGATGATAAATTTTATTTTGATCGTGATATGCCTTGTATATATGATGTTTACAATGATGAACCTGCTATTTTCAGTCCACCTACTATTGAGGATAAAATTAATTATGATTGCAATATGCCTCCTATATTTGATGATTCTGGTGATGAGAATAATAATGATAGCTATTTTGTTGAATTTGCTCCCACTACTATTAATAAGAATGACTATGAGAAATAATTCTTTTATGCATGTGGCTCATGATAAAAATGTTATATCTGATAGTTATATTTTTAATTTTGTTCATGATGCTACTGAAGGTTATTATGATATAGGGAAACATGGTTTTATGCATCTCAACAATATTAAGTTTCCCCTCTTTATATTGAAAATTTTGAAGTTGCACTTATTTTGTCTTCATATGCTAGTCACTTTATGCTTTGTTGGCTTGTTTTTCTACAAGATTCTTTTTCATAGGAAGTGGGTTAGACTTAAATGTGTTTATATTTTCTTATTGATGCTCTCTTATTGTGATTCAATTCATATTTCTCATGTGAGCATCTGCTCAAATTATCATGCCTAGCTAAAAGGCTTTAAAGAAAAGCACTTCTTAGGAGATAACCCATTTTTTTATATTGCTTTTCTGTTTTCTTTGAGTCAAGGGGTTGTATACTTATGTAGAAACTCCTTTGTATCTTTATTTTCATGTATTATTTGATTCAAGTAAAGCCTCTAGTGGAAAGTTGAGACTATATTTCGGATTTCTGCGCAGATAACAGATTTCTGTTGTCCATTGTTAAATTCGTATAAAATCACAGAAAATTCAAAATGACCTGAGTTCTTTTTGTGCGTAATCCTGGGATATATATGCAACTTTTCTTAGTTGAACACTTTTTTATTTGAGGAACAGAAGATTTTCGAAAAAAATCATCTTTCCCTGATGTCATGTTTTGACAGATTTCTGCCAAGAATTTCATTTGCATCTTAATCTCTTTCTTTTGGTGTTCTTTTGAGAAAAAGAGTTTTAGAAGAAGTTGTGACTGTAGCTAATGTGTTTATGAGTTTTAGTCTTGTGTTGAAACTGAACAGTGTGAATTTATTATTTCGATTTGCACTAACGTTGCTAATGAAGATTGTGAGAAGTTTGGTGTGAAGGAAGTTTTCAAGGGTCAAGAGAAGAGAATGATATGATGTGATCAAGAATAATGAAAATCCTAAGCTTGGGGATGCCCCGGAGGTACATCCCAGCAAATTTCAAGAAGACTCAAGCGTCTAATCTTGGGTATGCCCAAGGCATCCCCTTCTTCATCGACAAATTATCAGGTCACTTCTAGTGAAACTATATTTTTATCCAGTCACATCTTATGTGCTTTACTTGGAGCGTCTTTTTTTTGTTTTAAGTTTGTTTGGTTTTCTTTGCTGTAATAAATAGTTGGATCCTATCATACTTGTGTGTGAGAGAGACACGCTCCGTTTTTATTGTTTAGAACACTCTAGTTTTCATTCTTATTGTTCTGTGAGTGTTCACTTTTTGCTAGTACCGCATTTAGCCCTTGTTTTCATGCATATTTTACTCAGAGTTGTTAGTTTTAGTAGTGTTATGTGACTACTCTCAGTATTGCTTGATGTATCATTTAGAGAGTTTTTGTTAAAACATATCTTGTATGGTGCTTGTTGGGAAAAGAAACTGCTGCTTGAGGTAGAACTTTTAACGGTGCAAGTAGAAGCTTGTATAGACTGTGGCTAGAACATTTTTATATCATGCTAGATGTTATTTTACTTTTAAAGCCTTGTGGTTATTGAGTAGCATGATTAGCCTCAAATAGCTGAGAGTGTTTAATGTGCCATTGAAAGAATCATGAGTTGTTCTTGTCATATTGAAGCATAAATTTGCGGTATTCTCCTTTGAATGTTTTATTTGGTTGACTTGGCGCATGCGCACACCATGTTTACGACTATGAACCAGTAACTAATAGCCTCTATGATCATTTAGTTTCTGAACTTGTGGTACCACTTATGCTTTAATTAATGATGTTTATGTTGCTATGCATGATTATGTCTCTTATGCTATCTTGATTTGTCGCTCCCAGTCTTTTGCTAGCCTCCACCTATACTGAGTACGATCTCTACTCGTGCATCCAACTCCCTAAAACCAATGTTTTCCCATTGTGTCCATCATACCTACCTACATGTGGTATTTAACCACCACTCCAAAGTAAATTGCTCATGTGCTACCTTTAAAACTTTCAAAATTACTCCAGTTTTGTGTTCTTGTTTTTGCTCATGAGGAAGTAAATAGAGAATCTTTATCTCACATGTTGATTGTATTTCACACCCTGGACTAGTGGCTTCATCCTCTTATCCAATTGATAGAAGAGCTGGCAGCGGGGTGCCCAGCCGCAAATTAATGCAAACAAATTCTCTTCACTATTTTTGCCCCTGATTTATTAATCAAAGCATAATTGTGTAAACAAAAGATAAAAAGGGATGACATTCTAACCAAATGCGTCCTTCATATGGGAGCCGCTCTTGTGAAATCTAGTTGGCTTGTGACATACTGTATTTTCTGTTTACCATTCGTTGACACTAGCATACACCTCTCTTAAAATATAGACACTCCTCCACGGTATGTGATTGTTGGCAGGCACCCGAGGATTCAGTTAGATATGGTTTGTGAAAGATGGTTGGGAGGAGTGTCAAGTTTTTAATACCTATGTTTAATAAAATAAAATCTCTAGCACATCAGTTGATCCCTGCTTCCCTCTGCGAAGGGCCTTTCTTTTACTTTTATGTTGATTCTCCATCTTCTAACTTTATGCACAGTTGAGAGAGCATTTTTTCCATTCTGGGTTTTATGTGCATTTGTCCCAGAAACATTATTAATTGATTCATGATGTGTTATTGCTAGTTCTCTAATTATTTGTTCTAGTCTTCCTCGTGAACTTTGAAGGTGTCCTAGCATTTATGTTTTGCCCCACCCTTAAGAACCAGCGAAATATCACTTTGCCATGCTTTCTTTATACTTGAAACTAACATATATCTTTCTTTGCGTTGTTATTCATGATCTTTTGTTTGAGTTATTTCTCATGCTGCAAAGTGATTGCTATGCTTTATTATTAAAGTTCTATTTATCATGTTTGTGTTTAAGTTCTATGATCTCAGCTTACATATGCTTTTACATTATGATGATCAAGTTTATGTTGGTAGAATGTCACCTCAGAAATTATTTGTTTTTATCGTTTACCTACTCGAGGACGAGTAGGAACTAAGCTTGGGGATGCTTGATACGTCTCCAACGTATCTATAATTTCTGATGTTCCATGATGATATTATGCCAATTGCTACATGTTTTCTCCTTTCTATATGTCATTTTTTTCGATTTTCCAGACTAACTTATTGACAAGATGCCACAGAGCCAGTTCCTTGTTTTCTGCTGTTTATAGTTTCAGAAAAGTTGTTCTGGAAATATTCTCGGAATTGGAAAATTCGAAGCCCGGAAGTCTTAGAATTCCCGAAGGTTCCACGGAGTCCCGAAGAGACCCGGAGGGGGGCCTCAGGGGGCCCACACCATAGGGAGGCATGCCCCTCCCTTGGTCGCGCTGGGGGGTGGTGTGGCCCCCCAGGGCTCCACCGCCTTTGCCCTTTCGCCTATTTATACTCCTCCGAGGGAAACCCCTAGGGGAATGGACCTTTTCCACAAAATACATCCGTAGCTCCATCGCCGCCGCCGACAAGTTTCGAGGGATAGATCTCTGTTCTGGCACCCTGCCGGGACGGGGAAGTGCCCCCAGAACCATCTCCATCGACTCCACCGCCATCTCCATCGTTGTTGTTGTCTCCTATGATGAGGAGGGAGTAGTTCTCCCCCGAGGCCGAGGGCTCTACCTGTAGCTATGTGGCTCATCTCTCTCTCCCATGGTGTGATCTAGATGTGATCGTGAGCTTTGTAATCTAGTTGAATAAGTAGATGTTACTCTTCATCTTGTGCTACTCAAGTGTTTTATTAATATGAACTTTGGAGTCACCTTGTCCCGCGGTGTGAAGGTGACAGTGTGAACATCGTGTGTGTCTCCTCTATGAATTGGGGTGTTTGTCTAGTACCTTCTAGGGCGCTCATAGTGACAGCGTGGGGTTAGCTAGACTTGGGAATGCTTACTTTAAGGAATTTTTTTGCATCCCTACGCAATGATTAGTGTTCATTATCGAACCGGAGAGGGTTAAGAGTAGCATAGTGAAGAGAAGATATTTAGTTATTCAATTATGTGATCATGGTTGAGAGTGTCCACTGGTGAAAGTAGGATCCCTAGGCCTTGTTTCCAAGCATTGAAACACCGTTTTCTGCCTGTTATGCTACATGTTTGCTTGCTTCCATATTTATTTCACATTGCTATTATTACTTATAACCATCCATATTACTCACATTTCACTATCTCTTCTCCGAACTAGTGCACCTATATACTTGACAAGTATATTGGATGTGTTGGGGACACAAGAGACTTCTTGTATTTTGATTGCAGGGTTGCTTGAGAAGGATATCTTTGACCTCTACCTCAGTGAGTTCGATAAATCTTGGGTGATCCACTTAAGGGAAACTTGCTTCTGTTCTACAAACCTCTGCACTTGGAGGCCCAACAATATCTACAAGAATAGAAGCGTGCGTAGACATCAGTTGGCCAGGCAGTTTCCCCTTCTTCATCTTCCCCTTCGATTTCTTCTTCCTCCTTCTTCTTTCTTTGACTCTTTTCTTCAACAAACAAGTGTTTCGACTTGTTTTCCTTTCTCCATTTTTGTGCTCTTATAGCTTTGTATATTTGTCATTCGTTTCCTAGCACACTTAAGCACAATGGTAAAATACTTCCAAGTGTTGTAATCAAGCATCAAAAACTAGGATTAGGAAACTTGTCCTTTCAATCTCCCCCTTTTTGATGTTTGATGACAACATATGGATATATAAAAGAAATTGATTGAAGCATTTGTGAGGGAGTAAGAATATATAGAAGCTCCCCCTATGTGTGTGCCCATAATTATAAATTGTGTTATCATATTGAGGGCACATATAATTGGAGCTATTTAGATCTCCCTACATGTTATAGCGAAAGATAAGCTCTAGAGCTATATAGGTTCCCAAAATTGCTTTATGATAGAGAATTAAGCATTTTAGCTCTAGGGATTTATCTACTGAATCCATTGACATTTTATCATAATAATAAGGTAAGATATGGATCCATAGCAATTAATCATGTATGAAAGGATATGATATCAGCTCACCATACTTCTCATCAAAGAGTGAATATTGCTAGGGTAATAGTCTTGACCATAATATGGATATTTTGAGAATGGCATAGTCTTCAACATAGAATAGATATTCCAAAAACGACATAATCTTATGATAGCACATAGGAATAACAACCATAAGCCAAATAAGGAGTTCAACTAGATAGAGAAAAAAAAGAAAATGGCAAATGGATGCATGTTATGCAAATGCAAAGATCACTAAGAGAAATCTCCCCCTTGGCATCAAAGCACCAAAAAGGGGAAACTCAAGCCTCGAAGTCCTCATCATCTTGATCATCGTCGTCCTCTTCCTCATCATCATCATCATTGGGTGGTAGTGGAGCCTGAGTCGAGCTGGCCTGAGAGGTATTTGCTGCCCAAAACTGTCCAAGAGAAGTGGCATCATTGCCAAGCCAGTAAGTGTGCTTGGACCGCCATGCGGGCTCATCAAGTTCATCAGAACTCACAGGACCGGGTGGGAGATGCAGGTGCTCCATGATCTCACGCTGGTGATGACGGTAGGTCTTGCCCTTTTGATAAGCCTTGAAGTCTTTGTGATGTTTATCCACAAAGAAGCAATTCATCTTTTGGAGTGCCCGTTTGATGCTAAACTGCTGTGGACCCTGAGAGCATGATCTGGAGAAGCAGCTGGGGGGGGGGTCATCATGGGACACCACAACCTGAGGTGGAGCATTAGCTCGTGAGGAGCGTGGAGGAGGAACAACATTGTTCTGGGAGGCGCTGAGAAAGGGTTTCATAGTAGGAACAACCATGGCATAGTTGTTGATGAGATGAGCCGGAATCTTGGTGTTGATGAGAGTTTAAAGATAGGATCCATATATGGGAACCTTCTTGTCATGAACCGTAAGCTTCAACTCGTTCCACACGTTATCCAAGACATCCAGATGCTTGTTGTTCCTCTTGGCAGTCACAATATGGTAGAGCAGATTGATCATCCACCGGCGAGCTATCCCCTTTTCCCCAAACATGGCATGCATGGTGTTCCGAAGAATACTGTGAGTCACATACCAAAAATCTGAGAAGAGTGCAACCTTGGGAATGTGTTGAGAGCCAAAACCAGTGGGATAGCGGTGTCTAATTTTGTATTTGGCCTTCATGATCCTCCGTTCATCACCATGAATCTGTACATAGGAGAAGGTACATTGAACTGGCTCCGTAATATCAAACAGAGCACCAAACTCGGCCAAAGCGGCATGACACTGAGTACCTCCTCTCATCCAAGTCATGGAACGTCCACCCTCAGTGGAAAAGTGAACTGTGGCAAAGAATTCCAGAAGCAGAGCAGGAGAAAACTGAACAGTTAATGCCATAAGCTTGGTAATTTGATGATAGTCCATGAGTTCCATTACCTCAGGCCAAACTGCTGTAGCTACATCAAGGTCAATGAAATGCTGAGGCACATGATCATTCTTCAAAGTGCAGACCATAAACTCATGAACTTGTTGATGCATCTTGCAATAAGAGCGATTGTTGCAGCAGGTACGATGAGGAAAAGCATACATGTTGAAGTTCATGCGATCATTTTCCCAGTAAACTGTGTTGAGACTCCCCCCAGTTATCATGGACTGGCTCATCTTCATTGACAGGAAGAGGTGGCCCCTGTGGGTGAGTGGGAGTAGAGCCACAAACAGCATTAGCATTCCTCTTGGTCCGCTTGCGAGCATAGGTCGTAGCCATGGGTTCCTTGCCTGAGAATGAATGGAGATGAGTGTACATGATCATAATTAAAACACTGGGTTTGGTTGATAGACTAGTGTCAAAAAAATCACTTAGATTTGATTTTTTTTTGTCATAGGTATAAGAGAACACTAGTGGCAACCCGAAATAGAAAATCCCCTAAGAGATAGGAGACTTAGAGTGTAATGAAACATTTGGTGCAAACCAGTTATTAGAGTGTTTCCTAGGTCATGGCCATATGGTGCAAGAAAAATATTAGAGTGATTTTATATGGCATAATGGTTAGCACTAGTAGGAAAAGGCTTATAGCCACCAGCTTAGCGTTGGCGAACAAGTTTCAGGCTTTGCCAGTGCTATTACCGCTGGCGAACGCCAATAGCAGTTCGCCAGCGCTATATCTACTACCGCTGGCGAACAGACCAGCTCGTTCGCCAGTGCTACGGGTGGGACCCCCCTGCGCGCACCCGCCCCTCCCTGAAACTACCGCTGGCGAAGAGGCCTTTGTGTTCGCCAACGCTAAGTGGACTACCGCTGGCGAACAGCTCTGCCTGTTCGCCAGTGCTAACATGTGGGCCCAGGGCGCATGTTAGCGCTGGCGAACAGGCAGAGCTGTTTGCCAGCTGTAACCTGGCAGATCTGCCATAAGTGGTACCACCCACCACCCAATTTCCCCTCCACTCCCTTCTCCACCTTGTCCCCTCTTCTCTCTCTCTATCTCGATTTTATGCCAATTTCCCCACCCTCCTACTCTCTTTTGAACAACTAAAATTATTTTAGTTGGTATATATATGTTTATCTCCCTCCTAACACCATTTCTACCCAAAGTTTTCCCTTCCTAGGCATCTAGATCTAGAATTACCCCTCTCTCTCCAAAGCTCCAAAATTCTCCGGATATCATCTCGTTTAGCCATCTATTCATTTGAGGTGGGATGAATGATAATATATAATTAAATGAGTTTATATATGAAATTTGTACGGATACACGCGATATGCAATATGTGTGAAATTTCACCGGATTCAAATATGGTCGTGTGATGGAGACGTTAAATGTGTGAAATTTGTTGTGGAATGAAATTGAGTAGCCAACTGTTGCCGGAATGTTGATTCATTTCCGTCTCGGCATAGTTTGACACTCCCTAATAACCTCCTATTTGTAGGAAGGTCATGCTGAATTTTTTCGTGAATACGACATGAAGTGAAATTTTGGATATGAAAATGAGTTGCCACTTTGCCAGAATGTTGATTCATTTCCGTCTCGGCAAAGTTTGGCACTCCTCTAACCTCCAATTTGTAGGAAGGTCATGCCGATTTTTTTCGTGAATATCGATGTTTGGTTCTAATATTATATTGGCGCGCTCTCGTGCATGAGACAAATAATGGTGGTCGTTAAGAGTGAACGTGTCGTGAATAGTTACTTGAGACACGCGACAGAAGACATGTTACAAAATGTCGCAAGGAGATACGATGTCCATGTCGAAAGTGCAAACTAGGGGGCTTGCTCAATCCCTTTACCGGAGACTTGCTCAGTCACCTCCTCAGGTATGGTTTCATGGATGGGTATAACAGTCAGTGGGTAAGTGATGATGAAGATGATGAAGTCCAAGGGGCGGCGGTGGTAGGAAATGATGTGCAGCTGGAGAATAACAACGATCGACAAGAACTACAACAGGACCAAGATCAGCCTCATGATCCCGCACATGATCATGGAGAAGATGCTGAACAAGACGTGGAAGAAGACGAGGACACAGGGACACCA